>CM077807.1:565746-1165746 GCA_039737535.1 Lagodon rhomboides
AGCCACCCATCCATCCACCCAACCATCCACCCATCCATCCACCCATCCATCTACCCATCCATCCACCCAGCTACCCATCCATCCATCCATCCATCCACCCATCCATCCATCCACTCATCCATCCACCCAGCTACCCATCCATCCATCCATCCATCCATCCATCCATCCATCCATCCATCCATCCATCCATCCATCCATCCATCCATCAACACTTCCAGCATGTTCTGGGTCTGCTCAGAGATCTCCTGCCAGTTGCACTTTCTCTGACGCCTTCTGATCACATGTTCAAATAACCTTAATCTTTATGAACAAACATCTGCAAATGCAAATGCAAAGGACAAGATTTTGGTATCCGAATTAAGGTCTCTGTTTTTGTAGTAGTGACCAATCACATTTTAGGAGGCTTTGGTTGTATGCAGGTAAACAGCCCATGTCGATAGAAAAAGAGGCATATTGCATTGGCCCAAATCCAATCTAGGAACCAATCGACTATTGTTTGACATTAATTTAGCTTTATATTAGGTTCTTTGAATTTATCTACATTTATATGGAGATAAATCGTCAGACGATAGCCAATGGGTTCAGTATTTGAACCAACCGGCATATTTCAACAAGGAGCATGTGAATGGCTTCACACTTCACCCTATCTCTAGCTAACCTGAACAAAACTTGTTTTGACTGAGTGTATCTCTCATTCCTTTAGTTATTAAGTTGACATAGGTGAGGGCTGGAACAAAGTGAGAGTGATTTGGGCTCAGGTCCATGTTTATTCTCACTTGAACAAAGGCTTCCAGGGTACATGAAGTCTTGAACGACTAGTCACTGCTGATAATCAGTCGCTGCAGAGAACAGTCAGTCTCTCTGTAAACTGCTTAAGTGTTAAGAGCAGCATTCAGTTTTCTTGGTTTCTTTTTCATTTGTAAATGTATTATTTTCACTATGATGATTATTGTTACCATGTTGCCAAGTATTAAACACACTGGACATGAGTCACTGCAGGCTCTGAATGCCATAAGGAAAATTTTGGTTTAAAATCCTCAAGAAGAGTCCTTCTGTTTTTAAGATAAGTCTCAGCTGTGCGCTGACCTCCTCCACCCAACATTTTACGCAATGCCAGAGCGATGTCTTTGCACTTGAAAAGGATTAGCCATCTGGACTGAGGAGGAAGCCACTGCTTCTGCTTGAGATGCAGCCAACAGATAAAGACATGAGCTAAACATGGACGATTCAGATGCCAGGGATTTACAGATGGATCTCAGCTGTGGCGTACACATGAATAACCAGCATATACTGGACATAACTAACACATTTTCACTGTGAGTAAAATTGTTAATTAGAGCAGAGATCGAAGAGAAATATCAAGGGACTGGACAGTAGGCTATATCAGCATGGAAAATATTGAAATATATATATTGACTTGTGTTTTTCTGGTTTGAGTAGATGGACCTCAGGTACAATATGGAATCCTAAAGAACCTTCACAGCCCCAGTAGATAAATGTAAAATAACACGTGTATACAGCCTGGTATACAGTTCATATAGTGTAGTACACTTCTACAGCAAGCTGTTGTGGCTGAGTGGGTTCATTCTAATCCAGGAAACGAGATGTTTGGTTAGGTTTTGGCGACACAAATACTTGGTTAGGTTTAGGAAAACATGGTTTAGATTAAAATAGACAATTTTACAAAGTAAAATTGATAAGATAACTTTTCCTGTGAGTGTATTTCTCTGGTACTGAGTCCCATCACAGCAACGTGATTGGTCAGTTGCAATGAGGGCTAGCTTGGCTCTGTCCAAAGTTACAATAATCTACCTGCCAGCACCTCTGTAGCTCATTAATTCATGTCAATTTTCTAAATATAAGTGTAGAAAAAGGGTGACATGTTGTGCTTTCACTATTTCTTGAGATCCTGAAGTCATAAAGAAGTCCAAGACAAAGCCAGTTTATTGGTGCAGTTCAATTCAAACGCAGAAGTGCACAAGGCAAAGAAATTCATTCAAGTCTTTTGCATGTATCAGCAGAAAAACAAGAAATCCTTACAAACGTGTGGTGAGAGTGCATCACATGCATACAGGCTGAAGGATGTTCAGACTGGAGCTCATAGTTCATCACTCGTTCCCTCATCCACCTCAGGTATTCTGAAGGAGTTAGCTATACACACGAGGTTAATGATCAAAAGTAACTATTAGCCTGCTGATGGGTTACCTAAAAGCACTCAGAGCGTCCTCTGTATGGAGGATATTTTTGGTCATAATTCAGATTAAAACTTCAGACAGAAAATTAAGATCCAATTAAAAAAAATGTTTTATTACAAGATTAGGAATATCCAACCATAGGAACTTCAAAGAAAAAGGAAAATATCCATTTAAAATTGTGTTGAAACTAGGGCCGGGACTCGATTAATTTTTTTAATCTAATTAATTAGAGGCTTTGCTATTAATTAATTGCGATTAATCGCATTTTAATCGCATATAAATATTTGACCTGAGAACAGTGAGAAGTAATTTTTTTCACATGGATTTTTAGTATACCATTGAATAATGACTGAATACATAAGCTTAAGCAACAAAATATTGTTTATTTTTGCTCAACCAAGTCCAACAGACCAGTGCAATTTTTGCCATTAAGTGTAGCGGAAGTGGGTGTGGCTCCTTGTATTCGGAGTCGGGCTAACGTCCACGCTAGCTGCTATATGTTTTGCATTGAGGTGATACTTGAGGCTCGATGTGCTGCGGTGATATGTGAATTCCTTGTTGCATAGCTTGCACACAACCATGCTCTTATCGACGCTACATCCGTTCGTTTTTTAAAACAACATTTCCACGGGGCCAACCAAAGCGGTCTCATCAGCTTCTTCGTTCATGTTCACTGTGGTTTGTTGTTGTTTGAAGTCATGAACGCTACTTGGTGCTCCAGTATAATCGGTCCGCCTGAAACTCGTCCAGTGAGAAAGATTCCGCGGTGAAAAAATAAGTGCGATTAAAACGCGTTAACGCGTTGTAATGAATTAATCCTAATTAACGCGTTAAAGTCCCGGCCCTAGTTGAAACTCAAAGTCATATTCATCTGTGTAGATTTTGTTGAGATTTGTAGCTAAAAAAGCATAAATATAAAACTCTAAAAATTACACTTGGTGTGCACATAAAAATCTACTTTCTTGTCAGCCCCTTAAAAACACACACACACACACACACGTAAACGTACAGATGTACGTACAGCAAAAGCAGTAGTGCATCCTCCACTGAGGAACTAAAAATAGCACTGTGTGATGGGTGGGGGAGGGGTGGGGTTATCCCTGGATGGATAAATATAGAGCTACAACCAGATGGAGATGAGACAAGAAAACATTAGGATGAAAGGAAGCTGCAGGGAGAAGCAAGAGGAGGACCCTCACCGGGATTTGCATTCACGTGCCGACACACACACACACACACACACAGGCAGCATCACACTCTCACATACCAACATACCATAACATCATATTTCTCCTCACTGATATGTTGGCTCATGCAGCATTTTCACATGTACTGTGAGCTTATTTCAACATGCAACACACACACACATACACACATCTTTACTCTCACAAGGACACATAATTGGCTGATGGCCTCATCGTGGCACACTGCATATTAATGGTGGCACGTGCCGCTCGCAAACACACGCTGAAATTCCAAACAGTCTCTTCTCCGCCTGCTTCCCTCCAGGCAAACCTCTGTGCTAAAATTAAACCTCTGAGATCTAAAAATACCAGCCGGGCACGTGAGCCAAAGACAGGACGGAGAAGACAACAAATAGAGGGTCGGAGGAGGGGAGGGGAGGGGAGGGAGGTGGTGACAGGGGGGAAGAGAGGAGGAGGGAGAAAAGAGGGGAAAGAGAAAATGTGATTTGTTCGCTAGTGTTTAATCAGATTTTAATTACAGCCCAGAGACAAGAATGTAACTCCAGTAACCTTCCACACAGACATGAACCAGCCACGAGCAACAACAAGCTGGCTGCAGGAATTTTATTTTGAAAAGACAATCAGTTTCAATACAATTTGATAGTCATGAACATCTCCATATGTTTCTGCTCATATGCTTTTTCATTCAAGATCACAGAAGACCTTCAGAGGAGCTGTGCGTCTTTGGATGTGAGCAGTGTCCAAGCTGCTGGTTTTGAATGAGTGCGCTCCTTTACAGTGCTGCTGATAAACTGAATGGAGATCAGCACCACTGCAGCTATTGTGAATGGCAACTGTTCCTCCGAGGGCTGCTTCAATAGCTCAACAGCACCCTCATCTGGTAGAAGAGTGGAGTGAAGCTACACTGCCTCAACATTCCTGACCTCTCCTCATTTCTCTCACTGTGTCCTGATTCCAAACTGCACACTGACTCTAAGTGTGAACGTCTGTAAACTCAACTCTGTCTCACTCCTCAGGCAGACTGTGAGAGCAACGGGGGGATCATGAAGAAGCTTCCATCCATCAAGGAGGATGAGGAGGGATCAGGATCCGAGGGGGAACACTCCCCTCACCCGCAGATGCCTCCCCTCAGCAGGCTGGGCCGAGGCCTACGCTCCCCCCTGCGCTCCCCTCTGCGCTCTCCACTGCTGCCGGCGAGAACCTTCAGACCACCGAGCGAGCACAGCCTGCCCGCCAGCCTGCAGATCCCTGTGGTGAGCTTCAGCTGCGTGCAGCCGGACCTCAGCCCCAGGTGAGGAACCGTACACTGATCTGGAAGTGGCAGTAACCCACTGTGGGTCCTTTTGAGACTTTTGATATTATTCATAAAGTATCTACATGTTGTCTTTTCACTGATTTGGGTTATATTTAGCCCACAGTGGAGCAGGTTTCAAAGCAATTCAAAATCTTTTTAAAGGACACATCATGTGATCAACAAGCGGCAGATTCGTTAAAGAAAAAAGATTCAAATTAAATTATCTTTGCTGATTTCAGAAAGGATAACTTGGTGTTGGTGGGCCTTTCATTTTTAAATAGAAAGCATTGCAGCATTCTCCAGAACAGCTGAAGTAGCTGGAGGCATCAGATGTCTCCATACAGCTCGTCTGCTGTAATTTAGTCTGCAGAAGCGCTGAGATCACAAACTGATCTGAAAAGATGATATTTACACCCTTTATCAAGCTGAAATCTTCACTCTCGCTGCTGAGATAAAAGTGTTAGCTACTGCACGCCGAGGGTGTAAATGTCATCTTGGAGACATTTGATGTTTTTTGTTTTCTCCCTTTCATATATTTCTTAAATAAGGTCCCATGGTGGTCCACCGGAAGGGCTGTGACCTTGCTTCTCTATTGATTGATTAAGATATGTGGAGTTTGTGTGTTACCATAGTGGAATTTCTAACTTTAATACAGTAGCTTAAAAGATATCGATCTTGGACACCACGTTCCATGCTATGGGGGAAATTTGACACAACATTGAGGGCATGAAATGTTAGATTTTTATTAAAAGCTGAAAATAACAATACTCTTGAGCCGTGTGTTAATTACAACAGCATCTAACTGAATTTACTCCTCCTATGTGGGCTCTGCAGCAGCGTGTGAAATGATTCAGAATGGATGTCTGTATTTCCATACTTTTGATCAAACACTGGTTTATAGAGAGAAGACAGGTCCCTCTCTGAGATGTTTTAAACATAACAGAAACTAAACACTTTGACCAGTGCTGAAATGTGTTGGCTGTAGCTCCACGAGAAGTGGAATCATTTTTGATGTATATATGTGAAAAGGAGGGGTTTCCCACAAAGAATAAACCACCAAATCATAGATTCCAAGTTCTTGAGTATATAGCACTGATTTAATATCTACTGATCTACTGGCAGCGATGTTTTATCTGGCTGTGATCAGTAATAGAAAGACTGTTCAGAACTGGCACACTGATAAGCAGCTTTATTCAGACATTTTTTTAACCTTTATCACAGAGAGTAGAGAGATGAAGGAAGCCAGGAATCCTTGTCCACTGATATTTATTGTCCTCTGAGCATGAATCCCATCAAATGTCAATGTAATGTTCAGATTGCCATGGGAGTCATTAGGCACATTCATGCTTCAGATGATGAAGCACTTATATGGACACTGTAGGATAATCCGTCAGTGTCATCCTCATAGCAAAATGTCAGCTGTGCACACAGGATATTTTAGAAGCTAACATGCTATTCACCATGGAAAGTTCTGAGCACGTTCATGTAATCCCTTTGATAAAATGGTTGAGTACCACAGAGAAGAGACTTCATATGATACACTGCACTGAATGAATTAGTATATATATATATATATATATATATATATATATATATATATATATATATATATATATATATATATATATATATATATATTTTTTTTTTTTTTTTTTAATTTGTGCGAGAAGTGTTTACACATAGGACACAGGACAAATACAGTGATACAGAGTGATAGTAGAGGCAAGCTGCATGAAGAATGATTGGGAGTACATTACATGTGATCAAGTAGGTGGGTGAGTATGTATTAGGTAAGAGATCAGGGATACAGAAAGAGTGGAGAGAGAGGAGAGATCTTATGTGGGGAAAAAAAAAAAAAGCCATAGTTTTTTCTTTTTCCTTCCTCCTCCCCTAATGAATTAGTATATTTTTGTTGCTTTGGTGAATAAACCATGGCTAGATGTGTTGATGAATAATGAAAAGCCACAGGAGATTTGTGGGATCATGTATGTTATCTCAAACAAGGAAAGCTCATTTGTACCCGCCTGCATGTGGAACTCAGAGTGTGGCATAAAGATGCAGCGCTACATTCTGGAGATGAGATCTTTACCTTGATGTCATGTTGAAGTGTAGAAACCTTTTGTTAGTCTGCTGCCACCATGTGGAGCCTCCGTCTTGTTGTCTCATTCTGATTTGTTAACCAGCCAGTGTTAAATCTGGCAGCTATGGGTGTGGCACACTTTCCTTTTGTTTCCAGGCTTTGTTAGTGCAAGCAACCTCATCACCTTATTCCCACACTGCAACTCAGAGTTTATTTTCAAATTGCAATTGTGAGAATCCTTCCTTTGTTACCTTATTGTCTTCACTCTTCCTGTCTGTCCTCAGGTTTGTTGATGGGATCGAGGCGGAAAACCAAAGTGGCTCAGCTCACAAGTTTGACTTTTCTCCCAGTGCAACTCAGAGTTTCCTACCCAGCCCGGACTCAGCTACCTCAAGTTAATACACACACGCAAACACACACACACACACACACACACACACACGCAAACACACGCACACTGTACACATACCAGACTGGACTAGACTCTGTAGAGCTGCAAACACACATTCTTGAATCAATCACTAATTTATTGTTAATTATGACTCAGCTACCGACGTCCTTACTTACACTCGTGTGTGTATGTCTATGTGTGGACAGGGGCCCATGACGAGGCTGACACCATGCAGACCATTGCTAAGCTGAAACATGAGGTAAGGCTGATCGCAGTAAGATGTCACAGAACAAAACTGTGTTGTTTATTCAGTAGCGATGGTGTGAAGAAGATGAAGGAATCTCTGCTGACACTGACTTACTTGTATATAAAAAAGGTTTATTACAAAAAGTACAGCACCAAAAATTGCCTGTGAGAAGATCCGAAGCCAATGTGAATCTCCCCCGATTTCCACACAGACCACAGTTTTTGAAGCCTGTTAACACCTTAATGCATATTCATGATATAGCCAGTTTCTCATCAGTTAGCAAGGCACAGAGCCAACCTACTCTTCCATCATCTTATTTAAGCTAGGGTATAACATATGGTTCAGATCTGTGGAACTCCAAAAACAAATCTCTCACATGCCAGAAAATACACCACAGCTGTGACATGGTTCAGTAAGAAATGACAATAAGTTAATTTAATACTTTTGCCATCCTTTATTAAATACCATCACACATTTTTTTCATAGTTCTTTCAATGTAATTTACTTTAACAATATAATTAACAATCACTTTTCTGACTTACCAACAGCAGTTCTTTCACAGATTCTTTCCCCAAGACAAAATGTAACACACATTTCATTTCCAATACATTCTTAACAAAAAGTGAACAGAGTTTTTGTATACTTACTAGGTCCTGACAGCACCCAAATCAATTGTATTTGTATTTTAATTAGGGTTGTACCTCCACATTGATTAAACTGTTTAATTTTGGTTGATATCATTAAACTTTGTATTACTGAACAGAATTCGTTTTTTAAATGGTGCAACAGACATATGAATTAAAGGCATTGAAAAGTCTTCAATTTATTGAAATCGTCTTAAATTAATTAAAATCGTCCTAAAATGGTCTTTAATTCATTGCTCAAGGCTCTTGGAAATTGGTACGGGGGGACCTGTGCCTTTTTGCTGCCATTCGCCATAGCTGATTGGGGAGTGCAAAGTTATTGAGATCTGGCAAATAAAAACTTGTGAGTGTGACTGTGAAATGACAGAGGCATCACAGGAGGAGCCATGAATACAAACATCTGATCTTATATCTTATTCCAAGTGGCATTAAAAAGTCTTAAACTTAACTTGTTGAGACCTGCAGATCCCCTGAACAGAGCTCTGCTTGATTTTCTAAATCTGGGTTTACCCACTTTAAATTTAGTTTGCTAAACTGATTAGAACTAATCTTAGATTATTAATCATTGATTAATCCTTGTTGGTGCAACCCAGTCTAACAGCGGTAAATGCAGCGCTGTAAGTCAAGACTTTTCACAGTCAGCTTAACTTCAAACAGGAGTCTTGTGTGACTAGACTTCCTGTCTCCTCTTGATAGCCCCATTCACACTGCCCTTTCAGTGCGGGAATCATGTGCTGCTTGGTTCAGTGTGAACAAACAAAGGCGGAGAAAGGGCGAGCCTTTGATGCGGCGATAACGCCCAGTCTTTCCATGAAAAGGGCTGATATCTCTTCTGTCTGACTCCCCTCTCTCCAGATGAGCGTCCTTTCTCGTCAGGTGACCTCTGTCAGTCAGGAGCTGCAGGAAGTGACGCGTCTTCTCAAACCCCTATTCCATAACACCTCCACACTGCTGATGCCCAGTGCTGTGACTCCGCCTCCCAGCGTGTCCTCACACAGTTGCTCCCCTGCCCCTACCCTTCTTACCCAATATGCACCTGTGGACTGTTCAGACTGTCAAAATCCTCCCCCTATCTTGGTACCTGAACCGTCCTCTCCTCCGCTGAGCATGACGAAGGTGTTACTAGAAAAGTTTGATCCACTTCAGTGTTCACCCTTCCAAACCATCACCTCCCAGAATCCTTATCAGACCAGAACCACTCCCCTCGTCTCTCATTGTTCAGCTCCCCCGTCACTCAACAGCTCCCCCCATGAGCACGCAGTTGTGCAACATCCCTACTCCTGCTGCTCCGTCCCATCTGTGTCTTCATCAAGCCACCTGTCCTCCATCACTCCCCTCTTGGTAGATTTATCAGGACCTGGTAGTGAGCCACAAACACAGCCTCAATACCATTTCCCACCCCTGTCCCAGTCTGAGTCCCAGCTCCAGCTCCAGCCTGAGTCCCAGTCCATATCCTGGTCATATCCACATTCCCTTTCCCAGCCTCAGCTCCAGACCCCTCTCCAGCCCTCAAGCATGGCCTCACACCCCGAGAACCCCTGATAAACCTGCAGGAGGTGGAGTGGAGGGAGCCGCTGCCCAGCTGAGCTTCATCAGTGAAGGCCAGCCCTTGGATTGAACAGAGAAGTGGAAGCGGATCCAGATACTGACACAGGACTTACCGACAAAACAACCAGCATGCCACACAATTACTGCATGACTAACATTTGCCCAGAGTTTGGCATGTGAATTTAGATGTAAATACATTTTAAATGATTCTTAACTATGATCATGAGCACCAGTTGTAAACAGATCTGATAATAAATTGTTTGTTTTATAGTTTCATTTTGATTTGTTTGACACATTTACATTGTGTGTGCACTGAGTGGAAGCTCTGTCCCTTTGGCTGGACCACAGTGGACCAATAAGCTTCTTCTGAGGAACTACTGGCAGCTAGTGCTGTGGTTTAGGAGTGAAGACCAGCAAGAGAAGCGACTGATGGATTGAAAACAACAATGGTGGCTCCTGAAGAGATTAGCATAGCTGCTATATAGAGTATATCTCACTGAAAGAAAAGGGTAAAGAACAACACTGAAGGCTTTTCTCCATGAAAACATCTTTTTTACTCTTCTCTTGACTTTCTTGAGCACAGGTTTGATTTACCAACTGGCTCCACCCACTCCTCCTATGTCATACGCTTCATTAATCTGGCAAATTGAAGTTAGCCCATGATAGATGCTGACAGGCAGATGGTTCGACCAATCACCTGCCAAGTATTTTTTTAAGAGCCTGCCCTTTTCCAAACTCTTTCTAAGGTAACCTCCCAGATGGTTCTGTAAAAACAAACCATCTGGCACATAAATAGTTAGTTGTGATCTACTGTAAAGTTTAAGTGGTTTAACTTGCTAAAATGTGCAAAAACACCGGTATAGTCCTTAAAGCTACTGTAAGTTTTAGCTAACTTCCTGTCCATTTTGCAGTAAGCAGTCAAATGAAAACAATTGAAGAACACAACCAATACTTGTTTTTTCTTAAAAATGTAGGTCTTAAACAAATCAATCCAATTACATCCAATTGTTTTCTTTATTATAAAATATGATATATAAATGAATATCGGGCAACAGATAAGCAGATACCTGTATATCTATAATAAGCTAATATCAGCCCATAATATCAGCCAACTGCCATATCGACCAGGCTCTAAACAATAAGCCTTTCATTTACAGCTTCACAGCAAAATGCTTTCAGAAGACTTAAGGGTGTGACTTAAAAACCTTTCCCCTAAGCTGTAGAGCAACTTCTCAAAAGTTCACTTATGAGGTAATGTGTGTGAACCCTTTAACCAGAGCTTGGACAAAGTCAGAGTTAAGCCACAAATAAGTCTCAAACATTGCTACAATAAACTTTGTGTCTGAAGATCTAAAATAATGTAACTTTCAGTAGGTTTGCACCTCTCACTCGTGGAATGTGATTGGCTTCTGTAGGATTGATTCAAAGATCAGTTGTCAGATACGACCTATTTACTCTATAGCACAACTTTTGATGTTTGGGATTTGGGAGGATATCCAGTGGAACTCATGTTACTGGAGTTCACTCCTCTGCTATTAACACTCAGCAGTGTGTATGCTCAAATTATAGCATGGAGTGAAATAATCAAAAAATCAATCTACTGTTGTGATCTTTGCTGCTCAACAACAGCAAAAACAATTTGTACTACAGGTCAGGGTCAATTCTCTTCCTAGGTTTTTCACCCGAAAAGGTGCTAATCTCAAGATCGCGGTCCCTCATGAGCAGCATTTTGCACCCGTACGATCAGACAGTCACACAGAGTGATGACACTACCACGTATTTCCTGGACATTCAGTTTTATTAAAGCAATGGCTGCTGCTGTATCTTGGTCTCTCATATCAATTGGGAGTTAATCATCAGCCAAAGAAAATACAAGAAAATGTGTCTACTCAGTTAGCCTTCTAAAAGACTGTACAGTAGGGCAGAAAGCACCCCAGTCCACTGGCTTGCGGTACTCGCCTTTCTCCAGCAGGTACTGGCGACCCTTGTAGTTAGGGTGCTCGTAGAAGACCCAGAAGCCTCCCACGACCCTGCAGGAGTGAACCTCCCTCCAGTGGAACTTCTCTTGCACGGAGGGACAGTCCTCAGTAGCTTCAAACACCTGACCGGAAAAGTCTCCTTTGCCATACAGCTGGATCTTGTAAGGATCTCCACTGGACTGAAGAAGGTTGTAGGAATAGGGGACAGAAAGGGACAGAGGGTTTAGAGAGATGTGGTGCATAGGAAGAGAGAAGGTTTACTTAGAGATGGACACATGTAAGGTGATGGTGGGTGGTGGAAGTAGATCGCACAATGGAGAAGTCTCAAGGTAGGTTTGAACTTTAGCTGATATCCTTGAAAATGGGTAAGAAAAAAAGGGGGAGGAGGGATGAACCTAGCATTACATAGCATCATCACATCTTCACAGGAAACAGTATGGCATCACCACTGTATCCTGGACACACAACTTCTACAAATTCAGTATGTTTAAAGGCTTACAAAGTGAAGCATTTTGCAGGAGCTGACTCTGTCGTTGAGGCCAATCCAGCTCTGGTAGTCAGGGTACTCGCCTCTGCCCAGGACATACTGGTAGCCCATGTAGTTTGGTCTCTCATAGATCACCCAGGTCCCACTCTCCACCCGGGCGGAGTTACAACGACTCAGGTAGGAGTGGAAGTCAGTGCAGTCACTGTCACATTCATACCTGCGACCCTGGAAGTTCTTGTCCTCATAGAAGATGATCTAGAGGATGGTACACAAGTTTCATTCCTGTAATATTAATTTTGTTAGCTTTTAAATGCATACTCGGCTTTGAATACTTGTATAATTAGGTCAAAGATTTGGGTGTCTGTCAACTCTATTGTATGGAGCCATACAATAGAGTTGTTAAACGTTCAGCCTTTTTGCTGGCAAACCTAGAGTTTACAGGTAAAAAACACATATTACTCAGGGTGCCATCAATAGTTATCAGCCAATATTTGTTCTAGCCTGACCAGTGCTCTCTGTAACATGTAGAAAGCGCTGATCCGATAAACATGCAAGACAGTTTCTCTAGCATCACTTAAATCCTGTAAGGACCTGCATGTCTCGACACTAGTTCTCCTTGGTTTAATCAGTCTTCCGTTAGTAGCTGGTGAGCAGCAGAGTAATGCAACCTGTTTGGCTAAGGAAGCTTACAGCTAACAGAGCTAATAGCTTACAACAGAGCTTAACACAGAGCAGGACTGAGCATTTCTCCTCTGAGGAACATGAAGTGTTAAACAGTAAACTGCAGTTTAATGTGAAGAGTTTAAAAAAGCGTCCTTTTGATTAGTGACTGGCATTGGCCAAAACTGCTTCTAGCTACGATCAGCCACAAAAATCCTGATCACAACATCCAATCATAGTATGGATTTTTTTTTAAATACCACCTGATGAATTAATTCACATTTCACATCTGTCCAACATCCTCCATCAAAGCAGGAAACTGGAAAACTGGAAACAGGTTATCCACAGTTCTGTCCCTCACAGTACATGCACAGTTGTTAGCATCCAGTTTTCTGTCGAATGGTTCACTCATCACTCGTACACTAAACAATCTTTCATCTCTACTCACCCTGCCCATTGCTGCTCCACTCTGTGCTCTCCTCTGACTATGTTTCTGCTAGGCACTGGAAATACTATGGGTGCTCATATGTGCCCTCGTTCTCTTTTATACCTTCCCAGCCCTCTATTACTGAGACAAATGCTTTGTCATGAGAATGAGATCCAAAATTTGAGTCAGTGGTTCCATTGCTAGTCCTGTTTTCCAGAAAGAAACTGTGGGATTACTCTGCATAAAGACCTCAGCCTCTGACAACCTTTTACAACAAACTGCAAGCACGCTGCTCACTGAGAGATATGCACAAACACGCTCGGACATAAAACACATATACTGTGGACCTCTACTTGATCACTGTGTGAATGTTAACTGTAGTGGTTACTAAACCCAGTCAATATCATGCAAAACCTTGTGCACAAAACAACCATGTCAGCTTTCTATGTGCACTAACAAACTTTGATCATTGCAGTGCTGAGCTGAGCTGATCAGGGGCCTGTTAAAGTAATTCCTTAAATTTAGAGTAAAGGAAGGAGATCGAAGTCAGCTCAAGATTCAAACAAAGTTTTATCTTGTACAAGAGGAGCATTCACAAAGCAACACAACACATCTGTTAAAAAGGAAAGACTCAAATTCTGAAGAGGAAAGCTTGGTTTTTATCGCTCTCTCTGTGGGTGTGACTAAAGGAATGAAAAGTGGTTTTAATTAATAACTTATGTAAGTAGAAAAACAAGTCATAAAACAGGTCATAAATCAAGGTCACAGATCACAGGTCACACTTCACTTTGACCACAGCTATGTAAGACTTCAATTCACATGTCCCCTGATGGGGTACAACATTTCCATCACAGGGCTGACACAGGCTAATGTGTTCAAGTTGCATTGACTGCTGTCCAATCAGTGCAATAGCTGCTTGTCATTAAGGACAACAATGACACTTTACACGGTATATCCAAGCTTTCCACCTGAAAAGATTAGATTTCAGCTCTACTCCCAGCTACCACATAAGACGCAGCTGTTGGAAATTTGTAAGGACCTTAAAAGTTGAACACAATACAAACCATCAGTCCATCTATGCTATCATAAAGTCAGTGAGATATAACTGGAGCTCAGTGGATCCACTCCCACTCATTTTGAACTCATTATGTTCACAAAAAACAGTAAATAGACAAAGAATATGACTAGTATGAGGATCATATTTATTGAACTTTTGAGTATTAAACTTTTGAGTGAAGTCAGGTCCAGTTTTATACTTTTTTGTAATGTGATGCAACATAAAGTGCAACATAAGTAACAAAATTAACAACTAAAAAAAGTTACAAACCTCAATACAACCCTCACTATCACCTCCACCCTACTCCAACACAGAAACAATCTGTTTTCAGATTTGTGACAAGGTATTTTCCAGCCAATCCAAGAGGGTTTTTAAAATAGCTTTATTAAGTTTAAGAACGAGGAGAATTTTCCCAACCATAAAGAACACTTTGTCTGACAGCTAATAAGAAAAATCCAGATTCACCAAATCTGCAGATGGGATAGGATAGCGATGAAAATATGTAATCTGAAAAGTAGTTAGTACCTAAAGCTGTCAGACAAATTTATGGAGTATAAAGTACAAGATTTCCCTCTGAGATGTAGTGGAGGAGAAATGTGAATTGCATAAAATGGAAACACATAAAGTACAACTACCTCAAGTTTGTACTTAAGTGTATGATGTGAGTAAATGTACTCTTCAAGTTTACTTTCGTCATTGTTCACATTTGCAACAAGACAGACACCCAACCCCTGGTTTTCACCTGTCTTGTGTTTCTCTCCTGCCTCTTTGTCTCACCCTGTTAAACTGGCAATAGACAAACCTTTTTGCTTTTACTCATCACTCTGAAGGAAATACTGATTGTGCAGTGTAACGTCTGTAGAAAAATGAGACCATCTGTGTGAAGACTGGTTCCCTTTAAACTTTACTTTCCACCCATTCTCACGTGAAAATGTATAATAACTACGTTGGTCCACAGGGCAAAATGTAGTAGTTTCACAATAAAGCCTCTTAAATTGTAAGATGTGAGGTACTGTATTTCCCAGTGTGGCTGACACAAGAGAATAAATAATGACGCATTAAATGTATCCTGTTTTAAAATGAATCTGCTTTCAAACGATTTGCTGTGTTTTTTTGCTCAGGGCTTTGCAGCATGGACTTCTGTCCATGGCGGCACACCGTTTATACAGACTTTATATCAAGTTGATACACCAAGTAGTCAGAAGATGGCACTATGGTGCTACTCTAGGTGCAGTATCATAGGCAACTGGACTTGTTTCAGAGTATTATTATAAGAGTGTTGTGTGTTAAAGGGACACCTTGGAATTATTTCTCCCATCTAGTGGTTAAATGTTATTTTGCATTCAAACGAATACTGCTCTCTCAAGGATATCACGTTTTCAAATGTGCGTTGCAACCTGTTGGAACTACGGCAGGCGGGATGTGTCAAGATTCAAGAAGCTATGACAACAACATGGCTGTATTCGAAACCGCATACTATACTAGTAGTATGTACTGATTTGGCCAAAATGTAGTATGCAGTATGCAGTATGCAAACAAAAGCAAAATCTGCAGTATGCGAAAAATTCCCGGATGCCGTACTGATTAGGAAAAAATCTCCAGTATGCATCTGACCAGTCTACATTGCGTACTGTTTCCCACAATGCAACGCGCTGGAGCAGGAGAGAGTGCATTTCAATAAAACGTAATGAAATGAAAAAATATAATCTGCTCATTTTTAAAAATGTATTTATTAAAATGTGGTGATTTCTGTACATACAGGGCTCCTGGGGCAGCGCTGCTCTTTTGTCCACAACAAACATGAAGCTTCACTTTTAATTCAAACAAACTAACGTAGCTGCCACATCGTTAGATTTCATCTATGATACCAATATTTATCTTACAAAAATAATTTAACCAGCCAGCGGTTAATCTTCAAAGAGCTGCGGTTAAGATGACTGGCTCGCTGTCACACCCGGGATGACGACGAAGGTTGACCGGCCCATCACATCAGGAAACGGGCTGCTGTCTCTGAGACCTCCCGGAGCGCTGGTCCCACAGGTGGCTCTTCACATCTCCCAAAACGTCGGAACAAATTTACAAACAGGCGTCATTTGGATAAACTAATCGCATATTAAGGATCTAAATAGGTACTTTCTCGCATAAAAAAATATTAAAACTTAAGAAAGTGATGTATTAACAGCGCTAAAGCGAGAATTAAAACAGCTTTTAGCAGCTTTACCGCTGCGGTTTGCCACGAATTGCATTCTGGGAAACTTGCATACTGTATACTGCGGTGTGGACGGCGTCGGTCTGCTGTATACTGCAGACTGAATCTCACATTCAGTTTGCAGTATACAGTACATACGGCGCAGTATGTAGTAGGAGTACAGTAGTATCAGAGCCCGTCTACGGAGAGCCTTGGCACTTCCTATACGCCCCATTGTACCGATCTTGGTTGCAGTTCCATTAGACATCCACTGGGGGTGATCGCAGGCGAGTGCAGATTGAATGGGGGTCTATGGAGCTAGACGGCTAAATTATCTCTTTTCACCTGCTTGTCGTTGAAACATCGCAGATTTTATTGTAGATTCCGAGAGATCAATATAGATTATAGGTCAAAAGTTGAATGAATGAATACTTATGTCCTTTCGATTTCTTACAGGTTGGGTAGTTGTTGGCCTGAACACGCTAGCATTCTGCTAATGAATGCTGATTGGTCAGTGACGGACTTGCGACTGATTACGACCAGCGACCCCCGCTTGACGGCATCTGAAGCTAAAGCAGAGCCCGTCTACGGACTCACTAACTAACTAAAACTCTCTGTAACTCGTGTATCAACTGATAGAGCCTTACCTCTAACAACAGCAGGTGTTTTCATTGCAGATGCCACGAGAAGAAAGGAAGCCATGATGCAGAAGTGCCGAAGTGATTCAGACACTGCCGTAAAGCAGCACCTCTGACAGTATGAAATGTGACGTCATCGCATTTTTTGAACGGCTTTTAGAATCAATAAGTGACCTTAAAAAATGCAATATTCAGCTGAGTGTATTATCTTAGCCCCCCCTTTTGAATGCAACTTTCAAATTACTTGACAAAAAATTACATTGTGAGAAAAGTGTATTCTGAGGGTAAAACCCCATAGCCTCTCACTCATTCTGCACTCGCCTGCGAGCGCCCCGCGTGGACAGAGACTATTACCGCAACCACTCCAGAAAACCGGAACTAACCAGCCAGTGCCAATTCTCTTCCTATTAGACATTCTCTGGTAGTATTTGGTTTCGAATACAGCCCATGTCTTCAAACAGCACTTCATCAAGTTTAGTTTCGGGTGATGAGGTACGTTATTTCAAACAGACTTCAAACTGCAGCTGACGAGCGCGTCTGGCTAAGCTCCTTCTCCGTTCCACAGTCACGCTGGCTCTGAGTGAAAACGCCTTTAGCCTTATCTGTACCACGTAGAGCTTTTTGTTCCCCTCTGCAGTTCATTGTTTTTTATAGAGCGGAAGGACATGGAAGCCTCTCTGCCAACAAGGACATGGAAGCCTTGTTGGCAGAGATCATTTTACACCAATGAGGACTTATTTATGAATGAAGACGCTGATTTGAGGTAATAAATGACTTAAAACTCTACACAGTGGAGCTTTAAATATGAGTGAATGTTAGGATTAGAGTAGAGTGAATGTGTACTTAGGGTTATATTGTTTTTGTACATCTTAATATTTTAGGTGAAGCCACGTCTTGTTTATGTTGAATATAAGTAAGATTATTTTGAATTCATGTGTACGTATTTTTCTTAAGGCAGAATGTTTTATAATGTTTATTGACAGTCTGGTTTCGACATTTGTTGTTTTATTTGATATGTGTTTTAGTGTTTTGGTATGAATGTGATATGAACCTAAATTAGAGAGCACTGGTCCAGATTTCCCCTAGGTCTGGTGCTGGTAACATAACTTTAAAAAGCATTGAATTATAAGTTCTTAAAATAAGGCCTTAACAGTATTGTCTTTTGATTAAAAGGGTCTTAATTTTGTCTTGTCCTTTCATATGAATGTAAGAAACAGTCTTTTTTTGATGCAATTTATTATCACTACACCCTCTCCCTCTCTGTTCTCCAGGTGTGTGGCTGTATATGTGTGTGGCTGTATATATGTGTGTGTGGCTGTATATGTGTGTGGCTGTATATGTGTGTGGCTGTATATGTGTGTGGCTGTATATGTGTGTGTGGCTGTATATGTGCCACCTCAACAGAATGCAGTCAGTGAACAGCTGAGCAGAGGCGCGGTGGAGATCTTGATGATGATCCAGGTGAAGTCAAAGTAACTCTAGCAACTGCATTGAAACCTTAACAAGTAAAAACACCTGTGCAACATGGTAAACATGTCGAAAGTGAGATTTCAGTCTATGCTGTCTGCTGTCTCTCATCCATTTTTGCTGTTTGAGTGCACTCTCACCTGGACAAAGGGAAAGGTTCTGTGAGAATCATGTTCTTTGACTTCTCCAGTGCCTTTAACACCATCCAGCCCCTCACACTGAGAGACAAGCTCTTGCAGATCATACCAACCTGGTATGGATCACAGACTACTTGACGGAGAGGCCACAGTTTGTCAGACTGAAGGGCTGCTTCTCTGACACTGTGGTCAGTAGCACCGGCGCACCACAGGGAACTGTGCTCCCACCAGTCCTGTTCACCTTGTACACGTCTGACTTCTGCTGCAACACGGCATCATGTCACATGCAGAAGTTTTTGGACGACACTGCAATTGTGGGGTGTATCAGAAATGGGCAGGAGGATGAGTATAGGAACCTGGTGGATGACTTAGTGCAATGGTGCAGACTCAACCATCTGCAACTGAACATTTCAAAGGAAATGATTGTGAATTAGAGGAGGACAAAACCTCCTTTGCTGCGAGTCTTTGCTGAAGGAGACAAATGCTTTGGAACTGTCTTCACTGAGTTGTATTTGCCAGAATCCATGGTTTGCATCCCACACAGAACAGAACGTTGCATTTGGCATGTCAGCCACAACCTCTTCAACTGTACGCAGTGGATAGTGTTCACTTTTTATGGCTTTGTTGAGGTCCTGGGGGTCTATGCAGATTCTCCATTTTTTTGTTTGGTTTTTGGATAGTGACCATGCTGTTAACCCAGTCAGTGGGTTCTGTTTGTTTTTCAACTACACCTAATTTCTCCATCCATTTGATTCGCCTTTTCGCCCTGTGAACCCATCTTTCTACTCCTGCATGATGTCTGTGTCCTCCTATTTTTTTACTTTCTAGATTCTTTTTATTCATCCCATGTCTGCGCAGGCATCACCTCCTAAGATCGCTTGCAAGTTGGGACATATTATCTGAAATTCCACCTCATGCACTTCATTTTTATGCTCACATTTCAGCTTTGCCATGCTAAATGGCTCCACCCTGTGGCAGGACCATGCCACTAACTTGACACTGTAGTTTTATAATGGCCACTTTTTGAGCCACTTGTTGAAATATTGCAAGAGGAGGCACATTGCAGTCTGCTCCTGTATCCAGCCTGAATGTGCGTTTCTGGCCATTCACTTTGGTTACCTCAGTCCATTTGTTCTTTTTTCTCTTTTTTTCCAACCTTGTTTGATTCAAGGGCTCCAGTGAACATCTCATTTTCTTCTTGTTCAAACTCATTCACATGTGAGGCTCATGTTTGCGTCCACGTTTTCTGCATTCACCTTTATCATGGGAACTACTATCTTTGGGCCTTTTGGTTGACCTCATTTTACTGAGCTTGTTCACTGTCACTTCACCTTCTTCTTGTAAAGCTTTCATGTGGCTCTGTGTAGCATTGTTAGCTCTGCATACATCAACAGCTTTCGTCTACGGTAAATCTGGCTCCCTGAGCAGTCTTGCTCCCACCTGATCGCTACTGGCTCCACACACGATACGGTCTCTTATGAGTGACTCTGTAAGCTGGCCAAATTCACAGTCCTTTGCTTTATTTTTCAAGTCGGTCACATATGCATCTTTCCTCGGACGCTTGTGAAAAACATGTGTCTCAGGTACGTTATGTTCCTCCTTGGCTCACAATACTGACAAAATCCTTCTTTCAGTACATCGTAATCATCCACATCCTCATCAAAGTCCATGGTATTAAACACTTTTATGGCTTTGGCTCCAGCCACATGCAGAAAAGTTGCACACTTAACTTTTTCAGACTTGTCAGAGATGCCACTTGCCACGAGGTATAGCTCGAACCTCTGGATCCATGAACGCCAGTTGTCTGCCAAGTTTCCTTCCAGGCACAAACTGTTCGGTTGGCTTTAGTTGCTCCATTTTTTACTTCTGACACCATGTGATATATTCTACCTGATATGTAGATGTATGTGGAACTTATATCAGCGGAGACAGAGACTAGCTTGTGCGCATAGCTCACATGTTCACTGAAGCTTCTTCTTTTAGTAGGCCTACATGTCATTCGGCAGGTAAGTAACTCAACAGTGCCTGACCTGGTTTCTACACATCACACATAGCAATGTTCAACAAATTGTTTGAACTTCAACTGTTGCATGTTCCAGTTGCAAATTCATCTCAGATGCATGTTTTGGAGGAACGGTTTAATCCCCCAAATCAATGTAGCTCTTCCAGTGTTTGTTCTGAGGGCAATGATTCAGGACTTACTAAAGATCCAACCAAAGAAATGTGTGCATCCATCATGGCCAAATTACAGAGATGAGACAGTAGGCGAAATCAGAAATCTGGTACTTATGCTCAAGTACCTGTGAAGGATACTTTTATATCAGCTTGAGCTGTATTTAAGCTTTCTGCTGCAAAAAACTTAGTCGGAAGCTTGAAAAAACTTGAAACAGCTTCCTCCTGGTAGGAAGCTGTTTCTAGCTTCCAACAAGGTATTCAGAGCCAGTCCTAAACAACCCAAGACCTAGAAACCCCTGCCAGGACTGGACTGGACCGGTCAGGACTTTTCTAAATCTAATTTGTCACAGATTATATTTATAGATTACAAATATGCTAAAATTAATACATTATATTACTTCCTTATTATGTAATTCAAAGTCTGGAAATAGCTCATTAGTGGAACTTAGGTAAGACTCCGGGGCGGCTGTGGCTCAGGGGTGGAGCCAGTGTCTTGTTATTGGAAGGTCGCTGGTTCGATTCCCCTGGTCTGCATGTCGAAGTGTCCTTGGGGAAGATACTGAACCCCAAACTGCTCCAGATGTGCTGGTTGGCACTTTGCATGGCAGCCACCACCATCAGTGTATGAATGTATGTATGAATTACTGTAAGTCGCTTTGGACAAAAGTGTCTGGTAAGTGCCCCAAAATGTAAAAAAAATATAAATAAATATTAACTTACTCAAAACTTCATTTATTTATCACAGTACATGATTTACAACATTGAGCCATTTAAAATTACACCAATAATCATCTATCTCAGATAACAAATGCAAATAGTTAATGTGAAAAATGTTTAAAGGTCATCATGGATACTCATGAATACTGACAACAAGGAGACAGGCACTGTTGTCAACATTATATTGCTCAACCTTGAAACCCTACGACCAAACCACTTACTTTGTTAAATCTTCTTTAAAATGTAAGTTTAAGACGAAGTATACTTCATAAAAGAAGAACAGAGAGACACTGTAAACTATTTATATCAAATACTTTACATTAGGCTCACTTAATATTATTTCTGCGACATGAATGTAATAAGATGTCAATATATTCATACACATATGTATATATATTAGATTTTTTTGTTAATAAGCAAAAACTAAATCAATATGGTACATTTTTAAGTGCGACACATTCCTAACACTTGCCTAAAAGCTCCATGGAACACTCAAGACACCGAAAGGGTTTAGTGCTCTATCAACATCTATTAACATCGAGCATCCTGTTCAATGCGCCTGTGCTCAATGTTCAAGTCAGGGTTAGGGTTAAAACCAGACAGGCATTTGCTAAACCAATCAATTTTCATTCTTGGATTCTCTTTTGTGAAATCTTAAATATGCTTTTAAAATACTTCCAATAGCATAAGGGTGGTTTCAGACCAAATCCGGTAGTGTGGCCTAAAGGCTAGTTCGTTTTGGCTGCGGCGCTGTGGGTGGCGTAAAAAATTGAAATCGACTCAACTTTTGCAGAAATGCAGCCCAACGTCACATTGCAGTGGCCAATCACATAAGCTGGCAATCGGCAGCATAAATGACTGAAACCAGAGTGAACTGTACCACATTGTACCACCATTCAGTCCTATGAAAGCTGCTCAGTGGCGCATGAAGCCAAAAACGCGGCAGGGGCTCTTCCACGTTGTGTATCCCATAGAGCCTGTGCACTAGAGACCGATCAAGTCGGCTAACTTCCTGTTCAGCGCTTGGCTAACTTCCTGTTTAGCACCTGGCTAACTTGCTCTTCTAGACTTTCCAATTGTTACTGGATCGAATGGCTGAAATTGTGACAGTGAAACGAGTCAATTCATGGGGGCTGTGACGCTCAAAGCCTACCACAATGAGATATGCCATACTATAAAATGTAGACAATCGTCATTGTAGAGTTAAAATCATAGCTGCCAACTCCCACGCTTTCGCCATGTGACACAGCGAAAGCGTGGGAGTGGGCAGCCATGTTAAAATGAAGACCAATCCTACAACTGCCTGGCTCATTTGTGGCCTGGAGCTACTTTTGTTATCTATGAAACAGTTTCCAAACCAGCCAGTTGGTCCGGTCTCAGGTCCAAGTGCAGCAGCAAGCACTCGGGAACTTTCGCAGTGGCCAAACCATGCAATTACATCACGTGATGCACTGGCTTTTTTCCATTACATTGTGAAAGTAGCAGCTGTAAAACAGTGGATAACTCTTTTTGAGACTCACAACCCTGATATTACTCGATTGACTATCATAAGTTAAGCCATTTGGTCCAAATAAATTAGGAAAGTGTAGAACCACAAGAACAAATCATTACATTTGTATTCAAGTAAGTCGGGTGCTAAACCGGAAGTTAGCTGGCTCGGTCACTAAAGTCTCGAGTATGCCCCACAAAGCTGAAGATCATGGTCATTTTATTGCTGGAAGTCGCCATTTTGGCTTCAAAACACTACTGAGCAGCTTTCATAGGAATGAATGGGGCTCCAGCACCACTCCAGTGTTTGTGGTTGACGGAAGGTACGGCCTGTTCTGGTCAGGCATGAAAGCTGGGAAGCGTTACACGGCCTCACATCACATTATGCCCCGTGGACAGGTTTAGGGCTCACTGTGTCCGTCTATATGACAACAGTGAACATGATGCAAACTGAAAGTGATCAGTTTCACACCTTGCTTCATTTACGCTCCTGCGTGAAGAAACAAATCAGAGACAACAGTGTTCAACTGAAATCAGAACCAAGGGAGCCGTGAAAATAAAAGGTAAATAAGTTTTCAGGGATAAATGAATAAACTGATGTAAAGCTCTTGTTCAAGAGTAAAGAGAATGTGTTCAGAGTTTTTGCTCAATTAAGGTTACCAATTGCTGCTCTCACTCGGGCCATTAAAAGAAATGGCACATTTAACTGACATGCATTTAATTGACATTTTCATGGTCAATTTAAGATTCACATTTTTCTGGGCTACAACATTTCAAGATGAAAAGACATTCCAGTTCAGAGAAATACAAAAGTCAGAATCATAACAAGGACATTTCTAATGGACAGCATTAAATGACATGCAGGCCGGCGTCTTGGCTTTATTTTTTGATCTCACACTTTAATCACTCCAGAGACTGTGGGATGTTGGGATTTGAGTTCTAAAATAAGCTGTACTCAAGACTGTGTTCTGAGCCATTAAGAATGGTTAATAATCTTGGAAATCTTATTTACATTTATCCGCTGCCGCTCTGTGCACCTGTTAAAGGAGCAGACCTACATTTTAACCTGGTTCCATACCTCTGAAGCTCAGGCAGTAAAACTGTAACACAGAAGGTACTAGGTTTGCAGAAAAGATGGATAGTCTGTCTTGACATATCAGAATTGAACCAAGATGAGAAAGATCCTAGAGTTTGGAGTAATTTCAATTTTGATTTATTTTAAAGAAACCACTGGCACCAGAACATCTTTATGGCAGCAAAAGTAAGAGGATATTACATTTCTAGCTAAGCAGAGAGTTATTGGTCTGTCTTCATTCTTGTAAACTCATCAGGCCCTGAATCTTGAAACAGATGTTGTAAAGGATTTCTGTGCGAGTTATTGTATGGATTGTGCTTATCATGAGATTAACTCTCTTGAGTTTCTCTCCTACTATTCTGGATTAACTGAGGCTCATGTAGGGCTGAGATTTATTTGTGCTGGGCCAGCACATCATTGAAGATGTTGAGGAAGAGGTGAACATGGTACTCCTTGAAAATCAGAGCTGGACGGAAACGGATGGATCGATCCCCACACCCTCCCAGGAGGACACCTATCAATGACAATTACTATTAATAAATGTACACACAGTTCAATGACAGTAAATCTGCCGTCATCCACCTTCTCCACCTCGTATTGTATTTTACACAGTGGCAAACATTTTCAGACAATCTAATGATGTAAATGTTCGATTTGATGGAGTTATTAACACAATCAGATTAGCTGGATCCCTGCACAGACAGTGTTTCCACTGTTCAAATCCATAATAAAAAAAAAAAGAAAGGCTTATTGACAGATATTCTATCATCATATTCTGGGCTGACTAAAGAATTTTGTGTTTTTATTTAATTTTCTTCAGAATTAAGCCACAGCATTTTCTCTGGACTTGCTCAATGCATATTCTGGTGACTGTACTTTCTTATTCCAGCCACACTCCAAATACAGAGCTCCTGGTGTTCTTGCTCTGCCCTTTTGAATCCAGTAGGTTTTAGGAGTTAACTTTTGTGTGTAAACAGACAAGTATTGCAGCATGTATTTCAAACCAACCGGTTCTATAGAGATTTTTTTCAGAAATATGCAATTGATTTATCAAAATAATGCCAATTTAAAAACTTGAAAAATGTTGGTCTCCAAGTGAAAGTCTAATATTTAAGATGTCAATCTGGTTTTTCCCAACTGGTTAAGATAAGGTTGATCTTTTAAGAGGCTATTTGCCCAGCAACATCATGAAGTGTGAAAATAATACCCTGAATAAGTGAGGTTATGTGCTCTTAACTTGTGAATCAGGCAAACATCAGAAATAACCCAACTAACTTTTCCTTAATGCTTACATTAACTGTGTGAGGGGGCTTTTTACTTTAAATGTGTACTGTTGTGTGTGTTGATGGTTTGAAAAACAGTTCATATCTCACCACTCGCAGATCTAACTTTTCATGTTCAGTGCTACTTTCACTGCTAACAGCTGCAGTTTTTCACTGGAGTGAGTCATTTGATTTGAAACAAACGGGCGAATGGTGAATGATATGTGATTTTGTTTCTTTGTAAATACACATAATATACAAATCTACAGTACATGCATTATGTAAATTGCAGTAGGGATAAAAGGTGTATTGAGTCCAGCTAAAATAGTGATGTTAGCAAGAATGCCAACAGTTGCAAATTGTAATTGCACAACTACACAGTCAGTTACACAATCAACAAATTCATATATTAATGTTCATTCTATTGCCAGTGCATCCTCACAGCAGGGCCAAACCATGACTGTCTGCATTCTAAACCACTAAAAATGAGGGTTCCATTATAAATGACTAAACAGCAAGAAGGAAAGAATGAATGGTGATGTAATTCATACCTTTGTCTCTGGCCTTGAGCAGGATGCTGTTACGTGTTGCATCGTCACAGATATCAATTGCACAGAAGGTCCCCTGTCCTCGAGCTCGGCTCAATATGCCGGGGTACTGGGCCTGGGGACCAGATGCATGGTGTTCAGGTTCACGTACATTTAGGTCATAATCATGTCAAATATGATCCAAGTCATCTACAAGAAGCCGATGTGTGATTGAGAATGTATAAATAGGATCCTTGGCTCACAACTTAGGCCACAATAGTTTTATACACCTAGAGATAGGAATCACTGCCATAGTATAAATTTGTATGGCACACTGAGGGTTAGGGAAGGGGATCGATAGTACTACTCCTACTGACACTCGCCAGCAGTCTGGTGGTCAGTCTGAGTAATATTCTCATTGGTTACATTTTATTGCTGTGTGAGAAAAAAAATCTATTAAAAACAGGATTAAAATGTCTTTATATTTTTAACTTGTGCAAAACAAAGTTGCTGTATACTGTAAACTCAGTACTACACCCACTAACATAGGGCATTTGTCTTCAGTGTGAATTTGTACAATCAGTTTTCACTCCCGGGTCAACTGACTCCGCAGCAGTTACACAAATTCTTCGTCCCTACATCGGGTCAGCTATGATGTGAACACAACACTTGTGAACACGCTAATATTTGCCACTCATTAGACCTGATGCCTTGACCTGTGTTGAAGTTAAGGCAGCTGGCTTGTTAGAACTTTTAAAGGGTTAGGGCTTCTATAAATTCTAGAAGCCATAAAATTACTTACATTTTCTTCCACACCGAGTGATTAAACCTTTTATTTTCTGATCTTCGTTTCCAAATAGCAAATCGATTGTGACTAAGGTACACTGATTTATATATCTGGGGCTCTTCTTCTGAGGGTTGGGTTAGATTGTGAGGGTTGACAAACTCATCGTCTGATGGCATACGATATAATCATAGTGCACAACAAACAACCTCCAAGCACAATAAATTATGGGCTTATGATGACTGATGCTGACATCAGACAGACAGTAGCCCCATTCACAGTGCCCTTTGAGTGCAGGGATCCTGCGGCGAGGGGTGAAATTTCGCTCCGGCACCGATCCGCCTCTGGAGGTAGTATCAGAGGTGCAGTATTGGCGAACCGAACCATTGTGAATGGATCAGCCGGCGGCGCGGAGCGAGGGCGTGTCGGTCTGACAGTCTGATAACTACACAGCTCCTTCACTCAACTAGATACAGAGAAATGTCCCACAAAGCAACGTTACAGGACCAAACAACAGTAACGTAGCAACTGGAACTGTCTTTGGCAACTTATATGAGGACAAAAATACAGCAGGTATACATGGAGAAGCGTCTGTCCTCCTGTCAGTCCTCCTGTCTGTCTGTCCTCCTGTCTGTCAGTCCTCCTGTCTGTCTGACCGACTCCTCGTCACATTTCTGCCCGAAAAACAGCATCTGTCACCAAGCGATTGTGTTGTTGTAGTTACTGTTGTCATGGTGATGGTCAGCCCTCCAGACCGAGACTTCAGTGAACTTTCCCCCAGAAAACAGCCTCCGTCCCCGCGAGAGACAGAGTCAGACAGCGTCCAGTTTACTGATGGTGATTATTTAATTATGTAATTTAGAGTGAAAAATGTAACTTTGTCACTTTCCAGGATGTTTGGTGGGTCAGGATCTCAATCACTACACATTATAACAGCATCCATAGGATTATAAACTGTCCACGGGTTTAGATTAACAGGAGGACACCTGGAAACACCTTGAAAACACACAGACTTCATCATCATGATGATGCCTCTTTAGGCTCCGCAGCGCCGGCTTGCTGTGTGAATTACACACTGATTCGTCTTTACGCTGGAGCTGCTTGGCTCTGTGTGAACAAACAATGGCGAAGAATTGGCGAACCACCGCTGTGGCGATAATGTGGCGTCTCTGTGTGAAAAGGGCTAGTAGTTCTAGAGTAAAAATGAGGTGAAGAGGCACAAAGAGTGCATTTTCCAAAATATGAGGAAAGTACATAGAGTACATAGGGTACACATTGCATTAATCATGTCGCTGTATTCATGATTAGCTGAAGTAGGTAACTTGTTGGATGCTCTAAAGCAAAACAACTGATGACTTAAAATTTCCAAAAGTTAGCACCTAGTAAAACAAACTGTGTAGGTGTGCAACTGTAAAGCTGAAAATACAATACCTGTAGGTCATAAAGCCCGTTAAGCAAGGCTTTCCCAGAACGGGTCACCTCTTCCAGAAGGTTTTCTCTGCGAATCACATTAAGAACTTCAGCCAATAACAAGTTCTTTGAAGGGTCACCCATCCATGTGTTAAAAATCCTGTATGCCTGAAAAAGAAATTGACATTTAGACAAGCAAACGCACCTGTAATTTAAAAAAGACAAAGATGTTATTAACATATTTGAACATTTAAAAGTGTCAATCTTATGACTGATCGGTGTATCGGTGCTAGATCAAAATAAATACAACTTCACAAATATGATTATGTGGTCTGAATTTCATCTTAAAAACTTAAATATCATGAACCTTATCTGCCTGTAATTCATCCTTGTGGTAGTAGCCACCAGTCAGAAGCTTCTTGCTGAAGGAGACAATATCTGCAGGGTCATCCATGCCCCAGTGCTCATGGGCCCAATACTTTCCTGTGGCCCCTCCACCGGTCTGGACTTCATCGACGTGGAAAGCACAGCCATGCTGGATGAAGAAAAGGTTAACTGAGTAAGACCTGAAGAAAATGACTGAGGTAGACAGATCATGAGTGCAAGTGGGAGGAAGAGGAAGATGTTGATGAAGATCGTCAGTCATCCAGGTCATGGTAATTCTAAGTGCTGTATCCTAGGCGACTGCGCGTGTTTCAGTGAGGAAAAAGAAAAGCATAAATTGAGCGGACTGTGGCTGGAGTGGGTGTTGTCTTCTAACATCTTTTCGGCTCTGTGCAGACGTCTCGCTGCACCGATATCACCCATGCTCTCTACTCATTCAAGTGGGTGCCAAAGATGCTCTGTGTAGTTTTAATCACTCGCTACAGAGCTGCCCTGTTCCTGTCCATATGTTGTAAATGCTGTAGGCAATACTAACTCCTTCCAAATTCTTTGAAATATTAACTCCATTCAAACATCAAAACATTCATCTCAATTAGCACCATTATGCTATTACTTTTTCTCATTGATATCCTTCATCGTCTCAGAAATATTCAACATCTTCTGTGATTTCCGGCCCATTGAAAATTAACATTTTTTCAAGCATTTTCAAAAATGAACTACTGATTTAGGCTTTCAGATAGGAACCCCATCCAAATTTTGAAATATTCCACAATTTTTTGGAAGCAAGAGGGCCAACACTTTTGGCTCAGTGGGCATTTGAATGACAGGAGGGCTGACCAACTGCTGCAATAAGTCCCATTAAACTGACGGGGAAAATATCTGGAGGCATGCAAACCATTTTTTTTTTGAAAGGCACACCACAGGAGGGCCAACTCCTCAGGTCAAGACTGTCCACTGACATATGAAGGACACAAATCATTCCTTTGAGGACAACAATGTTAACATCTTGTCCAGAGACGACAGATGGTTTGAAAAAAGGAGTAAAAGAATCCATCTATATCAAACAAAGTTTGTTACAGAAATAGCTCTTATTTTAAGGTTTTCAGTGAATCATCAGGACGGAGCCTTTCTTCCAACAACATTCTACCAGGCATCAATTTCTCTACTACATAATTTTTGTTTTTCCATATTGTCTATACAATATCTGTCTATCTGGATGTTCCTGGGTGCATATCCTTGGGTTATTTGCTAATTTAAAAAATCTCCCTCCTGGACAATAGATCCAAATAAGCAGCAGCTTGTCCTGCCATATTTTAAGCCTCAAGTGGAACATGAAACTATAGTATTGAGGCACTTATTCTCAAAGCCATTATCTACTGTGGCTTGGATTGTACCTCATTTGTGAGTGTATGCTAGAGCAATGTAAATCTAATTTCTGGTGTCCAGACAGTACCTGATCCAGTGGCAGTGGCCAAATGGGGGCTGGATCTATGGCTTGAAAGTATGTTGTTGGAGGCCAAATATCCACTTACAGGCTCTGACTTGTACAACGGCACCGTGTCCAAACTCTGCTTTCTGGAAACTGGTATCCCTCAAGGCTCAGAACTACGACCACTTCTGTTTCCACTATACACTAGATCACTAGGCTCAGCAATCACATCACATGGATTCTCTTACCACTGTTATGCAGACAACACCCTTCACCTCGACTCTGCATAGCATTGCTCCATGTCTCTAATATGACAAAGGTCATATTAAATATAGATATAAATATACATCCATATAGGGTAGGTGTGTTTAAGGTGGGAAAAAGCTAAACAGTGCCCCAGAATAAAACTATTCTAGTAAAGAAGCACTACTAAAAGTATTGTGAGATTGTTGCACCCACCAGAGCGCAACAGCCTCACTCTGCATTCAGAGTCAGATACACTGTTGTATGAAATAATACACTCTAATTCTGTTTTGATTATCCAATTATCATTCTATTGTAAGATGTTTTGCCAAAGGGAATCCATCATGAGCTATTACTAGGAATACAAACGTTACCTTGCGTGCAATGTTGCGGAGGCTTTTAAAGAAGTCTGGGGAGGCGTGGTTGTCTCCACCCTCAGCCTGGATCGGTTCAATTACAATCCCTGCCACGGGGTTCCCCTTCTGCCTCCACTTCACAATCAGATCCTCCACCTGAAGACGCACAAGAGATTCCCAACACACACACACATATCTTTATACGTAGAAAAAGTAACATGTATCATAAATACTGGCAATACTTTCTGCATAATAAAAAAAGAGAGAAAAAACACACATTCAGAGAGCACCATGGTTATATTTACAAAGACGGAGCTAATTATATTAGACAAATATGAAGAAGTCAAACATGTGATCCAGGCTCCGGGTATCGTGCCTGCTGTGATAACATCACCTGATGGCCTCTAGCTTTATTCCACCTTTGTTGACTTTTCTTTTTTTTTTTTTCAACTTCTTTGGTGACAACAGTGCAGTTGTATTTCATGTATAAAGCTCTAAGCACCCATCTGCACAAGTAGCCTACCTCCTCAAGACAGCGAGCCTCTTCCTGTGCATTCTCTCTGGTAAACTCTTCTAGTGGGTACTGCAATCTGGGGAATGGGGCCATTGGCCAATCAAATGATGGCACATCCAGTTTATGGATTGCTTTGGAGTGTGTTGTTGCCAAGCAACCTTTAAAAAAAGCAAAGCACTGCGTTAGCCATTAATCTACACTGTCACAATATTGTCGCTAATATTAACGTCAGGTATATAATCTAAATACTACATTTATATCGAGCATAATACATCTAGATATAATATAGCTAATATGTCTATATCTATACCGAGCTCAAAGGGTGTAATCCCCTCTTTCCTGCTGGGCTTTTAATGTGAAACATTAAACAGGAAGCATTTAGTTTTCTTGACAGTGGAATACAACCAATAGAAAAGATGGCCAAGCATAAATGGAATTAAATGAAAAAAAAACTTTTTCAGTGAAAATTCTAGAGCAGCAGAGTGGTGAGGATGGGATGCATGTTGTTGAACTGCAGAACATGTTATTGTCTTGGTAATTTCATAATCCTTCAATATTATTAATGTGTCTGTTTCAATCTGCCTTCGTCATATAAAAAATCTCCATTCTGGTTCCATTCAAGCACAACAGGAATATTTCTGGAAAGATATTAGCACAGGAAAGATCTCCAAGGTCTTTTTTCAGGTCTCACCATACAGCAGTACTGGTAAACAGCAGTGAGTTGTTTTTTACACAAGGGTTTAAAGTCATTGAGTCCTCCTACATATATTATTTCATTTACCCAAGGTTCTTCCATGGAAACCTCCATTGAAAGATAAAATGCTGAGGTCAGGGCAGCCTGGGGCCTGAGGCAGAAAGAAATGGAGATTAAAAAAAGGGGGAGATACAAATTTTAATACAATATAGCCTGAAATCCCAAAATATTGTGAGCAGTCCGATTTCTTTCACCCACCTTGTTTATCATGCAGGTGCTGAGGTCTTCATCAGATGGTATGTTGTGGCCTCGCTCTTTGTTCTGAGGCAAAAGCAAACACACTCGCACAGCTAAATATACTTTTGGTTGATGAGATATTTTTTTGCAAGCAAATAAGCAGAACGATAGCTGACCGAAACAAACCTCTTATAAATGCTGCGGTGCTGCCCTGCATTACTTTTGTAGCTTGACCCAGCTGTTTTGTTGCAGTGTCTCGTTTCTTTCTAAGAGGACTGTGACAGATGTTTTTCTATACTTAGCCTTCTACTACTACTATTTTAAACCATGTGACATAGTAGAAGTGTGCACTCACTTACCCTGTACCAGATAAACATTGCTTTGTAAGCGTTTTCATTGGAGCAGGAGCCACAGGCCATCGTCTGAACACGAGTCATTCCACTGGGAGCCACCTGACAGGAGGGAAGAATAATTATAGTACTGTTGTTTAAGCCTAATAATGAACTAGAATTACAACCTCCTGGTAATGTGCCTCCACACACCAGTCAAGTTACAGGTAACATCCATATCTGTCCAAACTCATCTAATATAGCCGATGAATCAAAGACAAGAAGATAATAAAAAGTATTACTTGTAGTTCTTGGACAGAATTTAATTTAACACTGAAGATACTGAACTCAAAATACTCCTGATAAGTTGACTCCTTGTGTGGGAGCCTCTGCCAGCTGTGTGTGCATGTGAACGGGTGAAAGGGTTGTAGAAGTGCTTTGAGTGGTCAGTAGACTTGGAAAGCCATGAAATAAAAAGAGCATTTACTTAGAGACTATTTTTTGAGTGTAGTACAGAGAACTGATAAGAATAACGTGCAATCATTACCTAAAGCCAATACCAGCCAATCTGCTGCTATCTGCTCATTTGCACTATTGTACTTTCCAGTGTTGTAGAATAAGGCGTTTAGCTAGTAGAGTGCAGAATGAGATGGCCTGAGCAGTGTGGGTGTCTATGGCAGGGTTCACAGAAGAGGCTCTGGTGCTATTGTTATATTACAGGACTTTGATTTGACTTTGAGCCTTGATTTTCTGTAGTAATCTTGAATTGTATGAGCCGGTGCCTGACATCTATGGAACTGTTGAGTATCTTATTCAGAATTGCCTTCCATGTATCATCTGTGACTTCAGCACCCAGCTCTTCTACCCAAGCCTTCCTAAATTTAGCACCGGACAATTCAGAATGGGCCTGCAGATGGATCCCTTGGAATTAAAATCATGGCGAACAATGCTGTGGAGTACAGCATGTGCAGGCACAGTTTCATAGTGTGGTAAGTGGGTTCTAATGTAGCTTCTTATTTAGAGGTATCTAAAATAAATGTGATGGTATGCTGTAGGACTGTTAGAGCAGTAGTTGGAAGGAACTTAGTACTGACCAACTCACATCTGCACCAGACAAGCGACTGGTTCTCAGTTGCCACGACAACCCCAAAATTGAAATCAGTTTATTTGGGTGAGTATTTGGGCCAAATTTGAAGAAATTCCACCCAGAATGTTTCTGAGATATCACAGTCACAAGAATGGGATGCATACGGTCACAGTGACAGTGATCTTTGACCACCAAAATCTAATCAGTTCATCAAAAATTCCAAGTGGAAGCTTGTACCAAATTTAAAAAAAAATCCCTCATAATGCCTACAGCCACAGCTATCCTTTGTGGATAGGCATAGAATATTTCATTACGACAACAAGAAAAACACTAATAGTGCTACTTAGTATTAATAGTAACTTGAAGTCTGCATTTAAAATTGCTACTAACTGAAAGAAGACTTTCGGTGAGTTTGTCTGGAAAGTTCTCAGGTGGCAGTATTCCCAGGGCAGGACGGTTCACAAGTGTACTCTGAAAGAAAAACAGAACACAGAGACACATTCATGACCACACAAACTGCAAACACACCATTTTAGTCAACAAAACACAACTGAAACTTATGTAAAACATTTATTCTCCAAACCTGATTCAATTAGACCCTCATCAACATTTTAAATGCTCCCATCTAGACTATGACACTGCAATGCACTTGTCATTTTTTAGCAGGGTAAACTGTTACCTCCATTTATTAATAACACCAACCAATAACTAATAACTACTTTTTTCTTACTCAACAGCTATCACTGCATGCATCAGTTAGCTCGTCCAAATTAAGAACAAAAAATCTTGATAAAAGGAGTGAGGCAAAATGTTTTTGTATTCTACGAAATCATTTCTTTTAATTTGTGTTGATACTGTGCTACATCAGTGGTGACAACACACTACATGAGTGGGATGAACAACTAAAAGCCATGTAATCGTTGCAGATAAGGCACCTTATCGAAGATAAAAACCAGAAATGTATCTCCTTGTTCTTACGCCCAGTGCCATACATTCCTGCACACTGCAGGACCAACAGGAATGTACAGTTACATTTTGCAGCAGCCGTCTCTTAGATGTGAGCTATGTGATGTCTTTGCAAACCTTTGGAATAAACACTTCTGCCACTATGACACAAGAGCCTCGGAATGTAAACACTTGAAAGCAGAAGCATCTTTGTTAGAAACATGGTGAGGCTTGAACATCACAATTGTGCTTATCTTATTATCACGTATGCTTACAGTGTGTGATAAGCAGAATTCACAATTTCATCAGATTCAGTACCAGATAATACCGTTCCATGACATAAATGAGCTTACATGTGAAGATAACCTACCAGATGGTTTGGATTGGCCATCAGTTTGAGGAGCGCAGGGTGGTTGTAGCCTGAGGGAGGACATAACGGGAGTGAGGAGGGAGAAGAGAAAACGTCTGACTCAACAACTGTACCAATGGATTATGTGTAGACAACAGGCTCTGGTTTTACGTTTTGAGGCTGAGCATACGCACTTTCTCCTATTACCTTTATACCAATATTCAAAATGTGCTCAATGTGCTTCATCCAAATAAAAAGTAAACACCATACATGACAAAATTGCATACACTACATAAAACAGAATAAAAACATACACTGCCTGGCCAAAAAAAAAATTCACCACCTGGATTTAACCAAGCAAATAGGTAAGGGCCTTCCATTGGATAATTACTGCAGTGCTTTATATGTTTCAGCTGGCAATCAGTACTTATTTCAGAAGCTAAAAGATGATGTCCTTTCCCTATGGAGAGTTTCCTCTCCAGCTTTTAGTTTTACTGATTAAATGTGATGTGATATTTGTTTCAGTAACATTGCTGCGCAGATGGAAACATCCAAATTGACTGAAGGCGGCCTCTGACATCATAAAATCAGAATGTACACGCGGGTTGTGAGCCTACCTGCACCTACAGGGCATGAAAATTACAACTGCATCCACTAGCAAGTACTCTTGTGCTGCGCTGCACGCCACAGTGCATCAGAAAAACAACCGCTGAAGCAGTGTGGGCGGGGCATCAAGGCCAATGTGGCTGCAGGGCATGAAATTCTTTTGAGGGGTAAATGAGCAAACTGAGGGGCACGGCCGCCGTGAAATTGTTGCCCTGTCAGAGAGAGACATTTTGAAAAGTATCTGCCTGTTCCGCTCTCAGAACTAGCTTCTTACTGCATCGCTGTGGTCTCTTTCAGTTTCTCTCTTTTCTCCCTGTTCAGACATTCAGATATCTGGGTTACCTTACTGTTTCATCATGTTCCCTTTCTGTTGTTTCAGGAATAGAGTCTAATTACTACTGCTACAAACCCAACATTTCCTTATGTTGCTGCTTCATAGTAAAAGCTTTCTAAATAACTGAATAATTGAGGACTTTTATTCTGAAGAATTTGTAGGAAACTGTTACTTGTTTTGTTACTTTTATTTACATCATAAAACCTCAGACAGCCGTTTTGTTCATCTAAATGATCAGTGAACTTAAATGAAGTGATGCTGGAAGTTCTCTGCAGTTCTTTTAAAGCATCATTAAATATATACTTACATGCATTTAAACAGTTTTGTGTTGGATTTTTTTGTTATTCTAAATCTGGACACAGCTCAATTCATTTTCCAGAATTACCAATTGACAATTTGTATCACAATTTGGATAATTTGCATCCATTTGTGACACAAGCTGTTAGTCACACTGACCACTCATACAAGATGTGTTTTTGATGTTTGACTACTAACCAATTGGGATGGACGAGATCTGAGTGTAGACATCCAGCATGCGGTTGTTGTCTACATCCACCAAGTAGTTCCCTCTGCTCTCCTCGTAGTTACAGAAGAAGTTGATTGCACCAACGTTCTGGAAAGAGACATGTTCTGTATTAAGAACAGCATACAGTAGAATTGAATCATTGATTTAAATAAATACAGAACTATATAAAGCATTAGCTACAATAATCACAGATACAAACACAAAGCCTAATTTCCATTTTCTTCCTCCAGCACACATACAATACATAAAGAACATAAAAGCACAATGCCAGTCAAGACAAAACAGACATACAACGGCGTAGTGGCACAGTCAATATGAACATATACGAAGCTCTCTTCATAATATAACATCAAGTAGGAGTTGAGAAACTATATTTTCAAGGCTACACACAGAATCCATTTTAGGCTTGAAGGGAAGATTGTTCTAATGTACGGCAGAAGAATAAAGAAATGTGTAGAGACGTTAAGAATAACATTGAGGACTAAACACCTTAGAATACCGGGCTTCTGTCTTTCTAAATGTAGTTGTTCTATTTCAACCCTCCTGACTGCCAGAGCAAGTGCTTGTCACTGGATATCTTATGTCTTGCACACGCGCAAGGCAAGTGTTTATACCAACAAAGTCATGTGTGACCACGAACCTGGTTTGAACTCATCCACACAATAATTCCCTTATCTCGCTTGTGCAGGTCTACTGCCATAGTAGCACTGCGTTGAATCACCTGCCGTTAAGTTTACTGAGCGCTTGTTGCGTGTAGTGTTGTGATCACGTCGGTCAGAGTTGCAGATTGCTCGCCCTCCAAAGACTGCGACAAGCTGTCTCTTTCTGATGGGACAGCGGTTTTCCATTTAGCCATTGCCTCGAACAAACCCTAATGCCTCCGTTTCCAACAGCGTGATAAGTACCTGTTTCACCTGTGCTCATCAATGGGTAAGATCGATTAGCATTATATAGCTAAGTGTGTCGGTGAGCGGAACGTCTTTGGTTCCCTTGCTGTTTTCACGGTTGTGGAGTTCCCTCTGAAGCCAACAGTCAATCAGTGGTGCGCTGAAGAGATCAAATCCACTCAATGTTGGCTAATACTGACTAGCATTGCGTACAGTCTCAGTAAAGAGTCTTCTCACTCTCCGCTCTGCTTTGTCTGATATCTTGTCCTCACAGTTAATTAAAGTGCTCTCGCTCAGGCTAATTCAGTGGGTAGCTAGCCAAGTGTGTGTTTGGTATCAGCCCTCTGCACCAGCACCAGGATGGTAATAACTTTTTTTTTATTGTCCAATCGAAATGTAGACAGCGCCCTCTGTTAGAATCAAGCTAAACAGCAATGCAGACTATCTTTAGTCGTTGCCTCGAGATTCATTAATGTTCATTAATTCACCTCTTAGAGTTTTTGGACAGGACAGAACTTGGCCCCGGGCCGTATTTTGCCTACCAGTGGTGTTGAGCCTATGCAAGCATAAATCAGCCTTTACCGTTTCTGCTGCTGGGGAATCATCGCAGGTAATGTAATTAATATTTTCCTCATTTGTGTTTCACCCACCTGCAGTCCATCCACAATTCATCAGAATGATAACTTTTATGACCCAGCCCACCTGATTTCTGTATCACTATTCCCCACAGAGGAGGCGCAGCAGCCCTCCTTCTCTTTCCCCATAGTTAAATATCGGTGCATGTGCTCAGTACGGTCAAACAGAGTTGTTGATGGGACAGAGGATTGAGAGAAGGCAGAATGAAAACTCAGCCACATTGTACAACAGGTTCTGCAGCAGGTCCTTAGTTTTCAAGTTGTCTTACTGCAGCACTTGTAGTATGTAATACTTAAGACGTAAGACATGAGAGATGAAATAGAAATGATGTCACAGTTATTAATTCATTGATTGAATGTTATTGTTAATGTGTTCCAATCATACACACACACACACACACACACACACACACACACATGCACGCACAGCTCACCTGGATTTCTCCCAGCTGTTTTGTCAGCTCCTACAAAAAAAGAAATTCAAAAAGCATTAGAAGTAGTTCCTTATAGTCAGTAATAAATGCGGAAGGAAAAGAATGTACTGATTGGTGTGTGTCCCTGTCACCTGGGATCGTGGTCCAGGGACTGCAGTTTTCATGGAGGGTCCATCATAGTCAAACTCCACCTGGGTCTTCGGTGCCGCCTTGCTGACATACCTGCATCCTGGAGAAATCATAGAAAACATAACAGATCAAATATAAGTGGCCAGTAGCTCTCTCAAAGTTTGCAAAACTTTTGTTCTAATTTGGCATTTTTTAAGCCTTTATCACTGAAGCACATATTACTTCTGACAGCCATCAACATCGGGAAGATGGGGATCGGTTTAAGGGCATCAGACCTTGAGGTGATCTCTGCCAAAGTCATCTCCTGACCAGCCAGACATCACTGCAAGTGATGCGATCAGGAAGAGAGGTACAACAGCTGCGATCAGAGCTAGGATCAATGATCTTGGACCTAAGACTATTCCTCTACCACGTCTACTTCTGTCCCATCACAGGAAAACAAAATGGATGAAATAAGATGCAGGTTCACTCAGCACCAGCAAATCAGAGTGTTGGCCCACATCTTTACAGAGACTTGGCTACATCCAAACATCCCAGATAACGCTACTCAGCAGATGGGCGCACCCTGTTCAGAGCCAACAGGACAGACTCCAGGTAAGAGGACAGTGGACACTCTGGTGTTTAGACCCACATTAATAATGCTTGGTGCTCAAACAAAGGCTGCAGGTTTTAACTTCGCAGGACAAGCCACAGCCGGCCTCACATTACCCGTTATGGTTCCAGACGTATTTTGTATTTGTGTTGCTGTTATTCATTTGTGTGTTTATGTTTCAAGCCGAGTGAGAGCTCATGTCTCCCTCCAAAGCTGGTCTCTAATCTTCAGGTCCCGACTCTGCTGAATCTAATACTTTGCTTCGCCAGTGTGTGAGCTCGCAATAAGCCACAAGGGACAAGGACCAGCAGATGGTGTTTCACGCCCGAGTTCGGTCACTGGCCACTGAATGACAGAAATGCAGGTACTGTGCCTCTCCTCTGCACTGGGCTCTGAGTGTTAGCGCTTTCTCCTTCTCTCTTTCTCTACTAACCCACACGTACACGAACCTACGCACAACCATGCACACCTCTGGTGAACAGATCACTTGGAGTTAGCTTAGTCTCCAAGCCATTGTTCACTCAGACATGTATGTCATGGTAGGTGACCAGATTTGGAACCTCAGAGTTCAGCTCTGTCCAAACCACCCCGAGGTTAAAGGTCCATGTTAAGTTGGCAGACGCTGTTCCACCACTGTTTTGTCGAAGCCTCGTGCAGTCACCTCCACTGACCAGCCTGTGGTGGGACATGTCCACGTTCTCCATCTTGAACATTCCTGTGTTGTCATCTCTCAAGAGATCACGTCGGCCATCTTGTTTCTCTCTCTCTAGCCCCTTTCAAACTGCCCTTTGAGTGTGGGGATCATGCGCCGATTCTCTGTATCCTACTGTGGGAAAGTTTCAGATGCAGAGAGGGGTGAAATTTTGCTGCGCCTCCGCAGGTAGTATCAGATATAGCAAAAAAAAATAAATACATAGGATTCCCTGGTCTTCCGAAATATCTATTTGAAGGAAAGCAATGCCACTTTTATAGCATTGGCTTATTCTAATCTATTATAGAAAATAAATGTCTACATGGAGCACAGCATTGTATGGGATTGTAGCATATCCTACTCGTACTGGATCAAATCAAATCTTACCGGATCAGAACATTCAGTTGGCTTCAAATATGAATTTATTATAATTCTTCTGAAAGTGTGACCAAATCTGCTGGCTCAAAATATACATACAGCAATTCTAATACTTGGTTTAATGTCCCTTGTCCATGTTCACCTCAATCAGGTGCTTTTGAAAGCCATCCACGAGCTTCAGGCAGGCTCTGGCTAAATGTTCAACCTCTCCTCAAAGCAAATATGATTCACACAACTTTCCAACACCACCCAAATTGACGGATCATGTTGCGGTGTGTATATTTTTGACCGAGCACATTTGGTCACATTTTCAGAAGACCTGTAATAAATCTGTTATAGAACCAAACTCCGTTCATGTTTTTTTGTGACAAAGTAGTATGTGTTCCACTCATTCTATCACAGGAAAATTAGACTTGTAGAAATAAGTGGAACTCAAGACTGCCATGATATACAGGTGCATGTAAAAAATAATTAGAATGTCATGTAAAAGGTTTTTTTTTCTATAAGTGAATTTAAAAAGTGAAAACTTTTATATTCTAGATTCATTACACAAAGTAAAATATTTTGATCCTTTTTTGTTTTAATTTTGATGATTGCAGCTCACAGCTCATGAAAAACAAAAACCCAGTATCTCAAAGTATTTGAATATTATGAGACCAATCAAAAGAAATTTTTTATAATAAAAGTATGTTTATGTATTGTCAAATCATAGGTAAATGTTGGCGGTTGGCGTGATTTGAGAGCCGTACTCCTGGTGCTTTGAACAGTCATGTGTAGGCATGGCTGTGGCAGGATCAGTTACAGAGCACCAGCAGACCTGGGACCAGCTGACCACTTGCTTCTTAACGGAATGTGCATGAACCAAGGCATGTTCAGTGAAAGTGTTTTTACCTGTCGACTAAGTTCTTGAATTGATCTAGTAAATCTTATCCAAATCGATTAGCCTATTGATGATTGACAAGACAGAAGACCTTTGAGGCCTCACTCCAACCTTTGAGATGCATGCACTCCTATGATAACCATAATCAGTCAGTCAATCATTTACAACGACTGAATAACACTGCTCTATTTTCACTGAAAGGAAGTCCATCGTTTTTCTCCTTGAGAAAACTGTAGTAATGACTTCATTCAGTGGTAAAACTTTATTCAAAAAGTTAAAGTTACTGAAGTTCACTTGAATATATAACTTTACATCAGTTGCATAACAGACCTTCCGGAGCTGTGCAGATGTAGCATGGGCCGGAGCTATAGAAAAGTGAGCTACAGACACACTTTCTGCACATCTTTTTCCAAAATCTGATTTGGTAGGATTTACTGATGATGCTGCTTTCTCAGACTTTTCTGTTAAAAGACCAGTTAAGCAAATACAAAAGGACACATACGTGGTTTAAACATTCTGCTTCAAGGTAAATACTCTGGAAAAAACAAAAAGCTAAAAGAGAAAGCAGACAAAAGGGAATTCCTACGTGAAGTCCTGCTTACATTTCTAGGTTATTCCTCAAGGGGATATTAGTAGGAAAGCATCATGCACTTACCTGGTGACACACTACATACGTGGATTTAAAGAATTTGATTTCAACTGAGTGCTGGATTTACCTGAGGCACTGAGCCGCAAGTTTGTCTGCAGGGAGAGAGAAAACCGACGGCTGATCAAGGACGATGCCATGACAAAACTGTTGATGAGGGAAGAAGTGCAAGAGGGAGGCAGCAACTGCCCTTAGATCCAACTCCACTTCACCAGGTCTCCTAGAGAGAGGAAGAGAGAAACTGATTCATGATTCTCATCTATGAAATGGACAGTAAAATTTGTGTCTGGGTGGTTACAGTAATCAAATTAATAACAGGAAGTCATTTTTTATACCAGAAAAAATAAATCTGTCATTCTCAAAAACTCCCCTCCTCACTCATTCCCCTCCTGGAGTTCTCACTTTCTTGCATCAGATTTTGATTATGTGTAGTACCAATGTAGGTCTGACGTCACATCACATCTACAATTAGGTTATTAGGTTCTGCATAAACGTTTCTTCCACAGGTCTTGCTCAATATACAGTAGCTTTAAAGCTAAAAGTTCCACTTCTGGGGTTAATCTGACAGATTTTTCCGAGAAACATTTTAATTTCCTTGAACTTTTTTTTTTAAGATGGTATATTATGGCACATGTATATCACTTTTACACTGAACTGAGCGTGTAAAGGAGGATTTGAAAATAAACGAACGACACACTGGTCTATGTATTATTCATTCATCTGATATTCAATTGAGAATCCAAAATCAGAAAATGCAAAGAAATGATTTGTAGTTTGTGATGGTGGAGGGTGGCTGCCCTGCCGCCTGGCCTGTCCGCTCTGTCTGCTCTGTCCGCTCTACCGTAGACACTGCAGCAGCAGCGAAGAGCGGCTCCAGAGGATTCGTGACCCCAAGAAGAGCAGCAGAAGACCACGAGGAGGGCCTGTTGGAGCACTCACACTGGGCAATCCGCAAAATAAGCCCCCCAAAAGTTATCAGTCATGTTCTCTCTGCTGCTCTCCATTGTGCCACGACCACGCTATGATAATAGATAACTTGTGGGTCACACAAATCATAGTAATTAGGTCTCAAAATGGATTTAAAAAGGGACAAAAAGCTTTATTTGTTTTTCGTATCACATTCATAAACCAATAATGAAATTACAAATCATTTTTTCATTTTCTAACACATTTTATCATCAGGGACCCACAGAGTGTCCCTGGTGCCGACTCATATGACTCCCTCTGGGTCCCGGGGACTCACTATATCAAAAACCTCAATGGTTAATAGTGATTTTGCTAGAAACAATATAAATGCATGAAACTTCTGATGCTTCATTTGATTTGTTAACTGTTAGTGCACACAGCAGAAACAGTCTAAAAATGTAGACTTTTCAAAAAGCAAACCAATCGGTTACTCATTGAAGAGCCTCGTCTTATTGTCTCATCTGTGTATTACTATTGCTCTTGAACGAAGCAAAAGTATTCTAATAAAAACATTTCCAAGCACACATCATTTCTTATCTGATCACTCAATTTATCACCAGAATAATCAGGACACTCAATAACCAAAGTCAATATTGATAGACAAAACACACACACTCACACACACACACACACACACACACACACACACTTCAAAATTGGACAATCTCGTTGACAGCTATGGCAATATCATTCATTAACAAAGAATACGTAAAGACATCATGAGCAGACTGGAAGTGAAAAAGCCATGGCACTCTGCTCTCTCATCTTCCAAGCTCTTATGTAATACTGGCAGCAGGAACAGGAAAATTCCAGCTATCTGCTTTCACACAGCAAAGGAACCGGCCTTTCACACACACGCGCAAAACACACACACGCGCGTATACGCACACACGCATGAATGCACATTAGCACTGAGCCAGTGTCTTGGCAACACCTCGTGGACTGGATGAAACTGGTTTAGAGTGTAAGAGTTACACAAGACTGCGTCTTCATATGGCCAAGAGGGGTGGGGGGGTGATGTGGGGGGGGGGGGGGGGGGTATAATCAAGTGATGTTGGAGGGCTGAAAGGACACAGCGAGTCTGAACCGGGATTAGCTGGAACTGAACACAAAGGAAGTGCATCGCAATAATGCCTAATGGAATACTGAGCTGGGAGTTGAAACCAAGGTTGATTTCTCATGGCGGTGGAGATTTTGGTGGTCCTAAACATAGATATCACAACATAAAAAGGAAACTATGCAAAGGGAAAGAGTTTAACTAATTGATACTTAAAGCACCACTGACAGTAGAATGCAATTTACATTTATCTGGCTTTGTGAATTCATTCATTCATGTTCCAAAATAGTTGCCGTATGCGTCGGACTGCTCAGTGTTTGGCTGCACTGTGCAACAAAAGGAAGAGAGTCAACAGTCCCAGGTTTTAACCCTGACGTGCTCCGAGACAGGACAAGCGGAACTGAAGGCCTGCTCACTGGATGTGCTTGTTGCTGGAGAGCACAGCAGCTCTCAGGCCAGCATGGAGAGGAGAGGGCATGCACAACACTCCCTCCAAAAGGCAAGGACGTCGGTGGGAAAAATAAAAACATGGATACCACTTAGTGAGCCTGGTGACTATACATCTGCCTGTGTGTGTGTGTGGTGTCTGTGAATTGACTGAAAGACAGATAGTGACAGAAAGGGAAAAGAAAGTAGAAAGTGAACTATTGCACATAGTATGTTTGTGTTACTTACAGCATTAATTTAGGCGAACTCTGACCACTGCCTCGTCAGTCATTGACCCACCTGCCTGCACCGTGACGTTCTCTGATAAAGCTGGCCCAAACCTGTCTGATCCACAGGGTGATGCCAGGGGTTAGGGTCGACCCGCGCATCACTAGTAGACGGTTTGTACTGTAAAGGCCTCGCCTGCATCTAAGCAGGCCCAAGTGGCATTAACAGGCTGTTAAATGTGCTGCAGCTGATTAGTTATTCAGCTACAGATGGGTTGCAAACTGACGCTTGCTGAACAATCCCCAGTAACTGTTTGTTCTACAAGCTAGGTTCCAGGACAGGAAGTGAGTTCAGACTTGTAAGTTAGATAGTAAGGGGGCAGGGTCCATGGTCCAGGTCCATCGAGCTGCTGCCTGCTGTAAGGCAGTGTGACCGTCTGCCTGTCATAGAACACTGATGTTACTGCTTTATGAACAGAAAGATAAGCTGCATCAAAGCAGGTTATTCATGCATTTATGTGCTATAGAAAGTAGGGTATGATTAGAGTTGTGCTACAATAACGATTTCCCTTTAGCTTCCATTATGTACCTCCCACTGTTGGATACAATTTCCAGCCATCAATTTTCCTCAATTTCACAACCCAAGTCCTTCTCCTAAATGTTCTGTTAGCTTTTACAGTCATCAGCAAGCAGTTGGTTGGTTGATCTGTAAAACATAGAAGTCCAATTCCTGATTTTCAAAAATGTTCTTTTCTCCTCAGCTTATATTTCCTCATCATGTCTGCATATGACATAAACACACCTGCTTCATACAAATCAGCAATATTACACAGGCCATTAACGTGCCACTTCTTCCAGTACACTCGTGTCTTTCCAATGCTAATCACAGAGTTGTGCCATAAGGGAGAACACAGTTGTTGACACAGCATGAAAGTCTATCACTGGGGCAAACGGAAGTGATAGCTATTAGCTTTATGATAGCTCAAATTGGCTTGAAAATTAATGATTCATCAGGAAGAAAACAACTGCATGTGCTGCGCTCTGAGTGGCTGTCTTTATCTACAGCGGAACAGGACAGACTTTTATAGTGCTCCTTGTCTGTGACTGTAGTTATGTAAGTGTCTACATTTGTCATGCTGTTGGATCGCTGCCAGACCAAGTTGCCAGGTGCGTGCCCAAATCCAGGAGCAGTTTTTTTTGTGGTTGCTTACAAGAGCCATGAACGTTTACGCTCAGGTGAGCTACAGTCATTGCAAACACATTTTCAGCAGAAACGACTGTCATTGTGCTGAAATATACATATATTTTGTAGATATTTTTATCAGAAATCCCTCACACAGTGGCGGCTGATAAGAGAGATGCAATCAGTTTATAAAGTGTGTCACAAACATCCTCTGCTTATCTTGGGAGGTGAGAGAGCCCAGACACATCGTTAGCATTACAGTGCATCTTTTGGTCTTCAGATTGCATTCCTTCATTTTCTTCACATCCTCTTTTCTCTTCTTTAGGCCCCGTCCAGACGAAAACGCTGTTTTGTGTAAACGCACACGTTTTGCATTGTTTTGGCCGACCGTCCACACGGATCCTGTAAACGCACTTTTTGGAAAACGGGTCTCAGGGTGGAGACATTCGAAAACGCAGCCCCTCCGTTTTCGTGTGGACGGTGAATCTGCATACTTTTCGATACGATGACATCATCGCCCCACCCCTCGACCTCTCGCCTTCGACCTCTGAACCCCGCGACGTCTCATTACAACAACAACAACAATGGCGGACTACATGCTTGTGTTGGTGCTGCAGAAGATATTGAGCCTATCAGGGCTACTGGGGCAAAATATTCTGCTCCTCTGCCACAACGCTGAGCAGAAAAAGGATTATGGACCACCAACTAGCTATTTTCGTGTCCTAAAGGCCCCGTCAATACGAGAAGAATGGAGAAGAAGAGACGCATGCTCCGTCTCTTCTTCTCCGTTTTGGGTGAATTCCCAGCGCCACCTATAGGCCTGGCATATGAACTACAGCGTGTTGAGTCGTTTACAGTGGATCCATGTGGACGCAAATATTCTTGAAACGATGCTGAGGAAGACGGATAAAAAAAAGATCGTTTTGGTACGTGTGGACGGGGCCTAAGTCGAAGCTTCCCATTCCACTGCTTTTGTACAACCAGCATTAATTTCAAAGAAAGTTTTAAGAGCCTCTTTCAGCAATGAATTCAAAGTCTTGTCTGGTAATACCAAAATAACTCTCCATGTAGCTTTTTTGTCTGCATCAGGATTTATATCAATGCCAAGCTCTACTGCTGCATGATCAGAAAGAGCCATTGGATTCAGTTGCCAATGTATGACTTGTTTTATAATGTTGTCTGATATTAACAACATATGCATGATAGAAAAATGTCTACGGCAGTGTGAGAAGAAAGTATATTCCCTTTCACTGAGGTGAAGTCGCCTACAGACACCAAACCCATGTCTTCACTGATCATTTGCATTGCAGCTCGCTCCTTAGGCATTACTGACCACTACATTTGCCTCAGTTTAAAAAGCATCTGGGACCTGACTGAAGTCTCCTGCCAAAATGATTGGCCCTCCAGTCCTCCCTAGGTCTTATTAACTTCATTCTAAATTCACATTCCACATCAATTTCGATTCCCTCGCTTAAAACTTTTCACACATGGGTCCAAAACTTTTTATTTATGATTTTTTTAAGTTTGGCCCCAACTTATTTTGAATATGCTAAAGCACTCCATGGTCACGATGGTGATGCAAAATCCATGTTGTGGCCAAATGTGACTCTGGTGATGGTGACAAAAACAGTATCTGTCCACCTCTGTTATGGTGGCTAGGCTAAGTGTAGTCATGTTAACTAAGGCTAGCTCTCATATTAGTTTTAAGTATATCATTGGCAAAGATTTAGCTATGAAGTTAATACTGTCATGTCGAAAGCAGCGCGTACAGACATGATGATAAGCACACTTCTCATAAAGGACTGTTTATCCAGTCTGTTGTGTACTCTCCGTCAGAGGAGAGGCACATTAGGCAGCCTTATTTGTAGCAACATCATCATACTGAAACCTTTGTCACATCACATGGCAAAAACTTTTACTTTATACAGAATGATAGTAAAAACTCAAAATTGGGCTCCTCTTCAGAAGACATGGGCTCCCCTGAAAACATGATTTGAGAAATTTCACGCCGTCTCTTAAATATTGGCAGTGTTATCCCCAGGATCCCAGGATGGAGTTGCAGCAGTGGAGGTGTCACACAAGCTGTGATCGTTTGTGTTCACAAAGTGCGCCGTCCTGGAGGTTTCTGGGTGTGCTGGCAGCCGCGGGGCCTTGAGTCGTATGTATGAGGTGAGGTAAGCAAACAAATGCAACAAACATGCAGGGGCAAACACCTAAGATCAACTTTGGAGGTGACAACTATATAAGGGAGACACACAAAATAGTGCTGGAACTCTGCTGACATTCTGTCACCAGCTTTGGAAAACTAAATCACTCCTGCAAACACTGCTAGTTCTATTTACATTGATATACTGGGGAGGCCAATCATTGTTCCTAGGATGGGGGGGGTCATGCCTTGACCTAGATATGAAGCGCCAATAGTGCAAATCCATTTAACGTTAGTTTAGAAAGAAGTCATTTCCACTTACATTTAGGGCATTTAGCAGACGCTTTTGTCCAAAGCGACTTACAATAAGTACATTTGTCACAAGAAAGAAACCACAACATGTCACCATCAATAAAGTCAGAACGGAAAAATAGAAACAATTTTCGAGCCCTCGTCTGAGCATAGCAGCTGCTGTTCATCAAGGATACCATAGGTACATAATTGCTATGATTTAAGTGCTAAGGGTAAGAACATACAAGCGCATATACTATTTTTATTTTTTTTTGTTGGGGGGCGAGGTGAAACTTGTCTTCCACCCTTCTCCTCCCCTTTTACTCCCCTAAATGAACTCAGCAGCAGCAGTCAAATTGAAGCGGTGGAGGTGCGTCACTGCTAGCTGTATAAAGGGAGAAACACTGGAGGGTATACTATTTTTGCTATGAATTTCTATTTTTCTGTATCGTAATCATGGATAATGAGTAAAATTAGGCTATTATTGATGTATGGTTCGTGTATGAGGATTCATAACTAATTTACTTAAAGATATGTATGTATGGTTATTACTCCATGGAATGCTCAGTTCTTATCATCGAGAGCTGACAGGGAAAAGAACGGAAGTAATGGAGTAATAATCAGACATTTTCATCCTTCAGCTGTGGAAATCTACTGCACTCGGTTATCAACAAAACACATTCGGTCTATTACTGAACCTTGTGCATCAACTTCCAAAATATTGGTACTTGTGTCTTTTAACATGCTGGTACAATCTCTTCCTGTTCATCATTCAGTATAGGTTAATAGCAGGCCCAGTAATATGTGTTTCCTCTATGTACATTTAGTAAAACACTACGTTTGGCAACACTTTTGGTTTCCCCTTTAAGATTGCTCTTGAGAAATGTTTCTATTTATTGAGTCATGGCACTTCAAGAATAAAATAGGCATCAAATCCAAATAACTATTTGGATTAACACTGATTAAAATGTGAACAATTTGCTATACTTGACACACCACTACAAGGTAATATCCCTGTCAAGTCAGAGATCAAATACCTGGGAATGTATCTGATAAAGGAGTCAATCAGTGAATGTAGGAAACAAACTAAAAGAATGTAAAGCAAGGTTAAATTCATGGCTCCAGAGAGATGTACAGTCGTGGTCAAACATTCACAGAAACATGTAAAGAATGTGTGTCATGGCAGACTTGAGTTCCGGTGATTTCTACAGCTCTGATTCTTCTGTGATGGAATGAGTGGAACATAAATGACTTTGTCACCAAAAGAAATCATGAAATTTGGTTCAATAATGAATTTATTATGGGTCCTTAAAAAATTGACCAAATCAAAAATATACATACAGTTATTTGAAGATTTGGTTAAATGTCCTTTGGCCATTTTCACTCCAATTAGATGCTGAACTTTTCACCACTCTAAACTACATTTTAGGGCAATTCAAATCTTTATTCACTATTAATCTTAAATTAATCCCACATGTTTCTATCTGTGCTACATGTACCTTAAGGGATATCTTTATATATACGCTTATCAACATGGGAGTGGACAAATATACTTGCTTTACGCAGATGTTGATTATTATTGCAACAATCCAGAACAATGACAAATACACAATATTCTCCAGAGTATCCTCAGAGGTACTGCATGCTCAGACATGGCGAACGTCGAGCCCACCAAGCATCAACAGATGGGCACTGACCTGAATCTAACATTCCTCAGTAATACTGACACAATGTAGCATCCAACCTTAGACTTACACAGATTAACTAGGCTGGAGCCGCCCACTGAGCTACTGCTGTTGAAAGTTTGTTGCATGTAGAGTTGTACAAGCGTCTCCGTCGCACACTATACTGCCTGGTGTGACTCTGAGAGGGGGGAGGACGGCGCTCTGCATCAGCTGTGTGCTGTGGCATTTGAGACTGGGTGTTCTCCGGGCTTTGAAGCTGAACTTGCCGTTCAAAATACCCTTTTCTTTGGTGGTTTGTTCCTGCCTGCCATCCACAACACTACTGCTGCATCGCTTCCTGATTTCCCAGACCACCGCGGGTCACAACGTGCGTTAACTGCATGTCAAAAAAAATGAACTCTGTTTTGCATTAATGTGTTATTATCACATTAACTTTGACAGCCCACAGCACAGTCCACATGTTCAAGTCTGGGTTCACTGGCAGCTAAACAGCCCCACAGCATAATGCTGCCACCACCATGCTGGACAGTAGGTCTGGTGTTCTTGGGGTTAAAGGTCTCACCTTCTCGCCTGCAAAACATATTGCTGCTCATTGTGGCCAAACTCTTTGTTTCATCTGACTGCAGAGTTTTTCCCCAGAAGGTTTTTTCTTTGTCCATGTGATCAGCAGCAAACTTCAGTCGAGCTTTGAGGAGCAGCAACTGGAGCAAGGGCTTCTTTCTCTCACGGCAGCCTCTCAGGCCATGACAATGCAAAACACACCTGACTGTGGACACTGACACCTGTCCTCCAGCAGCTTCTTCTTCATTGCAGACTTGTTATCTGGTGGTTTTTGGTTGACTCTTGACCATCCTGATCAATTTTCTGTCAGCAGCAGGTGATAGTTTGCGTTTACATGCGGTATCATCTTAAAATACAGAAATGATGAACTCTGTCTTAATGGGATTCTGTGTCTAGCTACATTTTTCATAACAACAACAACAACCTTTGTGTCTTTGTCTTTGAATGCAGAAGCAGACTGGTGGTGTGTCGGAGCTGTAGCTCCTGAGGCAGAGGCACACACAGAAACTGCTACAGACATCTGCAGAGCTCTGCCAGGGCAGAAGTTTAGCAAAAGTCCTGTGTAAAAAGACAGCCAACTGACCGCTGGAACTGGTGACTTGTCTGTATTTCCAGCTCAGCAAAACTACAGAGACTTTAAACCATCACGCATTTACAGATTTCAGTGTTTCCCATAGGATTTGTTGAGACTTAGTGGGTGGGCCTCAGACCTCAGACATGCTCCCATTAAGACTTCCATCAACCTTGTGAACTCTAAGAGAAAACATAAGAGGCTATATCATAAATAACATAAAGAGAAATGAGAAACTCTAGAAAACTAGAAGACATTGAGCACTGGCTCTGCTGCCTGGTTATTAACTCAGTCCTCACAGTAACACACAGCTTTAGCTATACAATGCTAACACTAGCCTGTAGGCTATAGTCAGTGTTCAGTATTAATCCAGTGCTTTCCATCTTGAAAGATGCTTTGCTGCAGCGACAGTGCAAAAACAACATTTAGAGCTACTAGATGGAGAACATTCTATGTGAAGTGAAAACTATCATTCAGATCAATATGAGACTATGGAGGGGGAAATGTGACATGGCGTGCCACCAGTGTCAGTGTGTTCATGGGAGCAACTGGCTCTGTGCAAACACTCACAGATCCACGCACTCATTTACAGATCTGTCTAAACATTTGCAGATCTCAAATGTCACATTTGTAGATTCTGTACACATTTACAAACATGAACATGGACCCTGGGCGGCTGTAGCTCAGGAGCTAGAGCGGGTTGTGTAATCGGAAGGTTGCTGGTTTGAACTCCGGCTCCCCCTAGCTGCATGTCAAAGTGTGCTTAGGCAAGATACTGAACCCCAAACTGCTCCTGATGAGCCGTCGGCACCTTGCATGGCAGCCTCTGCCATCAGTGTATGAATGGGTGATGTAAAGCACTATAGAAATGCAGGTCCTTTTGAGATACAGTTATACAACTCTGCACCCACGTTACCAAACAGCTTTGCTACAATAATGGCCCCATTCAAGGTCCACTGGCATGCACTAACTGAGACCACTCTGATGGAGACTTAAATAACAGGGTCACTGCCATTATGAACTATAACACCTTCTACATATATCACGGTACCAGTCAAAACTATGTAGAGATATCCCAAATCCAAACCTTGGATCTCCTTTCAAAACTGAAGTGTAGCTTCTGCATCGTGTAGGACTAATCTTGCATATAATGCCAACAACAAGCAACAACAACAACATAGATGATAATAACAATAATCACAATATGTACTGCTCTACCTGCCCGTACTGTTCAGTCCCACTGTTGTGTCTTCTACATCTCATGTTTCTATTACTGCTGTATTAATGTGTCCGAGTCATTTTACTGCAGAGACCTTAAGGTTGAGCTCATTTTGAGAACTTTATATACTGTGTGCTACTTTAATCTACACCAATGCATCATAAAAAAATCATCTTATGTCTGCGGCGTGGTGAGAACTGTACGTATCAGTAAAACGTCAGTGATTTTCAGCTTTGTGACAATGTGTTCTCCAGCTAATCCAAGTGTGTTTTTAAATAGTTTATTTATTTAAAGGAGGATATTTTTCTCATCACGTAAAAAAACACTTCATCAGAATTGTTCAACATCAACAAATCTGGAGATGTCTGGTTTTCACTGGACAGGAAGGGGAGGAAAAATCAATAATCAATAATTAGTCATCAAAACAGTAACTAGTACCTAAAGCATTCAGACAGATGTAGTGGAGTAAAAAGTCAAATATGCCTCTGAGATGCAGAAGCATAAAGTAGTATACAATTAAAATACTCAAATAAAGTGAGTATGCATTTATATAATATTTCTTTTAAATGCACATCATGAGGCCCGGAGCCAGAGCTCTTCACTGCCTTCACATCCACAGCTGTCTGGAGGCTCAACTTGCACAATATCCAGTGAATTAGGACAATAAGCTCAGTGCTGATGAGCCATCATCACAGCAGACTATTCAGAGCCGCCGGCGGCGGAGAGGCAAAGGAGGTCAGTAAGAAGCAATCAGATAAATAAAAAATGTGTTGTGTTGTTGTGTTGTGTTGTTGTGTTGTTGTGTTCCTGTCGATGTGATCCAACGACATGCACATGGAACACGTTCCGTCTGCTCCTCTGCCATCGCAACAATGAGAAGAAAGAGACGTTTCATTTCAGCCCAAACTGCAGAATAGCAGTCCTCAGAGAGACAGAGTGCAGTCAAATGTCCAACTTGTTCGCAGGGATGTCTGTGCAAGTGCTGTCCGCGCTCCCGGTCCTCGGAAGAATCTGGTTCTGACTAGATCTGACTGGTCATGAATTTGGATGGGACCGTTCGGCACTTGTAAATAATGTGCTGTTCGGTCGAGATGAGATGCTTCGTCAACGTGTGTCCTGACGGCACAGCGGAGTGATGCGCAGCCCGATGCTTCCACCGTTTAACAGCCAAAACAACCGCAGACGGAGATGCGACAGCGGCGCGGTCCGACGCGCGCGACCGTCGCTGCAGACCCGGTTGTGTAACAGCGCGCGGTTCGGTTCTCGGACGGGGCTTACCTCCGGTCCGGCGACGGCAGCAGCTCCGCGTAGATCACCGCAGCACGGATCACAGATCACAGCTCGATGGCAACAAGGAGTCGAGCCAGCTCTCTGGCAGCCAGGCCCAGCTCTCTGAGGGAGGAGGAGGGGCTTACTCTCTCTCTCTCTCTCTCTCTCTCTCTCTCTACTCCATTTGATTGGCTTAATTGGCATGCCGTTTTGGATCAATCATTTGGAAAAAGTAGAACACACAGGTCTAGTTGATAATAAAATGAAATACAAGAAAGGTGGGGAAAGTGTCTGGCCTGTGACGTGCAGTATTCTCCTGTGGAGCGGTCTGAGGAGGGTTTCAATGAGTCGATGTGTTCTGGGAGGAACTGAGCATGACTTACTTACATTTATCAATCAGAGCATTCACAATAATCACTCAGATTCCACAGGGATGGATGTGCTGTACCAGCGGATCAACCTGACTGATTGTACCCTCTCTCTCTCTCTCTCTCTCTCTCTCTCTCTCTCTCTCTCTCTCTCTCTCTCTCTCTCTCTCTCTCTCTCTCTCTCTCTCAGCTTCAGCTTCAACATCTTAAATCAACCGTAGTCCTCCTCGTTTCATCATATTACAGTACAGACGGACACTTACTTGTGGGGTTAACAGTTATCATATGCCAAAATATTTAAAGGGATAGTTGGGTTTTTTGAAGTGGGGTCATATAAAGTACATATCTATAGTCGTCTGTTCCCTACTGTAGCTGTCGATCAGCGCAGCCTCAGTTTGGAGAAGCAGAGAGCCGCTGCAGCCCAGACGCTCAGCTCTGTACTGCAGTGAACGGAGACCAGATGCAAAGTGAATTTTAACCACCTAAACAAGGCCCACCTAAAACAATCTATATCAGTTCAAGTGTACGTTGTGTAGAGAAAATTCACACCGCTTTACATCACCGTCAGACCGCCCGTTCTTTTGGCACTACATTTAGGCTTAGGGATACGGATCACCTCTGTGAGCGGTGAAATACAGTGTGATGCCCAGTTGTGCTAATGCGTAGGGATACGGAGGTTCTACGGTCGAGAAAATGTAGTGCCAAAAGAACGTGGCGGTCTGACGGTGATGTAAAGCGGTGTGAATTTTCTCTACACAACGTACACTTGAACTGATATAGATTGTTTTAGGTGGGCCTTGTTTTAGGTGGTTAAAATTCACTTTTTCACAACTGAGGCTGCTCTGATCGGCAGCTACAGTAGAGAACAGACTGACTATAGATATGTACTTTATATGACCCCACTTCAAAAAACCCAAACTATCCCTTTAAACACTAAAAAGCATAAATCACATGCCAGCTTAGCTTGTGCACAGCTTTAATTATATTTCTGCCCACTCCTTCTGACAGGAGACTGTTCCCTCCTGCCTCTGGACAGCCATCATCCTTTCCCTTACCAAAAAAGTCTACTGCTTATGAAGTATTTTGAGAGACTGGTTCTCCAGCGCATCAGTGATAACGTCCCTGCCACCCCAGTATGCCTTTTGGATCAAACTGTCATGATTCAGGATTCATGTCTTCTTGTTGTGTCCTGTTTTATCTTCTGCCCTCTTGTGTCTCTTCTGCCTCTGCTTCTTCAGTGTCCTATGTCTCCCTCTGTCTGTCAGTACTGTTTCCTCCATGCGTTCTCCTCTGTGCCTTCCCCTCGTTATCTCACCTGTCCTCCTCCCTCCTCTCTCCCCCACCTGTTCCTCGTCCCCTCATCAGTGTGTCTGTGTTTTAAGCCTTTGTTCTCCATGCACTCCTTGTTGGTGTTTGTGTGTTTCCTCCCCTGTCTCCATGGTATGTTTTTGGACTTTGATTTGAACTTTGCCTTTTTGTTGGCACTTTGTTTAACTGATTTAGTTGCTACTTTGCTTTTTGGTCCTTGGACTCATTTTCATTTGAGCTCCTGGTTCTTGTAGATTTCGGCTTTTTGTTTAATAAAGCTCACCTTTTCCTTCCCCTTGTCCTGCCTCCTGAGTTCGATCTGCATTTGGGTCCTCCATTACAACCTCATCCCTGACACAAACAGATCCAGAGAGGATGCCCTTCTCTCAGTCTTCAAACATCTGGAGAGCAGGAACCTTTCTACCACACACACAATGCACCCTTTCACTTGTACTCACCTGCAGTGATTAACACGTGGCCCGACCACGCACCATTTACTTACAACTGGCTGGCTTATATTCTTAATAATCTTTAAAACACATTTCCTTACACTAACAAAACTACTGTAGAACTCTAATGGTCACAGAAAATGAATTTTAAATGAAATATAATATAAATTAAAGCTGCAAGCAGCGATGAACGGGGCCGCGCGTGTCGGCGAGTACTGCCGCCGCGGTGTGCAGCAATCGTGGCCTGCTGCTTGCGGTGTGCTGCTTGCTGTAAAGGCAGAAAAGCTGACAGGTAAGAGGGCTGAAAGAGCTTAAAAAGGTGAACAGTTTCTCTGGCTGCTGCAGCAGTGGCAGAACCAAAGTTGAAAATGTCCCCATAAGAATGAATGGGAAAACGCCTCCCAAACTCCTGCGATTTTTGAAAAAGTACATGTGTGATCACCAGAATATTCATACAGTGAGTAACAGCAGACATTGCTGAGCTTTGTGATATCTTTTTTATTTCTGTAGAGTGAAAAATGAGGGCACCACAGCGAGAGACAGGACAGGTACCGTCTGCTCTCCTCCAGAAATTTAGGCTCAAAATTAACATGGCGGCTTATGGGGGAGTTGCTGGAGTGCTTGTCGCTGTAGGACTTCCACAGCCAAAAGTTTGAGTCCTACATCTGAAATAAGACAATCAGCTGAAAGCCAAGAAGATTTCCTACATTTCTATGTATATATTGTCTATGTGAAGTAAAAGATGTGGGATCCACATCAGGCTGAAGAGAATTTTTCCTCAGTTTTTAGCTCCCACAATACACACTCATTATAAATTCAGACAGCCACCAGAGCGCCACCTAGTGGCGGATCAGTAAAACCTTCAACAGATATGGTCAGGAGGGCATTGGCAATAAGTGTACCAAGTTTTGTGTTAATCCGACAAACCAATGTGAAGATATAAAATATTTCAATTTAAAGAGCGCCACCTAGTGGTCATCGCCTGAAAATTTGCAGAGAGCCTTAGGGCCTGATGGTTAACTACTAACCTGAGTTTCATGTCATTTGGAAACACCAATGTGGAGATATGCAACACTTCCTGTTTGGAAATCTGCAGGAAGTTGTTATTTAATAATTTGCGCATTTTTGAAACTAATCAGAATCTTTTCACAACTTTTTGTCAGGATGCTGATCTGATGCACAGATGCTGTGTGCAAAGTTTGGTGCACTTCGGTGAAATTACCTGGGAGGAGTTCGAAAAGGTAGGTTTGCGACATTTCGCGAATTTGCGAAAAAAAAACGGTAGGCGGAAATGGGCGTGGCCTATACCACGAGATTCAGCACAATTCAGTGAACGCGTGGATATAAGGTTTTTGAATGTGCAACAAAGTATATGGGAGTTATTAGCCAAAACGCACTTTGCTTGCCTATAGCGCCACCTAGTGGTGGAAATTCAGGACAACAATAGATTATCAAATTTTTCACCAGGTGTTACCTATATTCCAAGTTTGGTGAGTTTTGGGGTATGTTCAGGCAGTGAAAAATGCGATCATTTGGGACAAAGAAAAACAAACAAATAAATAAAACAAATAATAATCACTACAATTACAATAGGGACCTCGCAGGTCGTGACCTGCTCGGGCCCTAATGAGGTATTGCACAAAATATAATATCAAAGAAATCAGTGCAACAACTAAGACTATTGCACAAAAAACTATATTACAGAAACCTCAGTGCGCTATGCATAATGCAATCATCTGTTGAGAGACCACATGATTTCCTCTGATGATGAAAAGTCCACTGAGACGTTCTTGCCCCATAGAGGATCTCATGTAGGTTTCAGCTGTGAGGACGTGGATGGGACAGTAGAAGGTGGAAGCACTGGAAGGTGCTGGGGTGGAGGTGTTTGCAGGTGGCCAGAGGTCTGCAGGTGTGGTCTGGCATAGCAGACAGCAATCCAGACATCCTGATTGCTGTCTGGATGTTAAGAGATACCATATAAATATAATTTTTTTTAAAAAGCCTCTGAACAGAATAACCAACCCCATCTTTAAAGCGTTTTGTAAGATCTGGACATAATTTAACACATTCAAAAAATGAACTAACCCCATCAACAGTGTCTGAAGAAGTAATAGATCTGATGTTATGTCCGAGATGCTTATGTACTGTATTGCAGAGATATCCACCACAAAGCAGCCAGGTACAGGCCGTCTCTTCTTTTAATATCTTCTCTAACAAGTCCTCCTGGCCAGGGGACTAGGCTAGTCCAAAATGTTGAATTTAGTAGATGTGATTTCCTGTATTCTGGTGCCTTTTTGGGATGGCCAGCTGGAGAGTCATTCAGATTCATAGCCTTTTGCTTTTTGACTTGTTGAGGTAGTGACTTCACGCAACGACTTGGGCTTCAGGGCCCCTTCACCTCTTGGGTCATTCAGGCTCATTCAGTAATCCATCCTCGCTTTGTCTATGCACGCGAGGTGTCTAGTTTATGCGCATGACTCAAATGCTCGTGTGCTGCAGGAGATATGAGGTGGAGCCGGCTGGAGGGAACAATCTGCAGAGAAGTCAGAACGGCCTCAGGAAGTTATTCAGCAAACACAAAGATGCAGAAGCTCCAGAAAAACGACTTTTATTATCATCTCAAACAACAGCTCCTGAAAAGACACCACGTCCAGGACAGAGTAAAGAGGGGACGTAAAAGGAAGCTAAACAAGAGTAGGCTACATTTGGTGAGGCTTTCTCACACTGGAGACAGCTGTGGACGAGTTCAAAGATGAACTCACAGGGTTTCTTTAGACCGGTTAGTAACAGCTAACATTGTCTGTTTACTGAAGTATGTCTTTAGTGTAACACAGACAACACAAGCTGTAACAGTTAGCATGATGTGACTGTTTCTTAGGTACTGTGGCGTTGCTAAAGTTGAGTTAAGCGAGCTGTAAATGTACTGTATACACAAATGCTATGAGAAGATCATGAGACGGCAGTCTTATTTTGACCAGCTGTATTCTCGCTCTGCTCTCATTTATTATTTGCCTTTATTTACAACAGATGGCTATAAAGTGTGATTGTATGGACCCCGTAGTAGACGGACTATCATCCTTCATTTCTTCTATGAGATGAGGCCAGATTTAGGGTTATGTAACTTACAACAACATTACAAGGTTTATTACACATGTCTCACTGCAGCAATGGCACTGTTAGACATTGTGTACACTTAGTAAATCATGCACTTCTTTCTCCAGGCATGAGAAAGGAGCAGCTCCAGCTTCTACCCCTATGAAGAAACGACCAGGCCTGCAGAGCTGGGAGATCCTGCTGCATCATGTACTGGACCGAGTGACAGTGACAAGTCCAAAGTGGCTGAAGATCAGAAGTACTGACGTCATCTGAGTGAAATAACGAATAGATCCTGCCTGTAATAGTAAAGTCAAAAGATCTTTCTAATCGTATCTTAGACGTACAGAGGGCTTTACAAAAAACATTCAAAACACTAGAGTGTTTACACAGTATAGATCTGATTCTGATCAAATCACTGTTCACACTGGAGAATAAACACAGTCCTTATGGAGCAGCTTTAGCATGGTTGCTTATAAACTGAAGAACACTAATCAGATGAGGAATAATGATCTGCACATGTATTTCCTATAGGAGTAGTGAGGGACACAGTCAGTGCACATACAGGCTGTCAGGCGCTCTCTGTCTCCTGCAGCAGGACAGAAGATATGCAATGAGGGCAAACTCTTCGTCAAATTGAACGAAATAAACAGCGGTTCCAAGCCTGGCGGATCTTCTCTGTATCGTTACTCAATAGAGGATGAATTCAATTAAATTCACTTCCTCTGAATCAGACGGTGATACTTAACGAAATATCAAACAAAATCAAAACAAACACAACTTCGTTCTGCTAGAGTTTTAAAAAGTAAAAATACTTAAAAGAATTGAGAAAATCAACACGTGGCTGGTTTCTACGGAGATCGCTGTGTCGCAAAGTAAGAATTAAATAAAAGATGAAAAATTAAAAGAAGAGAAAAGAAGAGTAAGATTGCAAGAGTGAGAGGTAAAAACAGAGTACAGGCTCTCTGTTTTTATTAGGGGCGGGGGGACATATTAGACCATAGTATAAGTCTAAACTCACAAACCTTAATTGAGCTAAACTATAGTTTTAATGTTTCAAGATAGTGTTTCATCTTTCCCAGAATTTCACCATGGCTTAATACGTGGATTATGTCTACGTGAAATAACATGGCAGGGTTGAAATCACTTAAAGTTCAGAAACACACTTAATACATATCTTTCTAGTTCTCCATTAATACTTGTTAACACAAACATGTTAGAAACATTTACTGGTAAATAATAAGTATTAAACAAAAAGTTCTTCTTAGAGTCTGTTCCAGCCTCCACCAGACACAGAACAGCATGTCGTAAACAATGGCTTGACAAGGGAGGAGGAAGAAACAAGATAGCCTGACCTGCGTGGAAGGAGTGCATCTTTTTAAAGGGGGGGGGGGGGGTTATATAGTCGTAAATAACTAAGAGAGGGTTCTTCTGTGAAGCTCATCTGAAGGTTTTATTGCAAGGACAACATCATCCTCCTTTAGCCAGATGTAGCGGCGAGACTGCAAGGCGCCTCTCCTGAAAACAGTCAGCTGGGGGACAAGAGTGATTCATTTTAGCAACCGGCTTTCTTTGAAATCCAGAGAATTGCATGTGCTCCTACAGTCTTCTCTGCGTCTAAGGAGAGATTATTTGTGTGGAACCAGGACACCAGCTAACACCAGCTTAATCAACTTCAACCCTGATCAAAATGATCAAATATTCCATCATTTTCAGGGTTTTAACTCTTTAAATGCCAGTTTAATGATTTGAATTATTAATTATTTATACCTGCACCGAGTCTAACAGGTATTTATAGAGAGCAGCAGGTCACATTCTGCAGGACCTGCTCTTCTGCTGCTGGAAATCAAACACACACACCACATATTCAAAGCCTGGATATTTCTGTTTCAAATGTGTTCATATTTCTTATGGTCTGTTTTGTTCTTTTTTGTTATTCAAGTTTTCAAAGTTGTTGCAGTTTGCACACAATAAATGTGCAAACTGCACATTGATGAATCAGATGTTGATTTAAAAATGGTTTCACACACACACACACACACACACAAAAATCACTCTTGGGCCCCCTGGTAGTCACACAGATCCATAATATAACTGGCAAAAATACAAGAATTTCATGCAGTATCTGGCATTAAAAGAGGTAAAACCCTGAAAATTATTGAATATTTTGATTATTTTAATCAGGGCTGAAGTTGATTTGATGCATGCACATTTTTGGCCACAAAGGTGTCCAGAGGGTAGTAAATTTGAGGAGGGCACAAGGGTTAAGACAAAATAAACCCATCTTACCTAACCCAAACCCTAACCATGCCAAAAGTGTTAAAGAAAAGTTTTGAGTGAGGAAAGAAGGGTTCAATTCTGGATTTACTGGCAGAGGATACAGTGAGCGTCAGGTTGCTTCTATCCTTAAAAGTTCAAAGAGTTCATAAGAACAAGGTCAAGCAGCAGAGATTCGGGACAACAAAGCTAGAGACCGAAAGAAGGTGAAAACGACTCTCCACTGACCACGATGACCGTCAACTCATTTGAATGTCACTCAGTAACCATAGCAATCAGGTGGCCTACAAAAAGAAAGGCAAATGGCAGCTGGGGTGAAGTGCACGGCGAGAACGGTTCGAAACAGGCTCCTGGAGGCAGGGCTCAAGTCCTGTAAAGCTAGAAAAAAGCCCTTCATCAATGAGAAGCAAAGAAGAGCCAGGCTGAGGTTTGCAAAAGACCATAAGGATTGGACCGTAGAGGACTGGAGTAAGGTCATCTTCTCTGATGAGTCCAATTTTCGAGTGGGGCAATAAAATCCACCAGGAAAATTCTGACCGCACCGGCCCACCACCAGGAATGTGATCAAGAGGATGCATGAAAGCTGTGACTGACAATCAGGGTTACTCAACCAAATATTGAGTTCTGAACGCTTCTGAAGTTAAAACATTTGTGTTTATAAATGAATATGAACTTGTTTTCTTTGTTTCTTTATTTGAGGTGTGAACACTGCATCTTTTTGTTATTTTGACCATTTGTCCATTTCTGCAAATAAATACTCTAAATGGCAATATTTTTATTTGGAATTTGGGAGAAATGCCATCAGAGAAACTGATCATTTTGCAGTGGTCTCTTAATTTTTTCCAGAGCTGTATCTTCTTTAGTTGACAGTTCAAATTGACTAGTGAAATAAGTTATTGTTAATAAATTATTTAAATTTGACAGTAAGGCCTTAGTGTGGTACACTGTACAAATTAATGATAAGCTAACCTTTTTTTTTCCCGCTCTTTTCCTCGTGAATCTGGATTTCCCCTGAACTACCCCCCTTCACCTGCCACCACTGTGTGCCATCCCCCCTTACCACCGATGGGTTAGGGTTTAAAGGGCTGTAGATAGATAGATAGATCCACCTCGCAAAGTCCTCTCTTCAGCTTTCTCTATACCTGACTTTTGATGATGGTTGGGGGAGGGGCGTTGACATGTCCATGGATTTAGTGATGGGGAGAGGGGTTGCCTTATCCAGGAAAGTGGAGGGGGTTAGGGGGATTGCATACTATCTGGAAAGAGTTTGGGGGGTGGGGTGGGGGTAGTGGAGTTATGAGTAGAGGTGCTAGGTGGGCAGTCTCTGGCTACAGTGGCTGTGTACTCAAAAAAAAAAACCAGGTTGAGCTGGGTAGCTCTCACAGCACCCCCCTCCTCCGTGTTGTTGCCCTTCGTCTTGCAGCATGTGATGCTTTTCATGCCATCCCTCCCTCAAGTATAGATTTGGCCTCCCCCAACTCAGCACAATAGACCCCAACTACTGAGCTCAATGGCCCTCTCCCCCCCACACCACAGTGTGATCTCCATCCTGAAGAGGGACATTAACAGGCTCTTTAAGTAGCAGAAGCCCAACAAAACACCTCACTGTGAGCATGCCATGTGCCCGCCTGCTAAAAAACTTTCATCATAATCCCTGTCCATACAAACTATGGAGCACAGAACTTATTGATAGAATTCAGCTGGTATTAACGTGTGTCTCACCATGTGTCCCTGTGAGTGTCCACTTGTGATCAGATGTCACTTCCCTGATCTATATGGAAATAAAGATGTCCAACACTGTGACACACAGACAAGGTGTTTTTTCACAAAGAAAGAAAGAAGCTCATGTAGAATATTTGCTGAAATAATGAAGAATTTGTCAGAGACAGTGTTTCACAAAGTTTGTTAAGTTTCTCCTCACTCAGCAACTCTGAGCGACCATGTGTGAAGGGAGTCTGGTGATGTTGTGGTCACTAGTTCAGTGGTTGGATCAGTTTAAACAGACTGTGTTCACAGACAGCTGCTGCTAACACTGACAGGCTAACAGAGACCAGCAGGATATTTACATCACAGTGAGGCACATGGAGATCAGACAGAGCTTCTTCTTCTTCTTCCACGGAGGACATCAGTTGAATGGGCGGTCCTTCAGTGTGGTCCAGGACACATGGACGACCCCACTGCTAAAGAATGTGGTTACATCTGGTCCAGACCACCTCTCTGATTGACAGAACATCTGCAAAGTTGCCAACACTGTTTTGTGTGTCTGCCTGGTTGTGTGTCTATTATCAGTACAAGGGTTTTTAATGAATCTTATCTTATGATGTAAAAATACATCATAACATTTAAAATGATAGCCTAAATGAAGGTGAACAACTGAGGAGGAGGGAGGAAGCGGGGGTAGTGGGGTTCTGGACCTCCCTGCCCCCCCTTCTGTAATTACACCCATGGGTGTGAGCAGGGGCTGAGCCAATCACAATGCAGTGGGACGCCCTATAAGTGCAGCTATCTTACTCCTCTGTTTCATTTGGATTCTGCATTCTCTGGAGGTAAGTTGTATTTCTCTCCTTCTCCTGTCTTTGCCTGGTCATTGTATTGTAGTCATGAGTACTCATTCATATTTATAGCAAAGTACATCTGGAAACAGCACAACAACAGCTAGAGTGAGGTAGAATACACACATGGTTCTAATGCAGTATAACAGCTGAAATGTTTCGATCACTGCTTTTACAAAAATAGAGACAAAAAGATGAATCTGTGTGTTACCAGTGTTAGAGATGCTTGTGTTTTGTGTTGTACCTGGCTGGCTTTCTGAATGACCTCACATGTCGTCTCCTCTCTGCTCTGTGTTCATACAGCCTGCATCAGAAACACAGCACACATCACAGTGACCACACTGATTCAGAACTTGAGTGTGTCTGGAGGAAAAGCTGCTGTGCCTGAAAATGTCTGAACACCAAACACTCAGAGCTTTTGTCAACCAGCGACTGACTGTGGCTGCTGAAGAGATATCTGAGCGATTTAGAAGAGCGATGGCAGAGTACGAGGAGGAACTGTGTCGACAACGCAAACAACTAGACGGTGTTTTAAAACAAAAAGTCCAGCTTCACAGAGAAGGTTTGTTCACAGAGGCTGTTATTCTGACTTTCAACTGCTGGGCAACCACATGTGCTGGAAACATACTGTATTCACATCATTTACCTGACAATGAACGACCTGGGAATGACACTCAACAGTATCACCCACTCTACCTTTAAGTACTTTACTTGGGTAAAAGTACTCAGTTACCTTCAATGGCTGGAAACTACTTGCTTTCTTTATTGTCGTATGCACGACCGTTACAGAGCCCAGTGAGCACATTGGAATGTTGATTTGTAGGTGAAACCCGGGAGATTTCCAGTGTGCTGTCTCTTAACATCATCCTCTCAACCATCTTAAATGTGATTACAACATCAGTGTGTCACAAACACATGTTTGTGTAATTACTTTGATAATTTGTCCATTATAGGTTAAAAAGGGAAAATATTGATTAGTGTGAAGGTATTTATCCCAACATAGATTACACTGGCAGAACAGAAGTAAACATCTGTATGCACCTTGCATCTGCCTTAATGTATACTGAATGTAATTGCAGTCCAGGAGGTTGTATATATCATTCAGAAATAGGTCATTCTACATGTTTACTTTTGGTACAGTAAATATAGTTGTATGATAATTCTATAGTAGGTTTTTACATAGACATAGCTAAACAATGTTTAATACAATATGTTAAATCAAGTGCTGCAAAAGAAAAAACTTTTCCACGTTATCTTAAAAAAGTGAAGGGTGCTCCCAACAGCCAATGATATATAGTTTCTGAGGTGGAGGGCATCTCTCTTGTGCTTTTTTGGTCGAGTTATAAATAATCCATTTTCGCTCATAAAATGTCAATAATCTACTGGCCTCAGTAGTTGAGCTGCAGCATTCTAGCGCTAGTCTCGTGCTGAATGTGTGCATTTCTGACTGAAATATAACAGCTTCTGCCTCCATTTATCCAGTCGCTACAACGTGTTGGCTTCACATTTATGTGTATTTATAGACATTTAAATTTGTGGGGGAAAAGAACATTAAAAATTCACGAACATTCCTGAAGATGCACTCACTTTAAATGACAAGGCCCAATGCTAAACCTCCCACACGTGCTTGAAACAATGTACATGGTTGAATATGTTATACAAAATGTACATCATTTCTCCACACAATCAAGAGAGTAGTGCTTTCAGTGGTTTGAAAGTTAACATGAAATGAGCGTGTTTCATTGTCCTCCACAGATGTCCAGCAGCTGTTGGTGAGAAGAAAGGCAAACCCTCCTGGGCAGCCGGAGTGGAGTCCCTGTCTGGACCAGAAGGACCCAGCAGAGCAGCCACACATTAAAGAAGAACACGAACTCCAGACCAGTCAGGAAGAAGAGCAGCTACAAGGGCTGGAGGAGACTGATATGGCATTCATTCCTGTGAAGAGTGAAGAAGCCGATGAAGAGAAACCTCAGTCAACACAGTCCTACCTAGGACAAACTGAAGAGATTAAAACAAAAGCTGATGCAGAGGTCTGTGGAGCATCAGAACCAGCCAGGAGTTCAGATCCCGATGGACATTTACAATCAGATACAGATGAAGAAACTCCAGTCTTTTCTGGACATGACACTGATGACAGCAGTGATTGGGAGGAGACCTCTGGCCCTGAGAACAGTGAACAAGATAATGATGAGAAACCTCAGTCCTCACATTCTGACCTTGAGACTGATGACAGTTGGGACTGGGAGGGGATGATTAAACCCTAAGCAAGTACCTACAAGTGATATGGAATGCAACTCTGGAAAAACCTCAGGCAGCTCCCCTGAAGTCCAACCTGGAGGGAAACCATTAGCATTACAGCAGAACATTCTGAATGGGTGTGTCACTCTAACAGATCTTTAAGTCGTTGGGCTATCAAAGTGAATATCAGCAGTAGGCCCACACATTTTCACCTCTGTGCCTCTGAGTCAAGCTGATTACTTGAAGACTGGTGGGTATGTGGCCATCAGTTGTCTTTCAAGCAACTGATCTCAATTTGAAAACAAGTCTGCACAAAAACAGTGGAATGTTTGTTTTTTTAAAGTAAGAAGCGTTTTTTCCTGTAGTTTCTGACCCTTGCAAACAATGGTGCTATTTTGCTGCTTCTTTGCATTAAAAGTTCAACCTTTGTTACATAATTTGTTCAGTTGTGTGTGTTATTTCAATGTGTTATTTACAAAAAGTATGAAGGGTCTATGTAAAAATGGCACCAAAAGTGTAGATTTGGCCTGCCCCAGCTCAGCACAGTAGGCCCTAACTGCTTAGTTCAATGGCCCTCTACCCCCTTAACACAGTGTCGATGAGCTCCATCCTGGGGAGGGACATTAACAGGCTCTTTAAGTAGCAGAAGCCCAACAAAACACCTCACTGTGAACATGCTATGTGCCAGTTTGTCCTAAAGGGGTTAGGGTTGGGGTTAGGGTTTATTGTGGCAACTCGATGATTCATCCCCGACACAGTTTGGAATAGAGGGTCAAAGGCAAGGCACAGGCCGACACATGTCATGCATAGCCATAGCTCCCTGAGTTGGGGTAAAAGGAAAAGAGGGATAGTTCTGAGTGAAGTAGAGAGGGAGAGTGGGGAGAAGGATCAAATCAAACCAATCTAATTTATATAGCCCAAAATCACAATCATATTGCCTCAATGGGCTTTGAATCTGTACAGTGAACGACATCCTCTGTCCTAAGACCCTCAATTTGAGTGAGGAAAAGCGTTCCCAAATGTTGAGGGAAAAGAAATATTTTAACAGGGAAAGGGACAAAAAAGAAGATGGAAGAAACCTCTGGAAGACCCACAGAGGAGGAATCCTTCTCCCAGGATGGACAGACATGCGATAGATGTCGCATGTACAGAAAAGAGTAACAAAATCACAATTGGATTGACAGAATATCTGATACAATCACATCTTTGTCTTTCTGGCTCTTCAGCCAGGGTTCACATGGGCCACATTGGCTAGTTTAAAAAAAAAAAAAAAAAAAAAAACGGTTTTCCAGAGCTTGGCCCAGGGATCACTGCAAAACCCTTCCCACTCCCACCACTGTTTGGGCGGAAAGTTCCTCTGGTCAGTTGGTTCCCCAGGACCCCAAATTAATAGTTTCCTCTTGTTTGTCTCTTAGGTTGTGCGTAAGTTCAGCGGTGTCATTTTAAGGCCTTTAGAGTAGTTCGATTCAAGAGTTCTATGGTTCGTGTAAGTGCTAAAACATGTGTAGTTTATTCAATTGTGAAGAAAATGAAGGAGTCTCCACTGACACTGACTTAGTTGTATATAAAAAGGTTTATTACAAAAAGTACAGCACCAAAAATTGCCTGTGAGAGGATTCCAAGCCAATGTGGATCTCTCGATCTCCACACAGACCACACTTCTTATTGCCAATGCCTTATCAATTCCCAAGGCACAGAGCCAACCTACCATTATCTCATCTTACCTAAACCAGGATACAGCATATGGTTCAAATTTGTGGAACTCTGAAACAAAACATCTGAAGGGGCCCATCTCCCTAAAGGACCTAACCTTTAACCTGAGGCCCCACAGCCTAGGACTTATCTTCAATAACATGTATCAAATATCAGAAAATTCACCACACATGCAAACAAAATCATAATACTCATCAGAAACCTTCTCAAACATAAGAAGAACACATACAAAAACTATATTGCCATGTAACATGTGTAAATCTACAGAAGAGGATTAGGGCCACATGTGAAATTTTTGTGAAATTTGTGAAAATTAAAATCAGAATTCTGATTTAAAAAAAAGTCAGAATTCTGACTTTAATCTCAGAACTCAAAAACAAAATTACGCCCTACTCCTCTTCTCTATAAATCAATGCAAATCATATAGAAGGAAAATAATAATATAATGTAAACTTGAGTAAAGCATGACATATGATACTGTATGGTTAATATTAAATATAAACATAGGCCTATATAAGAAAATATATAATTAAATAACAAAACAGGCAAATCATAGTGTATACTCTATATTACCATGGAGGCTGGTTGGGGGGTTATAGATGAATCTACACTATCAGGAGGGGGTTGAGTAAAAGCTATTAAATTCCCACACAAACACTGTAGCACCGCATATACGTACATCATTTATTTGTTTCCATTGAGGCCTGCAGGCTGGCCTGTGAGGCCTTTAGAAAGCAGGAGAGTAGGTATAAAAAACTAATTTGTGGTGTAAGGAGGACCCCTGCTGGATGAAGCTGGGATGGACCTCCTGACTCAAGCCCCAGTGCTGAGGGCAGGTGAGTATTGACCGAAATGGGTAACAAATAAATACGTTTTGTGGTGAGAACAATGCACTGTAAGAAAGGCAACACAAAAGCATACACATTTGTCATAGCAACACTTTATTGTAAACTCTACTCAGGCAACATGATCGTAGCATTAACAATTTAAGACTCTGTTGAGGCCTAAAGGCCCCCACCTGTGATAGAGAGGTGCTGAACAGGATGGGTTCTACCAGAGGGGTGATCAGTCTGCCTTGCCTAATATTATATGGGTGCTGTTTTAAACTTTTTATCAGAGTTTTGCTTGTTTCACGTATGTATAGAAGTAAATGACATATTATTCAATAAACAATTTTTTTTTGCTTTCCATGGTGAATTTGGTGTATACTGGGGCCCCTACACCCCTGTGTGATTTGAATAGAAACTTCCTGGATTTAGAGGCCCAACGACTGATTAGCCACCAGTCTGCTAAAGGAGGGTTTAACGAGTGCATTTAGTAGGTTTTTGTTTTCTCTAAGTGCTGAGATGACTCTGTATTCGTTCAGTTGGAGGTGATTGTTCAGGTGAGTTTTAAACCTGTTTTTTAACTCTCCCTGTAAGTGTATATATTGTTTGGAGTAGGTGCTGACTAGTGGGGTACATAATTATTTATTGGTGTTTCCGTCTCCCTCGTGATTCTGCTGCCCACCAACTTCAAAGGATTGATGGCGAGGGGTTTCAGCAGGAGGGAGAGGCCAGAGTGTTGCTTTTAATGGACCTGAGGAAGCGTCTGGAGTATCCTCTGCGTCTGAGGCTGTGAAAGAGGATGGAAATCACATTGTGAAAGTCTGTTTGGCAGGATGAGATTCTATGGAAACAGATAACTTCTGAAAATTATTGATTAGATCATTTTTGATCAGGGCTGAAGTTGATTTGATGCGTGAACATTTTTGGCCACAAAGGTGTCCAGAGGGTAGTAAATTTGAGGTGGGCACAAGGGTTAAGATAAAATAAATTATGCTAACTTAACAAACATACAGAGAGCATCACAACCCATCTTACCAGTACAAAAGCTTCCCAAGTTTTGCTGGGAAGATAAAACTGCATCATCATCGCGTCTTTGTGTACTGCTTTTTACATTTATTATTTTTTTCTGAAATCAGCATCTCTACATGTGTGACAGCCATTCCATTCCAGTGTCTGTTAAATTCCAACACAGGCACACCTAATTCTACTTAATGAGGTACTGATTAGGTGATCACCTGAACCAAATCTTATTCAAAGAGGAAAAGTATAAAAACCACTGCTGTGGTCATCACTATGCTCTTGCAATAGGACTAGCTGGATGGCAAAAACAGTGCTAGCAGTACCTCAAGAGTAATTGGAATCAAAAAAGAACAATTGACCATGCCAAAAGAGTTGAAAAGAAAAGTTTTGAGTGAGGAAAGAAGGGTTCAATTCCGGCTTTACTGGCAGAGGATACAGTGAGCGTCAGGTTGCTTCTATCCTTAAAATTTCTAAGACGACGGTTCATAAGAACAAGGTCAAGCAGCAGACATTCAGGATAACAAAGCTAGAGACCGAAAGAAGGTGAAAACGACTCTCCACTGACCATGATGACTGTCATCTCATTTGAATGTCGCTCAGCAACCATAGCAATCAGGTGGCCTACAAAAAGAAAGGCAAATGGCAGCTGGGGTGAAGTGCACGGCGAGAACGGTTCGAAACAGGCTCCTGGAGGCAGGGCTCAAGTCCTGTAAAGCTAGAAAAAAAGCCCTTCATCAATGAGAAGCAAAGAAGAGCCAGGCTGAGGTTTGCAAAAGACCATAAGGATTGGACCGTAGAGGACTGGAGTAAGGTCATCTTCTTTGAGTCCAATTTTCAGCTTTGCCCAACACCTGGTCGTCTAGTGGTTAGATGGAGACCTGGAGAGGCCTACAAGACACAGTTTTCGCACCCACAGTGAAATTTGGTGGAGGATCGGTGATGATCTGGGGGTGCTTCAGCAAGGCTGGAATCTGGCAGATTTGACTTTGCAAAGGAGAAACTGATAATTTTGCAGTGGTCTCTTAATTTTTTCCAGAGCGGTATCTTCTTCAACTGTCAAATTGACTGGTGAAACAAGTTATTGTAATTAAATTATTTAAATTTGACAGTCAGGCCTTAGTGTGGTACACTGTAAATGAATAATGGAGATTATATCACTCATGACACCATGTTGACCATCTTTTGAAATAGGAATAAAGTTATGATTGTCATATTTGGACATTTTTGTGGCCTTTTTCGTGTGGTGTTCTTGTGCTTGGTGTTTTTCAGAGGCGCTGTGGGGAGGCTGGGAAGAGTTTACGAAGCTGCAGACTCTCACACACTCCTGCAGCGCATTGGAAATTGGCGCATGTTGAAAAGTATATGTTTAGCAATCAAACAAAACATGAAACATCAGTCCTCAGCCAACGACTCTGCTGCTACTGTCTGGAGTGGTCTCAGGAAGATAACAAACCTACAGCCCCCCCCCCCCCAATCTATAAACGACCAACAAACTGAATGAGTTTGATTGTCAATTTGAAAGGCAATGGAGCAGACCTGACAACTTCCCCCGTGACACCCTTTAGGAGCTCCAGCCCAGGATCTCCATCTCCCCCACCTCAGCTGGAGCCCCCACTTATCCACAACGACCCTCCTCAGCGCCCCCCTACCACAATGGCACCTCTGTACCACAGCAACACCTCTCTCTCCCTCCACCACCTCTCACCATCCTGGATAGGGACATCAAAAGACTCAGAACCCCCGACAGAACCCCCACAAAGCAGCCAGTTCTGATTGTGTCTCTCCATCCCCTTTGAAGCAAGCGTGCCAATCAGCTGTCTCTGGTGTTCACAGACACTTTCAGCACCTTACTGGAGACATGCCGCGTGCCGTCTGCCTGCTTCAAGTCCTGCACCATCATCCTGTCCCCAAAAACAATGACCCAAGATGCATTTGTCGAAAGCGACTTACATTAAGTACATTTGTCACAAGAAAGAAACCATAACATATCACTGTCGATAAAGCAAGAAAGAAAAAATAGGAACAATCTGAGCATAGTAGCTGCTATTCATCAAGGACACCTCAAGTACACAGGTGCTATGATTTAAGTGCTAAGGGTAAGAACATATAAGTGCACAAGCAGAAATGAAGTCCTTTGAGCTGTTAAAATGTATGCTATGCTTTACAGAGCACTATAAACTATAGATTTAGCCTCCCCCAGCTCAGCACAGTAGACCCCTCCTGCCCTCTCCCCCCATACCACAGTGTTGATGATCTCCATCCTGGAGAGGTATATTAACAGGCTCTTTAAGTAGCAGAAGCCCTGAGTCACTCGTTCAGTGGTTGGATCAGTTTAAACAGACTGTGTTCACAGACAGCTGCTGCTAACACTGACAGGCTAACAGAGACCAGCAGGATATTTACATCACAGTGAGGCACATGGAGATCAGACAGAGCTTCTTCTTCTTCTTCCACGGAGGACATCAGTTGAATGGGCGGTCCTTCAGTGTGGTCCAGGACACATGGACGACCCCACTGCTAAAGAATGTGGTTACATGTGGTCCAGACCACCTCTCTGATTGACAGAACATCTGCAAAGTTGCCAACACTGTTTTGTGTGTCTGCCTGGTTGTGTGTCTATTATCAGTACAAGGGTTTTTAATGAATCTTATCTTATGATGTAAAAATACATCATAACATTTAAAATGATAGCCTAAATGAAGGTGAACAACTGAGGAGGAGGGAGGAAGCGGGGGTAGTGGGGTTCTGGACCTCCCTGCCCCCCCTTCTGTAATTACACCCATGGGTGTGAGCAGGGGCTGAGCCAATCACAGTGCAGTGGGACGCCCTATAAGTGCAGCTATCTTACTCCTCTGTTTCATTTGGATTCTGCATTCTCTGGAGGTAAGTTGTATTTCTCTCCTTCTCCTGTCTTTGCCTGGTCATTGTATTGTAGTCATGAGTACTCATTCATATTTATAGCAAAGTACATCTGGAAACAGCACAACAACAGCTAGAGTGAGGTAGAATACACACATGGTTCTAATGCAGTATAACAGCTGAAATGTTTCGATCACTGCTTTTACAAAAATAGAGACAAAAAGATGAATCTGTGTGTTACCAGTGTTAGAGATGCTTGTGTTTTGTGTTGTACCTGGCTGGCTTTCTGAATGACCTCACATGTCGTCTCCTCTCTGCTCTGTGTTCATACAGCCTGCATCAGAAACACAGCACACATCACAGTGACCACACTGATTCAGAACTTGCTGTTGTGCCTGAAAATGTCCGAGCTCCAAACACTCAGAGCTTTTGTCAACCAGCGACTGACTGTGGCTGCTGAAGAGATATTTGAGCTGTTTGAAAGAACGATGGCAGCGTACGCGGAGGAACTGTGTCGACAACGCAATCTAACAGACGGTGTTTTTAAACCTGAAGTCCAGCTTCACAGAGAAGGTTTGTTCACAGAGGCTGTTATTCTGACTTTCAACTGCTGGGCAACCACATGTGCTGGAAATGTACTGTATTCACGTCATTTACCTGACAATGATTTATATATATATATATATGGTCCTTATAAGTCCACAGGATGCTAAATAACATTATCTTGTGTAAAAAAGATGCCACAAGTCTTTATAATATCAGGTTGTCAGATACCCATGCAGGTTAGTTGATCATCTCGTTCCTAGGTCGTCCTGACTTAACGACCTGGGAATGACACTCAACAGTATCACCCACTCTACCTTTTAAGTACTGTACTTGGGTAAAAGTACTCAGTTACCTTCAATGGCTGGAAACTACTTGCTTTCTTTATTGTCATATGCACGACCGTTACAGAGCCCAGTGAGCACATTGGAATGTTGATTTGTAGGTGAAACCCGGGAGATTTCCAGTGTGCTGTCTCTTAACATCATCCTCTCAACCATCTTAAATGTGATTACAACATCAGTGTGTCACAAACACATGTTTGTGTAATTATTTGGATAATTTGTCCATTATAGGTTAAAAAGGGAAAATATTGATTAGTGTGAAGGTATTCATCCCAAGTCAGATTACAGTGGCAGAAGTCGTTTGGTTTACACAAATAAGCTGTTTCAACGCTTTTAATTTTTTACTTTAAAAAGTCAAATATGGAATTATTTAGACTGTGTACTGCTAGAAAAAAAGCTTCCCGGACATTGTAATGGGAACAGTTGTATACATTAATGCTAGCACTACAGCTTACTGCTGTAAAGTGCATTCGCAAGTTAAAATGACAAGGCCCAATGCTAAACCTCCCACACGTGCTTGAAACAATGTACATGGTTGAATATGTTATACAAAATGTACATCATTTCTCCACACAATCAAGAGAGTAGTGCTTTCAGTGGTTTGAAAGTTAACGTGAAATTTTGTCCTCCACAGATGTCCAGCAGCTGTTGGTGAGTACAGAAGCGGAACCTCCTGGGCAGCCGGAGTGGAGTCCCAGTCTGGACCAGAAGGACCCAGCAGAGCAGCCACACATTAAAGAAGAACACGAACTCCAGACCAGTCAGGAAGAAGAGCAGCTACAAGGGCTGGAGGAGACTGATATGGCATTCATTCCTGTGAAGAGTGAAGAAGCCGATGAAGAGAAACCTCAGTCAACACAGTCCTACCTAGGACAAACTGAAGAGATTAAAACAAAAGCTGATGCAGAGGTCTGTGGAGCATCAGAACCAGCCAGGAGTTCAGATCCCGATGGACATTTACAATCAGATACAGATGAAGAAACTCCAGTCTTTTCTGGACATGACACTGATGACAGCAGTGATTGGGAGGAGACCTCTGGCCCTGAGAACAGTGAACAAGATAATGATGAGAAACCTCAGTCCTCAAGGCTTAGACAAAGCCAAACTAAGAAGAGACGTAGAGAATCACATTCTGACCCTGAGACTGATGACAGTTGTGACTGGGAGGAGAGCAGGGCTCCTACGACAGGTTTAAGCCCTAAGCAAGTACCTTTAAGTGATATGGAATGTAACTCTGGAAAAACTTCAGGCAGCTCCTCTGAAGTCCAACCTGGAGGGAAATCATTTAGCTGCTCAGTTTGTGGCAAACAATACCAGTGGAAGACCTCATTAATGGTTCATATGAGACTTCATTCTGAAGGAAAACGTTTCAGATGCTCAGTTTGTGATAAAACTTTTCAGTTTAGCATTCAGATTGTGAAGCACATGAGAACACACACATTGGAGAAAGTCTTTGATTGTTCTGCCTGTGGATTCGTACAAACCTCAACTTCAGCTATAGCCTCACGCTCAAAACGTTTTTCATGCCCAATATGTCATGCGCCAGTGAGAAAAGCGATTAGAAAAAACACATGAGAACAATATCATACCACAGTCACCACACAGGATACTCTATGATGCTCTGTGAGTTCGATAGTGATAACAGCATGCTTCAATTAATGCAGTTTTGTGTTGTTAAAAGGCAGAAACAGCTAAATTCCTTAACTTTGTGGAGCATAAATCATGCTTAATTGTTCAATTAAGTCCAAAATAGTCTTGAAATTTAGTATTAGTCACAACGGTACTGTTAGCGTCATAGATCAATGCCGTTAACTGACAAAAATCTAAAGAAGAACTTTTTGTCCATGCCTCTGTTGTGTTTGAATAAGTCACATAATGGAAAGCCTGTTTGTGAGTGAGCACAAACACATCATTTGCATTACAGCAGAACATTCTGAATGGGTGTGTCACTCTAACAGATCTTTAAGTCGTTGGGCTATCAAAGTGAATATCAGCAGTAGGCCCACACATTTCCACCTCTGTACCTCTGAGTTAAGCTGATTACTTGAAGACTGGTGGGTATGTGGCCATCAGTTGTCTTTCAAGCAACTGATCTCCATTTGAAAACAAGTCTGCACAAAAACAGTGGAATGTTTGTTTTTTTAAAGTAAGAAGCGTTTTTTCCTGTAGTTTCTGACCCTTGCAAACAATGGTGCTATTTTGCTGCTTCTTTGCATTAAAATGTCTAAAAACAGTTCAACCTTTGTTACATAATTTGTTCAGTTGTGTGTGTTATTTCAATGTGTTATTTACAAAAAGTATGAAGGGTCTATGTAAAAAGGGCTTTAGAGCACCAAAAGTGTAGATTAAGGTCCCGTCCACACGTACCAAAAAGATCTTTTTTTTATATCGCAGGGGCGAATTTCTCCACCCTGAGAGATGTTTTCAAAAAAGTGCGTTTACAGGCGCTGCGTTTACAGGATCCGTGTGGACGATTGGCCAAAACGATGTAAAACGTGCGTTTTCACAAAAACAGCGTTTTCATGTGGACGGGGCCTTAGCCTCCCCCTGCTCAGCACGGTAGACCCTAACTGCTTAACTCAATGGCCCTCTCCTGTCTTACCACAGTGTTTATGAGTCATCAACATTAACCCCAACCCTAGCCCTAAAGGGGTTAGGGTTTATTGTGGTAAATTGTTGATTCACCCCCGACACAGTTTGGAATACAGAGCCAAGGGCAAGGCACAGGCCGACGCATGTCAAGCATAGCTCCCTGAGTTGGGGTAAAGCAGGGTTTCTCAATTCCAGTCCTCGAGGACCACTGACCACTTTTAGATGTGTCCCTCCTCCACCACACCTGATTCAAATGAGTGGCTCAATATCAGGCCACTGCAGAGCTTGATGACGAGCTGATCATTTGAATCAGTTGTGGTGGAGGAGGGACACATCTAAACCATGCAGGGCAGTGGTCCTCGAGGACTGGAATTGAGAAACCCTGGGGTAAAGGGAAAAGAGGGATAGATCTGAGTGAAGTAGAGAGGGAGAGTGGGGAGAAGGATCAAATCAAATCAATTTAATTTATATAGCCCAAAATCACAATCATATTGCCTCAATGGGCTTTGAATCTGTACAGTGAACGACATCCTCTGTCCTAAGACCCTCAATTTGAGTGAGGAAAAGCGTTCCTAAATGTTGAGGGAAAAGAAATATTTTAGCAGGGAAGGGGAAAAAAAGAAGATGGAGGCAACCTCTGGAAGACCCACAGAGGAGGAATCCTTCTCCCAGGATGGACAGACATGCGATAGATGTCGCATGTACAGAAAAGAGTAACAAAATCACAGTTTACAAGTTGGATTGACAGAATATCTGATACAATCACATCTTTGTCTTTCTGGCTCTTCTGCCAGGGTTCACATGGGCCACATTGGCTAGTTTTTGAAAAAAAAAAAAGGTTTTTCAGAGCTTGGCCCAGCGATCACTGCAAAACCCTTCCCACTCCACGGGGCGCCCCTGTCGGCTGGCCTCACACCACTGTTTGGGTGGGAGGTTCCTCTGGTCAGTTGGTTCCCAAATTAATAGTTTCCTCTTGAAACTACTTTCCTGGGTAAAGATCCAGGCAGACAAAGGGGAGAATGTGGGGCCATGTATCCCACTAAGAGTGCACCTTTCCTGTACAGAGGCAGACTTAGCTTCCCTGGTAGTCTGTTTTAAACTTTGTCCACCTGGTAGTCTGTTTTAAATCTCCTGCCCATGGTACTGCAGTTTGGACATGGCTATATTTTGAGAAATTTTTTCCCTTTGCATGACTGGTAGTCTGTTTCAAACTTGGCGCAGAGGCCTGCTTAAGGTTGCGCGTACCCACACTACCAATAGAAAAATAGAGGTCCCTTAGGTTGTGCATAAGTGCAGCGGTGTAATTTAAAGGCCTTTAGAGTAGTTAGACTCAAGAGTTCTATGGTTCGTGTAAGTGCTAAAATATGCAAACAAAATCATAATACAGAAACCTTCTCAAACATAAGAAGAACACATACCAAAACTGTATTGCCATGTGACATGTGTAAATCAATGCAAATCATATAGAAGGAAAGTAATAATATAATGTAAACTTGAGTAATATATACATATATAAGCATATATATTTGTTTCCATTGAGGCCTGCAGGCTGGCCTGTGAGGCCTTTAGAAAGCAGGAGAGTAGGTATAAAAAACTAATTTGTGGTGTAAGGAGGACCCCTGCTGGATGAAGCTGGGATGGACCTCCTGACTCAAGCCCCAGTGCTGAGGGCAGGTGAGTATTGACCGAAATGGGTAACAAATAAATACGTTTTGTGGTGAGAACAATGCACTGTAAGAAAGGCAACACAAAAGCATACACATTTGTCATAGCAACACTTTATTGTAAACTCTACTCAGGCAACATGATCGTAGCATTAACAATTTAATTGAGACTATGTTGAGGCGTAAAGGCACCTTGGCCCTCAATTTAATGATCCACAACCTCTGCTGTCTTCTGAGCTGGCCCTCGTGTCCATGTTGCACAGGTCTGGAGACCTGTGATAGAGAGGTGCTGAACGGGATGGGTTCTACCAGAGGGGTGGTCAGTCTGCTTTGCATAATATTTTATAGGTGCTGTTTTAAAATTGTTATCAGAGTTTTGCTTGTTTCACATATGTATAGAAGATTGAAATTTTATGCAGAAAACATTTTTTTGCTTTCCATGGTGAATTTGGTGTTTAGCGGGGCCCCTACACCCCTGTGTGATTTGAATAGAAACTTCCCAGATTTCGAGGCCCAACGACTGATTAGCCACCAGTCTGCTAAAGGAGGGTTTAACGAGTGCATTGTTCAGGTGAGTTTCAAACCTGTTTTTTAACTCTCCCTGTAAGTGTATATATTGTTTGGAGTAGGTGCTGACTAGTGGGGTACATAATTATTTATTGGTGTTTCCGTCTCCCTCGTGATTCTGCTGCCCACCAACTTCAAAGGATTGATGGCGAGGGGTTTCAGCAGGAGGGAGAGGCCAGAGTGTTGCTTTTAATGGACCTGAGGAAGCGTCTGGAGTATCCTCTGCGTCTGAGGCTGTGAAAGAGGATGGAAATCGCATTGTGAAAGTCTGTTTGGCAGGATGAGATTCTATGGAAATGGATAATTTGAGATTTGACTCTACATTTGAAGGTGTGCTATGGGTGATAACTGGCCTTATGTAAGAGGGTGTTGGTGTTTGTTTTATAATTTATGTGGCGCTGTTGCAGTCAGAGACTCGGGTGGGCTCCCAGCTGGATGGGAGGGTTGAAAGGAATTATGTTAGGGCTGGAATTATTAAGGTTATCTGTTAATTTGATTCTCCTGTGATACTGATTCAGTCCCTCTCTGTGGATCGGGCTGAAACAAAGTGGAGAAGTTTGAGATGTTGGACGACAAGCCACAGCAGAGCAGGTCTACAGAGGTCAGGGGAGTGGGTGTCACCCTGGCAACAGTGAGGTGGGGCACACACCCCTAAGGTGAGTGGAATTAGAGGGTTGAGAGGGAGGGGAAAATGGGGAAGTGTGGACAAGGGATGTGGGAGAGGGGTTGGATGGTCGTGTGCTGTGGCAACCTTTGACGTGCCAGGGCGGCCTCTGGGTAGCTGTCAATCTGGAAGTCTGGGTTATGGAAGGCAGGTATACAATTTAAATTTGAGTCCCCTAAAAACCAAATAGGCTTTGTGTCTTTAAAGTGCCAACCTGTTTTTTACCTGGTCTTGCCTTGTGGTAGGCCGGGTGAAAGGTTACCCTAGATTGTTGGGTTCAAGCCCCAGAGTTCCACCCATGAAGGCTTTTTTGATGGGGAGCCCCTCGGAGCAAGGTACCATTTCCTCAAGGAGGGTGTATGGCAGTGGGGGGACAGGCCAGCAGGGAGGGCAGAGACAAGATGATGGAGACTGTGGTTCAGGAATGGCTGGTGGTTTACCTTTTGTCTTTTGTAGGGGTTGAGGAGGGGGAAAGATGGGATTGAATGGGTGTCTGTTGTCTTTACAGTAATCTGGGTGATGGTGAAGTGGTTGGGCAAAGGGGCTGCCCCATAGGACCCATCTCAGACTCCCACCGAGGCAGCCCAGGTTCATCAAGCCCTTGATGAAGACAACCATCGCCTGGATTGCATAATATCACTTGCAATCCAGTGTAAATGTCAAATGTTTAAAACTGTTGCAATCATGCATAAAACACAGAAGTGTTAATATATATGTATAAGTAATAAATAAATAAGTGCCTGAGAACAAAATAAGTAGACACAGACATATCAAATGTATATATAATATATTATGTGTCATAATAAATGGGTGCATACAAAGACATAAAAACAAACGGGTATTAAATGTGAAAAGTAAGTGCAAAAAGTGTAAAATACAATAAAAGGTAAGTGCATAAAACTAAATAGAACATCTAGGCATAAAGAATATTAGTATATAAGTGAAATACTGCCTGAGACTCTTGGAGAGGCTGTGGAGGATCATCAGGGTTATATGGCGGAGGGGAAGGATAGCCAAGAAGTGGAGGCATGCAGAAGGTGTCTGGATACCGATGGAGGAGAACGCAAGTGACATCACCCAGTTCCACACCATCTCGCTGCTCAGCGTAGAGGGCAAAATATTTTTCAAGATTCTTGCCAACCGGCTGACCGAGTTCCTTCTGATGAATTCCTATATTGACACCACTGTGCAGAAGGGGGGAGTCCCAGGAGCCTGGAGTCCCCATTCCAGGCTGCATAGAACATACAGGAGTAATCACCCAGTTAATCCGAGAGGCAAGGGAAAACCGAGAAGATTTGTCAGTCATCTGGCTTGACCTGGCAGACGCCTACGGTTCCATCCCTCATAAACTGGTGACAAAAGCCTTGACATCCCATCACGTCCCACAGAAGGTCACAGAACTCATACAGGACTATTACAGCAGTTTCAGCATGACATTCAACTCTGGAGCAATAACATAAGACATCATCACTGGTTGCGCCATATCAGTGACGCTATTTGCTCTGGCGATGACTATGCTCGTCAAGGCAGTGGAAGTGGAATGTGGAGGCCCTCTGTCCAGATCTGGCATTCTCCAACTGCCGATTCGAGCTTTCCAGGACGATCTGATGGTCACAGCAACATCAGTGCCAGGATGCCGCTGGCTCCTCAGAGGTCTGGAAAGGCTGGTATCATGGGCGAGAATGACATTCAAGCCAGCTAAATGCAGGTCCCTGGTCCTGAGGAAGGGGAGAGTGGAGAGCAAGTACCGCTTCCACTTAGATGGACTCCCAATTCCATCGGTGTCAGAGAAGTCTGTGAAGAGCCTGGGGAAGATCTTCGATGCCACTCTGAGAGACACAGCAGTGATCCAATCAACGCACGCAGAGCTGAAAACCTGGCTATCAGCAGTGGACAGGTCAGGCCTTCCTGGGAAGTTCAATGCATGGATATATCAACATGGCATCCTGCCAAGACTTCTGTGGCCATTGCTGATGTACCACGTGCCAATAACAACAGTGGAGGGCTTCGAGCGAAACATCAGCCAGTTCCTGCGCAGGTTGCTGGGTCTGCCGAAGAGTCTTAGCTGCATTGCCCTGTATGGGCATACTAACAAACTGCAGCTTCCTTTCTCTGGCCTGACAGAGGAATTCAAAGTCACAAGAGCCAGGGAGGTGCTACTTTACAGAGACTCATTTGACACCAAAGTGTCCTCTGCAGGCATAGCGGTCAGAACTGGAAGGAAGTGGTGGGCACAGGAGGCGGTCCAGCAGGCAGAAGCGAGGCTGCGACATGGCGTCTTGGTGGGCTCGGCGGCAGTTGGACGAGCAGGGCTCAGTAGCCACACAACACCACGCTACGACAGAGCCCAGGGGAGAGAGAGACAGCAGCTGATCCAGGGTGAGATCCGTGCAGAAGTGAAGGAGGAACACCGCAGCAGAACAGTGGCCATGCGCCAGCAAGGAGCTTGGACCAACTGGGACCATGCATTGACTCGGAAGATCACCTGGTCAGAGCTTTGGAAGTCAGAACCAGCAAGACTCAAGTTCCTGATTCAGTCAGTGTATGACATCCTCCCAAGTCCATCAAACTTGCGTTGTTGGGGGCTGGCAGAAACACCATCATGTCCACTGTGCCCTGCAAGAGGTTCTCTGGAGCACATCTTAAGCTGCTGCCCAAAAGCTCTGGGACAGGGGAGGTATAGATGGCACCATGACCAGGTGCTGAAGGCAGTAGCTGACGTCATCTGTGCCGGAATCCAACAGAGTAGATACCAGCCCCCAGGAAGGCTGAACATCGCATTCATCAGGGCTGGAGAGAAACCTCAGTCACAGCGAAAGGTACCAACTGGGCAGTTATCATCAGCACGTGACTGGCAGCTGAAGGTGGACCTTGGGAGGCAGTTGAAGTTCTCAGAGCACATCACGAGCACAACACTCAGGCCAGATATGGTCCTAATATCAGAGAGGTCAAAGCAAGTGGTGCTGGTGGAACTAACAGTCCCCTGGAAAAACCGAATTGAGTTGGCCTAAGAGCGGAAGAAGGCAAAGTATCTGGAGCTGGTAGAGGCCTGCAGGCAGAATGGTTGGAGGGCCTGCTGTGAGCCAATCGAGGTTGGCTGTAGGGGATTTCCAGGGCAGAGCCTGCACCGGACACTCAGGCTCCTTGGCATCAGGGGGTTACAGGAAAGGAAAGCCACCAAAAACATCAACGAGGCAGCAGAGAAAGCCTCAGGGTGGCTGTGGATTAAGAGGGGCGATACATGGTGTAGTGCGCTGCTTGGACACAAGTCGGGGACTGATCAACCCTGGCTTGGTCGCCCAGGCGAGGGTGTCTGATGATCTAAGACCCGAAACACCCCATGACCCTGGGTTCATCACTGAGGATGTGTCCAAGCTGCACCATTCAAGGTGTTTCTTATAACAAAGTGCATAAAATAAAATAAATAAGTGCCTGAGAAACAAAACATGTAAAGACATAACCAAAGCAGGGTTAGGGTGAGGGTGATGGTTTGGGTTCACTTGTTCATTAAAGGGACTTGAGGCAGGATTTGTGAAAAAATAAACATGCATTTTAAGTTTTTAAATGCTAATGGGTGATGAAGCGTTCATAAACAAAAAGAATGAGCCCACCCACGTATCACTCTATTGCCTTGAACAGGCTGTGTGCTGCATAATGTACTACAATTCGGGCCCGAATTTCCCGCGCAGTCCTGCTGATGTGACGTGAGATGACACTGAATGCGCGTCCTCGACAGCTTGGATACAGGAATAAGACAAGCGCGGAGGACCCAAACTAGTGTTTAGGTAGTAATGGATTCTGCTACAGCCAGAAAACGACCCACCACCATACAAAGTCCACTAAAAAGTCATACTAAGAAGAAAACAAAGGTTTTATCAGTGGCATGTCGTGAGTCGAAATGAAATTATGACCAAAGCCGGGCCGGAACCAGAGTAAACATTGGATAAGCGTTCGACTCATGGAGGCAGCTTCAACTTGAATTGGGACTGAAAACAGACATGGCTCATTTCCTAGTGACCAGGTAAGAAAACATTACAGGTCATGTTTAGAGCTTGATTTGAAATCATATGAGATCACCGAGGACTCGGAGTGACCTAACATGCAAAGCTGCGTTAGCTGCTAATATGTAACTTAGTCAACTGCTGTGTAACACTGAATAGTTACAGACTGCGCATTTTCCACGGTCCTTCAGTCTGAAACCGAATAGTTAGAAATATGTCCCTTTTATATATGGGACCGAAAGCCCAACCTGTTAAACGGGAGGGGACGTCAGCAGCTGGCTACAGCCACAGGCTAACGGTTTGTTTGTGTCTGTGTAGTAACATTAGCTGCTAACACACAGCAATCCCGCGACAGAGACGATATTTTTGTCCCCCAATATGCCGTCTTTGCTTTCACCTGTGCCTTTCAGACTTGCCGTGCTTGTGTGTCGCTACACGCAGCGAGCCGGCTGCTTCATGTGTGAAGGGGATAAGGCTATTCCTTACACCAGGCATGTCCAAACTATTCCACAAAGGGCCGTGTGGCTGCAGGTTTTTGTTCCAACCAGTCAAGAGCACACAGTTTGACCAATCAACTTTCTGAAGACTGAGATCAGTTGATTAAATGAGTCAGGTCTGGTGTGCTGCTGCTTGGTTGAAATGAAAACCTGCAGCCACACGGCCCTTTGTGGAATAGTTTGGACATGCCTGCCTTACACACAGCACAGTTCGCATTTGTAGGCTACCAACGTCATTCCGCGGAGGCATGCGCGGAGGTCTTGCAGTCAACAGTCACGTGAACAGTGAGTAAAGAAATAACAGCGTGAAGCGTTCATGCCGCTCCCGCGCCAGCTTGGCTGATGGCTGCAGTTACCCTAACGGCTGTCGTGTCACTATTGAGTCTAATTTCTTGATCCTGCCCCATGTCCCTTTAATACATTTTTGGTCAAAACTCACTTCTGGTAATTTTGAGTTTTTCTCAGTGACATAAGTGTGTTTTTGCACAAAGAAGTAAAAAAAAAAAAGAAAAAGGTTGGTATCAGTTGTGTTTCAAGTCATTTTCTCTCAAAACTCACTCATGGTAATTTTGAGCTTTTCTCTTCTTTTATAAGCGTAAGCACTTAAAAACTCCTTCTAGTACATTAAACTTTAAAATGGAAATAACATCCACTGTGGTCACTCTCTGTTTCCTGAATTAGACATCTGCTTCCTCAGCTAAACTTCCCCTGGTAACCACTGAAATGTTGACTCAAGTTAATTTTGCGAGTTTGAGAGGAGAATCCTTTGAGCAAGTCACCCTTTGAATTGAGATAAACTTTCTATCTATCCCTTGCAACACTTGGAAGCCCATAAACCATTGTGTGATAGTCAGTTATACAGTTATGTATGAAAATATATTATTATCAAGTCAGCCATCAAATTTGCACAAGTTATCATGGAGGTTGTTTGTGGTACAAATAGTTCTTCAATGGGGAGAAGTCAGAAATAAAGCTACAGACATATTTTAAATATTCCTTTGGAGAAGCTGCAATGCTAACAGGAATAATATGCAGCTGTGGCTTTTCTTTTTTGACCCTTCTGGAGGACAAAAATAACCAAGAACACTTTCCTGTTGATCAGACAATCTCTGCCATCCATCTTCACTATGTATTCAGACAGAGTGGTCCACATCAGTGGTTTGCTTTTACCTGCTATGTTTTTTTGGACTCACCTGACCAACAAAGCAGTTATATGGACATCCTTAGAATATCTTAGTTACTATGCTGTAAATAGCTATATGCCCCCCTTCATGCAGTCTGGTGAACCTGTGTGCATGGAGGAATGGTCTACATGCTGTATAAACCACTTTGCAGCCTGACTCTGAATAAATCTCTGTGGACAACATCATGGATAAAAAAAAATGTGGGTCTTGCGATCTGTGTATTCACCCAGTGAAGCCTTTTATTTGTTACTAGTTCCTAGTTCCAAGTTAAAAGGAACATAGACTTGTGCGATGATCTGAGAGGGAGGGGTTTTAGCTTGTGTCCATGAATGAGTCTGCTCATTTCTGAGGAATAAATTAGTCTCCATAAAAATCACAAGCAGCAGTGACATGATTACTAATAGATGTGTTTTTCTGCCTGATTCACTCATGTCACGCAGAATAAATAGAACTCATGCCAAAATGATCACTGCAGATGCAGCTGTCCTCAGCGCTCTGCTGGAAATATTAAAGGGATAGTTCAGGTTTTTTGAAGTGGGGTCATATAAAGTACATATCTATAGTCGGTCTGTTCCCTACCATTATTGTCGATCAGAGCAGCCTCAGTTTGGAGAAGCAGAGAGCCGCTGCAGCCCAGACGCTCAGCTCTGTACTGCAGTGAACGGAGACCAGATGCAAAGTGAATTTTAACCACCTAAAACAAGGCCCACCTAAAACAATCTATATCAGTTCAAGTGTACGTTGTATAGAGAAAATTCACACCGCTTTACATCGCCGTCAGACCGCCCGTTGTTTTGGCACTACATTTTCTCAACCGTAGAACCTCCATATCCCTATGTTCACAGAGCTAGCGCATTAGCTCTGCGAGCAGCGAAATACAGTGCAAGGCCCAGTTGCGCTAATGCGTAGGGTCCTCAAAAATTTGAACTGGAACTACCTTCTTCTGTGAAGTTAGACATGTCCATACGAGTTTCTCACGCATCATATGCAATTCAGAAAATCTTGAAATGCTTCTCCTTCCAACCCCTCAGTCATCACATTATCTGGTGAAGTGGCTACCCGATTCTAGTTTCTTTCCAAACTTAGGCAGGTTCTAATTGGATCAGCCTCGACAGCCTCCAGCCGTAGGGTCAGAGAAGTAGGGTCTCTAAGATCTGCACAATGCCCAATCTCATCTCTGTCTTTGAGGGAGCTTTCTGGGGGTCTGCCAGCCTGGGAGCTGCCGTTGATCCCTAACAAAGCATTCCACACAGCAGCCGCTCAACACTTCATCAACATCGCACTCATACTCATTTGCCTTCTTCAACATCGTACTCATACTCCATCTAAATGAACTATCATTTATATTTCACTGATGGTGTGGTCCTTGCTAGTGAAATGGAGATAGTTTGAGCTGAAGTTCAGTAGCAGGACCACAACTCAATCACTCCTCTTCCTGTCATGTGCCTATATAAACCTCACCCGCTTCATGCCTGTCTTTCATGTTTCTCATGCCCCCCTCCCCCCTTTCTTTCTTTCTCCCTCTCTATCTCTCTCTTTCTTTAAGGCGTCTGCCAGCCCAGAAGCTGCCGTTGATCCCTAACAAGCCTTTCCCACATCTCAGCCGCTTAACATTCTTCAAGATCGCACAAGTAAAATTGCCGTCTTCAACATCATACTCACATTCCACCTCAATGAACTATCATGTACATCTCAATGGTGTGGTTCTTGCTCGTGAGACGAATTCTAATGAATAAATAAGTAACTGCACAGGTGCCTTTCTAGTTACTCTGAAGTACTATTCAAGCTGCCCATCTCTCCATTAGGTGCATCTATTATTCATTAGTTAGATCTCTTGACCAGCCCACATCAAAAATAGAAACATGATCGAGATGGTATCCAGGACAAAGTGGTGGACCTCAAGATTCTGATGACTTACCTGTATGCCTACCTCCTCTCAGGCAATGTCAATTATTAAAGACATGAGAGAAGCTGAAGGAGCAAAGTTACTGAAAAGAGTACACTGTAACCCTTGTCAAACCACTTAAAGAATAAAAAACACCTTAAACAACATCCAACATGACAAACAAGCTATTGGCACTTAAATCTACAGCTGACTCAAACTGAAAATATGGGATCTGTTTTCTGGATTCTTTCCAGAATACAGTGGAGCTGTAGACTTGTATAATTACAGGGATATTTTCCCAATCAATAAACTGAGTCACAGTAGCCAGATTCCTTCAATTCTATCACAGCACTCAGAAATACACACACCTAGGCACAAGGAGAGAAATTGTGTTAACTTGTTAACTTGTTGTAACCCATTGGCTTGTAGACTTCTGTATTGAGTTTGAGTTATAGTTAGCCATATGGCCATATGGCCATTGCCATTGGTTTTTTTTGGGAGCCCAGCTGGAGCTGAGGATGATAAATTGCCATGCCTCTATCTTGATTGGATCTGACTGAGAACCTGGGGACAAGTTGCTGAAGAGACCTTTCGATCACACAGTAGCCATGCCCTAAAGTCCAAAGTGACTTACAGTAATTCATACATACATTCATACACTGATGGTGGTGACTGCCATGCAAGGTGCTGACCAGCACATCAAGCAATTTAGGCCAGTTACATACAACTGGACTTCTTTTGCAAACCCATGCTCGCCATTACAATGGTTGTGCAACACAGAAATGATTTCAAATATTTTCTTGTTTTTGATTGTGTGAGAATGAGCAGACTTGCCAGCAGCCACTCTTACTTACAGTAGAAGATAAAATCTTAACAACCTACATAAAAGCGAGTTCGCGTTTCATCTAGAATTGAAATGATTAGCTGATTAATAAACCTGTCAATCAACAGATATTGATGAGTTAAACACTTTGTAATATTATATTATCATTAATAAATGGCATTTATTGTTAGTTATTTTGATAATTATATAGTTATTTCACTGTTAACAAATAAAATGTTTTATAAAAAAGTCTGAAGCAATTATAAAGGTTTATAAAATCAGTTGCACATTTATAATGGCCATCCAAATATTTTTTTTATAGATGAACCACATAGTATTTATAAACCATTCATAAAGTTTTACAAACTTTTGCAACGTTGCAATAAAATAATTGCCTAATAAATGCTTTAAAGCATTTCATGAACTGTGAAATAACTATCAACTTAGGTTCAATTAACTATCAATTTATCATTTATAAATGATGTTATAATGAAGCGTCATCAATTCATAATTTTTAAGCAGAATGCTGAACATGCGCTAGTTCCAACTCAGTTGTAAATATATTCAGTTTTTTTTCACCCCAAATATCTGTAGCACAATCGGAGACACTATGCTTTACTACCCTTTTTACAATTAATTATTCTGTCACACACTAATATAACTCTATATCCTAAATTTTTAGATGCTAGGATTATCATCATAGTTGAAGCTACTGTTCAGGTGTTTATTAAAAATTCCAATATTTTTAGAAATGTATTATGATTACCAAAATATTAATCAATAGCTTATCTTGATAAGCTAGTGAACGGTTGTGATTTGATCAAAGCACTCTTTTAATTTGTGTTTAAGCTTTTAAATCAGCATAAATGACCAAATTATTTGCACCGCACTGATTTATTTCTCCTTTTTTACAGTTTACATTATACAAAAATAGAGACCCCCAAAAATGTACAGTGTCCAAAAAAGGCAGTGTTCAGTCAAATTCACAGCAATTGTAATCAGCAGAAGTGTCTTTTGGAAACAAAACAAATCCATTTAGGGATCCATTGAAAAATTGTAAAGACAAACTTTTCTGTCACAGCACATGGTGAAGATGTACTCTCTCCCAACTCCGCCTCTAACCCAAATATACAGAAACATATTTTTACAGTTTACAAAAGCACATATTGTACATCTGCTGCATGCAGTCTTGAGTACGCACCACCCAATCTTAAATACATAAAATTAGGGCTGTTTGTTTCATGTTATTCAACTTCAGATGATGAGAAAACATATTAATTTATTTCTTGGCATTTACAATTTAGAAACACACAATATGCATTGCACAATTTACAGCAGAGTACTTTAAATATTAACAACACTGTCATGGAATGTGACAGACAACCTGATCATATTGGAATTTGTATGGAGTTTCATCATTGTTGAGAGCCCTATGTGTAGATTTCTGTGATCATACATCTATTTATATAATTGTGACTTTATCAGGCTTCTACTCTGGAATGCATGAATTTCACAGGCGAATCGAATATTTTCACATGTGATTGGCATGTGTAAATTAAAATGTAAAATGTGAAAATAATGCTACATGCATAATTTCACATTCACATTTTCACATGTGAATTACACACATTCATATGTGAAACACACGTGTAAACAAAACATGACAAATTAAATCACATGAAATTTTAATTAAAAACATAAGAATTCCACATTTGCAATTGGCTTTTTTCCACACATGTCACATATGTACTGGTCATTTTCATAAGTGACTGGCTTGTTCACATATGAATGAAAATATCCTGAAAGGAAATTTACAATTACATGGGAATTATGTACACTTGTATGTATTTTTCTTAACATGTTGATTTAAAATGTGAATTTCTAACATAACATAGAGATGGTTTTCATCTGGTACCGTTCCAATTAATTGCTTTCGTAACCTCAAGATTCTTGTAGTCAGCGTGGAGCAGGTAAGTTGAACATGCAAAAATGTCACATCTATCTACTGGGAAAAGCATTAAACATATGTGGGGGATAAAGTTCTAAGAATATAGGAAAAATAAATTAATGAAATAAATATACTTAGATTTAAATGAAGCAATTCTATAAAAACATAACCCTTTTACCATAATTTGTACCAAATGACATTGTTTTTCCCAGGATAGAAAATTATTGGGAAATTATTGAGAAATTATAAACCCCTAAAACAAGTTATTACCAAATTTGTATATCAAGAAGCGCATGTAACCTGCAGGCATAATACGAACATAACCCAGTTTGTTGAAACAAGCAAAAGAATTGTGAAAAACAGATCTATACAAACACTGGCAATGGTATCCACTCAACATTAATACCTGATAAACAAAACACTCATTCATATTCATTCATATGGATAATTTACAGTATCTACGTCACCTAAGCTGCATGTTTTGGGACTGTGGGAGGTAACTGGAGCACCTGGAGGAAATCAATGCATTCACAGAAGAGTGTAAAAAGCCAAATAATGTGTTGCTCACTATTACTTGTATTCAAAAATATAGAAGAGAAAAACATAGTTATAGTCCAACGTCTAGTCCCTAATAGGAAAAAAACAATGAGTTGCATATTTTATCAAATAACAAATCTCAAACTTATAACTTTCAACATTGCTGCAAACATTTTGTACATATAAGTCTTACAGATGTTTTTTCCTGCTTTTGGGCAGCTATTACTTTCCCTTCATTTCAGTACACAGTTAAAGCAAATGTAGAGACTTGTTACCTGCTTGAGCAAGTTAATACATACAGTTATATATATTGTTAAGCAACCTTTTGTTGCATGGGACTGCAAGAGGACTCATTTAAAAGGCCTGTGGCTGATTTATGGTGTGTTCATGTTCTGGTGAAAAGCTCTTAAATATACAGTTATAGGTGTAATGTATTTGGTGACAAAAGAGGAGCATGACTGCCAAAAAATACCCCATGTGTTAAGAAAATCAAATAATTGTGTTTCAGCAAATATAGATAAAAATGCCATCGGCCCAGTCACCAGAACAAAATGTCTTATGTATTTCAGCAAACCACTGATACGTTCACATCTGTATGTATCAGATGTACCATTACAACATTTCCACTATACCTGTCACATCACATTCACAAAACAAGCACATCCGTTTAAGTTTTTAAGGGATGCTGGTGTCATGTCAGCTGGGCTGCCAAGCAAGAGAACCCTTTTTAAGCTAGAGTTTCAACATTTGCAAGTGAAACCACTGTTTGTAGACTTCAGCTCAGCATTCAAGACAATCTCACCCATGAAACTGGAAAACGTAACTCTCTGGGCTTGAGTAGGACACTCTGCAACTGGATATTGGATTGGATATTCGACTTCCTCACAATCAGACCGTACTTTCTGTGCGGATTGGCGGCCACACCTCTTCTATGTTAGCGCTCAACACCAGAGCCCCACAGGGCGGTGTGCTCGGCTGCATAATTAACAATGATGAGTGTTCATATCAATCAACAATTTTGCAGAGTGGTGCACAGAGAACAATCAACGTGGGCAAAACCAACCAAAGACTGTTGATTTTAGAAAAAAGGAGGCAAAGACACACACCCCTGGCAACATCAGTGGAGCTGCTGCTATGGTGCAGCTTCTTTCCCCAGGCTGTAAGACTCCTCCATTCATCATCAACACTGTTGTTTTGGTTTGTTTTTTGTGAATGCAGGACAAAGGATTCAAACATTGTTTTGTTTTTTAAATCCTTGTGTTTTAAAAAACGATACTAAATTTACCTTATCTCAAGGAAATTGAATCGAAAGCAACTGGATTTGGTTTTTGTCTTGAAGACGTTTCACCTCTCATCCGAGAGGCTTCATCAGTTCAGCTCCCTTGACTAGGCTGAGACTAGTCTCGGATGAGAGGTGAAACGTCTTCAAGACAAAAACCAAATCCAGTTGCTTTCGATTCAATTTCCTTGAGATAACTATGACCTGGATGAATGAGAATATTCACAAGCTTAAATTTACCTTGTTAATGTGCAACCTTGTAAAGTTTCAAAATAAAGAATCTTACATTTTTTAAATATCAAATGTAAAAAGTTTCAAAATACCTGTGGTTTGCAGGAATATACATTGCCAACATTTACTCTGGTGACTGGGCTGAATACAAACAGTAACATCAGTGAATACACCTAAAATCTTCATATAATTTGATGACAGAAAAAAGTCCACAAATTGGCATTTTTTAGAAGTACAGTACAAATTAAGAGAGAAAATGTTTTTTTTCCCTTTGAAATATGAACATTAAAGCAAATAAGACAGCAATCTGAAAGTCTGTTCAGTTCTTTCCTCCATTCACACTCAGTGAAGGATGATCTGAGGATGTTACATACAACGCATCATTCTTTTGTTTTATCACTTGTTATGTTTTTCAGTCTTTACTGATGGCAATCCGAACGTATGTGTGTCCAAGACAAATAATCTACAGCATCATAAAGTCATCTGAACTCACCTGTTGAAAACGAGAAAAAGGAAAATCCCCAAAACAATTCTCAGTCCAGTGTGGAAATCCAGGTACATCTAATGTCTGAACGCTAGTTGGAACCCCGGAACTATGTCCTGAGTACAAGCGGAGCACCTCAGGGTGGGTGACGTAAGAGGAAGGGGACACCTGCACTTTAGGTTTCATTTAGAGAACCAAAGCCATGCAGTTGACCCGGCTACACATAGCTCTTTGTTGATGATTAGCTTATTGTTTGTGCAACCAGTGAACCAGTCACATCTTCTTTCACCTCAAACAACAGAATCAACCATAAAATGGTAGAAAACACCCAGCCTGCCAGCTTTAAAAGGAGGCTTTGCAAGTATTGTGAAACAACAAGCATTTGAAAAGCTCCAGCATACTCAAGCTGTGGCCACATTAGCACAAAATTCAATTAATATTCAAGCCTGTACAAGTGATGAATTCAAGGATGTGTTTCTTGTTTCGGTGCGCAACCAGGCCGGCTCCAGCAGACATTTTAAACAGAGCTCATTTTATTGTTCAACTTTGTCCTGTAAATTTTGACTGTAGGCCATCACCCCTTTGAGACTGGACAAAAAAAACAAAAAAACACTAACATATGGCTTGTGTCTTCTACGGAAAGGGTGTAATCAATATTTATTCCTGGGTCAAACAACACTGCAGTAATGGTGGGTGCTAAACAGCTACAGCTCCATTCGGTAGTGATGGAAGACACGCACTTGGACATGGGACAAAGGCAAAATAATCAATTTTTAGCGGATTTCATCCATTGAAAAAACATGCACGTAGACGCTAAATTTGGTGTAAAATGGTACTATTTTGGAGAATGTAACACTAACAGAATACAAACTGTAGCACCACTCTCATCGGCTGAGTACAGTCAGTGTCTAATAAGTGTGTTGTTGGGACAGGTAACAGAAGGCTAATGGAACCAAACTTCACTAACAAACATTTTCACCACAGTGCCAGCTCAAGTGTCTGAATAGTAAAGAACACAGTAGCATGTACTTTATATATGTAAAATTGGTTGTATATTGGGCACGCAAATCTCAAGATGACATGCAGCAATTCTTCACTGAAATGTCACATGCCTTTGCCGTATGCTCTCCACAGAAATGTCTTTGCAGTCTGTACTCGAGTTGAATGTAAAAAACAATTTAATCCACTGAATGCTCTTTTAATTTTTGTGACTCTAGATGTATACAAAGAATGATGCAGCCAGAGCGGACAAAAGAAAGAAAATATTTTATGGTTTTCCCTCCAATTTCCTCGCAGACTCAGAAAACGACGGAGGCCAGTTACAGTAATGACGCAATACAGTAATGACGCAATATGGGGTGTCCTACCAGATAGACGGATTGTGGTAGTAACGTTACTGGAGTAAGTGCCAACTGCTGCTAAATGTAGCAGCTTTGCTTAGTTAGCTGTGAAGCGAGGTTAGGAGTCTATTTGTTGCATTCGCTGGGAGCTGCCAGTCCACAGCGCAAGAAACTGCTTATTTAACAGGAAACACGCAACTATGCCGAAGCAAATTTCACTCCACAAGCCAATTATTCAGTTTCCAACAATGTCACATTGAGTTACTACACACAACTTGTGAATTTGAAGTACCTTCTACTAAAGCAATATTCCTTGTTAAAAAGTTTGCAGTGAGGTCTGTGGATTATAAAAAGTCACGTTTGCTTCTGGCAAGAGATGTTGCTCAATACTGTCTTAGTTTCTGTCAGCGCATATCTCAAAATGTAGACAAAGAAAACCAAAAATATCTACATCGCAAGATCACAAAAGATAAGCATAATTTAGGTGAACCAAGCCTTTAAGATCTTATTAACTGTTCTACAAATTTGAACGGAAGAGAAAGGCAAACTGGATCGGAGGAGAGACTTTAGTGTCCAAGAAGACTCTCTCAGCCACTCTCGTTGATAATCAATCAAAATCTTGTTGTATTTTATAAACGAGGAAACACTTCAGGGTGGTGTTTGGGTGATTAAAGAGGGTTGGTTTGTTTTTAGAGGCTGGTTGCCTATTCTCAGCTGTGCATGTAGCTCCTGCAGGGGGAGTCTGGATGGAAGTCATACTTGCTTAGGCCGGTAGGGTAATAGGTGGTGGTGAACATGTTGCTGGAGGCCAGTGGAGAGGGGAAGTGGTTGCACGTCTCTTCGTTCACGTGGAGATTGTTCTTGTTTAAGGTCTGTAATGCAGAGACATCAGATAAAGGCAGAAAAGTAATCACCTTTGTAAAGACAGATCTGGATTGATAAAAAATCAGAGTCACATCAGATTAAACACAGCATTAGAAATTCTTTGAAGGTCTAGTTTTTTTTTAAATATTTTTTGATGCAGAATTCTTACATATTATATCTTAAACCGTCTAAAAAAGGTGACAGTAGATTATATTGAACCAGCCCACCTTAAACTCCATGGGGATGTACTTCTCATTCTTTGGCATGCTGTTGCCCTGCTTGTTGTAGGTGAGGTGGTTGGGTGTGCTGGGGTGGATGACTGCTGACTCTGCTGACGGTCGGTTCAGGTAGTGGCAGTAGGAGTAGGCAAGGGCTGACAGTAAAGCTGCTGCAAAGAAACTGGCTGAGCCTACAGCTACCAACTGAAATAAAGTAAAGGCTGGAGAGGGGATGGGAGGGTAGAAGGCAAGGTGGATTAGGCAAATAAGGGTGACAGTGAACCACTAAGACTTAAAAATGTAGGTTAATTGTTGTTCATAAAAACTGGGTACTGATAGATACTGCATAAAGTGCATATTGCAGGTTAGACACCCCCTTACACCAATGTTTAGAAAAATAATGTAGGAACAATTTTTTCTTAAAATTATATTTATACATACTGTATTGAGGCTTCTGGAGCCTTTTTTGTGATAAAAATGTACCTCCCCATTTGAAAACGCTTGACCGGAAGTGACGTAGGCAGAGGGAGAGCGGTCAGTTTAGACAATAGGAAAACAATGGATCCTGGTGCAGGTTCTGACCCAGAGGAAACTGTAAATGTATACAGTTACACATACGACGGACCGCAGCCCTACAATTATGAGCCCGTTATGTGTCCCAGAGAGCAGGGAGAGACCAGGGGGAGAATTCATGGCCAGAGGAGAGAGACTGAGCAGCGGTGCAGGACAGTCAGTGGAGAGTAGGGCAGGTGAGAGACCGGTGTTAGCTTATACGCATTAGCTAACATATGAAATACTGTGCTCACATCACAATATTTTACAGATTGCTGTCGTGTATCTGGCAATAAAAAAACTAGTATTGGTCATCTTATACAGGACTGAGTATTATTACTTACCAATAACAGAAACTAAAGAGCTTGTTTACGTCCTGTCTCATACTCGTTAATATCCGCCCACACTACGTGTAGCGCTTTACTTTACCGTCCGAAAGAGAGAGAGAGACTGTCTTGCCGCACATTGCGTTATATTACTGCATTACAGCAAATAGTAGTAGTAATTACGCTACTCCCAACACAGAAAACAAGACTTACAGTGCACAGTTCATGTTTACGCCGAGCTGAGTCTCCGTGACCGTGTCTCCCGCCTGCGGCAGGACCAGGCGCTGCTGCTGACAGCGGTCCTGATGAAGCGGTGGACACTGAAGGCACCGCACCGGGTGAGAGTCGCACCTGGTTCTTGCTCCGGCATCCCATGTTGAACTCCATCAGATCACTTGGATAATAATCCTCCGGTCTAAAGTGCGCGCCACACACGACCGCGTTTTCGTTGCTAACGCAGCGGTCAACCCGTCTCTTTAGCTGCACAAAACGCACCCAGGCACGGAAGAGAGCCCCGCTTTTTCTGTCAGGAAACCGGTGGACTCGGTGTCTTGACAGGCTGGAGTTTGTGCAACCTCCACAAACGCCATAATTTACCATTCTGAAGGTAAATCAACGCAATCCAAAACTACTGAAAACACACTGACTCACGAAAACACAACCGCTCTGACCTACTCCCACACTGACGGCAGCGCCTAGCTAGCATACAACTCCCTCTCGTGACGTAATATGACGCGATGTTGGAAAAAAACGTTTTTTGGGGCTTTGCTCAAAACTGTCACTTTTTTTCTGTTAAATTTGTGCCTTAATGTCTTGAAAAACATTTTAAATCCTCAATCATGTTTTCAAAAGGTCATTTTTAGACCAGATTACGCATGCATTTTTAAAAAAAAATATAACCTGCAATATGCTCTTTAACACTGAAAAAGAAGATATTCTTCGTGTCCGTTTTTGGGTCCTAAGAACAAACCTACAGTGCCTTGCGAAAGTATTCAGCCCCCTTGGCATTCTATTTTGTTACCTTTCAACCTGGAATTTAAATGGATTTTGATTGTGATTTTATGTAATGGACCTACACAAAATACTCCAAATTGTTGATGTGAAATAAAAAATAGACTTGTTTTCAATAATTCTAAAAAATTAAAAACTAAAAAGTTGTGCTGTATTCATGCCTTTTGCAATGAAGCCCCATCCATTACCTTCAGAAGCCACATAATTAGTTCAATAAGATCCACTTGTGAGCAATCTAAGTGTCACGTGATCTCAGTACATACCCCTGTTCTGACCAGCCCCAGAGTCATCACCAGTGCAACACCACTAAGCAAGGGCTACCACCAAGCAAGTGACACCATGAAGACCGAAGAGCACTCCAAACAGGTTAAAGACAAAATAGTACAGGTCAGGGTTGGGTTATAAATAAATATCCCAAACTTTGAACAGCCCACGTAGCACCATTAAATCCATTACTAGAACATGGAAAGATTATGCAACTACAACAAACCTGCCAAGAGAGGGCCGCCCACCAAATCTCATGGACCGGGCAAGGAGGGCATTAAACAGAGAAGCAACCAAGAAGCCAAAGATGACCCTGAAGGAGCTGGGCAGCTTTACTGCAGAGATTGGAGTATCTGTCCATAGGACCACTTTAAGCCGTACACTCCACAGAGCTGGGCTTTATGGAAGAGTGGCCAGGAAAAAGCCATTGCTTAAAGAAAAAAATAGGACAGCACATTTGGAGTTCACCAAAAGCCATATTGGAGACTCCCCAAACATATGGAAGAAGGTACTCTGGTCAGATGAGACTAAAATTGAACTTTTTGGCCATCAAGGACAACGTTGTGTCTGGTGCAAACCTAACACCTCTCATCACGCTGAGAACACCATCCCCACAGTAAAGCATGGTGGTGGCAGCATCATGCTGTGGGGATAATTTTCATTGGCAGGGACTGGGAAACTGGTGAAAATTGAAGGAAAGATGGATGGCGAATAGTGAATAGTTATACACACTCAGGTTTTCTGTTTTTATTTTTTTTATTTCTTGTTTGTTTCACAATACAAAAAATATTTTGCATCTTCAAAGTGATAGTTATGTTGTGTAAATCAGGTGAGGTTATGGAATCCCTGCATGGACTCAGCTCAAACATCAGTCTACTCAACGCCCAACTCAATCAGCTCTCCACCCAACTGGTAACACCACCTGCGGCTTCACCTGCACCTGTGAGTAATAATCCAGTGATTCCTCCAGCTCAACCTCCCTCTCCCCCTAGCAGAGAACCTTTGTATCCCCACCGGAGCATTACTCTGGTGATCTTGGTACCTGTGGCCGCTTCCTACTCCAATGTTCTCTGGTGTTTGAACAGCAACCCTCTACTTACCCCACAGATAGATCTTGGATAGCTTAGCTTATGTTGAGGAGAAAGGCAGCTCAGTTGGTTACAGCTTTGTGGGAGAGTAAATCTGTTATTCTAGAGTCTAATACTATTTTTATTTCTGAGGTGCATAAGGTTTTTGAGGTTTTCTATGTAAATAAAAATACGGATACCACTTACTTAGAGGCAAAAAAATCACAGTGAGCCTCATGACAATAAATCAGCTTGTGGGCATGTGGTGTGTATGTATGTCTGTGTATGACTGAGAGACAGAGAGAGTGAAAGAAAGAGGCAAAGGAAAGTTAATTATTGCACTCATTATGTTTTTTGTAAGTTTTTGCTGTATGTTATTTATAATTTAGGCCAACTGTGAGCACAAACAGCAGATACTCCTAGTTCTCCAGAGACTTCTTGAGAATAAGTGGTTTGTGAAACCTGAAAAATGTGAGTTCCACACCTCTGCTCTCAACTTCCTGGGTCGTGTGGTCACACAGGGTCAGCTCCAACTGGACCCCTCAAAGATCCAGGCAGTGGCTGAAGATCCAGCTCCAACCTTCCATTAGCAGCTATAATGCTTCCTGGGCTTCGTCAACTTTACAGAAGGTTCATCCAAGACTAGACCAAGGTTGCAGCCCCCCCTAACCCATCTGACCTGTTCTCCCTTTGTTTGGCCTTTCACAAGCTGAAAAAACTATTCACCAGTGCACCTGTGCTCACGCATCCTGGCCATCTCAACAGTTTGTGGTGGTGGTAGACACCTCTGACACTCTGATGTGGGAGCTGTCCTCTCCAAACGAAAACCCCCACTCTCAGAAACTCCCTGCGAATATTTCTCTCTACGCCCTACTCCTGATGAATGAAACTATGACATAGGAAATCAGGTGATGCTGGCTGTAGTTTTGGCACTACAGGAGTGGAGGCATTGGCTTGGGAGCTCAGAGGTACCATTCCTAATTTGGACAGATCACAGGACCTCTTACCTTACATCTTACCTGTGCTCTGCTAAACGCATGAACTCACAGCAAGACCAACGGTCCCTTTTCCTCAGCTGATTTAACTTCAACATCTTCTATCACCGAGGATTCTGCAATGTAAAACCTGACACCCTCTTTCACCTATACTCCCCTGATTCTGCATCTGCCGACCCCGAATCCATGCTGACCCTTCCATGCTTTGTCGGCACAGCCCCTTGGGAAATCGAGGCCATTGTTAAAGATGCTCAACACACGCAACTGGATCCAGGTACTGGTCCTGTTAACTGCCTGTTTTGTGCTTGATGCTGTCAGATCTCAAGTGCTCCAGTGGGGGAACTCCTCACAGGTCACATGTCATCCTTGGTATCAACGGACCCTTCAGTTTCTGCAGTAGCACTTCTGGTGGCCGAGTTTATCCAAGGACATAGAGGAGTTTGTGGCTGCCTGCTCTGTCTGTGCCCAAGCTAAAGCTTCAAAGCTCCCGGACAGGAGGGACCTTCAGCTCCCTCCTACTGGTCTGCTGCACCCCCTGCCTATACCCAGTTGCCCCTGGTCACACATCACTGCATTTGACTTCAGGTTCATCCCTAATCCAACAGTCAGACAGAACAGGTCAACAAGGACCTGGAGACGGCCCTCCGGTGCGACACTACCCGACATCCCATCTCCTAGAACTCCAATCTCCCCTGGATTGAATATTCCCACTACTCTCTCACCAGGTGGGCCACAGGTATGTCCCCATTAATGGCTGCTAATGGCTTTCAGCCTCCTCTTTTCCCTGCTCAGGAGGTGGACATGGCTGTCCTGTCTGTCAAGGCTAATCTCCACCGTTATCAGTAGGTTTGAAGGACCACTCATGCAGCTCTTACTCACTCATCAGCCAGGTCAGAAGGTGTGGCTCTCTTCTTGTAACCTATCCCTCCAAGTGGATTCATGTAAGCTTGCTCCTCATTTCATTGGACCTTATGAAATTGAGAAAATTATTAACCCCATCTGCTGTTTGCCCTAAGCTTCCGGCCGCCTTGCAAGTGCATCCCACGTTCCATATTTCAATGTTAAAGCCGGTGTTATCCAGTGACCAGTGAAATGTGTGGAGATCCACTGGAGAGCAGGGCTCCAGACTGCGACCAAATGGTCGCATTTTGCGACCAAAATTTGAGACAGTGCGACCAAATTTTAAATTTAGTCGCGCATGTGCGACCAGTGAATTTGCCAGTGTTTTTTTTTTTACACTGGTACGTGGAAGGGGCAAATCAAAGAATCTGGAATCTGGAATGACAGGTAGCAGGCCAATGTGTGTGTGAGGGGGAGGGAATAGGGAATGTCACTGTAAGTGGCTCATGTGTGGAGGGGGCGGTTCCTTAAGTTGTTCCGAGCGCAGAAGGAGAAGATTTCACTTTCAGCGAACAATGTCGAAACGAACTCTTGGCGCTTACGTGTCCGCTGCGTGGCGAAGCTGATGGTTTCACTCTAGTCTCTGTGTTAACTTCCACCAGGTCCGCTGCGCTGCGTATCTGCTCCGTCCCAGCTCCGGCAGTCCGGAGCCCTCCGGAGCAGATACGCAGGACTTCTATTTCGGCAGATGCCGAAGCACAACGCAGCAATTCAGCTGAATTTAGCACAGAGCAGACAGGAAGTCACGCAGCAAAACAACAATATAACATCCGGCTACTTTTCAAAATAAAACACTCCGTGTTGACGCCAGCACTAAAAGCTATAAAAAGAGACAAATACAAGCTCTTCTACTAATCCTTTGGTCGGAAACACTTCGTGTTGTTGTTTATAACACATACCTATGACTGCGTATGATATACGGTACTGCAAATCCGGATCGGAGCCATAACGCACTGGACATGTATCTGGTGGAATCTCTGGGTTTTTTCTCTCCGATAGGGCCAGTAGTGTGCCAGAGTCAAATCCTAACTCAGAGGATGAGTTTGAGTCTGATGACATGTGTGGCGAAAAAGGGCAGAAAATACTGTTTTCGTGAAGAATGGCTGCACAGTTTGACTGGTTAAGGTCAACTCTGCAACTCCACTGTCCGTTGCATTTAGAAGACAAGAGGCTGTTAATCAGTGCGCTATGGAGGCCTAATTAATTTAGTTAAACACGGCCTTTTTCATTGACAGTAAGAACGACCCTTTACCAAATTTAAAGGCCAACTCGACCTGCAAAGAAAGAATGGCGTGAAACTGAAGTGAACATATAATAATTTACTAATTATATATATATATATATAAAATTGATTTACGGTGTGCGCCCCTAAATTTTGTGATTGTGTTCCTAAAATTTTCAGTTAGGGGCCACTGTGCTCCTAGTAAAAAAAGTTAGTCTGGAGCCCTGGACAGCATAAATGTCTTCAATGACTATATATATTGATGAAGGTTCTCAGTCATCCAGGTCATGGAAGTGCTGTATCATAGGCAACTGGACTTGTTTCGGTTTCTTGAAGATGTTTCATCCAAGAGGCTTCTTCAGTGATCACTGTAGGGGAGTTGTGGGCTTTTAAACTCAGTGTGGGAGTGTCATTACAGAGTCATTAAGGACACGTGAGCTCTGAATTTCAGAGTCGTTAGGGCCACTTGTGGGTCGTTGACCCAACCGGCCTTCATGTGGACTGCTAGGGCTAGGTGAGTCCAGGTGTGAATGGTTGTTAAACTGTCTGGGGAGGGAACTCAGTACTGCATTGTAGGTGGGTGATAAGTAATGTCATAGGCCACCGCCTCTGTTCAAAGACGGCCGTTCCAAACCATCTGTCTTCTCTGGCCAAGATGTTTACATTGTTGTTCTCAAAGGAATGTTTTTTTTCCTTCAGATGTAAGTGGACAGTGGAGTCTTGACCTGAATTAATTAATCTAATGCCAAACCGCACTTTGGGTGGTGATATTTCTTTTGTACAATGGACATTATGGACAAATTGTACTTTCAGCAGGAAGTCATCCACATCCTGAGGCCCTGCTGCCAGGTGGGCTGTAAAAGAGGAAACTATAGCCCCTTTTAGATAGAAAAGGTGGCACATTTGCAGCAAGGTAAAGGCTGCAATGTGCCACCTTTTCTATCTAAAACGGATGTGTAATATTCCACCTTTTCAGATAAGCCACCACATTTCCACCTCTGGGGTAGGCGTAAACATGTGACGTGACGTGAAGCACGAAGTTGGGCATGAAGAAGAGCAGGTCGAATTTGTCTTCAAAATAAGAGCTTTACATTGCACCCCATCGGAGTTTAGAACTGGGTTCTTACCGGGGGGCTTTTAATTTGAAAGTAGCGACCGCTATTAGCTTGCCGCTACAACAACAAGCGGACAGCCAAGACAGCTACAGAGACCGAGGAGACGCTAGCATCTCCCGGATCTCAGCTGCTTTCCAGTTGCTCATCTTTGTGGATGAAGTGACGAACTGACTGCCGTTCAGCTGTTCACTGGTTTTAAAACTCCCAGGCTGTGGGTACGCTGCAGTGCACGTCATCGACACCTCCGCCCACCTCAGGATATGCCACCACATTGCCGCCAAAATTGGTGGAACAAAACAGACCACCAATTTGCCGCCTCCTGTCTAAATCCGCAGAGCGAGCCACCAAAAAGGTGGCAAATTGGTGGCTTATTGCCCAGTATAAAAACGGCTTATGTCAAGCTTGATGTCATTATCTGCTGCTATCTAATTTCATCAAAAGGCCAATACCAACCCCATACTAACCCAGTCCCATGTCACATGGAGAAAAAGCCACACACAAAAGCCAATATGCTACCGACTGTGTTGTACACATCTGATGTAGAATAAATCCTGTAAATCTGTAGCTTTGCAACAAGAGCAGGGTGTTGCTACATGTTTAGCAACTGCAGTTTAATGAAGGTGACACAGATTCACTCTTGCTGCAACAGGAGAGTGCTAGCATAAAAACAAGTAGACTTACTGGGAATTGAGGAGGAGGCGTGTGTGGGCTGGGAACAAAGTATAATAATTTAGAGAGACCAAATGGAGAAACATCAATTGTTTCCACTCACTTCCACAGCTCTGTTCCTCCTGTCCGGGTAAAATAACTGGAGAGCGATGGACAAGAGAAATTAAATCGGAGAGAAGAGAACAGAATAAACATTAATGTAGGGAAGTTAAATCATTCCAGCTCCAAAAGATTAAGCAACAAAAATTACAAAACCAGTTAATTTCTCTCAAAGGCTTCACTCTTCTTGATGTAGGCAGAATGCTGACATCTCCATTAATTCATCTTTTAATTGCTACACAGAGGGATACAGTCAGCCTTTACTATGTCTGATTAAACTTATAAAACTAGATTTTTCCAGTTTATATCAGCAACACTCAAAAGAAATTAAATGAAGATGTGCTTACCTGGCACCTCATGAGGTTGGCATGGCCTAGACTGGGTAATGTTGCCCTGGCAGGAACTAGCCTCAACCTCCTGGTCTTCCCCACAGTGACGATTGCGATGCTGCAGACCCTCGTCATCACAGTCCCCCCACTCTGCCCATTCACCCAAGCCTGATCACCAAATAAAAGAGTGGACAGAAAGAATGAAAACTTGAGATTAAGGTAGACAAACTGAGACAAAATAATAGCTGTTTTTCTATCTAGATCGTTGAAAAAAGTTGATTGCATTGTGTAGACTGCCAATACCTCAAATCCAGGAAACTAATTTTACTCAACTTTCCATGCAAGCTTTGGACACTAGCTAAGCTAATTCAGTGTCCAACCTGTTAAAAACTGCACATTCTACATAGTATCACAGCAGTGTGTCACAAAATATAATCTACAGGATTTGTGTGCATGGACACAATTATTGAATTGTTTCTGTGACTCTGAGCAGGTTGTCCTTCATGTCTGCACCACGTGTCTTTGACTGATTACACTACATTTGGGAACCACACCAGAATCCAATGATGGCAGTCTGTTGTTAAAAGGTTAAGGTTAAGGTTAGGAAAAGATTCACTCAAAAGTGAAAATTCAGTCATTATCTCAACCCCACGCTGATGGAAAGTCAGGTCAAGTTTTTTGTAGTGCAAAACAAGATGCTGAAGACACGACCTGCCACCACATAACTGTTGTTTGGACTTGTAACTTTGTCTTGTGGGTCGAAGTGTGGGACATTTCTCTTTCGTTTAATGAGTGAAGGATCTGTTTAGCTGTCAGACTGAGCGCCGTCAGACCAACACCCCTGTCCTGTGCTGCCGGCTTATCCATTCACACAGACGCCGTTTCACCTCTGTTGTGGCTCTGTTACTACCTACATTGACAGATCAGAGGTGGAACGAAACTGTCCCCCCATTACGCCTCTGTAACTTTCACACAGAAGGCAGGGCGGACTATCTGAAGTTCTCACCTTAGCTACACTGGTCCAATTAAATAATGGCCACGATTCATACAGATGTCTGTTGAAGATTTATTTGCTCTCTCTCTCACTCTCGACATCACTTTTCCCACAATGCCTTCAACTAGACAGTGATCATGTTACATTCTGAAGTAAAGACCTTACATAAAGGGCAATACATTTTTAAACAAACATTACCCTCAAAGTACCCTTTGAGTCGGCTTATATTTTTAGAATTGAATGGTGTTTATGGAATAATCACTTCAGTTCAAGTGCGAGTGTTTGTGTGACACAGCTGGTTTGCATGTATATGACAACGTGGATCTATAATTAAAGTTTGATATGAAGTGAAATTAAATGTGAGATTATGCATCATTATCTGTTAAATAATGCCTCTCACATTTAATTTCTAAGATCTGACTTTTATTTAACCCTTCACCTCTTTCATACATGTAGGTCAAAGTTTCTTAACCTCGCTTGTGAGGTGATTATCAGAATGATAAAAAAAATGCTTTTAAACCCTATATACAAAAATTTAAATGTTGCAAACAATATGTACAAAGCTAATTGTGAAAAGTGAAGTAATTAAGGACTAAAACTGCGTGATCACTAAAATTGGGTCTGAAGTTAGCATTACTATCAAGTTGGCAGGAAGTAAACAGACATGCGGTTCTTAAAACGGGTTGATGCCACACTACATCTTGCAAGCAAAGAAGTGAACCCAGGATTAACCCCTCTTGACTTGACCTTTTCACATGAAACCATAGGACAGAAATATATGTTACAGCTCTGCTACCCACAAGGGGTGGGCTGCTGTTTATTGATTCAGCCAAATTTTGTGATAAGCTAAAGGCTATCTGGTTTTACCCAAAAACCTTTCATGATGAAGCTTTACAGATGCTGTCATACCTTCACAGACATGTGTATTACAAAGTGCCTCTTCAGTGTGTAGGCCTATACAGATGTCACCTCCGCTGGCGGGGGGTGGATTACTGCACATCCGAGTCCGCTGGTAGTGTCCACCCCCACAGCTGGCTGAGCACTGGGACCAGGAGGACCAGCAAGACCAGGCTCCATTCACTAGAACAGACATTTTCTGCTATTATTCTGCTATAGCAACTCTATTCTGCTATAGAAACTAAGCTAACAGCCAGAACCTCTTTGTTACCTGGACAGGGTTGAGTGTTGCAGTCCTGATACTCCACCGGGATCCTATGCAGGCGCTGGGGTTGGTCCGTCCCTCAGCCGTCGAGCAGCTACGTTTGCGAGTTCTGAAGCCCTTAGAACATGGCTGAGAACAGCTGGACCACATTTCCCATGGTCCCCAGTGCACACCTTGGGGCTGGGAGAGAGTCTGCCCACTTGTCTTCACCAAGTCTTCAACCACAGCTGGAAAAATACACAGAAAACACATTTTATTTGTATTTTATTTGTAGGATGTAAATGCATGTAAAATGTACCATAAAAAGGGATTGTATCGATCTCTCTCACATGGTTAGCAAATCACTGGAGCAATAAGAAAGACAACAGAAATACTTTTCTTTTTATTGCCAAACTAAGCAGACAGACAACCTATTATGAAACAGTGATCAGTGAGGTGTAATGTGGGTCACACTGAAAAATTAAGCTGTTTTCCCCATACACCAGCCACACACACATCCATAGGGCATCCATCACAAATTGTTTACACATGAATGAGGAGTACATCCTGTCATTTCAATGAGGCCAGCAGAAATAATGTGATGAGATGAGAGAAGCTGAAGAACATTAGATGAAATGAGAGAATTACATTCTGACCTTGTCAGCATTAACTATTTTGGAGAAAAATTGCTGAACTGATTTTCAGCCCCTTTTTTGTATGAAAGTGATTCCATGAAGCCTGCATGTCTGGAGGAAGTGGACATGTGCTTCCCCATGATGGTTCAATGAATTGAACAATCTGCTGATTGATTTCTACAGACAGTTTTCCCACATTCTGCTTTTGAATAAACCAGCTGTGTTTATTGAGGCACATTGTGAGCTTTGCCACCAGCATCACTTTTTAAAGCCTAATCACATACTTTTATAAATGAAAAAATGTAGCAGTAGGGGATTCCTGGAATTGAATCTTTTTTTTTTTAGTGGTGCTCTTTGGATAGGGATACATGACATAAAAATCACACACAAAAAAACAAACTCCAAGGCAGTCCTCTTTTTAAACAATTAAAATGCCCTTATTGTCCCCTACAAAGGCTTGATGCAGAAAACTTATGGAAGTTTGTTTTTAAGGTCTAACATGACCATGTCCTGACCATGGCCTTACCACAGTGTGTCTACATGTGTAAGCATTACACTAATGGGGGGTTGTTTTCATCTAATAATAATAATAATAATAATAATAATAATAATAATAATAATAATAATAATAATAATACATTTTATTTGTAATGCACTTTATATTTTAACAATCTCAAAGTGCTACAGAGGAAAATCTGACGTCAATACAGCTGTTGAAGCTGACTGACAGCTGATCCAGCTGGGAAAGTGCTGCATGTGTGTTTCTCTTATTCAAATCTCCAGATTATTTGGGGACACACTGTGTTTTCTCTGCCTTGCAGAGAGTATGGAGCAGGGGAGTGATGAGAGGGACAATGTCCTGGAGGACGGTGTGCCGCCTGGCCAGGGTCTAGTTCCCCCAAGTGGGAGTGGGAGTGGGACCTGATCTGTGATCCAAGGTTAGACTTCATGCAAAGGCAGTTAGAGAATATGCGTAAGATCATCCAATGCATGACTGCAACTCAGAACTGCCAGGTGGATATGCCATGCCAGGCTCCTCAGATGTGTCGTCTTTTCTTGCAGATTTAGGGAATCTGGATGAGGCCGACCGCTCTGGCTGTGGCTCCTCTGGGCAGGTTTATGATGAGGAAGATGAAATTGGTGCTGACTCTCAGCTGGGTAAGGATTGCTCTGAGTCTGGTGATTTTACTGTTGAGGCCCTGCTATCTACACTGGCAGAGGGGTCTGCCTCTGGCTCCTAGGATTCTGGTCCAGTGCAGTACCAGGATTTTGTCAAACATCTGCAAAAGTCTTAGGCTCAGCCCAGGGAGGCTACTGCATCCCACTCTGCCCTCAGTGTCCTGCATGGTGGTGAAACTGGGGAACCACTCACATGCAGTAGAGTCAGTCCATAAAACTTTGTCCCAGAAGTTATGTCTCTGTACTTTTTTGGCAAATTCCAATGTGGCCTTCTTATTGTTATTGCTAATGAATGGTTTGCATCTTCTTGTGTGGTCTCTGTACTTTTGTTCCTGAAGTCTTCTGCAAACGTGGATTGTGATACCTTCACTCCTGCCCTCTGGAGGTTGTTGCTGATGTCACTGACAGTTGTTTTAGGATTTTTCTTTACAGCTCTCCCAATGTTTCTGTCTTTCACATTCTGATCAGTCCAGAACACAGGTGGTTCCTCAGGTTTGCCTTCCAGGGGACGGATTTTAAATACAACATCCTCTCCTTTGGTCATTCTCTGCCACTGCACTTATTCCTCTGTGGAGTAAAGGCATTCGGGTGTTCAACTAGCTGGACCACTGGTTGACGTGTGAGCCTGGCACAAGGCCACACAGTTGATGTGTTGCACACTTGGTTTCCCTAGGGTTGCATCTAAATGTAGAAAAAAGCCACCTGATCCCAGCGAGCAACCTTCTGGCATTCCACACATAATAATAACAGTGTCTCATTGTGCAGATAGTACAAATACAACATTCAAGGATATGAGAACATATGAAGACAATATAAAACATAGTAATGATCTAAGAGTTTAATCATTTCTCATACAAGAGTTTAGTAATATAATTTTCCATTACACAGCACACTTGAACCAGTAGAGAAGGTCATGGAGTGCATCGTTTCAGGCAGGAGGGTGTTGGAAGTGTGCAGTGCAGTGCTCTTTGTTGTAGCTGTCCATATTGTGCCATTGGACCTGCTACTCAACGTCCGATACAGCTTTGGTTTAGATACCAAAAGGTCTACCTACCAAGGGACGGTCTGTTCTAGAAGATGTTCTCCTGGGACAGGGGGGCTTTAGGGTGACCATTATGGCTGATGCCTCTCAGTCAGGCTAGACAGCAGTCTGGGGGGGCAGGTCTGTTCAGTGTCACTGGGGTCCTGCAAAGTGGGGGTGGCATGTGAACCTCCTCAAGACGGAGGCAGTTTACTTAGCCCTAAAACACCTCTATCCCCATTATACTGGGGAGGCAGGTCACGGTAAGGACAGACAGCATGGCTTATATCAACCATCAGAGCAGGTTGAGGTTGCATCCCTGCATTCAAGAGCTACAATTGGGGGCTTAGTCTAGGGTTGTGGTCCTGAGGGTATTCTACTTTCCAGGGCCCCGGAATGCAGCTGCAGATTTGCTGTCAAAGGGAGGTCCCCATTCTGGTGAGCAGCGCCTGCACCTGCAGATAGTGGGCCAGATATGGTATTACTTTGGCAGGGTGGGGGTAGACCTTTTTGCCACAGTGGAGAACACTCATTGTCCTCTGTGGTTGTCACTGCTAGGCCGGTTAGGACCCCCGAGGGCAGACGCACTTTCATGGTCTTGTGTAAGACTGTATGCATTCCCTACACTTCCTCTCCTGCCAGCTTTCTTCAGGAGGGTGCAGCTCCTGTGCGCCCGGATACTCTTGGTGTCACCGTATTAGCCACAGAAGCCGTAGCAGTGGTCGATGAGATGCTTGAAGGCCACCTGTGGTGGTTTCCAGTCAGATAGGATATGCTGTCCCAGGTGCAGAGCAGGATTTAGCACCAGGAGCCCCAGAACCTGGGGCCTCATGTATGGCCCTGGGGTGGCAGCGGCAGGCCTTGCGGGCTCCCTCCACTCGGTGGCAGTACAGTGTAAAGTGGAGGGTGATTAGTGACTGGTGTTGTGCTAAAATGGGGGGGAACCCTTGGCTTGCCACATCCTCTGTAATTCTCTCCATCTCTCTCCTTCCTCCAACACCAAAAAATCGATTATCAGGGGTTACCTTGCAGCAGTCTCTGCTGTTCATGAGAAGTGTGATGGCATGTCTACAGGAGTGCATACCCCGGCTGCACAATTTTTAGGAGGAGTGAGGCGGAGTCACCCAACCTGAAAGACTGCTGCCATCCAGGGACCTCCGGGTGGTTCTCAGAGCCCCTTTGTCTGCCCCCTTTTGATCCGCTGTCCAGTCTTGACTTTCGGCTTCTTTGTTGGGCTTGGACTTTTTCCTATTGGCTATTGCTTCAGCCAAGTGGGGGAGTGACTTTGGTGCTCTCTCTGTGGATACTGCATGTCTAGGGTTTGTGGAAGGTGACAGAATGGTCCACCTTCTACCAAGCCCCACTTTTCAGGCAAAGATCATGGCCGGGAATTTTGTCTCCAGACCTGTGGTCCTAGAGGCCTTGTGAGGGTTGGCCCTGTTCTTCCTTCCCAGACCGCAGAGAGGACAGTGCATGACACACTGACGTTGCACCCACAGGTGTGATTCATTTGGTATAATGCTGTTGATCCTAGGGTTATAGTCACATGGTTACATATGTAAACAATTCTTGTGTTTGACAAAATCAGCTATTTTTAAGCAAAAAGCATCTTTTCTTAACTCTAACAATCTTTACTTAAATGGTTTTGTGCCTAGACCTAACCAGTGCATAAGCATAGTTCTGTCAGAACATAAAAGAAAAAATTGAACCTGAAGAAAGGTAAAGCTTCAACATGAAGAAATGTGAAGTCTCAACATATGTATCTCTGGTTTGCAGAAATGTAGATTGCCAACATTTATTCTGGCGATTGGGTTGCTACATTAAACCAATCTCTGTAGTAAGACTAGGCTTAGTTTTGTTTCTAGATTGGTCTAATCTGAAAATAAGGCAAATATTTGCAACTCCTATTCCCAGGTTAAGGTGGCATCTGGTTACACCTTCAGTTTGGAGAGTGATTACCACAACAGCTGTGTTTCCATGGTAACAATTGTTGCCCAGTGAAAAATATGCATAAATTGATAAATAAATAAATAAATAAATAAATAAATAGGATTGGAGTAGTTAAAAGACACTTGTCATTGTGTTGTAAAATGTGGAGTTCATGGTTAAAAATGCTAAAAATGTTTTTTTTAAATGCTTTATTTCTTTTGATTGTTACTAATGTGATAGAATATCTTTCTGGAGAAATGTTTGGAGTCACATGGGTTTGCTTGTCCCAGCATGTGTGACAGAAGAAAGAGAGCAAGAAGGGATAATGAGTGAACGTGTTTGTGTGGAGGTCCACTTGAAGTTTGTTGTGCTATTACCTGCAAGCAGCCGTTCGTTGATTAAGTGAGAGGTCACCTAGCAATGTGAATGGACTGTAGCTGCTGCTAGCTAGCCCCATGCAACAGGTGGCTCCATCTGGACTGTTTCCCAACTGGAAATGAGAGACTACAACCAGATCCACTCCGATCCACCCTGGATTGCTCAGAGTTCCTTTGGCAGTGCTGGATGACCACCAAACTCTTTGAATATTCCACCTTGTTGCCATCCTGCTCATGGGCACATGCCTATGGACTGCTAATCTTCTCTGAAGTCATGAAGCAACCGGTAAGTTTTTGGTCTCTATGTTCACAAGCATTGACACAAGCCTGAAACGATTTTATTTTTGACATATACTTTGTGTTTACTATGGGTGTCACGATTTCGATTTTTAATCAGAATCGACCGAAATTAAGTCACAATCTCGAACTTCGAATTAAAATAAAGAATCGTCGATGCTGCCTCGCCCCCACGTCACGTCCGGTCGGCTTGTCAGACGGGAAAAAAACCACACACGTGTTGAAGTGCTGCGAGTCAACCTCCTCTAACTTAACTACTAGCTAAGCCAGTAGCTGTTAGCTACAGCCAGTCAAACAATAGCATGGTGTTACACCATTCCTGTTCGGCTCCCGGACCGTGGTCGGGAAGCACAGGGGAGATGATTTCTGCCAGTGGTGGTCCTAGCTGTCATGACGCCCTGGGCGAACCTCACCTCCAGCGGCAGCCATATCAGTGCAATATACATCTTTTGAATTGGCTTACAGAATTGAAAATTCACTTTTCTGAGGACAGGACCTAACGCGACATTTACAGTATGTGAGCTAGTCATTGTTATGTTACATGCACATTATTAGGGGGAAATTAATTAGATATAATGTTTGCTAGTCTGCTGGACTGAAAACGGATGCTGTCTCATCTACTATTATAGCCAGCAGTAGTAGCCTATAGCAAGAGGCTAACAAACATACGAGTTAGCCTGTGCTAATTGCCGTCATTTAATTTCATTACATGCATGATTATACTCATGAAGAGTAGATGACATGGCTCCACACCTTTATCTTTTAATTGTTTCTCCTCTTCTTCTTTTCTCTTTTCCCTGAACTGGGCACCTGATGGCTTTGACTTCTTCTTATCCATTTGTTTATTTGACACTCGGGAATCAACACATTGACCAATTCACCTCGTCTTGTAATATATTTCACTATATAACCAAAAATACCATATGTGAAACTATGGGCTTTTATTCACAATATTATCATGACTGAAATGTGCTTTATGTGGAGGGAATTCGTGATGTGATTGACTTTATCCTGCTTATTGCATTAGTTGTGCTCTATTAGATGAATCCCTGCCCCCCCGCTCCCCCGCCCCAGTGGGTGAACCTGTTATTCACAGCCAAACTGCAGCCTATATTGTACACTTTATTGCTGTCGCTACTACTGACACTCCTTTCTCTTCTCCTTCCTCTCCCATTCATTCACTGTCCGCACGTACACACGCTCCCTCACTCTCACTCGCCCACTCACACCTTACGTATTGTACGCACGTACACACCTCACGCGCCGCCCTATTCCTGAAAGGGGCTACGCCACTCTTGGTATATGTTCAACTGTTTGGAAATAGTTTGTTAAGACACTAAATTGTTCAGAGAAGACTATGGATGTGGCTGTTTTATTTTTTTGTCTGTTTTGTTGTGAACTTGAATGTCATCTTCTGTGAAGAAGACTGCAGTTACAAAAGAAACTAGATGGTTAATTTGTTTAAATTTCCAATTGACTGAAGATATAAGTTATTGTTACAATATTAATAAATGTTTTAAATTTGACAAGTAGTGTGGTTCATTGTGAGCAAAGGTCAGATATTATATTGCATAAAAGTCTAGTCTAAAATGGCATAGCAACCTGTGCTTTAAAAAAATACATGTAAAAATCGAGAATCGAATCGAACCGTGACCTTAGAATCGAAAATGTAATCGAATCGAGGATTTGGAGAATCGTGACACCCCTAGTGTTTATTGATGTGTGCATAGTATGTTTTGAGTCACTTATAGCTAAAAAGAAAAGCCCAGGAAAGCTATTTAATTTGTTGCAAAATTTTAGTTTGAGTTAAGCTTAAGTATAACTTAATTGTTTTGTTTAGCTTTGCCTCATAATTAAGAAAGTAAGAAATTACTTATTTTAATTTTAAAACAGTTTCCAGGTCTGTTCCTTATTTCAGGGTAAGGGACATATTCATTAGACTGATTAGACTTAGTTTTTGGTTGTATCTCAGAGGTTAAAGGTATCTAGAGTGACCCAAGATAAGTAAAATAAAGATAAACAGTTATCTAAGTTGAATGACATGAATAACTCAGGGCCCCTTCTACATACAGAAGGTAGATGGGCTGCACAGCCAAGAACACCTGCTGGCAACTGACAAGAGGGAAAAGTAAAAGGGAAACAAAGCTACTTTTGCCAACAACAATGCAGAGCAGGAAGTAATGTTCCCTGTATATTCCCAGTACTCACAGTCAGTCTTGCAGACTCCAGACCCATCATTGGGGCAGAACCGCGTCTCCACCTTCTTCTTGCCCAGCTGGAGCTGCTGGGGGTCAGGTATCAACGCCCGACAGGTATACCTAAATCTCTGCTCTTGCCTCGATCCATCATGACTGATGTTGACTGGCATCCAGGGGGTCCAGGGCGTGTTGCGGCGCACCTCAGGGCAGGCCTCAAGGTTACAGGCCTTAAACTCCTGGAAAACAGGATGGAGGACATTTTTTTACCATGAATGGAAAGAAAAGAAAAGTCTGAACCAAGCTGCTGCAGGCTTTCATCATCTCCCACAGCCACAGGATCACACTGTTTGAGTAATTCAGTATAAACCGCTTGCAGAGACACACATGCTGCCATAATTCATCTATTAGACAACACAAATCTTGTAGATCTTTCTGGAGGGACTTTATTATGCAGCTAATTCCTGTGTTTAATGGGACAATTTAAACTTCAGTCTGGTGGCTGTGAAGGGGCAAAAATGAAGGCAGCATGAAAGACTTCAGCTGGAGAGACAAAATTATTACTTCACAGGCAGTTTTGAGTTTTTCAACCACTGACAAGCAGCATTTGTCTTGTCCATGGGTCCAAGAAACACAATTGGCATTGTTTGTGGATGGAAAGCCAGCAGTAGAACCCGCCTCTTCATAATCAGCACACCTGTGGCAAAGTGGGTAGAGTAAACCTTGTTAAACTCTCTCTGTGATGCTCCTCAGCAGCAGGGGAAAATGAAGCAGTTGTGGAACTGAGGGAGAAAAAAATCCCAAGGGGATTAATCTTAATAACCCAATAATATATCCTCTCACAAGTAAAGCCATAAGCATGTATTATTATAATAAGACTTGTAAATCATTTTGTCTCTGCAGAGAAACATGGATGGTAAGTGGAATTGATAAATAAGATAAATATGGCAAGTATGTTCATTTTAACTTAATTAATTTTTACCCAACTAACTAATCAAAACACGTTTATCCTGGTTGAAAAGGCCATGACCATACCTGCCAAATTTAGGCAGTGTAAAGGGGGAGATTTTCTGAGGTATCGAAAATTCATTTACAGGATAAATATGAGGATGTGAGTCAAATAACTTTATATTAGTTTTAAATGTATTGCTTATGGTAAAATAAATGTGAAAAAAGAAAAGCTGTAAAAATGTACAAAAAAGAAATCAAAAGTCAACATCTAAAATTTCAATTACAAAAATTTGATCAACAAAAGTGTGGGTGAGGAGCCATAACCCCAAAAAGAACAAGTGAAATGATAAAATGATTACAGGACTACAGTCTGCGAGAGGACGAGTAAGTGAAACAGGGCACATGTATATAAAGGGTAAAGTTAAGTTGCACCAAGTGAAGTGAAATTTGGAAACAAATTTCTTCTTTGCACTTTGCACCTTTTCCATCCATTTTCAGCTGCAAACTGAGCGGGGAGTTTGAGCAAGTGCAGATACGAGTGACACACATCAGGTAGTACCCATCAGGTAATAAAAAAATAATAATCTGTCTGAAATATGCAACAAAAGTAAAACATTTGTAATGTACTCCAGGCATATTTAAAAAAACAAAAAGAAAATGCGGAAGGAGGAATTTTACAAACACATCGGAGTTCCCAGGTTCCCATAGGAATCAATGGACTTCGGGTTAATGCAATATTTTTGTGTTCTGCAGCTATAACTATATTGGAATTGCAAAAAAAAATACAGGTAATTTTTTACTAGATAACTTAAATGGCTATGCACTTGATATTAAAGTAGGCGGAAGTCACCATGTTGGCAGAAAAACCACTGAGTGGAAATACTGTATTTAGTATTTATCAAGTGCTGCAGTCTTAATATTCAGCTTGAATCCTGCGAAAACACAAAAACACATTTAAATTGTGAAAGTTATTTTGCCTTAATCGACATTGCAGGTCCTGGGATATGACTGTTGTACATGTGCACGTTGCGATGTTGATGCTAAAACAATACTACAAGTATTTTGTGGAACCCTAGCCGTAAACCACATGAATCCTACAGTGTGTAGATTGATTTTTTAGCCAAACCCTGCAAATCAGTCATATCAGTGCAGGTTTAGTAGAATGACATTGAGCATTGGGATCAGACAAACAAACACCATTTACCTTGGGGATAATTATTTCATAAACATAATATCCTACAATAGAATGTTTACATTTGTTAACACATTAATAGAGCTGGTCACTTTTTCAGTTTTCTTCATAATTAAAGCAGCTGAATAAATCTGGCATTCCTCGGGTTAGAAACATCTAAATTTGTTAAAAAAAATATTAAACAAAAATAAATATAATAATAATATACAAGCACTACACTACCATGGAACACCCGGGACAGCTGTTGCCATTCTCACAAATTCTGGTCCTGGAGTGGACCCCCCCTCCACATTCTGCATTGCAGTGAGCCCAGGATTCCCATGCTGTCCACAACACTGGCAGAGGACAGGGCTTTTTCTCATTGCACAGCCTAGAAACATAGAGAAACATATATATAATTATAATAATATCTATAATATAGTGATGGCTGTTAATGGAACTTCTAGCCCTGCTGTTACATATTTATTTTTTTAAGTTATTTTTAAAGTACATTATTATTTCAGTACTTACAGTGCCTATAAAAAGTATACACCCCCTTGGATGTTTTCCCCTATTATTGCTTTTATAAATGGAATCATGGTCAATATAATTTGGCTTTTTTTGACAATTTTTAATGTGTAAGTGAAAACAGATTTCTACAAAGTAATATCAAGTAATCAAAGTGACTGACGTAATTCAACAGAGGTCCAGTTAGTGCTAGTAGTCTCACAATTAGTGCAGTGAATGTGTCTCAAGTGATTGTAGTATAAAGTCACCTGTGTCTGAAGGTCCATTCACTGGTTAATCAGTATTCCTCACTACAATTACAACATGAAGACAAAAGAACACTCCAGGCAAAAGGTCATTGAAAAGGAAGAATTCAGGGGATGGACACAAAAACATTTCCAAGTCACTAAACATCCCCCGAGCTCAGTTAAATCCATCATTAAGAAATGGAAGAGATATAGCACATATCTGTGTAAATCTGCCTAGATCAAGCCGTCCTCACAAACTGAGTGACTGTGCCAGAAAGAGAGTAGTGAGGGAGGCCACCAAGACACCTATGACTACTCTGAAGGAGTTAAAAGCTTCAGCAGCTTAGATGAGGGAGACTCTCCATACATCAGCTGTTGCCCGGGTTCTTCACCAGTCAGAGCTTTATGGGAGAGTGGCAAAGAGAAAGAACTAGAGTTCACCCAAAGGTATGTGGGAGACTCCAAGGTCAATTGGAAGACATTCTTGGTCTGCTGAGACCAAAATGGAGCTTTTTGGCCATCAGACTAGACGTCATGTTTGGTGGACACCACACATTACCACAAACACACCATACCCACTGTGAAACATGGTGGTGGCAGCATCATGCTGTGGGGCTGATTCTCGACAGCAGGCCCTGAAGGGCTTGTATAGGTAGAGGGTAAAATGAATTCAACTATGACTTGGAAGAAGATTTATTTTCCAGCAGGACAATGACCCGACGCATATGGCGAGAGCTACACAGAAATGGTTTAAAGACAACAAGGTGAATGTTCAGGAGTAGCCGAGATGAAGCCCAGACCTCAATCCAAAATAGAATTTGTGGCTGGACTTGAAAAGGGTTGTTCACGCCCAATCCCTGTGCAACATGACAGAGCTTGAGCAGTTTTGCAAAGAAAAATTGAGTAAAGCTGCAGTGTCCAGATGTGCAAGCCTGACTGAGACCTAGCCACACTCGGTGCTATAATTGTGGCCAAAGGTGCATCTACTAAATACTGACCTGAAGGGGGTAATCATTTACACAGTCATTTATTTTACATTATATATTTTTAATAAACTGACTTAACTTTGCAGAAATCTGTTTTCACTTTGACATAAAAAAATTCTGAGTGTTGCTGATTCTGATTCTGATTTATAACACTGATGGCAACATTTCTGCCTCCTCGTGCAGAAACTGATCTCACCTCTCCTCTCGACCCTGGCCAACACAGATTCGACCCCCGTGGCGAGGTGAGGGGTTGTTGCAGGACCGCTGGCGTACTTCAAATCCAATACCACAGCTACTGCTGCACTGGCCCCATGAAGACCAGGGGGTCCAGCCACCATTCCTGAGGAACAGAGCCTGTGAGGTTCCACTCTTATCAACCGTGTTTCCAACATCAGCATTTTTAAACCACTGTTAGACATTACATACTAGTCTAAAATATGTGCCTCATATTTCAACTAGGGTTAAAAGCAACTTCACATGCTTTTTCCAACCGTTTCTTAGTCCTTTATGCACTTTGTAGTTCTAATTATGTAAGCACAAATCCATGACATGCAACTTCCTAATGACTCATTAATCATTCCTTTCACAAAGTCATCTAGAAATCAGTAGCTGACAGTAACTGATTTCTAAAGTAATGAAAGGTTAGGGTTGCCAGTCCCGTACAGTACATCAAGGGTTACAGTTTAGATTACTATCTGCATAGAGGAACTGTACCTGGAACAGTTTGCCACCTGGATAGTCGAACCTTTACATTCAACCCCGCCACATCGAGCCGCGGGTCCATCACACATGCGGGACCGACACACACAGCTGCTGACAGAGCCCTCGCCATCCTGGTGATTACAAGGCTGCCATGGTGCCCAAGGACCAAAACTGCCATCCTGTGTCAGGTTCCTCACCTCCAGAGAGGATTTAAGGGGGCTTAAAGTCCATGCCACACGCACATAAATAAGCAACATTTCCCTAAATGTACCATTTTGGTGTATATCTACCACTAGATACCTGTCAGAATTGGTTTAAGGAAAATTATTACTATAATATTGTTACTTAATAAACAGCTCAATCAACTGTGCAATAAATAAATGATAATTAAATTAATGCGAAATGCATTTTAGATTTGATATTACTATAAAATTGCTCACATTAAGTTTTGGTGAGTTTTATTTAATTTATGTACAAGACAATGAGTTAAAAAGGCAATTAAGCTTTTCTTAGTTTGATAAAACACAGAAATTTGAATTCAGATAGTGCACAGTTGTATTTTTCTGTTTATTAGGGAAAATAGATGTAAAATGTAAAAGATTTCCATCTTGACATTTTGTGAGTTTATTTACTTATAAAACAACTAAAAAAGGCTATTGTCTCTTAAGGTACAAAGTGGTATTACAAGACAGGATAGGCCAGGGCTAGCTGACTTCGGTGGACACCATAGACATCTTTGACATACAATTTTTACATTGAGTTGATAATGTTAGTGTATTTTCTTTATTGATTTAAAGTAATCTTCTGGCCATATCTTACATATTGCACCTTTAAAGTTACAGTATTTTTTATCCTTGAACAATAACTTCTTGTAAATCAATAAAGCTGATGTAAAAGTTAATCATTAAATACAGTGGATATACTGTAAAGACCAATATAACAGGTCTAACTCTGTGTGTCTTACTGGGCACTCGGTGATGTTTTGGGTCCACTGGTTCATGTTGGAGCTCCCCTCAATGGTGGTACAGCGCTTCTGCTTGTGATCCCAGCCACAGTAAGGGTCCCGAGCTTCCATGCAATGACTGATATGAGTGTAGACGGACATTTAATCAGCAATTATCTCATCTTAGTCTGTCTGCGACAAACGCTTGTTTTTAAAAAGTAATTCAAATCAATATGGAACACTGCAGTCTACAGTCAGTAGGATGCTTTGAGTTAATAATTGTTTTCTCTGTACTAAAGAATGCTTAGTTATATTTGAGCTGTCAAGCAAATAAAAATAGTATTCCAATTTATTCCTTTGTGACTAATTATTCAAAATTAATTGCACATACCAAAATTTGCCCTAAGCATTTAAACATATTTAAATCCAAATTTGTTTTAATTGAAGAGTAAATCGATGAATAAATAGACAGTCTAAACTTTAAAGGAGGTGATAATTGAAGCTTGAACTACTACTGTTTTATGAAGTCCCATTCCAGTGTATTTTGGTATTTTGATGATCTTTCGTGACAGTGTTTTTATATTTTATATTTTAAGGTAATTTTGTGCTTAAATCTGTCGCTAAAAATAAATGGACTACACTAGAGTGTTGGACTAAAGCAACAAACTTAGAACTGCAGATATTGAATTATCATCTGATTTACACACACAAATTTATATTGAATCATATTTACGTTCTGACGTCTGCTAAAAGTAGGTTAATTATAGTTTAATTATACTACTTTAATCATTTATAAAATAAGAATAGAAGGCTATAAATGTGCTACTAATCTGAAAGTTCCGCTTATTTTTTGAAATAACATTTGACATTGCAGATTTGAGAGTCCAGTTCATACCGTTCAGTTGGATAGCTGGAGCAGCGCTCTAATGGGATCTTCACTAGTCTGTCATCAAGCCCAACAAACAAAGATCTGTCACTGTGGAGGATTTGCAGGCTCTTGATTTGTCCGATATGCCCCTCAGGGAGGATTCTGAGCTCCTCCAGGTAGCAGCCATGATGGCTTCTATTGGTTGTGGAGAGAGTCTTCAGGATGGTGCCGTACTCTTATTGGATAAAATGAACATGGAGAAATGTTCTGGGATGAAAATTATCTTGTGCACTGCATACTTTGACAGTAAAAAAACTGGTTCTTGCTTTTGATTTAAAAACTATTGCTGTTTTTTGGTTTAAGACACACCTTCAAGCAGGTAGCCTAGTTGTGATGGAAAAGCAAAACTGCGGCCACAACAGGCTGCCACTCCGAGTCAAACCAAGCACAGCCAGGCCGGCACAAACATTTCGAATCAGCAATGCAACTGAATCTTTTTTTTTTAACTCTTTTAACCCCAGCGCTCTCCCCTCTTGCTTACCAGTGCTGATGTACATTACATGATAGAGGGTGTCTCTGCCCTGCACGATGTCCACTACCATCTTGGAGAAGCGCAAGTTGTCCTGGGTGAGCAGAGGGTTTACAGTGACCGGCTGGACCACATCATTCATGAGGAAGAGTCGCTGGGCATCTTGGAGGCTGCGCTCTGTCAGGTTCCCCCCAACACCTCCCTCCTCCAGTGTGCCACACTGCAGCCGAAAGAAAGGGAGGATTAGTATCTGAGGTTTTCTGAGTCTGCAGGTTTCTTTCAACAAAAGTCTCCACTAGCTAATATTACTTAGTAGAATGTCTTTAACCTGGGAACACAAACTGGAACCAGACCTTTGTGATAGTGGACATATAACAGTGTAAGAACATTAATGGAGGAATTTGTAAAATATGGCCAGAATTCAAGGTTAGCTCCAAAAAGTACAAGGGCGTATAACCGTCAACTACTGCTCACTATACTCTTTGCTGTAGCTATCTGATGTTAGTTAATCGGCTCAGCTAGCCATGGAGCGAGTGGCTTTAATAGCTGACTGTAGTTTGCCTGGACTGCGATCCCAGATCATTGGGGAATTACAGCGGCCAATCAGGCTCAGCTCAGTCGCCTCCCACTGAACACATCTGGAAATCAGACTGGGACTGAAAGGGATATTCCGGTGTAAATTTAATCCATGGTCTAACACATTTTGACACCGAGTAAGACTCCCCCCTCGAGAGGTCAAGTTTGCTGACCGCTAGCTTAGCTAGTTTTAGCAACCTCAGAAAAGACAGCACGAAAACAATACACTGCAGCTTATGCCTCCATTTAGAAACCGCCATCAAAAAGCCACAAATAATGGTGAGAACAGCACCAAACTTCAGCAACAGTACATGTACAGTCCCAGCACACAGTACGAAGCATCAAACATCTGCTAGCTTAGCCGGATTTGTATTAAAAACACAGCTCAACTCTCTGTGCTCCTCCAGCAGCCTGCCTGTCTTTGGAAGCCCCGACGAGTCGATTACCGAGTGCAGTAGATTTCCGCAGCTCAAGGGTGAAAATGTATGATTATTACTCCATGGCATGCTCAGTTCTTATTATCGAGAGCTGGCAGGGAAAATAAGGGAAGTAATGGAGTAATAATCATATATTTTCATCCTTCAGATGAGGAAATCTACTGCACTCGGTAATCGACTCGTCGGGGCTTCCAAACACAGGTAGGCTGCTGGAGGAGCACGGAGAGTTGAGCTGTGTTTTTAATACAAATCCAGCTAAGCTAGCAGATGTTTGATGCTTCGTACTGTGTGCTGGGACTGTACATGTACTGTTGCTGAAGTTTGGTGCTGTTCTCATCATTAATTGTGGCTTTTTGATGACGGTTTCTAAATGGAGGCATAAGCGGCAATGTATTGTTTTCGTGCGGTCTTTTCTGAGGTTGCTAAAACTAGCTAAGCTAGCGGTCAGCTAACTTGACCTCTCGAGGGGGAGTCTTACTCGGTGTCAAGATGTGCTAGACCATGGATTAAATTTACACCGGAATATCCCTTGAACACAGCCTCAGAGACCAACAGATGCCACTTTGGAAATGGCGGACAGTACAGAGGTGATTTACAGTAACTCTGACCAGGACTATGACTCCAGGAAAGGTGAAGCAGCACAGGAGACAGACGAAGTTGAGCATTCAGCAGCGGGTGAAAAACAGTGTGAACGGCCAGAATATTCACACATTTTAGATGAATTGAGGATTTATCTTGACCAAACAGAGGTCATTGTAAAAAGAAAAACTAAGGCTGTGTTGGTGAGCTTGACTTTTTAATGTTGAGCTTGATTGAACTGTATTATGATGAGTCAACAAGGCAGTTAAGCTCATTTTAGCTTGGTGAAAGAGAGAAATTTGAAGGGGGTGTACTGTATTTTAGTAGTGAAGTAAAAATATTACCTTTTTTGAAATATTGGTTATTCATCTTGTTTACTTGTTTACTCACCCACTCTACCTGCTGAAACTACCAGGGCTATTGGACTGTCCCTCTTGAGGTACAAAATGGCATTAGGAGACAGGACTGGTCGTGGCTATCTGCTTATCATGCTAACTTTAATAGCAACATGATACATAGTCTTCTTTAACATAACATCAGCACTGTGGTTTCTTCACACATATAAAATATAATGTTCGTGCATTTAGAACTAAAATTCTGGCCATATAGGATAAACTGGTCCTTTGATGGATTCATTTCAGTTAGAGGTATCAGTGACATGGCTTTGGTTTTGTGCATGGTAGCTTACAGGAATACCTTACAAACAGATGCTATGAGTTACATGTTGGTTCATGATTTCTTAAAAAAGAAAAACTTCCAATGAGTACGATGGATATGAGCTGCAGAGGGAAAAGAACAAAAATATTTCATAATGTAAAACAGAGATGACATTATCTCAATTGTCCCTGCAACTAGTGTTGTTTTTGGCGACCTGTTTTACTTTTAGTTTTAGTCTAGTCTTTGTGTCAAGCTATCATTTTAGTTTTTATTAGTTTTAGTCACGTTCATACTCCTTTTAGTCGTGTCAAGTTTCAGTCGACTAAAAGTCTGAGCATTTTAGTCTTATTTTAGTCAGAATTGTCCATGACTATTTTAGTCTAGTTTTAGTCGAGGAAAACTGATGACATTTTAGTCTAGTTTTAGTCAAAGATTGTATTTAGCCAAACCCATTTTACAATTTTACAAGGTTATCCTATTATTATATTATTGCTACCTTATAGACTCAACAATACATCCATTCCAGACACAGAAGACGCTCTGATTTGAATTTACAACATATTTATTTTAACTAAGAACCCACTTTACACTCTTTCTCTCTAACAAACTGTTTACCTTGCCTTGTTTGGTGTAATTTTTCTCAGCACAACCTCACTTATGTGACTGTACAGTTATTTTTTAATTTTGACATACTGTATTAATACAGTGGACCTAAAATCACACAAAAATCATAAAATCTGAGTAGGAAAAAGTTTGAATTTTTACTGTGAAAACCACAAATATGTTTAACGAACCATTTTTATTACTTAGAATGCAAATTTAATTTGTTGTTTGCTTATTTTGTACATAAGTTTTTGAAATTTACAAAGTTATATGTAACTATTTACATTTAAATGCAGGCAATGCCTCAGGCTCAGGCCTCCCTCAGGTCCTCACAGCTGAATGAGGAGCTGCACTGCCTGCTCCTCATTCAGCAGTCTCCTCATTGTTTTGACACACAAAACAAAAAAACGACTACACTACACACTAAACACTACACACTATCTATACACTCCAAACAAGCTAAATGTCACAAAACTCTCAACTCTCAGAACTCGCTGTCACTAACACTGTCTCTGTCGCTGTCAGTATCGCTGTCACTATTTGGTCCCTCCCCACAACTTCCCCCTGTTCCCCAGCAACCAAATCACGTGATTTGCCATATAATTTTGTGATTGGTTGATGTGGTGGCTTTTTCCACCAATAGGAAAGGGGGTATCACGTGTTTGTTTGTTTTTTTTGCTTGTAAGCGCTTCCTGTTTGCGGACACGTTACTGAGAAAAGCCAGTTTTTACCGTTTCTTCCTGCACCAAACACGTAGCAAACGTAGCGGCAAAATTCGCGAAAAAAGCGCCGCGTACATTATTTATCACAAGTCCGGTTTTACTCGTCCTATCAACACACTTTAAAAACTGGTATATAGTTTGAAGTCCGCACTTTCGCCACAAGTTGAAACGGAGAATCAGTGAGGCTGCATCTCGCTGCTCCGTCGTCTTAAAGCGGTCACGTGATTTGGACGCGCCGGTGCATCCGTCGACCCCAGAGGGTTAAGGATTTTTGTTATAACATTTCGTCTCGTCTCGTTTTGGTCAACGAAAATGAAGACAGATTTTAGCATAGTTTTTATTTTGTAAACCACATTGAGTCTCGTTTTTATTCGTCTACAATATTGCATTATATATTTAATTATCGTTATCGTCACATGACCAGCATTTTCGTTGCGTCTCGTCCCGTTTTCGTCAGGTGATAAAGGTCCGTTGACGACGATATTTAGTCATAATTTTCGTTGACGAAAGCAACACTACCTGCAACCCAATCTTCTTTTTGTATATGTGTTGACAAACTTACTTGTTGATGTGTTCTCGCACTTACTGTTGGAGGTATATCTGAAGGAGCTGATCTAGAGTTTTCTGTGAGCTATAATGCAGTAAGCTGTCTCTGTGTTTTTACACACCAAGATGAAATGGATGTCTTTCGAAAACTTCTCTACAAGCACTGGAGTAAAGGCTGGGGAAAAGAACTGCTTAATGTTCTCACATCTATCATTGTGTTTTTTGTCTGTGGTTGCATTTGTGTTTACCTGAAAATTGGGTATGGGATTTGGGGTAGAGAGCCAGGCAGTGCGGGGATTCTCCTGGTACCGAAAAGGTCCATTGAAGGCCTGGGTGATGGAGCTCAGATTGAAGGCACAGACAGCAGAGGCTGATATACTGTTCCTAAAGGATATAATCACAGTCAGACCACAGAAATTTAGTGGGAAAGAAATTTAAAAAATTAAAATCAGTTGGTTCCAAATACAGTATTTGCAAGCAGACTTTCAAGGAACCAATAACTGTCTACATTTTCATTAGCTGCTGAACATTTTGACAAAACCTTTAAATTGTTGCATGGGTTGGAGTCAAAGATGCCATTGATATGCACTGATGTGCAATCAATTGATAAATTCATCCCATAGATGGTTGGGAACTTGCAAGTCTGAAGCCACAGATTTCAGTATGACTGGGTGTAATATTGTAACACTGAGTATGAAGAGTTCCCATTGGTTTTCTGATGATGATCTTTTCAAAGATGCTGCACCTTGGTCTGTGTACAGTAACATCATCCATTCAATTTGATCTGGCAAATGAAAAATGAAAAACAATAAGAATGCACAAAAGATTGAAAAAAGAAGTTTGTTTTCCCATCATTTACTTGAAGGGGAAAATCTAATAAATAAAGAAACAAAAGTAAGTCAAATTTACACTGTCCTTTTTTTTCATTTATTAACTCTACGCACAGCCAATCCCATAACCTACACAAGTGGCCTACGCCGTAGTGAGCATTTAAACATGTGCACTGGTGTGTCTGCATTGCTCCTTGGCTCACAGGTGTGTCTCTGGACTGAAAAGGGTTGCCTCTCCATACAAGCCTGATTTGGACAACTTTGTTTCAGCAAGCTGGCATTTGCTATCGGGCTTGTTGAGGGGCAGCTTCGTACTAGGGTTGGGCCGATGAATAATGTCCTGGTTCATCGCCGATTGCTGGCTGCCACTGATTACTAACACTTGGAGATTCATGACAGAGCAACGGTGGGAAACAGCAGTGACTACAGTGTTGAGCTAACACGCAACAGCTGCCTTATGACAACGCTGAGGGGACACGATGCTTCAAATTCATCATCAACTACGATGTTATCGTCCATTACGATGCTTTATGTCAAACCCTACTAAAGACATTCAGCCTGATGGTAGAAATCTGATAGAAATCTGGCTCTACCTACAGCTAAAACATATGCCGCAGTCATTTCAGCCTGTCATGAAAGCTATGGAGAGAGATCTGTTTTTGTGCACAAACTCGTTCAGTGCTTTCTAAAAAGGAATCGGAAGACAGCGACCTGTCATGTGCCTCTTGGCATCGCAGTGGGATTTAACTCTTTCTACATGCTCTAGGGAATCCTCCTTTCAAGCCTTTAATACAAATCTCTCTCAAATTGCTGTCTTTCAAAACAACTGTTCACTTAGCCATAACTTCGGCAAAGAGAGTGAGCGATTTGGGTGTGCTCTCAGTCTCTCCATCCCTCACAGAAATGACATGGAAAAAGCGTCCCATCACCTCTGCCGATGCGCATGCTATCTCATTATGTGGCATGCACGGCAGATTTCAGACAGACTTTGTTCAATAGAGAGCATTCACAGGGAAAACCTCTGACAAAACAGAGGCTCGGTGGTTGTCTGAAGCTATCCCACAGGGATATATCAGAGCAGGGCCCACTCTACCAGAGCACTCTCCTCCGCTAGCTCTCCTCAGAGGGATGACTGTGGAAGACAAATGTACAGCGGCTTCATGGGCTTCACTGTGTCCTTTTGTACGGTTCTATTTGCATAATACATCTGAGTTTGCTTAAACTCATTCAGTTTTGACAACCAGCAACACACTGTCAGCTCTGGGCACATTGCCTTATTTGTGAGAGCTTTTTGGGACTGCCACTGTGCTTAACAACTATTCCTGCTGCTCTTTCAACATAAGTACACTGTGTGAGTGCATGTACACTGATCAGGCATAACATTATGGCCACCTGCCTAATATTGTGTTGGTCCCCCTTTTGCTGCCAAAACAGCCCTGACCCATCGAGGCATGGACTCCACTAGACCCCTGAAGGTGTGCTGTGGTATCTGGCACCAACATGTTAGCAGCAGATCCTTTAAGTCCTGTAAGTTGCGAGGTGGGGCCTCCATGGATCGGACGTGTTTGTCCAGCACATCCCACAGATGCTCGATTGGATTGAGATCTGGGGAATTTGGAGGCCAAGTCAACACCTCAAACTCGTTGTTGTGCTCCTCAAACCATTCCTGAACCATTTCTGCTTTGTGGCACGGTGCATTATCCTGCTGAAAGAGGCCACAGCCATCAGGGGATACCGTTTCCATGAAAGGGTGTCCATGGTCTGCAACAATGCTTAGATAGGTGGTACGTGTCAAAGTAACATCCACATAGATGGCAGGACCCAAGGTTTCCCAGCAGAACATTACTCAAAGCATCACACTGCCTCTGCCGGCTTGCCTTCTTCTCATAGTGCATCCTGGCCATCCATGTGATGTAAAAGACAACATAACTCATCAGACCAGGCCACCTTCTTCCATTGCTCCGTGGTCCAGTTCTGATGCTCACGTGCCCATTGTTGGCGCTTTCGGCGGTGGACAGGGGTCAGCATGGTCACCCTGACTGGTCTGCGGCTCTGCAGCCCCATACGCAACAAACTGCAATACACTGTGTATTCTGACACCTTTCTATCAGAACCAGCATTAACTTCTTCAGCAATTTGAGCAACAGTAGCTCATCTGTTGGATCGGACCACACGAGCCAGCCTTCGTTCCCCACGTGCATCAATGAGACTTGGTCGCCCATGACCCTGTCGCCGGTTCACCACTGTTCCTTCCTTGGACCACTTTTGATAGATACTGACCACTGCAGACCGGGAACACCCCACAAGAGCTGCAGTTCTGGAGATGCTCTGACCCAGTCATCTAGCCATCACAATTTGGCCCTTGTCAAACTCGCTCAAATCCCTACTCTTGCCCATTTTTCCTGCTTCTAACACATCAACTTTGAGGACAACATGTTCACTTGCTGCCTAATATATCCCACCCACTAACAGGTGCCATGAAGAAGAGATAATCAGTGTTATTCACTTCACCTGTCAGTGGTTACGACGTTATGCTTGATCAGTGTATGTGTGCTTGCATGCAGGGCAGAGTCATGATGCTTGTGTTGACTTCATCCTTAGTGTATATTTTTGGTTATGTGAACTTGTGGACTCTGATGTCCAGTGAGGCACTGACCACATCCAGCTTCACCCGTATCCCACTATTGACAGCTCTTAGAGGGCGAAGCGAAATAGAACATTGGTTACGTCATCGTGACCACAGATTCTATGAGTATAGGCTGATTCAGTATTCACACTATTGTTCTTTTATTATTCTCTCGTGTATATTTTTCGCTGAGTGACTGGTTCTGCATACTTTGAGCTACAGAAACCATTACACTATCGAAATGTTCAGCTCTTTAAGGACATGATGGCTACAACTGTTCACTTTTCTACTTTTTAAAATAAGATTTTTATACATTCTCTTTTACAATGGAAGTAAATGGAGAAAATTTTCAAATCCTGAAACTCAAACCCATGCTTCTTCTAACTGCTTCTCCTTCTTCATAGTTTTAAGCTACAGACATCATTTTAAACTGGTCATAAAACTTTCAACAATTAAACTTAAATCTCTTTAGAAATGTTACAGTTTTAGTTTAGTTACAGAGTCAATCATTTCCTCAATTTCTGGAGGAAAGCAAACCGCACCACCATCTAATTCTTGTTTCTACAAACAGAAACCAGACATCAATGCATTCAGCAACTTCTCCTGTCCCTCATGATGAGATGAAAAACTACAATAATAGTAGTTTTGTATTTATTTTTCATGATATCTATGCTCAACATTAGATATGTATTCATACACGGACGGTGCACTCTGTACTCGGTGTTCATTTCGTCTCTATTTATGCCAGTTTTATAAAGCTTACAGATGCAGACAAAACGGAGCAGTACCACCACAGAGAAAGGGCAATATAGCCAATTAGTTAAAGCTAGAAAACCATAGGACACGACAAACAAGTTTGAACAATGGCTGACTGGAAATTAAGTTTGTTGTCAGTTTCTGTCATTGGTAATAGTAAAGAGAATTCTCCGTCCATGTCACAAAAGGGGGCAGAAATGAGACTTAAGCCTTCAAACCATCTGTACCAGTTCGGCTCCAAAGAGTGAAGAGGATTGTTTTAATGTTATTGATGAACATTACTCACACATTAGTGGTAAAGATGCCATAGATCAGGTCTTGCTCTGGTAAGTAGAAGGTACTCTGCAGCTCATTGTAGTAAAAGGGAATTTCTCCTGAGCGTGAGCAGTTGAGTCGGGCCTTCATGAAGGTGGTCCATGTGTCTTCCAAAAGGAAGCGTCCACCCATGTCGTTCTTACAGACCCGTGCCACGCGAGAGAACACCATCTTCCCACAGTCATTTTCAACTGCCGTTTCTCTTAAGAAGAAGTAGGCAAAGCGGCCAATCTCGTACACAGAGACAAAATGAGGCTCTGAAGGAAAAATGACAGGAGAACAGAAAAGATCAATCTGAGGCTGACAAAAGGGCAAATGAGTATGGGGCTTTGTTTACCGTTGAGCCATTTGGAGTTATACTGGGCGGTTCGCAGTGGTGGCATGTTCCCCAGGCTCCTGTAGATGACAGGGTCACGTCCAGAGAAGTCGATCACCGTGGCGGCATACAGCTCACCCCTTTCTGTTACCATGGCCGTGGAATTGTGCCGTGGGTCGTAGGGACATCTGGCAACACCATTCACCGTGTCCAGCACCTGACTGATGTTACCAACCTGACACAAAGAAAAAGGTGTAACACAACTGAATTCACAACAAACGTACACATAAGAAAGGGAATCTGCTGCTTCTGCCTTAGTGCTTAGTTTGCACTGTCGGTTGCTAATTAAATTATTAACACATAATTACATGAACCTAAAACATGAATCTTATTTGACTGGACAGAATAATGCAAAGTACAACTATTTGCCAAATTCAAAAAGCATATGCAAAAATGTTCAACTTAAATCTGCTCTTGAGGGTTTAAGGGTTATTCAGCTTTTAAATGAAACCAGTCTGCATTTAGATAACAGAATGTGTTTTCCCAACTTTAGACAGCAACTGATTTGTTTTAGGTTCACTACAGTATAAAAACTAACTTGCAAAGGCTTCAATGTGCTTGATACTCTATGGGGATTGAGTTGTAAGTTGTACATTTTAAATTCTGGACTGTTTTTTTTGTTGTTTTTTTAACTAACTTTGATTGCTGATCCCGATGGCTAAAAGCTGATCTGGTTGCTCACAGCTCATGATAAACTGTTGTACCCACCTGCCTGGTTATGCACACAGGGGTGAAAGCGTTGGTCCCACATGTGAAGAGTGTCCTCCCACTTATTAACAAAACCCGGATGTAGTTTTGACACTCGTCCTGCAGGCAAACACATAAAAAAACAGTTTTGGTGGGTCCTGACAATCCTCTGTTTTTAATAAAAATGGCAACATCTACTACAGTTGAATATCAAAGACTGAGTTGATCATCATTCTATATCACGTGACGCAGAACACACTACCTCAGACTTGCCCTTGCTCTGACATGATTGCTTTGTCTCCTCATCAGGGGCCCATTCTGTCACCTGCAGAACAAAAGAGGAATTATTTTGTGCCAGAGAATTTGGTTTTCTTTATAATCAAATTAACATTAACAGTAAATGTCACACCGCGGTGAGGGATGTCCTGTCTTGGGTTTTTTGTCTTGTGAATTTCTGGTTTTATTTTGAAAAGTAACTTCCCTCTCATTTCAGGTCACTTGCCCTTCCTCCTGTGTCACGGTCTGGCGTCTCCCCTGATCCCTGATTGTTTCCACCTGTGTCACCCCCCCTCATGTGTATATAGTCTTTGTCTTCCCTTGTCCTCGCTGCCAGAGTATTTTGTCGTCCTGTCGAATGCATCCAGCCTCGTTCACAGTCATATCTAAGAGCCAAGTTAAGTGTGTCAAGTTTTGTTTTCTGATTTAGTTTTCCTCTGAAACAGAGTGATTTTATGTTCATAGTTTTTTGGTCACTCTTTTTGTTTGTTAAGCCAGGGAATCTTGTAGCGTTTTGTTTTCCTCCTGTTGGAGCGTTTTTTGTTTGTAGATTTTTTCAGTTAAGATAGAGAAGTTAATTTCATAGCCTGTGTGCTTATCCTCCTTGAGTGATTCTTTGTTTAAGTAAATTTTCATAGAAGCGTTTACCGCTAGGATCAGAGTTAGTTATCCTTTTCCTCCTTCGGGAGTGTTTTTTGTTCATGTTTTGTTTTGTTACGTAATGTGTCCTCGGAACATTTAGAATTTCACAGTTATTTACTTTATCATTCTGTCTGAAGAGAATTCTATATTCAGAAAATAAAGCCTGTCATTACCGCTGCCTATCTGCATCTGAGTCCTCCTTTTGCCCTGCCTGACAGTAAATCAGAAAACAGTACGATTATTCACTCTTTTACTAAGCATTAGATACAAATACATGAATTAACACTCTACAGCTTGTGTTTCATCCATTAACAAATTTGTGGACTCCAAGAAGTCACTGTTTCTGGCCAAGAAATAGTCCAGCTCATAAACCCAAAAAACCACAGCATGTCAGATAAAACGTATTAATTAGAGCTCATTACAGGTAATGTTGGTTGGCAGATTTTGTTGCCATCGGTAAGACTAATTGGCATTGAGTGATCCTCTCATGTAAAAGGGGCTCTTCAGACTTGAGTCAACATGCGTCCTGAGTTATCCAAGAACAAGTGGACAGTTCTAAGGACAGGTGTGAGTGCCCTCAAGACGCATTGAGGACACATTTATGTCACTCAGACCACAGGACTGAGTTTTATACCAGGTCTGAACAGCCTCTAACTCTGAGCAAGTCAAATACTTTTCCTAAATATTCAACTAATCCTTAAACAAAAAACAAAACGTATTTGGAAGACAAAGACAAACATATTTTTTTTGTATTTGAAAAAAATGTTATATTCCATTAATGTTTTAAAATTGTAATTTTTTGACATTGAAACATTATTTATTGATCCATTCTAAATTGTTTTAAAATAAAATAAAAATGACCTAAATTAACTAAAAAGTGAAACGTCTTTCTCTAATATCAGCTAAAGTTACCTGTATGAGTGAGGCATTGCTCAAACTCAGTCTGAACAGGAAGTTTCTGTAAAAGAGATTTTTTTTTTATGTTAATGGTAAAGCAGCAGATAGTATAGTATAACATCTCTTTTTTCCTGATACATTCTTACCAAACCTTATTGTTAATACTCATTTTACAACACTGTACAGTATATTTGGCAGCACATGTTGACTGGACATAGTTATTTGTCACCTTGCTCCCACAATGAGCTGGTTTCTGCTCAGGTCCAGGGCCAACTGGGAGAAATCCTTCACTCCTGGATGCAAGAACTCTGATAGCCACGGCTTCAATGCTGGAAAGAGAAAGAACAACAGGATGAGACAACAAGAAAAAACAAGTTTTATAGGGGGTTATGTGCTGGACCAGTTCTTAGCCTAAACTCAACTAACTGACTGCTTGCTGTAGCTTTATATTTAGCATACAGACATGAGAGTGGCATCGATTCTCAGCCAATGATCCTGCGTCGGTTTTGAGAGGCCTGCAGGACATTACCAGCTACAGGAGACCATCCCCCCACCTGATGGAAAATACCCGACTGGCAGACGACCTTAACATCTTTTACACCAGGTTTGAAAGGAAGTCTTTCACACCCAGATCGGATTTATTTGCCCAAACTCTCCCATAAATGCTTACTATGTGCAACAGCCCTAAAGAGAGCAGCCTGTGTCACATGACAAGCTGGAGCAAGCTTGATTGAGAGTATTGTCATGTCATCTGTGTGGAATAACTTTAAGCAAACAGAGAAAAAAAAGCAAAACAGCCAGGTGCAATTTATGCAATGCAAGTGTTTCGAGGGGTGGCCGCAACGTTGGATACCACGAACTTGATACATGGGGCGGCTGTGGCTCAGGAGGTAGAGCGGGTCGTCTAGTAATCGGAAGGTTGCTGGTTCGAATCCCGGCTCCTCCCCAGCTGCATGTCGAAGTGTCCTTGAGCAAGATACTGAACCCCAAATTGCTTCTGATGAGCAGTTGGCGCCTTGCATGGCAGCCTCCGGCATCAGTGTATGAATGTGTGGGTGAATGTGGCATGTATTGTAAAGCGCTTTGAGCGGTCAGTAGACTGGAAAAGCGTGATAAAACAATATAGGAAGAAGTACGCTATTTTTTTTACGGACAACTAGTGAAGAACAAGAACAAAAGTGCACAGCAACAACCAACATTTTTTTTTTTCTTTTGGCGATGAACTGCTCCAGACCAGGGCCAAGTTGGACGACTGCAGCCAACCCAGAATAAGCACCGGTCTCCCCCTCAAATCAAAACTCAATTCATGTCTGTGCAGGACACCTGAGAGAAAAATGTTTTTAAAAGTCAGTTTTCTAAACTCTCAGTACTTTTGTAGCTTCTAACCAAATCTCTTTAGTTTTTGTCATCTTGATTTCAAACATCTGCTGTTTTTTACTGTTTCATTGTGTTCACTTTCTGCTGTTTCAAGAGTCGTGTTTAGTTGCTGCTGGTGAAAACTCAATGTTTCCTGTAATGCTGCTTCATAATAAAAGGTTTTAAATGACTAAATAAAGGGGGGCTTCTGTTGTGAAGAATTTATAGAAAATTAGATGTTTGTAACTGAATTAGCAGAGCCACTTTGTTTGCAGTAAATAGTACTGCAGGGATTTGGACAACCTTTGGTTTAAGACAAACCTTCAAGAAGGTTGCCCAGCTGTGGTGGAAATGCAAAATCTCGCCGCACTAAGTCAAACCTAGTAGAACCAGGTTGGCAGATGTAATGGAAAAACGGCACAAGTGTGCGAGTTCATTTTGAAATGATAATGTTAGTTTCGAAAGTGACATCTGGAGCTCAGATGGGCGTCCAATGTCATTACTAAGTCTGACAGCACAGTGGATAGGTTCAAGTTTTACTTTGCAAAAAGCAGTGCTGCATACTAAGCAGTTCGATGGCTCACACACAGGAGAAAACTGCTACTTAGTTTTGCTATCTCATTGAGGTATAGGCTACACACGGAGTTATATCCTGTATTTTACAGTGGGATTATAATACCTATATATAAATACTCAGAATTACACCTAACTTGCACTTTGAAATTAATTTTGCATGTGTAAAAAATGCTAAAAGTTCTCTGGGTAAAGAAGTCAAAATAAAAGGAAGCAGCACTATTGCAAAACTGATTCATGATGTTGTCCATGTATTTCTTCCTTTAGAGATGTAGAATATTTGTTCTACAGTTTAAGCATGATTGAAATTGCTAGGTTAAGCAAAGTGTTTCCATACAGATATATTATCTATAGCTTTGTTGTTAAAGAGAGGGGGAAAGGCTGTATTGGATTGATATAGGTATTGGCAGATACTCAATGTTGTCTTATCGGTATCAGACATGAAAAAGTGGTATCAAGTCATCCCTAGTTGACCCATCTGAAGGACACCTTCAGGTTTCTGGAAACCACCATCTCCAGGGACCTGCAGTGGTCCTCCCACATAGACACTGTTCGGAAAAAAGGGGCCAGCAGAGGTTGTACTTCCTGTGACAGCTAAGGAAGTTCAACTTGCCTCAGGAGCTGCTGATCCAGTTCTACCACGGGATCATACAGTCTGTTCTCTGCACTTCCATCACTGTCTGATTAGGATCTGCAACCTAACAGGACGAGACTTGTCAGGTGATGAAACGGGCACGTAATATCTGTATAAATCTCTATACAGCTCACATTTATAAATAGATTGGAAATGGAGGGAAAACAGCTCTGCCCTACTAGTGGGAAAAGGTCATAACTTCGATTTTGAATAGATGGCTGGATGGACGATCCCTGTGTAAGTGAGGTAAAAGCAGACTGATGATGATGCACTCACCCTGGTAGGAGACGACAGGATGTTCCTTTCTACTACAGTCTGCTGGTTTGATGTGTGGTGGCCGTGACAGACACACAGATGAACAGATGACCAGAACAAGGCAGCAGGGGGAGAAGGCCCACACCCCCCACCCTGACTTAACCATCGTTACAACCACATCCAGTCTTCTATCAGTGTGTCAGGAAACACCTGTTGGAACAGAGGAGACATCTGTCAATTTATTCACATGACCAGCAAGAATCAAACACCAAATAAAATGAAAGAAACACATAAAATCAAAGAAGGCTCAGTATGTTACAGATGCACACTCTGCCCTGATATCTGTCTGCCTGTCCATCCATCTAAATTAGTTCTGCCATCTCGCCAACCCAGTGGTCCTTCTACTGGCTCTGTTTGACCGCTCTGGCTGTCCAGCCCCTCAGTGTCAGCAGGACTCGGTCATGGCTATTTCACCTAAAAGGCCAGAGCTGCCAATCTTTGTAATGATGACTCTCAAACTGAGGGTGCCATCAGCATAGATCTTTATGACTGAGGAGACCCATTCAGGGATGAGCCTGGGCCCAGAGCCAAACAACGGCTGTGAACTTTGAGCTGTGAGCCACATGAATGGTTTGTGTCAACATCAAAATCCATGCATGTACATCAAATCTTGGTTCTGTGTAGAATTAATGTAATTCTGTCTCATCTAGAAGTTATTTGGTCCTGCATAAAAATCTTGCTAAACACAGTTATAGAACTAGAAACACACTTTTTGGGTTATTCTGACTGTAGACTTTCCCAAGAAGAATTATTCTAATTTCCTACAAACGTGAGTATGTGAAAGTGTTGATATTTATTAGATAAATATAAAATAAAATATAAAATAAAATATAAAACTCCTTCATTTTATTAGCAAATCTTCACACTTTTCACTGGCTGTAATACAACATTCAGTGGTTCTATTTCATCAGTAGATATTTGTACTGTTGTAGTTTGTTGCATCCTGTTCTCTGTGTCTGGACAAAATATTCATCTTAGGTCCTTAGCTCAATACACATATATCACAATTTCAAACCCTCTGAATTAATTTCTTACATCATAAACTCAGCCAAAATGTAAAAAAAAAAACAAAAAATAGGCTGCCTTGTGACAAGTTACAGTGCCTATAAAAAAGCATTCACCCCTTGGATGTTTTCCCCTTTTAGTGCTTTTATAAATGGTATCATGGTTAATATAATATGACTTTTTTGACAAAACAATTACAAAAACAATTCTTTAATGTCAAAGTGAGAAGAGATTTCTTCAAAGTAATATCAATTAATCAAAAATATATAATCAGAATTTCCTTTAAAAACGGGGAAATTTCATCATCACAGCAGCCAGGACAGTGGTATTGTAATAAACAATAATAATAGTAAAGTGAATAAACAATACAATAAGTATAAGTAAGAAATAGGAACAGAACTCTACTATAGAGTTAATTAATAGAACTAATAACAGAACTTATGTAAAATAAGTGACTGTATAAATATTCAATATATATTCAATATATATAATATTCACCTTTTAAAGTGACCAAATTCAAGAGAGGTCCAGCCAATTGGTGCTAGTAGTCTCACTATTAGTGAAATGGAGATCACCTGAGTGCAGTGAATGTGTCTCCAGTGATTGTAGTATAAAGTCACCTGTGTCTGTAGGTCCAGTCACTGGTTAATCAGTATTCCTGGTTACAATTACATCTCGAAGACAAAAGAACACTCCGAGCAACTCTATGATGAGGTTATTGAAAAGTAAAGTCAGGAGATGGATACTAAAACATTAAGAAATGGAAGGAATATGCAACATGTGTAAATCTGCCTAGAGCAGGCTTCCCTCACAAACTGAGTGACTGTGCAAGAAGGAGACTAGTGAGGGAGGTCACCAAGACACCTATGACTACTCTGAAGGAGTTAAAAGCTTCAGCAGCTGAGATGAGGGAGACTGCACACAATAAGTGTTGCCCTGGTTCTTCACCAGTCAAAGCTTTATGGGAGAGTGGCAAAGAGAAAACCACTGTTGAAAAAAGCTCATTAAATCTCAACTGGAGTTCACCCAAAGAGATGTGGGAGACTCCAAGATCAACTGGAAGAAGGTTTTTTGACACCAAACACTGCACATCACCACAAACACACCATCCCCATCGTGAAGCATGGTGGTGGCAACATCATGCTGTGGGGATGCTTCTCAGCAGCAGGCCCCAGAAGGCTTGTGAAGGTAGGTGGCAAGAAGAATGTAGCAAAATATAGGGATATCCAAGACAACCTGATGCAGTCTGCAAGAGGGCAACAACTTGGGAGAAGACTTATTTTCCAGCCAGACAATGACCCGAAGAATACAGAGAAAGCTACACAGAAATGGTTTAAAGACAACAAGGTGAATGTTCTGGAGTGGCCAAGTCAAAGCCCAGACCTCAACCCAATCGATAATGACTCAAAACAGCAGCATGAATGAAATAGAGACATTGACAATCGTATTTAAATTTCTTCATTATTTATCTTCTGCCTCTTGGTCACATTCTCAGGAAATTTCATATTCAATTCCACTGTTACGCCGACGATACCCAGCTCTATATTTCCACTAAGCCTACTTCCACTCTGCCACCCACAGCTCTATCCAACTGCTTTCACTCAACACTTTCTCCATGTCCATCAACAATTCCACTGTTCCTCCATCACCTCAGGTAAAGAGCCTGGGTGTCCTCCTGGACAGCACTCTATCCTTTGAAGCCTACATCAATAATGTTACTCGGTCTGCATACTTCCATCTACGTAACATCTATCATCTTCGTCCCTCACTTACACCAACCTGCACTACTATCCTTGCAAACACCCTGATTACATCCCGTCTGGACTACTGTAATTCTCTCCTCTTTGGTCTTCCTCAGGAATCTCTTCATAAACTCCAACTGGTCCAGAATGCAGCTGCTCATATCATCACCAGAACTCCCTCTATCCAACACATCACTCCGGCCCTGCAGCAACTCCATTGGCTCCCTATCAAATCCCGCATTGATTTTAGGATTCTACTCCTCACTTTCAAGATCCTTCACAACCTGGCACCATCGTGTCTCTCTGAACTTTGTCACATCTACACACCTTCCCGCAATCTCCAATCCTCTTCTGCCATCCAGCTCTTTGCCCCATCTGACAACTTAACTACCATGGGGTCAAGAGTTTTCAGCCGATCTGCCCCCCACCTTTGGAACTCTCTACCACCAGCAGCAACATATTGACAGGCAATTATGAGTGATGGGGTGAATGAAAGGATAGTATGAGACATAAACTAAGGACTGATCATGAGAAATATTAGTCATCCTGTCTTAACTTTCCCTAAAGCTTCAGTTGTGATAACGACATTATGTAAAGCCTTTTGAGGCTACAGAGGGAACTGTGCGAACTATGATAAATATTCCAAAATGATGTCACTTGAGTGAAGTCTAAAAAGAAAAAGCAAACTGTTGGTGTGGTAATAGAGAGAAGTGAGTTTACCATCTCATGTTTATCCCAGCTTGAAGCTGCTGCAAGCATAACACACCCGAAACTCTGAAAAAACTGTCAGGAGTGTTTCATTGTGGGTAGGGGGCACCAGGTTTTGACATGCATGAAATAAAAGACAACATCTCTGGTTTCGCTGCAGTGACTGAGGATTCTTTTTAGCTGTCCATCCTAAGTCATATTTTTGTACAGTTTAAAAAGTAAGTTTGGATATAAGTTCTAACACTTAATTAGACATTATGAGTTGATGTATACTGTATGCCATGAAAGCAACTGAACTGTCATTTGCACTGAAAACAGTTAAAGTGTCAGAAGAAGTTCATAGGGAAAAGGTCTTAAAGAACAATACATGGGACTAATGCACGTTTTGATTATGCATTTGGTGAAGTTGAAGGATATGCTATTTAGTATATGGTATATTCCAACAATTTACTCAAATAATTACTGAAGCTACAGCTAAGTTGATTTGTTAGGCTTTTTCCATTTCCATCTCACTTTCCATGAACCCTTAAACTAGGGAATGAGACAGTGAATGCCTGTCTGTCTACTGTTAACAGAGAGAACTAAATGTGTGTGGATGCAGAGGTTTTTGAACCTGCTAGGTCATACACTGCTGCTTAATGAAGTGAAAGGAACAGAGCCTTCACCGCTGGGCTCACTTTTGTTATGTGGCATGCTCCTCGCACCGTGCAAAGACTGGCCAGGGAGAGGTCTAGTCTTATGGGATTTGCCTATTCAGTACAATGACGTAGAGCAGCCGCACATGTCAGTCAGATTCTTCATGGAGACAAGAAAATGCACAGATGCAGATTCTCACTTTGTGACAAACCTTGACTAAACAATAAGACTGCGCGTGTGTCAGTGCCCCTTGAAGTACTGGTATGACCATAAAAAACAATTCATTTAAGCATATTCAGATCTGCCATCTCTGATACGATTTTATCGAAGGTTAAATAAATATATTACATTACAGACAGTATGTGATGTAAGATACATATGTATGTCATGTATGTGACGTCACCTGTTGAACACGACATTTTGTTACATACGTGATGTTACGTTACATATCCTGCATAACGTGCGTTACATTACCAACATTAGTTATAATAAGTCAACGTTGGCCTTTGGTTTCACATATAAAGGACAAGTCCAAAGTTTTACCCATGCAGCCATCCCAACATCCTCCCTCTGTGGACATTGCTGTTCTTTATACTACTGTATGTCTGGGCAGCTATATTGTGGTTTACATTGGACTTAGTTGGAAGCCTGGCACATTGCATACAGATATTAAATGGTACCTTGTGCAATGCAAACAGAGTCTACTGCTATTTAAAAAGTCAGACACTTGCGTGAAGTTGTGTAGCCAACCATCTATCCCAACCCTCTTCCTTTTATTTATGTTTTATTATTATTTTGCAGCACTTTAACAATATCATAGTGTGCTTCTGAGAGAATATGGCAATTACTAGAATGATGAAAAGACTTCTTGTCCGAGATACATAAATATGGCTCATTTTAAAAATTTGATCAAAAAAACATTTTTTTGTTTTTCTAGTGACGACAATCTTGGTCACTTGGTACCTCACCTCGAAAGACCTCATCAGTCCATGTTTGGTATATTTGCTTCATAAAAGACTGTTAATCATCATGATTGTTGCTGACCAGTGTTCTGTTGATTGAACCCACCTCCCCGGGTGCTTGCTAAGCAGGTAGCCCACATTTAAAAATACGTTTTTAAAAGTCAGTGTGTTTAGTTCTCAGTACTTTTGTAGCCTCTAATTGAATCTCTTCTATCTTGTCCTGGTTGTACTTTCAAACATACTGTATGCTGTGTTTTGCTGTGTTCACTTTCAGCTGTTTCAGGAGTCATGTTCAGTTACTATTGGTGAAAACACAATGTTTCCTGTAATGTTGCTAAATAATTACTATAATTTTGAATAAATAAATAATGGGAATAAAGACACATCTTCAAGCAGGTAGCGTCTCTGCCTCAGTGCTGGTGAAAGTGCTGTAACACACTTAGAACTGTTGGACAGTGGACATACAGTTAGTCCATGCAGCACTTCATCACAGCTGTAAAAAGTTTGCACACTGCAGCGGTTTTTGTGAAAATTACTCACCTGATATTGCAACTTTCCCCAAAAGAATCACAATTACGAGTACTGCTGAACCCAAGGGAAGTTCTGGCTAATGCATCAATGCCATCAATGAATCCTTATACCACCCTCCCATCTCAACCATCTCTCCTGCACCAATCTAAAATTAAAGAATCTCAAGACTTTGAGACTTAACCATGCTTGAATTAAAGTAACAAACAACTTGAATATGTTTTTGTGAGCCTCCCTTCTTTTTTCAAGAACTTTCTATTCAAGCACTCTTTGCTTTGTCTAACTGAATCAGGAGAACATTTCAGTCTTTTTGAAAGCTAAGGGATGGCCCTCCCATGGTGTGTGTCCCCTGAATACTTTCAACCTACTGCTTATATATGAATGAGTTGATTGGATGGAGTAGAGCATAAGGCATGGATGGACCTCTTTTGTGGCAATGCAACCACTAACTTTACAAAGCTTGAATACATCAAAAGGGCAGCCATAATGATACAGTGAAAGTGCTATTTCTTTTTCAACCAGAAGGGTGAGTAAAGCCATGTCAGTCATTTTTTACAATAAAGCTATTTTCAGGGAATTATATGTCATGACCTGACTACAAAACATGCAAAACTACCGTGAAAACACTTAATCACTCTTCTACCAGAATAGAATGAGCATGCTGAGACATTGGGTTAACCTATTAAGAAAGCTTAATCAAAATCACGACAAATCCTCTTTACTCAGGTGATATACGGCAGGGAACTGCATTACAAGCCTTTATTTCCCCATTCAGAGTTCTTTATGGCATCAAAAATAAAAGGAGGCAGTCCAGCGTCTGACCTTTGTCTATCAGCCTCTTGTCTAAACTCGCTTGTACTTGGACTTCATCCAAATATCATCAAAAGAAACTGTGAATCCCTCCCACCGCCCTACACCAAAAATGGTGGGATTCCAAACTCCAAATTCCTCCTCCAATCATTAGGATTTACAAAACAACAGCTCCAAAAATCTAATCAAAATCAATCCCAGAAAGTTTCTCTGTTACAGAAGCAGCTAACTCACAGTAACTGAGCCCTCACCTGTAAAGAGTAATAATGTGAATTACCAATGAAGTCAGTTCATGGAGATTTGTTAGTTGGAGCAAATAGACACTGAGAGGGCATCCAAAGTCTCTCCATCAAAATATTCAGAGAGGACCATTTCCGAGGCTGTGTTCTCAGCTCCTTCCTACTGGGTGAATGGCCTCTCTGTGCAACCTGCCAACTATCTGCCAATGGCCGCTCTCTTTTACAAGTGAATAGACTGAGTTTAACCACAGTTAAAAAGACACACTAATGTGCCATGACTGCACCACAATGGCTGTGCGGGTAATTTGCCAAACCTAATGATCCTGGTTTGGCCCCTGCTAGAGGAGGTAGAGAGCAAGAATCCTAAAGAGGCACACAGCTGCACTGATCTCTCTCTTTTCTTCTCCCCCCTCTTATCTCTGTCTCCCCTAGTTCTCTTATCATGAACTCAGTTTATTTAGATTTTTGGAAAATGACACAACTAGGGTGCACAAAAATGCACTCTGCATTCTTGTACATAGTTCCACTATCATTCCATGCCAACTCACCTAGGGCCTCCCAGTTCATGTTATGGATTTTCTTGAAATAATGAATGTTCTTTTAGCTGTACGCTTATGAATTTCCTCTGCCGGCTTTGCGTATCGAGGGCGTGTTGATCGGATGGTCAGTTAACTAGGTCCTTCACTCAACTTAATACAGAGAAATGTCCCACAAAGCAACGTTACAGGACCAAACAACAGTAACGTAGTAACTGTAACTGTCTACTGTCAACTTATATGAGAAAAAAATATATACGTGGAGAAGCGTCTGTCCTCCTGCCTGTCAGACTGACCCTTCGTCACATTTCTGCCCAAAAAACAGCGTCTGGCACCGGCAAAAAACTTTAACTCACCAAGTGTTTGTGATGAAAATAAATCAAGCGACCGTCAGACCTCCAGACCGAAACTTCAGTGAACTTTCCCCTGGAAAACAGCCTCCGTCCCCGCGAATCAGACAGCATCCTGATTACTCATGGTGATTATTTACTTATGTAATCTAGAGCGAAAAACGTGAAGCATCCATAGGATTATAAACTGTCCACAGGTTTAGATTAACAGGGGGGACACCGGGGAAACACCTTGAAAACACACCGATGTCATCATCATGACGTGTACCGTCATGCCTCTTTAGGAGCCGCAGCGCCGGATTTCTGTGTAAATTCACGGCGGTTCTTCTTTAATGCAGAGCTGCTTCGCTCTGTGTGAATCACCATCAGTGGAGAATTGGTGAACCGCCACTGCAGAGATAATGCGGCTTCTCCTGTGTGAACTGGATTAGAGTTACAGGTGTGACTACTCTGAACCATGACTTGCAGGGGAGGCTTGAAGCTGAAGAAATAAATAATAAAAATAAAAATAATTTCAAGCACTTCAAGATGTGGACATGTTAAGTGAATGTCTCTCAGTCTGAAGAAAGTAAAAAGAAGAAATATTTCTTATTGCTTTGAAACAACTTTTATCATCTATAATGTGCAGATAAGAGCATATTGTAATTTTGGAGCCTGACTAAGAAACCACATCCAAGCTCCTCAGCTGAAAACCAGTATTTCAAATCCTGGTGAAGTATGGGCTAAATGTCACCTTTAATTGATGTCTTCAAATAGTTTTTAAACCAGATTTGAACGTCTTGTCAACCCTTTTTAATGCCTTTTTTATGTGAAAATGCTCACTGGATGGCAACAGTTGAAGCTTTAAAGCATTCGGGTCAGCCCTAGCTACTTGTGTCTTTTGTTTTGATTGAGCGACCTCTAGTTGCAGAACTTACATTTAAATACTCTAAATTCCATGGCTGAGCTGCACCGTGTTGAGAGTTCTTGGGGATGCCTCCATGCGATTGCAGGTCATTGGGGGAAAGGCTCTGACTGTGACAGCAGCTCAGACTAGCCCGGTCTTCTTGGAGTCCTAGGATGACATCCTTGAAGGGGCTGCACCTGGGGGACTGCTCCCCTACTGCTCAGGGGATGGGACGTATGCAGTGGCAGAATGACAATGCTGACACCTAACGCCTCTAACAATCCAGATCCACAGACTGTTAAGCCACCAGCACGGATGCTAGCAACAGCTCAGCTAACAGGCCGAGTCAGTCCTGCGTGGCATTAACAAAAGCTTTGACACTATTGAAGTCAACCTTCAGTCCCTTATCGCATCACAAATTGACCTACAGGCCCAATATTTACATTTAGCAGACACTTTCGTCAAAAGCAATTTACAGTAATTTATACATACACTGATGGCAGTGGCTTCCCTGCAAAGTGCTGACCAGCACATCAGGAGCAGTTTGGGGTTCAGTATATTGGGGTTCAGGAAGCTGAACTTGCCATCTTCGGCTGCTCTCAACCCTCTCTGCATTTTGCCACAGCTATGCAACAATCTTTGATGCTGGGGATGATTGTTGCCAAAAGACTAATTCTGAGGGACTGGAAATAACCCTCCCCCCTTCCTTCCAGAGATGGATAACTGACATGATTTCAGTTATACAGACGCAAAGACTCATAGACGCAAAGAGAAGTAAATGGTGCTAATGATTTAGCCTCTGGGGACAACAGCAAATATTTCAGGGTATACGGTGTCGCCAATCTGGATAATGTTTAACACACAGTTGCGGTCAAAAGTTTACATACATTTGTAAAGAAGTTGTACATCATAAAAGTCTTCAGTTCCAATAATTTCTACAGCTCTTTTTTTCGGTGATGGAATAAGAGGAACACATACTACTTCACAAAAAACAAGTTTGCTTGGAATCTGAATTGATTATAGGTCTTCTGAAAATGTGACCAAATCTACTGGATCAAAAGTATACATATAGCATTTCTAAAATTTGGTTAAATGTCACATATCCATTTTCACCTGTGCTTTTGATAGCCATCCACAAGCTTCTGGTAGTCCTCTGGCTGAAATTTTACCACTCCTCTTGACAGAAACGGTGAAGTTCAACTAAATTTGTGAGCTTCCTGGAACATACGTGTTTCATTAGCACAGTCCACACGTTCTCTATGGGGTTCAGCAGAGAGACCACACCTGCAACCTTGGGGTGGCTGTGGCTCAGGGGTAGAGCCTTTGTCTTGTTATCGGAAGGACGCTGGTTTGATTCCACTGGTCTGTATGTCCAGTGTCCTTGGGCAAGATACTGAACCCCAAACTGCTCCTGATGTGCTGGTTGGCACCTTGCATGGCAGCCACCACCATCAGTGTATGTATGTATGAATAACTGTAAGTCGCTTTAGACAAAAGCAACTGCTAAATGTAAATGCAACATAGTCTGGGACTATGCTGAGAAATAGCAACAGTCACGTTCACTTTTTCAGTGTCCAACAATGACAAACCGTTCACCTGGCGTTGTGTCCTGGCCACAGTAAAAAATAGTGTGTTTGACCCCTAGACCTGGTAGCATCTGTGACTATCCAAGGGAGAGCTTTACTGCAGGAGCTGACCATGGACACCCAGGACTGGGATGTACCACTATGAGATGAGAAGATCCCTGAATGGCAGCTCTGGACAGATTCACTTCAAGAGTTGAAGCAACTGCACATTCCACACCCCTACACCAAAACCTCTTTCTCCAAGTCAGAACACATAGAGCTCTGTGTGATTTCTGATGCCTCCAACAAGGCCATTGGAGCAGTGGCCTACCTCAGGGTTGCCTGTGATGATGATGCTGAATTGTGATTTTAGTCACTACAATCGCTACAAAAATGTTAAAATTTACTTTTCATTTCATTTTGGTGAAACAATCTGGCTCACTGGACCAGCGTTCCCTCCACAAGCCAGACCAGGTCCACCAGGAAGAGAACACATCCTTTGAGCTGGGTGACCCAGAAATGGAAAAGGAAATATATCCACAGTTGACAAGCTTCGCCACTCAGATCCACAATGGGAAACTCACAGCTGATCGATTTAAGCGATTCTCCACCTGGTACAGACTGGTCAGAGCAGCAGCCCTCTGATCCACATGGCCTGCTCTACCGATCAGCCCACTTTCTGCAGAGGCTGGCATCATTGTAGCAGGTTTCGCACTCCAGACGAACTGAGCCAGGCTATTGTTGGAACCCACAGATGAAGTCGTTCACTGTGGATTTTAAAATGGACTCTGAACTGAACTCAAAACTTCTTCCTTTATTCTCTCTCTTCTCCACCTCTCTCTCCAAGGGGCTGCCTGCCCTCAAGTTCTCTTCTCCTGGATTCTTCTGGGCCTAACAGCGGCTGAGAGCTGCAAACTACATTTCCAGCAGGCCCAGAGAAGTTCTCCTCACTGCAGTGACACAAGGTCCTGCTAGAATTCCAGATCAGTTAGCACCAGCAGCTGCAACGCAAAAAACTCCACAACCTGAGGAACACGAAGTAAGTTAGCACTGAGCTGCTATCCCTGCAAAGGAAAGGAGCAACCAGGTTCCTCCTCCTGCTGTCTTTCATCAGACCTTGCACAGCAAGAACAGCATTATTCAGCATTGGGATTAGAACCTTCTCCTGCTTGGCTCATCAGCCAAGGCATCATCAGCATCTTTTCTTCAAAGACTGGTAACATTGAACTGGGCCTAGATAGCACACAGCATAGCAAAGCACGGCTAAGCACAGGACTCTGGTAACGCTGATTGATGTATTGTACATGTGTTCAATCTATGAGTTTGTTCACTGTTTTGGTGTTATTGTGATCTCAGGTCAGGTTATTGGTAGTTTTCTTTGCTACACAGCTAATTTGACGTTAATTTGACGTTGAATTATGCTTCACACAGACTCAGGGTCTTTGCATACAATTAACTATCTTCTATAACCTGGCATCACGTCACACACACACACTCCTTCAGCCTGGAGCATATCTCGCCTATTTGATATCAGCGAGCACATGATGCAAGAACCACCATTGTTTCTATGTCTGCCAGACACACATACACACACGCATACACTTGTATATAGCACATGTTAGTTGCATTGTGTGTTTTCATCTTTGTCTGAAATAAAATACTTCTGAACCTTCATGCTGTCCATTTAATATTGTACGAGAGTGAATGTTGCCAACCTCTACTCTGTCAAGGACTCCAATATCCTTCGACCATTACGAGCTGTTATGGTAATTTTGGTCGTAGTTATTAAGTTAATTATTAATCATAGTTACAAACTGACAGTTTCGTACCTTTTTTCTGAGACTGATTTGGTGAATTGGCTATCTTTTTTGTTTTTCATCAGCACATGGAGGTGGGCATCATGGCAGGCTGCACAATCTCACTCTTGGCTTTTGTAATGGCCATTGAAGTCATCAGCAGGAACTCAAAGTAGCACCTGAAACTTGAGGAAACACAAAAATGAACAAAGCATATGCAATTAAAGATAGCATCTTCACCAATTTGGCAACACAGATGCAAGCTTTCGTAACGGCCATGGAAGTCATCATCAAGACCTTAAAGTGGGAGATGAACGAGCAAAGACTGGGTTTCCGTCTGCCACCTATTAGGGTGTACATGGATGACATGACTACGCGGACCACTACTGCAGCATGTACCAAGCAGTTACTTGGAAAGTCGCAGGAGAGTATCAAGTGGCCCAGGATGAAAATCAAGCTTGACAAATCTTGAGGCATCTCCATCGTTAAGGGTATGCTCAACAAAAAACAGTCAATGGTCTGGGGAACATTAACAAGACTCTGTTTCCCTGGGAAATTCAAGCTTTGGTGCCTACAGTTTAGATTAGTCCCCTGGGTTATGTGGCCTCTCACTGTCTATGAGGTCCCATTCATAGCAATGGAGAAGATTTAGTGAACCATTACATCATACATGATGAAGTGGCTTGGCCTCCTACAATGCCTCGGTAACATCAGTCTCTAAGTGCGGTCCCGGAACTGCCTTTCAGTAGTCTGATGGAGAAATACAAATGTTAAAAAGTAAGACTCCAGTTGACATCGAAGGATTCCAAAGACCAGACCACCAGCAAGGCTGCACTACCACTATCAACTGGCCAAAAATGGACACCAACCAACACAGTACAGAAAGCTACATCAGCCCTGAAACATAGAGACATGGTGGGGCATGTCCAGCAGGGAAGAGGAGGCTTTGGCCTGGTGGCAGGCGAACCAACTTGAGACAAGGTCACAACATCAGAGTGCAGGATATTGGTAGCTGAGGAAGTGCACCAACAGGAGGAGACTGCCAGAAGTGCAAAGGCTGGCTCTCTTGCTAAACGAGGGCAATGGATGCGGTGGGAAGGCGTGGAGAGAACTATGGGAAAATAAAGCAAACAACATTAGCTTTATCATTAAAGCTACATATGACATGCTAGCATCGCCAACAAACCTACAGCAGTGGTTTGGGGAGGATCCAACCTGTGCCCTCTGTCCAACACCTGTCAAACACATCGAGACATATAGTAGGAACAGCTTCACGCAAGGCCACTACATCTGGCGACACAACCAGGTCCTCAAGAGCCTGGCATTAGCTCTTGAGAGCAAACAGAGTGCGACCAACTCCTTGCCCCCAGGGGTAACCAATCCACTGAGGACAACACCATTTGTCAGAGGAGGACAGGAAAGACCCAAACATCCTTCTAAGATGCCAGAAACAGGACACCTAAGCATGGCCCATGGCGGGAAGATGATAGTAGATATTAGACAGCATTTGATTTTTCCACCTGAAACTATTTTCACCAAAGTCTGTCAAAATGGGATGCAGATGGTTTGTGGCATCATCTGCCATCAGACTGAGAGCGCTAGGAATTCATAGGCAGACTTTTCAGCAGACCATCAGAGCAGTCTCAGAAGCAGCTGAAAGAAGAAGCCATTGGATATGGCTGAAGCGAGAAGACTGTTGCTGGGCTCGCAACAGTATGATCTTATCGAGAACCCCCTGCTCTCAACAACAAGGTGAGTCTTGTGAGCAATTGTTGTTACAATTTTTAAGAGGCTTAGAAAAAATTTAAAAATTTGGCCCCTCTACCTAGTCTCTACATGTTTATAAGATAAAATATGCAATGACATTTTCAAAAGTATAATTTTAAAGTATGACAGCTTTGTAATAGAAGGTTAAGAGCAGTAATTCACTAATCGCATCCTTTTAGGCTTCAGATAGGTAACCCCCAAGAGCTCAACACACTGACATTTAAGGACACAAAGAAATGAACAAAGCACAAGCAAATGAAGATAACATCTTCACCAATTTGACAACACAGCTGCAGCATTCAGAAAAAAACACTTTGAAAAGAGAAAACTTAAATAAGTACAGAAACACTTGAAGTTTGAAGCTATCTGTTTTGCCACCATGCACTGACTGATTCTAATGTTTTAGGGGCCAATCACAGAGATGCATTACCACCAACACTGCCAGCCGCCAGCACAACCCTCCATTTTCCTATGCTTCATTTGATAGTGATACTATAGAAACACAGACTGGTCTCCTCATCCTGGAGGCAGGCATTAATGTATACGAGGGACACTGTGACATGTGATAGCTGTCAATCAAAGATTAAATACAGATTCCTTCAGAGTAATTAACAATAATTAATAAATATTCATAAAAAATGTCATATATCAAAATAATTTTTATCATTGAAATATATTTAAATTAAATTCAATTAGCACTGTTTGACAGTACAACACTTTGGCTTTGCCCTGCTATTGAAACATTGAACAGACATTTTTGACACCTTGTCTCAGGTTATTGGGGGAAGAATTGAAACCAATGCTTCAAGTGCATTGGTTGGTATTACTGCATTACTACCTAACTTTCATAAGATCCAAAAAAGATGTTACAGCTTTTACCACTCTCGTGGCCAGATGTTTGATATTAATTATTTGGAAATCAAAGGCCAGAAGGCCACTTTAGGCCAGAAGACTGGTAGGCCAGGGACCAGTGTAAAACTGCTTTTAAACATTTGTAAGGGTGAAAAAAATCAGTGGATCTTTTTAAAAACTGCTATAAGCGTAGATGTCATTTTTTGCTTGCTTCCTGTCCGTTTTGCAGTTAGCAATGCTTTCCCTCCTCTCTATGTCACCACACTTGCACTACTCCTTTCTTTGTGTCGAGGCAGCTCTCCCTGCCTCTTTTGGTAGTATAAGCTGTCACTGAATGCTGCAATTGGAAGCTGTCCCTGTTCCCCCTTTGCCGATGTAGGTGCCAGAACAGGAGGATCATGCTCTTTGCGTGTTGCTGGAGCAGACAGGACCACCTCTTTATGGAGTTCTCTGTCCTGATTGGATGAAGAAGGCAGCTTCTCTTCTACTACATGAGAGGGGGAGGAGGGGCATGGGTTACCGACCAAACACTCCATAACAGTGATTGCTGTTGGAATATAGAGCTATTTAACCCTCACAGACGTTGGGATATTTCACATCTCACATTAAATTGAAAAGTGAACCTGAAGAAAGTTGCCACATAAAGAAATTTACAGTTTCAATATCTGTAGTCTGCAGAAACGTACATCGCCAAGATTTATTGTGGTGATTAGGTTAAACATTGCTATCAAGTTCTGATCAAGTTCTGATCAAATTATCTGCAGATAATTTGCTACAGTCAAGAATACATTTGTGGAACCAAGATATAAAATGAGAGGATACTGAGGTAAGATGGAGGGATTGTTGGAATTTAACAAGAGATATTTCTGTTTAATTCAATATAAGATCATGTATAGAACCTACTGCACAAGGGATAAAGTGCATAAATACAATCCACATATATCAGGAAACTGTTTTAAATCTGGATCTTCAAATTTATTAATCCCCGCATTTTGGGACTGCAGCAAAATTCAGAAGAACTGGGTTAATATAGACAATTAGCTATCAGACATATCTAAGGTCAGATTTTACTTCAATTCATCAGTTTGCATCCTCCAAGACATGTCGCAGGACACAGTGAGGTACCCACTGAGTTGGATTATTCTTTTTTCATCAATCATTTTAAAGAAACTGATCCTTAAACATTGGAAATCCACACACCCTCCCACATTACTACACTGGAAAAGAGGAATGTGTTATTATTTGAACATGGAAAAGAATAAATTAAAGAATAAATTAACCCAATTTGAAATCATATGGGTGGAAGTGTTACAGGCACTGAATACTTAGACCTAATATTTTGGGGGTGACATGATTTTTATTCATTTACTTTTTTTCTTTTTATAAATTTATCAATTTATTGGTCTTTTTTTTTTGAGATGTGAGTGTTCTACAAAGAGGAATGATATTTGAACAAATGTACTCCGACCTGTATTGAAGATTTAGATGATAACACTGACATTGAACCTGTTTGTTGGATGTGTGGAGCCATTGTGGTGTGTTTTTGTTTGGTTTTGTTTCATTTTATTTTTGGCTTGGCCTTTATTGTTTTGTTTTGTTCTGTCGTCAAGCCTGTGGTTGTTTGTCTTGCATGTATTGAAAAATCTAAATAAAATCGTATTTAAAAAAAGAAACGCACATCGCCAAGGTTTATTGTGGTGATTAGGTTTAACATTGTTATCAAGTCCACTGTTTTAGTGGGGACATACTCTGTGTCAACAAGCAGGAAATATGACAGGTCTTTGTACTGTTGACAAATACCCCGGTGGCTGTAAGAAGTGGATGCCAGTCTGAGAAAGCAAAAGGGTGACCTACCATTCAGAAATGAATGGCACCAATAAATCACATTCAGTGAAAACTGACAGGATCATTTAGCTTCATGTGTGACCAGCGGAGCATAAGAGACAACACTTCCAGGCCTCATCCTCAACGTTCACAGAGCAGGACATTCATCTCTCTCAGACTCAGTCGCACCACAGCAGAGTACCAAGCTCTCTCTAGGAGAATGAAAGGCTTGTTCCTGTGCAAACTTCAGGACGACCTCCTCCGGCTCTGTTTTTACAGCCCCCTGTCACCGCTGAGGCTGAAAGATTACAGCCACAGTGAGACGCAGGGGAGTGCTGAGAAGAAGCCGAACTGGGATCAATGAAAAGTGGCTAGAGCAGAGAGTACAGTGGACTTCAGGGTGGTGAAAAGAAGGCCACCAACCTGTCAACTAAAAGAGTGAATATCATAGTAACTTCTATACCACCTTGTATGATTTTGAAAATGTGGTTTCAAGAACATCAAGCTACGTATGATTGCCACTCAGTGCCAGCATCGTTTAAAAAAGCCCAAATAACTTATGTTATGAGCACCTTTGAGCATGTAATGTACCATTTGCATTGTACATTTTTGATTATTTGCCTGTTGTTGGAATCATTTCAGTCTCAGATTAGTTTAATTTTTAAAATATCAGTGTGTAAATATCAGTGTGTCTGTTGATCAACTAAACCCATAGCTGTTTTTGCACAGCCAAAAATCATGTTTTTTGAGACACACGCCCAATAATAAAAACATTTGTTTTTAACTTAACTCTTAAAAACTGAAAAGTTAAACCTGCATTAACAAAATTTACTGATTACATTTCTTTTTTTTTTGACAACTTGGGGGCAGCTGAACCATATAAACACCACAGTGATATGGCAAATGTCCTATCAAGAAGTTGCCAGCTAACACAGCTAGCAATAACAGAGCAACAGTTGTGTTACTGGCCACCTGATTAATATATGACCAACATTTACTGCTCTTTTCAATCCACCAATTCCTGAGTGAAATACCTGGATCTTGAGCTGCTTATGCTCCAGTATGTTCGACAGCTAGTTGCTGACTTTGATTGTATGCCATTTTATGGTGGACAGGTCCAAAGTACCCTATTGTATTCCAAAGGAATTTCTTTTAACAAGGTGAGGTTAATGTTTAAAAATAAAAATAAAAAGTACAGTACGAGGTAAATGTATTGTCATTTTTTAGAACACAAGGGTTTAAAACTAAACACCAGCTCCTCCGGCTGGTGGTATGGCAGCTGATACCTCTGTATCTTTTTCCAGATGGCAGCAGGGTGAATAGACTGTGGCTGGAGTGGGTGTTGTCTTTTAATATCCTTTGGGCTCTGTGCAGACATCTCACTTCACCGATGTCATCAATGTTTTGTACATGGGTACCAGTGAAGTTTTTGAGTTTTTTTAATTACCCGCTGTAGAGCCTTCCTGTCCAGGGCCACGCATGAACCATGCCAGTTTGTGATTTCAGCCAGGATGTTTTCTCTTGCTCTTCTGTGAAAGTTGACGACAAGCTGGCTTCAAAATTAGCTTTCCCAAGTTTCCGTAGGGAGTAGAGACTTTCCTGTGCTTTTTTAACCAGGGTGGTGATGTGTGATGAACGAGATAGGTTCTCAGTGATCGTAATTTCAAGGAACCTTTAACTGTTCACCTGCTCCACCTCAGCTCCACTGATGTAGACAGGGTGGTGCGTCTTTGCCTTCTTTTTTCTAAAATCAACAATCAGCTCCTTGGTTTTGCTGAAGGCAAAGTTGACAGCGCCTGCTCAGATCTTGGCTGATTAGCTGGGCTGCTGTTACTTATTATTACATGATTAGTAAATGATGTGAGGCAGAAATCATGCTCAGTGTGGGTCTCGTCCAGTTCGTGCTTCCCAGCAAGCTCTTAAAAGCAGACATGTGCCCCGAGATGTAAGTTTTCAAGAAATACTAACCCTAACCCTAACCCTTTTTATCACTCACAGATGATCTCTGCCTCCCTGCGACATGCCTCCTACATACATTAGTAATGTAAGCCTACGCTTTAAAGCACCGGAGCAACATCACAATGTAACTTTATTGTCCAGCCGAGGCCGGACAATCAACAATCAGCATAAGCGGCAGACTCTCGATTATGACCTGTGTCTGCATCGTTTCAGAATCTTCCACGTCCGCATTGCGATGCATCTTATTATCAAGACTTTTCCACCCTTCCCCAGTTGGGTGACCTCTCTGTTTTTCACCCACTTCTCTTGTAAGACCAAAAAAAACCAATACACAGTTTCGTTCAGGTTTCGTCCAAATCCAATAAAATGGAGGCCACATGGTGGTGCTACAATTAAAGTCCAAAAACCCACTTTTGGAAAGGTCACCCCCCCAAACATACTAAGTCTGATTGACTTCAAATTTGCAGAAAACAGAGCGAAAACAGCTTGAATCCACCTAAAAGCCACATGCAGCTATAGTTTTCTTCACGTTTTTGTATATTTGTCCCTTTTTGCTGCTGTTTTTTTTTTTTTAGTGAATGCGTTTGTGTTACTCTGTTTTGTGTTTTATGTCTACAGGTCTTATTGTGCCACACACAGAGACACACACAATCATATCCATATAAATGTCAGACTCACATAATTCCTTTTACGGGCATCCTTCTTAGAAATAAATGATTCCACAAAGTCATCACCGGCTCTTTCATGGGGAACAGGAAAAGCAGAGGAATAATAATTCCCTACTGACTATCAAAAAAAAGAAAGAAATTAAAAGAAAAAATAGAGCAAGAAGCTAAACTGGAACAAAAAGTCCAACAAAATGAAACATTAACGTACGTAACTCAACTGAAGAAAAACCCAGAAGAAATTAAGCAAGTACAAATTCCAAATTAATGAAATCATAAATAAGACAACTCAATTCCTGATACACAGACACCAACAAGAACAATTCCATCAATCATAACAAATCTGGTAGAAAGCTTTTGACAGATTAAACTGGTCATTCCTCGTATCCATAATGCAAAAAACTGGCTTTGCAGAATCATTTATTAACCTGGTTAACATTCTATAAACTGCACCTTCAGCAACTGTAATCACCAATGGACTAACATTACCATGCTTCACACTGCACAGGACTAGGGACTAGGCAAGGATACCCACAATCTCCCTTCCTCTTCACTGTTTTCTTTAAACCACTAGCTGCAGCCATTTGTCAGAACACAGACAATAAACTCATAGAAACATACTCCAACATCTCTAATTACTCCATCAACTGTCATCAGCATGGAAACAGCATAAAAATGATATGAAAGACACTAAAACCCTCTGTAGAGATGAGGGGAACACACAGGTTTGATAATTCTCTGTGGGTTGCTCACCATAAGCCACACCTTTCAAATTACACATGGTTAATTGATCTATTGATAAAACTGTTGATCATAGTGGCTTTAAGTAAAATGTATATTTTACGTCTGCAATGGTAAACTGTAAAAAGTAGACCTGGGATAGTAGGCAGGCAAGTATTAGAACAAGTCAAACAGTCTGGCAAGTGGAAGTTAAAAATGACATCACTTTATGTCAATGCAGCCTTTAAAACCAGGAAAAGTCAACACGTATGTAATATCCCAATTTAACAATATGCCAAATCAACAACAAAACATTTACTGTCACCGTATTTCATTTGTTTCCCTGCAATATCTTCTTGACTTAAAGTGTGCATTGTGTCTTTAAGGTTATATTTTTAATAATCATAAACTTTATTCATATCGCACAATTTATGCATAACATGCAAGACAAAGTGCGTAAATATTTATCTTGCCTCCACATGCTTTATAGATCTGACTTCAGGAACAATCAAGAGGTTTGAGTCAGAGGATCTCAGGGGCCTAGCAGGCCCATCATGTTTAACCATGTCAGACAAACAAGGTAGGGCAGAGCCATTCAGTGATTTAAAAACCTGTCATTCTGTAACATGTTGGGAACCAGTATAAAGACTGGATGAAGATTGGATTGATGATTTTATTTATTTTTTCACAAGAGGAGAGGAGAGGAGAGGAGAGGAGAGGAGAGGAGAGGAGAGGAGAGGAGGAGAAGTGAAGAGGGTTACTTTCTATCTTAGCCTATGTCATTTTGTGCAACAGACTCTTCTGAGTCGAGGCATTCACAACATACGCTAACTTTCGATACTAACGTCATTTTGCACTGTCACACACTTGAAGCATAGAAACGGAGACAACTCCAGCTTATAACTTTAGAAACTAAAGTTGTATTTTTTTCTCACTACTGATGCATGAAGCATTTACCTTCCACACTAACAGGTAAAGCATTACGAGGCCTATAAACGAGGAAGTTTGCGCTTACCTCAGTGACTTAAACAACAAGCATTGGGTAAATGTCAACACTGAAGCAAGAGACGCTGAACACGGATTCATGATAACCCAATATTTTTCCAAATTCTGACAGTAAAACGAGTAATTTTGTGGGGGTTGTGAGTCTTTCATTAATTTATAAAAAAAACATTTTTTAAAACACCATTACGCTGGAACATAATCAGACTTTTTTGATAAAAAAAAAAATGTAAGCATAAATTCAATCAGGAAGACTATCTTTTCATTCACCTCTCTCTCTGCCCCTCTATTCACCTGACCATGGCTGTTTCATGTACTCCCTCTCCATTTAACCAACATGATTCATCCACGAACATCAGCCAGTCTCTCCTCTGCTGCCAAACTTGAAACCGCTGTCCTCTCTCCTGTCCGTTGTCATTTCAGGCATTTGCATCATCCAATCCAACGTCCAACTGAGCTGGTCCACACTGGACACCAAACTGCAGGTGATGATCGCTGGATGCATGACTATAACTTCCTGCGACACCTGTGGAAATCCAGGCCACACCACTTCCCTCTGCCCTGCAGTACTGTTCCAGCCTACAGCGGCCAGGACTCCTTTCCTGCCCTGTCTCAGCCTACCGCCAGGTGCATCTTTTCACCAACATGCCAATATGCAATCATTTCAACAAAGAAGTTTGCACATACCATAACTGCCATTTCTCCAGGTCATTTCTGCAGCAACTGCTGTGATGGGCTCGATGACCAACCATCATCTGTCCTGTCATCATCTGTCATGGAAAATCTCGGAAATGTCGGAAAATGTGTGTAGACTCCATCATTCTACACACAGCCTCGTCACCTCCCCAAATATTACTTCATCATGATGGAGTCTAACCGCCAAACTTTCTCATTCTTTTTCTACACATTGCAATAAATTTTCATGTTCACTTGAAAAATGCCAGTCTATCCTGATTGAAATAATCTTCAGTAGCTTGAACTTAACCATGTGTGGGTCAGAGGATGCTAACTGTGTTTTCAATGTCCTGTACATTGTACATCCATCCAACCCTCTGGAGCTAAACCATCACACTTCCTGGATTAGAAAAAACATTGCAAACTCATTTAGGCAGATTAGATTTTTCCTCAGCATATTTGCAAGTTTTGCATTAGTTTACCCCCGGCGATTTCCATTCATCCCTGACCAGCTGCAAAAGAGACCTACAGTGGTTACCCAACAACTCTTAACCCCCAAAACCAGCATCCAAACCCAACCCACCCACCCCCTCAGAGCTCTCAATGGAAGCCTTGTCCTGCACATAGCCCTTCACTGTTAGTCAGGTCTGTGTGTCACAAAGAATCATTGACTTATAATACTTCAAACATTCAGCTCACTCTGCTTTAAAGAAACCTGGCTGTGTTGATTCCTGCAGTCACTGAGGTTAACCTTTCTACTGAGGCAATAAAAGTGTGCTTGCAGGAGTCTCACACACATAAACACACACTCTCTCACACACACAAGCAGATATAGGGTTAGGTTGCAGTGTAGGGGTAATTTGCAAATTTGCGATTGAAATTCATACTTATCTCGATTAATTTGACAGTTTCACATTACAAGAAATGTGCCAATGTGCTAAATACATAACATATTTCCGGGATGCCTTTAACCTAGTTTAACATGAGCTAAGAGCAGGGCGAAGCTGCTACCCCAGTGATGTCCAAAGTAAACTCCAAAATGGCTCCATACAGCTTGTCTGGTGTCATGAAGCCCCCGGACCCCCACAATTGAAATGTTTTGGAGAGTGCTGTAGCACTTCACCTGACCTTCTATCAACACAGTGTTGATTAGATTACAGGCTAACTGAATTTTGGAATGCACTTCACCACCCACAAATTTAACAGTGGGCAAGGAGGTTTGAGATGCTAGCCTACGTAAAATGCTGATCCTCACCTTTGGTCAATTTATAGCTCAAAGGCTATCTGCTCCATAAAACCACAATCTCTCATTTTTACATTTCTATTTCTACACAAGCAAATAGACAAGATGTGAAGTGTAAATAAGACAGGTTTCAGACAGCACCCTTTCTCACTTTGTTATTTTTTGGGTGAAATGCTCCTTTAATGAATGATCTCCTTTTCCCCAGCAACCACTATCAGGGTCCCATGCGCACAGTGCTAAATGGCAATAGCTCGTGTGCCAACAACGGAGGACTGTGGCTTTTTCCTGACTTTTCCGAGAAAATTCATGAAGTTCTAACAACTTTCCCTGAATAAATAAAGGCTGAACACAGTTCAGCACAGTCTCAGAGTCTGAACCCTGGGCTGTGTGAGAGAAGTAAACCCGAACACCTAACCGCCTGTCCATCAGCTCCTTTAGCATTAAACCAGCTCTTTCTCCCCTCATCCATCTTTCTCTCATTTTCCACTTCAGCCTGACATCACATGAAGCTTAGAGGTCTGTGGGTAACACATTTAGGCGTCCAGTTTAATCTTATAATGCCACTTCTATTTAGGGGGTCATATATTCGCAGCAGTGAGTCCTTACACATCCCTGTAGAGCCTGTTTACATTCAACTCCATGGCAGATTTTAAGAGTTTATAAAAGCTGCGGAAAAAACACATTTTAAAAAATCTACTGTTTGATCAGCTACAGTATATTTTTAAATCAGTCCTGGTCTGTTTATAAAGGCTTATAGCTACTTTTAAAATGTTGGTTTTCCCTTTCTGAATGTGTTTTTCCTTTTTGGTTTTGTCTTCAGTATTTGGCCTCTGTTCATTTTACTGTGGTAAGAACTGTAGATTCATTCAGCCGAATAAGGAGATATGATGGATCATTGAAGTCAAACAAGTTGCTAATTGTTGTTCATACCAGAGAAGAAATGAAACCCGTGGTGGTCATTTGATGTTACAAGTAAGAATAACTTGATAAGATTTAAGCACATGTTTATCAGATATGTAAATATTGAATTTGTGATTGTGATTTTAGTGAACATACTAAAACATCTATATTAAAAAAATCCAAAAGTCTAGTCCTTCAACCAACTCTGAAATAATGATTTAGAGGTGGAAGCAGAAAGACCGATAAAGGGGAGGAAGAATTTTAAATTAATGGTTTCAATCTATCTTGAAATCTCGAAAAAAGGCATTTGTTGTCAGTCTAATCAAATACTGAGACTGAGAAATGCCATGGCAGAGCATTAAATGTGTCGAGGTGGTTTAGGCTGCACCAGTTTTGGTGCACAGCCGATCATTTTTTTTGTCTGCACCAGCTGACAACTTAAAAGCAGCCATCAGGACACATAAGCAATGAATGAGAATGGAGGGAATTTAGTTGTGGGCTGCATGTTCATCTTTGTTTATCACCATAGACATTTTCATTTTCATTGCTTCATGTTAATGAATAATGATGAACTTACTTCTTCAGTTCAATATAAAGCAGCGTACATTTTAATTTTTTAGAATTGGTTTTGGTTTAGACTAACCTTTCTCCCACTGTGAGTCAGATTAAAAAGCAAAGTTCTTCAGCAGTGGCTGGTCAACCACACTCACCCACTTCTATGTTTTCAGTCAGTTATAGAGCCATAAAGATTGCACATCCTCCAAGCATGGATACAATAGCATAAGGTATTATAAGTTACATTTAACGGGTTAAATCGAACATGTATACCCATAGACCTACACTTTGTGGCCTATGGTGACCCATCACATTGGGTGGTTAGGACCTCCAGGGGCAGGGCGCCCAACAGTAGACACACAAAGTGATGTCTTACAGAACTCACAGACTCTTTTCTGTGTACTCCACTTAAGTTAAAGATTTTAGAAATCTGGTCAGTGCTGTCAGGCATCCTCAGTGCCCGTGTCCACATTCTCATCTTAACAGACAGACCATTCAGAAATGTCTTTCTGCTGCCTGCAGAGATCAATCTTACAGCAGTAACTGCTGCCTGGTGGACTGGCGCCGAATCGGAGAGTGAAGCCTACTTCTATGTTTCTGAAATGTCTTGAGTTGAAATCTTTGTCGGAATGCTCTGTAACAATAAAAACCTTCTTTTTTAAAAAGCAGTTTGGTGTCAGGTATTTCAATACCGGAGCAAAATGGAACAAAACGCGATAAGGCTTACCGTCTTTTAAGCTTACTCATGAATGAAAGTTAACGCGATTAAATGAATGTCAAGCTTACCTTTCAGTTCGGATCCATCGCGGGACTCCAGCTGCTGCGGAGACAGAGACAGAGACAGAGACAGAGAAAGGTGATGCAGATTCAGCAGCCTGCAGCTCACAGGTCTGAACTCATGTGTCTCTGTGAACGGCACCAAGTTCCAGGTTAGTTCTGACCAGCAGGGGTGCTGTCCTGTCCAGCTCGTCCTGTCAGAAACCAGACTGGACCAAAGACGGAATAAACCCTGTCGTGACAGCTGTTCGAACCGGACCGAGTCTTAACTAAGAACACATTATATTTGACAGTCTATAATGAGTCTCTGTGTGTGTTGAAAATCAGTTTTCAAAAAACTGATTTGCTGCCATTGACACAAATCTAACGCCTTGTACTTTATGCATCACTGGTAAAAGCATTATAATCGACACTTTAATGCATTAGAAAGCAATTTTTCAGTAGCCTACCCTAAGTAAACTAGTTTTTTTCTTAATTTCTAACACTGTATGAATTGTAGTTGTATTAATGCAGGCTACCTTAATGAAACAGGCTAGTCTATATGTTTTAAATCACTGATGGCGTTGCTCCACCCTCAGTACCACGAGGTGAAGGTTCTTAACCCCTGCCGCTCCAGTAGATCAGCCAAATGTCTTAAAATCTTTTGCAATTCTTTGATAACCTTTAGTTTCTGACCTAAAAACACAAAGTGATTTCACTGGCAGAGGTGTCCTGTTCACTGGCTTGGCTTTGCTGCCATCTACTGGGTCACTGCCTGATACATTCCAGTCATTCAGTGCAGCTAGAAACGCGACTTCTTTGAATCATATAAATCATACTTTCAATGAAATTAAAAACTAAACTAAAAAAAACAAAACCGCTTAGGCTAGGTATAAACAATCTGGTTTGGCATTCTCTACTAAAGCTCCAAAAAAAAAAAATAACAAATATGTCAGGGTTATACTGAAATGTGAATATTTCCACTGACATAATATTACAGCGAAACAAAATCATGGTATCTTTCAGTTTAAATATGTCAGTCATGGTGAGCATGATATAGATTCAACCAGTTGATGGAACAAGAACATGTAATATATATATACGATTATAGCCAACAGTTGTCTTTCATTTGACTCACCATTTTCTTTTGAAAGAGAAACACTTTTTTTCTGTAGCATATTCCAAACTCAGTCAGAACTAATCCCAAAATATAAGGTCATAAAAAGACAACATTCGAACAGAGGAATGCTGTGCTGTATTTAAGTTTCAAAATGTTCAATTTAGCTGTATTTCATTTTTTACAGAGCCCACCTAGGGCCACATGGTAGGGGCAAAATGGATGTGGAAATCCGTGCACGAAGTTTGCCCTCTACCCATTGATCAGCATGGATACAAGGAACCCAGCACAGCTACAGTCCTGTCTTTCTACATGGATTTGCCTTTGACAGTGATCAATAACAAATAAAGATGATGACAAAAACTCCCTTCAATTGTATATGAGCAAAATGCTCTATTAAACTGGAGGAGGAGCGCTGCGGTGTGGCTCTGTGTGCGTAATGTGGTGCGCGGATCTCAGTCCCCTGATCGGACGGGACATACAGACTATCATTCTGATTAATAGGGATGGGGTGTGGGTGGGTGAGATCATTTCTGAAGTTATAAATTAATTATTACTGGGTAAAATCTTTGACGAGGAACATATTTATAACATAACCTGCAATGGACTCCAGCAGCAGAAACATTAAGCGCGTCTCCCCCTCAGGAGAGACGATGCGCGCTTTTACGCACGAGCCAGAGTATAGTTTAACTTCATTGATTATTGAAATCCCCCGACTCCTGAGCTCCATCACTCCTCCTCCAGTTAAATAGAGCATGTCGCTCATATACAGTCGTTATTTTCCTCATCTTTACTGATTATTGATCATTGTCAAAGCCAATTCCATATAGAAAGATAGGACCTTAAGTGGCTGTGCTGGCTTGCTTGCATCCATGGTGCCTCCAGCTGATCAATGAGAAGAGGGCACGCACGGATTGTGTCAGGGTGGTCTTAACCCTGACTAAATGTGAAGCTCTCAGAAAGGCAGAATCAACCCTAAACATGAATTTAGCAAGTCAGCTGAAAGCAACAACAAAACACTTTTATTTTTTGCTGATTCTGGCCCCTGTGGATTGTTTGAGCACCCTCGCCTCCTGTCGTTAAGATCTTGATCTTGCTTTGAGCAGCCAGTAGACTGGAAAAGCACTATAAAAATGCAAGACCATTAACCACTAATATTGTTAATGCGGTTTTTCGTGTTTAACCACGCCCATTTGCAGAATGCATAGCAATGTATCTATTTGTGACTATGAAAGACTTATGTATGCATGTATGATAGCTAGCGATACCGGTTCACCTTCTGAAGGTACTCGAGCTGGGCCACTTATGAGCCTGTGGCATCACTCTCCTTTTCCTCCCTTAGTACCTCCCTCTGAACTGGGGCTGTGTTGGATGGCTTCAGCAGGTTTTTGAAAAGGTATACCTACCTCTTTCAATGTCTCATTGATTTAGGCCCATGAACCAGCGCCCTGGCACTGCCTAACCCCTAACCCCCAGTCCACCGATCAATGATGTTGTTAACATAACATGGCGATAGTGAAACCAATTTTGTTTGTTGTCTGTTTGTTTAATTTACCATTGGTATATATCACATGTAAGCCTGCAGCGAACAGATTGGGTTGCTCGGTGGTAGTACGTTTGTTGAGAAAGCTGAAGTAGTCAACACTCCTGATCACAAACTTGTCTCAGCGGAAGAGGGCAGATTCGGGATTGGTTTAGAATCCTTTCAAATCCTGCAACTCACAAACAACTAGAGACCATCCTGTGACTGGATCACACCAGAACAAGGAATGTACAACATTAAACATGCTATAGTTCACTTGTTTCACCAAACTCACTTCTCTAATGGAATCTATTCCACTGCCCTATTCACGTCACAGCAGGTGGTTCAGGAGATATGATCCAAAATACATCATCCAGTTATGGCAGAAAGTAAAATGACCGCCACAGCTGCCACGTGACATTTCTGCATTTCGGCTCCATATCTCAAAATGTTCAAGTGTACCAAGTTTCATTGGACCCCATTACAAGTAAAAATCCTCCATTTAAAACCTCAAGTAACAGTAGCTCAGTGAAAATATCAAGGCAAAATGTAGTCCTACTTGTTGTAAAATCACTTCTTCTAGAAAAATGCTCTCTGTGAGGTCCACATTACTCATTAGATTATTTTTTACAGATGAAGCTATGTGTATTAATTAACTGTTATTATACAAATATTGTATAAACTCATCATCGTTTGTGTAAAATCTTAATCTGAAAAGTAATCCAACTAAGTACTGAAATAGAGGTCTGAAGTAGCATAAAATGGCAATATTCCGATAAAGTGCAAATAGCTGGGCTTCGTCAAAAATGGTTCTTAAGGACAGTACTTGAGTAAATGTAAGCTACTTAGTTACCTTCCACTACTTATGTATAACAGACATGCGAAGTCTCTATTCTCTGACGCTGATGAAGCTATTTCCCGCGCTTAACGTCTTCACTTTCCGGTGTAGATTCTATCCAATAGAAGACGAGGATCCGTTTGGTGCCCGGTGCCTGCTCCAATGACCGGCGTGTGGAGTTCCTACAATAAGCCAATGGGACGATAGCAGCAGTGTGTGACCGAAGCAGGGTCTGCCGGGTTCATTACGCCGCTTCTCCACCCGGCTTGTCTTTTTGGCTCTTACTGCAATGGCGGAACAACAGCAGTTCTACCTCTTGCTGGGAAACCTGATGAGCCCTGACAACAACGTCAGGAAACAATCAGAGGTGAGAGAAGAAAACGTAGCTGTTCCTATGGGTGACAAGTTCGGTGAGTGTAGAGAGCTAGGCGGTCAGATTAGCAAAAGCTAACGGTTTAGCTAGCCAGATTGGCCGCGCGCGCAGGGAGCTTCACGTCAAGCCCTATAGCCCACGTGCAATCTGAAGCCGACACCGAGCGCCAGTCGGCTAACGCTAACTTACCCACCACCATGTTGCGTAGTTATTCGAACAAAATGTTAGATCTCACTGACACGAGCCCAGTTGTGACATTGTGTGGTTGTACGCGTATGTATTTGTTTGTGTCACGCTCAGTCGGTTCTATTCAAAGTGAAATACTCCATTTGTTTGGAAACGATCCTAAATTGTCCAGCTGACAGTGTAGCTAGTCATTTAGCTAGTTGAGTACAGGAAGTAGCATGGCGCTACTGTTGCTGGTTTCATTAGCTAGCAATGAAGCTAGTGCTGAACCGAGCGGGTTGCGAAAAGACGGAAACCAGGAATTTAGAAATGAAATGCTGACACGCATATTACGTTATAGGTGCAATGATGAGCAACAAAACGACAATGGGTTACGTTACAGATGGACTTTATAGAGCTGGTTCATTGAGAGGGCGGGCCATGTTAGCTGTGCTTATACAATGGCCTTCAGTTATTTTATCCAAGTCTTTTTAACAGAACTGTTTTAAACCTGCTATTGTCGCTTTTTTGGTTTAATGTCACGCGAAGCAAATTATCTCCGGCCCAGCACGTCACTGTAAAGGCTCGTCTCAGGTCTTCCATCCCCTCGCACTGGATTAGTTTTCCTCGGAGGATTTGTTTGGACTCAGTCTATCTGGCCTATTCAGGGTTCCCACCATGATTCCACCATGCGACTCTTGTCGCAGCAAAGCATTGTTACCCCGGTTTACCTCTTTAGCACCTGACTTTTGGATGGGGTGATTGAATCTTATCACACACACCCCCCTCACAGGCAGTCAGCGTTTTCCTTTGTACACTACAGACTGTTTGCCGCGATGCTAAGCTCAACGGGCTTCATCCTTTATTGAAACACTCCCTTTCTGTCTTGGCCACACAATAGGAATTGAGCTGTCTGTACAGACCTTTAAACCCATATTTTAACAGTTAGTCTGCAGCTTCTACAGTTGTCCAGATCTGCAGTTTACCCCATTCAAGCCACGAAGTACAGTATTGTTGCACCCTTTAAATTGGGGAGTGGAGGTGCCATCTTTTTTTTTTATTATTATTATTATGCATTAAGGTTTAAGTACTTTTCTTCTCAGTAATATTGGGGAGCTTTTGTTATTGCTAGTGGACTATATTTTAGTGCTCAGTATGTTTGGCAAGTTATCCATGTATGCTTGGAAATACTTTTGTCTGTTTAGAGTGTGCTATGGAGTAATTGGTCATGAGTAAAAGCACTTTTATGTTAGTTGATGTAAGGCAAAAGATGATACAGAGCCACTGGGAGCTAACAGCTGGTTAAGGTGGAAACTTCAACCCGAAAATGAAAATCAGTCATTATTTAGTCAGCTCATGATGCTGATGGAAAAGTTTCATAGACCCCAGCTACTTCAGTTGTTTAGGAGAAGGCTGCGATGCTGTTTTGATGCGAAGCTCCAGAAATGTTTTGTAGACTGACTATGAAATGTTACCTGACTTTTCATTGGCATGGGATTAAATAGATTTAATTTTTGGGTGAACAAGTCCTTTCATGGCAAGTTGTTTACATACACTGCAACAGTTGCTCCCTTTAAACATGCAGTTTCTATTTGAAATTTATTTGGTCTGTAATTCAGCCCCCCCCCCCAAAACATACTGTTGGCACAATGGTAGTCCTCCCTGTCCTGGCTCTTTGTCATGGAAAGAAATCACGTTCTGGTCAGACAATCACTTTTCTCCAGCAATTTATGTGTGACCTCATGACCCACTGGGTGACCATTGATATCATGGATCTAACGGCTAGCTATCTGTCATTCATTATTCCAGTTATTCATCTAAATTAGGTTATCCTTTTCCTACCATTAACTTGCATCAGCACGCACAATGCACATCAAACCGACCCGGGTTGTTTTTAAGTCTACCCCTCTGGCTCCCATGATGTGGGAAAGACATGATTGTGTTACATGAGCGATAAGGTAAAATGTCATATACTCTTCAGTTTGTTTCCCACTTGTGTATTTTAAAAAAAAACATTTTTACCAATGAATATCAGGCCTACAGGATAAAGGGATATTGGTACAGGTCTTTGAGGCTTATTTTACCCACAAGCAATAAACATTCGGGTCTTAAAATAAGTTATGGCTGCAACGATTAATTGATTAGTTGTCAGCTGTTAAAGTAACTAGTTTGATAATCGATTGATCTGTTTGAGTAATTGGTTAACAGAGTTGGGTTGTGGACCAAACAACAAGAACTTAATATTGGGCTTTGGAAAACACTGAATGATATTTTACACAATTTTCTGACTTTTTTTTTTTAACTAAACAAATAATTGAATAATCAAAAAAAATGTTAGATGCCGCCTGAAAATTTTTTTTTTGAATAGCCACATCCAAGATCAATAAAAATGTAATTAACATATGTTAACCCACCTTGCCACGTGTTTTAGTCTGAAATGTGCTATAGCCTATGTGGAACAACAGGTATGTGCAAAATGCCATTACTTTGTGACTGCAACAAAGCGACCACAACACTGTCGCAGGTAGCTTCATTTTTCACAGGGCTAAAACCTTCCATCTGTAAGCATGCACCACGTGGCATGTCTCATCCTCACCGCTGTCCATTACTTTCTTTGCAGGAGACCTATGACACTATCCCGGGTCAGAACAAGATCACATTCTTGCTGCAGGCCATCAGAGATGCAACTGCTGCAGAGGAGGTTTGTACACTCAACACTGACATATCTGTATCCTGACACATGTTTAGGTATTTCAGCCTGAGCTGGAGGGAAGCTACAAAAGTCTTTTTATTTTTCATTCCTCAGTTTATCCCGTGGTTCAGCTTCAGTGTTCTTTGTGTCTTAAACTGTTGTATATTGAGACATTTCAAACAATGAATAATGCTTGACAAGCTGAACAGAAACCATATTATTCCTGGCCTTTTTATGATGCCAAGTTGTATCGTTGTTCTGTCGGAAGCATTCAAGCCTGATTTCACATGTCACCAATGAGAATCTTTGGAAAGGTGCCACTTTGATGGCATTTTAAGAATGTAGTTGGGCCCTCACCCACAGCCTGACTTGAAGGCTTGTTATGAATCAAGGTTTTGGCATTTGGGCAGTCATGTTTACTAAGTCCACCAGCTGCTCTGTCCCTTATGCTTGCTCTCGTTTCTTTACCTTGAGGCTGATATTTTTAGAGTCTTGAAATAAGAGCAGGCAGAGAGGTGCTCGGCCCAAGGAGAGTGACTCTGCCTTTCTGAGAGCTTCACATTTAGTCAGGGTTAAGACCACTAACTCTCAACATTTCCCTTTTTATCCACTAAATGTCTTGTACCTATTAATATCATTGTGGTATTTTAAATTCTAAACTACCAAAGACATTTTGGTATTAAAACAAACAAAATTCTCGTCTTGTGTCAATCCCATTGTTTCATGTTGGCTGATGCTGAGAAGATTTATATGTTGGAATAGAATGATAAACTGATAGCAATATGTATCGCCGATGGACACATCATCGATAATGATAATAAGGAAATAGTTTGATAAAATGCTCAATACACACAAAGATGCCCCGGCTTATAAACAGCCGGTCATATACCTTGATAATGGAGCGTCCTACGAGTGACACACAAACAGACAATCATTTAGCAGACAAATGCCATGTGTGCTCCCTCCTTGGTTAATTTAAACACTCAGTCACATACATGGGTGCTATGATTCACACGCAAACAACTAATCACAGGTGCATTATCGCCATGTGACTGACAACAGTAGAGCAGAGCATGGAGTGAGTTATATTATGGATCCCACCGCAGTGACGAGCTCTACTCGACATGTAAAAATGTCACTCACAGTAGCTCTGGTAATATCTGCCTTTCTTTTGAGCTGATTCTGCAGTTTATGATCTGTAGTTTCTCTGGTTAACACACCAACCTTTTAGGCCTCTGTCCCGGTGTTCTGCTGCTCCGTGTGAGAAAGCACAAGCACGATCCATTAACATAATAAATGATAACCTGTGTACTTTGATAAAGTGTTTAAATTTAACCCTTTCTTTTGCCTGGTCTTAACAAAATTAAAAAAAAAAGAAAATGGGACAGGTCATTAAAAATGAAACCATTATTTGTCCGCTCAGGTCAAACAAATGGCAGCAGTGCTCCTGCGGCGGCTGTTGTCATCTTCCTTTGAGGAGATCTACCCAGGCCTGACTCTGGAGATGCAGACGGCCATCAAGACAGAGTTGCTGACCAGTATCCAACAGGAGAGCACACCAAACATCCGCAAAAAGGTCTGCGACATCGCAGCCGAGCTCTCCCGCAACCTCATCGGTAATGCTGTGGAAATGTGAAGCCAATATGCCTTCTCACTGTATGATTATGTTGACAATTGTCAATTAGGGGATCAATTTCACTCACTTGTGTTGTTCAGATGAACATCTTTGATTGTGATGTCTCTCCTAGATGATGATGGGAACAACCAGTGGCCGGAGCTGCTCAAGTTTCTGTTTGACTCTGTCAACTCTGACAATGTCAGCCTGCGAGAAGCTGCTCTGCACATATTCTGGTGGGTTCACTTCATCCTAAAAATTTTTTAGGCTATATACTGTAGTGATTCAATGACTTAAGTCAAACTAGTTTCTTGTTGAGATGAAAGACCTGGTGGCTAAAATTTGCGTTTCTTGACCTCTGTAGGAATTTCCCAGGGATCTTTGGCAACCAGCAGCAGCATTATATGGAGGTTATCAAGCGTATGCTGGTTCAGTGCATGCAGGACCAGGCAAACCCACAGGTAAGATCTCAAAAGTTGATTGTGGGCAGTTTATTTCCTGATTTTATGTTTGTTTCATTCATTTTTGTGAAATTCACCTTCAGATTCGTACCCTGGCGGCTCGGGCTGCAGCCTCCTTTGTTCTGTCAAATGAAAGCAACACAGCACTGCTGAAGCACTTTGCTGACCTACTGCCAGGCATCCTGCAGGTGAGATAATATAACAGTCTGACACATGTGACCTTTGGCTTTCATACATTGACCCTTGTGTTTCTTAATTTTTGGTAGGGATGCAAGATATGTATTTCAGCTGATGTCTTGGCAAATCCTGACATAATTACAATGTTCATTAGTGTTCACTGTCCCTAAGGAATAAACTGAGAAAATAAAAAAACATAGTGACCTTTCCATTCGGATGTTATCTGATGGTTTAAGGAACTTTAAGGGAGAGCAGTGTTTGATTCCTGTATGTAATCCTTCTGTTCAAAGTAAGGAAGTTGGTTCTTACATGCTGCTTGTTTACCTTTACTGAGAGGTGTGGCATGTTATAGCATTTGTCTGGCTATGCAGGGAGAAAACCGTTAAGTAGTGGTAATTATCTACCAACATGCTGTTTAGTTTGCTAAAACAGTATTTATTTGTTTGAAACAAATTAAGTGTGAACTGCAAACCACCTACATGGAAATATTACAAAAGACATTATTTGATTCCTGAATCCATATATAACAAGCGCTTAGCCGGCTAGCTCAATGCTAACACATAATGGGCATTCACATTAACAAGCTAACGGGAGTTACCATCGCGACCAAGATGAAAGTGTATTTACAAACTATACGTTCAATTCATATATATCGCATAACGTGTGCTTATATTTATAGGCATCTACAGTATTTCATATACTCTGGAAACTAAATTATAACTGCAGACTTCACATTGTTAGCTAACTCAACCTGTTACTCTGTAGCTTCAAGACTGACCGGCTAAAGCGACCTCAAGGGGTCAAAATGCAAACTCAAAATTCCCTGTTATAAATACAGCCACCACTAGTGGAGATGTTGTGTGCCAGGAGAGGGCAGCACATATACATCTTGATCTTGTCATTATTCTTATAGCACCAGGTTGATGAGCAGGAACAGCCAAATGTAGCAGGTCACTTTGTAAAGTATATATTAATTCTACTGTACATTTTATTTTCCAGTTTTATTAGGTCTGGTACATGATTTTAAAGGACAGTTTTCAAGTTAAATTTTATGTAAAAAATGTTGAGGCACACATTTGTGCTGTGTCCAGGTTTCAGGGCTCTATTAAGGCATACAGTCTTATGTTATTAATGCAATATGAACAGCTAAATGTAGCAGTTTACATTATAAAGTATTTCATGTACCAGATTTATATGCAGTATTGCAAGATGCAACTGAAATAAAACATGACATGTGATCTGCATCGTTACTGGCATGACTCAATATATTGACTCTAGAAGTGAATAATTTAACTTGTTAGATATGAAATTAGAATTTTGTTAATACAGAGAGAGTAAAGTACAGAAAAGAAGGGGCTGTTAGGTATCTAATTCCAGGTACCGGCACTGGTTCAGAGTTGGAGGTTAAGCTCTCAGACTGTGGTGAAAGTGTACTCGGCATTAGCAGAAGGCACTGCTAAATGAAGGGGTTTTCCATACTGACCCCGAGTGGTGTAACTACATGTTTTCGTCATGAACCAAGTTTGTGTTTGAGTGTCCACTGCAGAAAGCATATCAATAGGTGATCAATAGGTGGCCTAATTCCAAATCAGTCCTTACACATTTCCACTTCAGACAGAGTGGCTGTGGACAGTCTCTTAATCAAAGGGAGGGTATAACTGGTAAGCTTTGGTACACCCTCTTATTCTCTGATGAAAACAGGAACATCAACATACAGTGCGCCCATTTATACACATTTGTCTTTCTCGTTCTAAATATTATGAAATTCACATTTTAATTCTATTTTTACTTTTAATAATTCTCTATACAGAATAGGCTATTTGGTATTTAGATATATTTTTTTTGAATTAATTTCTGTATGCCGTTAAATTTCTATTTTGATTCTTCTAAGTTCCTTGGGTTATTCCAGTCATTGAAATTAGGCAACACGGTCAATCGAATCAACACATGTAACGTTTTTGTAATACCGTGTTCATACAATGTAATTTGAATTCCATCATGTGCACAATAAAATGACTGTATTTGGGGAACTCGGCATGTGCCGTTGCCTCCATCATGGTTACAAAGCGGTGCTGCACCTGAGTGGAGTGTGGTTGGACTGTTGGAGGGCTTTATAACCCACTCCCCCTTAAACTAGCAAACCAGACTGGAATGATGCCGGCCAACCCGCCTCCTTAGTAACTATCAGCTATTGATTGGACGCTGCAGCGGATCAGACTGATCTGATGCATAACGTTGCTGGAGTTTCATACCTGATTGGCGACAAATAACTGATTTAACTCAAGTGTATAACCGGCAAGTTTTTTTAATTTGAGTTAAAAGGTGTCAGACTAATTGTAGGTGAACAAAAGGACCACAAAATACTTTCTGCATTTTAAAAAAAAATATTTTCATTTTCATATGTTTTACACGTGAGGCTGATCATTCCCGAGGGCTGAGTTTGAAATGTTCCATCATTTCAGTTTTGTGATGGTGACATTCTGGGATTTTAAAAGATTATTTCACAATCTGAATATCAATGAATACAGAGGCAAATGATCAATAAATAATATAAACACACGTTGCACATTAAATGGTTCCTGTGCCTCTGAGCAGTACATGGTATAAATACAGACTGCAGCTTGTTCTTCACGCGCACATGTTTGTTAAAAAGGTAATGGAGGGAAAATAACAGGCGAAGTATGATCTTTATCATTTTGGGTTCACAAAAACAAAAAGATGTGTATTTTTGAGTTAAAATTGAAGAAGCCTCTTGGATGAAAGGTGAAACATCAAGAAACAAACAAGTCCAGTTGCCTACACTAAACATGAATGAAACTTAGCTACCTTGTTCTACATGCTAAAGTTGGTCTTGTTGGCTAACTTCCCTAATGCAGACATAGACAGCGACCTTATGCACCCTTTACTTTGAGTAAGATTGTGGATTTCTCTGGGTTTGAGACCTAGTTGCTGAAATTTAAAAAATCTTAGATTATAATTTTTACAAGGTGAAAGAAACTGTAACTGCACTACTGTCAGTAAAGAATTAATGAAAAGAGAACCTAGAAAACCTTGTCACTTTTTTCCCCCGTTGTACCGACAAACTTACCGATCAGACCCCTGTACCAATGTATGTACCGGACCGTGACTTCTGTGTTCTGTTGCACCCCTACTGACCCCTGCTCCTGCTGTTTGTAATCAGTCAGTGAACGAGTCGTGCTACCAGGGAGATGACTCTGTACTCAAGTCCTTGGTGGAAATTGCAGACACTGCACCCAAATACCTGAGGCCCAACCTGGAGGCCACTCTGCAGCTCTGTCTGAAAGTGAGTGAAAAGCAAATTAAATTTGTTTTACATGCATGTTTGTGGAATTACATTTTTTTTTTTTTTTTTTTTTTAAATGTTTTAGTTTGACTGTAAGCCTCTGTTTGCAAACTGTTGTGTCTTTAGTTGTGTGCCGACACCAACCTGACAAACATGCAGAGGCAATTGGCACTGGAGGTCATTGTCACCTTATCAGAGACTGCGGCAGCCATGCTGAGAAAACACACGGCCATCGTGGCTCAGAGCGGTGAGAACTTGGTCCACGCTCAATTTACCCAGCTTCGTTGCTCTAAATTTTGGCCAACCAAAGCAGCTGTGTGAAATGGGTTAGACAATATCAATATTTGTTTGTGTTGTCTTCAGTGCCCCAGATGCTAGCTATGATGGTGGACCTGGAGGACGATGATGAGTGGGCCATGGCTGATGAACTGGAGGACGATGACTTTGACAGGTAAGGCCTGGTGTTGCCACCAATAATCCACAGTACCGTCCTCACCACTGACTGGTCTAGCAGAAATGTCCAACTGTGTGTCCTGGAGGGTTACTTCCCTGCAAAAGACCTCAGGACCGATTAGCTGCTGTGTCTAAGGTTGGGGAGAATGCACATTCTAAAGCGCCTCCATAAGAGTTAAAGTTAGAGTTTACATGCTGGACTGTGTTCTTTTTGACGGCCAGTTTGGCATTTAATATTACAGAATTCTGGCCATATAGACAGCTACCAGACATTTTTTAAATGGCTATATATATGGTTTATATTTAAATAGCAATGAAGCATAAAACATTCTATGCTATGATCAGTTATTTTTCCTACCTGCACACTTGAAAATGGTGTAGAACAATTTGTCTGCATGACAGCTACAGCTGATACTGACAAAAAGCTAGCATATGCCGGCTAACCTTAACCCTGGTTCGGAAAATGTGTTGTTACACTTGTTTGTGTGTGTTGAGTGCTTTGCTCCCTGTCGCCCACCAGTAATGCTGTTGCTGGTGAGAGCGCTCTTGACCGAATCGCCTGTGGTCTGGGAGGAAAGATCATTTTGCCCATGATCAAACAGCACATCATGCAGATGCTGCAGAACCGTAAGTAAACCTTCAAGTAATGGTAGTAAGTAATCCGAACAGCGAATATTGTCTACTTTTAATTTCATTACTTTGTTTTTTTTAAACTCAAACAAATGGCTGCTTAGAATGTAGTTAAGTCTTTTAGTTAGACTTTATTAATTGTGTGACATGAAATGAACCCAAGTGTGTTTGTTACTAGCTGACTGGAAGTACCGCCATGCTGGGTTGATGGCGCTGTCAGCCATTGGTGAAGGCTGCCACCAGCAGATGGAGGCCATCCTCCAAGAGATCGTCAGCTTTGTCCTACTTTTCTGCTCTGACCCAGTAAGAACCACACAACCTGGAACTTGATTAGAGAGCAAGATATCATGGATGGATCTTTCTTTTTGTTTCAACTCTTCACTTATTGGTTACTAATGAACACATCAGATTATGGCTTTGTATTGGCAAAGACTTCACGATATCATACAGGTCACGATACTATTATATCACAGTACATTGCGATATGATGAATATTGCGATATTCCACATAGTTCACTGCAAATGTAAACGGGGCTGTAATACAAGTTGCTGTGTATGACCGGGGAGTCTTCGTACATCACATTACAACACATTATATTCTGCGGACAAATTGACTCCTAACATTTTAATTCAGACTTTCCTTTCCAATTTATTTGAATGGTATTGACATATTTGCACAGTCGCACACTGTTACCAAACACACTGATGTAGCTTCCATAACAATTTAAGTGCACCCTTGCACTTTAACTTGACACACTGAAACAGTGGACACATTGGAATTGGAAAAAAACCGTGTTTTGTGTCACTGAGCTTGTGTAGATGCCATAATAAATTACACAAGTATTCTTACGTTGTCCCTGAACACACTGTAAACATATGAAAATAAAATGCTTGTGTTAATTTCTTGTCATTGTCTGAACAGTGAACTGCAGTGTAGTGCTATGAAAATAAAGTGGATATGCACAAGTACTCCTTATTGATACTGTAGTGTTAACCATATGCCTGAAGGTGGTGTTTTCAACTGCACTTTAATAACTGCAAATCATGACAAATGACTCGGAGGCAGAGCAGAACGGGTCAGTAGCTGGGCATGTTAGTTGGCATGGCTTAATGCTCCAGAGGGAATGCAACAGACATTTCTGTGTAGCATGATGTTTCACTTCAGGTTTGTGCCAGTTTAACAAACAGTAATCTGCCTGGCATCCTGGTCGTTTACTATGATTTTAAATCTATTGATGAGGACAAACAAATAGGACCAGCATGCTAGTAGCATAACAAAACCGCTATGCCTTTCGACAAACTGATCAGTGGGGGTTCACCACACGTCTCACACGGACCTCAGGGTGACAGCCCCACGCCGCCTCACAAGCCTGCACAAGCGTGTGGGATTTCGCCACACCCGCGGATTCCATGTGAATGCACTGAGGATGTTATTATATCATAAGTTACCTTTTGTCAATGAAAATGAAATGGCACCTGGCAATTAGAGGAAACTAGCCGTACTGTGACATCTACAGGAGTAGAGGTTGGAGGCTGTTGACAAGCTGTTTAAAACTTGAATGGTTTTTGATTTATTGTGAAAACATACATTGCGATATATCGCCGTATCGATTTCATTAATTTTTTTGCACAGCCCTACATCAGATTTTGTATTGCATTGTGATTAAGTTTGGCTTGGTTTTCTCTCCTCAGCACCCAAGGGTACGCTATGCTGCCTGCAACGCTATTGGACAAATGGCCACAGACTTCGCCCCAACCTTCCAGAAGAAATTCCACGATAAGGTAACCACACTGAAATGTACAGCGATGAACACTGCAACATTTCCAAATGTGGTCGTTCAACAAATATCTTGGCTTTAGTCTAAAAATGACACTCTGCAGACATGCATATTGGCTGACGAAATCACTGTCATTTTCTTGTGATTTAAGAGAGGTATGACTTGACACCTCCAGTGAGGTGAAGTGCAGAACTTCAACATTTCAGTAATACTGGAAATGTTTAGCCAAGCAAGAAAACCTTAGAGCCAGCAACTAACTAGCATCTGTTAGAGTGAACTAGCCCAACTGTTAAAACCAGTAAAATGAACATCATATGCTCACCTGGTATCCCAAGCTCCAAACTGATGTATCCCCAGGCATCTTCATTTTAGCTTTCAACATGATATTGTGACAGAGTGTAGCAAGTTCTGTGTAGCTAATTGGTGTGTTTCAGTTACATGACCCATGGTGCGCTTACCTCGTTCGAAAAAAGTTAGAGATTTTTTCATCTTGGTGCGTGGTGGGCAGGCGTGTGTCTCCAGTTAAATGAGTTTGAACACACTAAACACCCAGTAAGGGAACGGCCCCTAAGAAGACTCTAACCCTGCCTCTGCCCCCCTAGGTGATTTCAGCTCTGCTGCAGACCATGGAGGATCAGAGTAACCCTCGGGTGCAGGCACATGCTGCTGCTGCCCTCATCAACTTTACAGAGGACTGTCCGAAATCACTGCTGATCCCTTATCTGGACAGCTTGGTGCAGCACCTTCATGTCATCATGGTAGCAAAGCTGCAAGAGGTACAAATTAATCCTCAAATGTTATTTTCTGTTTATTGCCATCTAGTTCAGGAAGTCTCCTACGGGCTGTCAGGAGTCTCATGTGTGTGTGTGCTCTCTGTCCTCCAAGTTGATCCAGAAGGGCACCAAACTGGTCCTAGAGCAGGTGGTGACGTCCATTGCCTCGGTGGCAGACACAGCTGAGGAGAAGTTTGTGCCATACTACGACCTGTTCATGCCCTCCCTCAAACACATTGTGGAGAATGCCGTGCAGAAAGAGCTCCGGCTGCTGCGTGGAAAGACCATCGAGTGCATCAGCCTCATCGGCTTGGCTGTGGGCAAGGAAAAGGTACATCTGCACAGGATGGGATTGGACTGTCCACTGAACTCTGCCTATTTCACTACATATAAAGTCTTTGAATGTCTCCATATCTGTCCTTTCTGTTCCAGTTCATGCCAGATGCCTCTGCAGTCATGCAGCTGCTCCTTAAAACTCAAACAGACTTCAATGACCTGGAAGATGACGATCCTCAGGTAGGAACACTTCATCACAGGAAACAGCAAATTCATCATCCAGTTTTCTTGATTACTATTGCTGCATTGTCGTCATGTTTGTTTTTGTGGTTTAGATCTCGTACATGATCTCAGCCTGGGCCAGAATGTGTAAGATCCTGGGGAAGGAGTTCCAGCAGTACCTGCCTGTGGTTATGGGTCCTCTGATGAAGACGGCCTCTATCAAGCCAGAGGTGGCCCTGCTCGACAGTAAGTAACACATCAGTCAGCAAAAACAGGTTTTCAAGGTTAGGAATGTGCAAGAATTTAAATGGTATAGAAAATGCATGATTTTCAACATAATCAGTTGTCATCTACTCATTCACTCATGTTAACTGAAAATCTTTAGATATTTGAAATAAAGCCATCTTGTCATATTTGTTTTTCATCTGGCCTCAAATGGCAAGAATCAGATAAGCAGGATCAAAACATATCAAGTTGATATAGACAATTTTAAAGCAGTTTAAAGGAATTCTGAGTGAAAAATATATTTCGGATCATTAATTTGGAAAACTGCCAGAGTCGAGGTAAAAATAGCAAACAATGTATTTATGCAAGTGTTTCTTGTCTTGTAGCCCAGGACATGGAGAACATATCAGAGGATGATGGCTGGGAGTTTGTCAACCTGGGAGACCAGCAGAGTTTTGGTATAAAGACGGCCGGTCTGGAAGAGAAAGCCACTGCCTGCCAGATGCTGGTGAGGGACCAACACTGAGACATAAAAATGTCAAAATCCTGTGGGTGTCAGATTTGATAGAGCAACAAGTGGTAGCGCTGACGTTAAAAACCATTCTTCCATCCATTTGTAGATTATTGATGATATTGCTGGTGTGTTTGAGCCCTTTTTTCGTTGTACTGAGACATTGTGTGTTGTTGCAGGTGTGTTATGCCAAAGAGCTGAAGGAAGGTTTTGTCGAATACACAGAACAGGTGGTGAAGCTGATGGTTCCTCTACTGAAGTTTTACTTCCATGATGATATCCTTTTTTGCCTTGACAACTGTAGATGTCATCAGATTGCTATACACTGCACAACTTTGTCTTGTACATGAGAGTCGTGCTTTGCACATGACACCTGGCGTCAGAAATTACAAGATCACGCACGTGGGCCATGACATGGGAATGCCACAGTCCAGGTTGTTTGTGTGCTGATTTGTAGTGGGGGGGGCACACTTGTTGAAGTAATTGGCGGTGTCTTTGTTCTCTGCATGCAGTTGAAAGTCATAGATTTTAAAGGTCAGTCCTGGAAGAAGAGAGGTTCTCAGGACTTGATGATGTTTGATATTTCCTTAACTGGCTCACGTGTGCGGGTGGCAGCCGCTGAGTCCATGCCCCTGCTGCTGGAGTGTGCACGGGTTCGAGGCCCAGAGTACCTCACCCAGATGTGGCACTTCATGTGTGACGCTCTAATCAAGTCCATCGGCACTGAGCCAGACTCGGACGTCCTGTCGGAGATCATGCACTCTTTTGCCAAGGTAACTTTTTATTTTTCCATTCCTTGCCAGCATTGTCAATGAATATTTTAATGTAATTTAAGATCATTTAGAAATCGGGTCAGGGACTCATGGGACTTTGTCTTTTCTGTTAAAGTGCATTGAGTTGATGGGAGATGGCTGTCTGAGCAACGAGCATTTTGAAGAGCTGGGTGGCATTTTAAAGGGAAAACTGGAGGAGCATTTTAAGAACCAGGAGCTCAGACAGGGTGAGTCTTTGATACCAATTTCCTTAAAATAAAACTCCTTAATTCTCTGATGTAAACCAAGGTGCTCTTCTCAAAGGAATCCAGCTTGGGCACAGTCAGTAATCCCAAACTCTTAAAGATTTGAATGGTCATTAGTCACAGAGTCCTCACATGAATAAATCTGTCCTCACACCTCATTCCTAACAGCCTTATCTTCCCAATGCCTATGTGTTTCTTTGCATTACTTGAGGATGTCAGGCTCCGTTAATACAAGAAAGTGTGTCTGTGTGTGACACTTGTTTGTCCTTCACAGCTAAGAGACAGGATGAAGACTATGATGAGCAGGTGGAGGAAACATTACAAGATGAGGTGAATATCTTCACCTCAGTAAAAGGGCTTGAGCTAAAAACACAGAAAAGATGTTGGCAGATGAATGTTGAGGCACAATTCTTTGAAAAATATCACATGAGCCCACTTTTTCCTACAGGACGAGAATGACGTGTACATCCTGACCAAAGTGTCGGACATCTTGCACTCGGTGTTCAGTAGTTACAAAGAGAAGGTGCTGCCTTGGTTTGAACAGCTGCTGCAGCTAATTGTTCAGCTAATAGTAAGTACTTCAGTTTTTTCACATCAGTCATATTGTACACATTTTCACTGTGTTCTGCTGCCATCCACAAGCCTACTGCTGCATTGCTTACTGATTTCCCGAACTACGGGGTGGGCCGAGGGTCAAAACATGCGTGCATAAATCGCACGTCAGAATAAGTAATGTTGAGGGGAATTTGCGTTAATGTGTTGTTGCGTTAACGCTGACAGCTTCTGTGGTGTAGTTCTGGATTGTTAAGAATTTTACAATTAAAGTGTGAATATGGTGCAATGCATTTATCTCGAGTTTTAAATATATTTAACAATGTTATTTACAAGGAATTGGCTACTATCAGTTTTTATATAAAAAATGTGATAACCCTCTCAGTGTGAAGTAGGTAGTATAAGAAAACTGCAGTGACCAAAACCAAAGTCAAAGCAATCGAATGGGAACATTTTGAACAGGCACTGCACTAGTAATGCACAAAGCACTGCAACCTCATTCGAGAAGCAGGAAACTGAATTTCTTTTTTTGAATTTGTGAAATGGTAACATTTAACTGCACCTACTGATTAGTCCATTCATTGGCTAGATGTGAAGTTTTTCTGAAGAATGCAGGAGGTGTTGGACTTTGATGCATGTCACACACTGAGGTTCACAGTAACTAACTAACCTTGTCTGTAGTGTCCCAACAGGCCATGGGCTGACAGACAGTGGGGTCTCTGCATCTTTGATGATGTCGTAGAGCACTGCAGCCCCTTGTCTTTTAAATACGCTGAGTACTTCCTGCGACCGATGGTGCAGTCACTTGGCGACTCGAGCCCTGAGGTTCGGCAGGCGGCCGCCTATGGCGTTGGTGTCATGGCTCAGTATGGAGGAGAGAACTACCGCCCGTTCTGTACAGGTATGGCCTGGCACTGACCTTGACTGGAGATGCAGATGTTGTCGCAGTTGATTGTCTTGAGTTAACTGGATGATGTCTTTGGCTGTTTCTTTGGTCCAGAGGCCATCCCCCTGCTGGTTAGAGTAATTCAAGCACCCGACTCACGGGCCAAGGAGAACGTCAATGCTACAGAAAACTGCATCTCTGCAGTTGGAAAGGTTATGAGGTTTAGGCCAGAGTGTGTTAACGTCAACGAGATCCTTCCCCATTGGCTCAGCTGGCTACCACTCAACGAGGACAAAGAGGAGGCTGTCCACACATTTGACTTCCTGTGTGACCTCATTGAAAGGTACATCCACCTTATTTGCCCCCTTATATGTTGAGGTGGAGATGCCTCTTATAAACTAGAGGATGACCAAACTGCTGTCCTTTTCTCTACAGCAACAACCCCATTGTCCTTGGACCAGACAACTCCAACCTGCCCAAAATTTTCCTCATCATCGCAGACGGAGTTGCAAACGAATCAGTCAAGAGTGAAGATGCTTGCAGCAAACGGCTGGCAAATGTCATCCGTCAAGTACAGGTGAGCCATCACTGACATTGTGCATCAGGATTTGAATTCAAGCTAGGGCTGTCCAAGGGTTGTGTCAACTTAAAAACTGAATATGGGTTAAAGAAGGGCGATAGTGAATTTCATCCCTAGCTGCGGCACGTGACCCAGCAGAAGCATATCGCCAGAGTAACCGCCAAGTGAATCTAGCTGCCGTTAGCTAGTTAACTAATTTAGCCGTGCAGCTAGCATTGCAGACTGGGACCTCGGAACTTTGGGGAAGTTTTAGTGTTTACACAGGGAACGGGCCAGGGCTCGTTGGTTCTTCACATTCTGTTGATGGGTTTATTCAACATCTGACTGGTTTGAACTAAAACTTGAAATGCTGATTTTGGAAAGAGGATCACCTCATGAGTTTTGTTTGAGTAACTACTGATACCATATTACCCAATATACAACGTTCAGCCTCACTAGATGTCAGAAAACAGTTAGTTGCTATGTAAAGATGTAGTGTAGTAAAGATGTCCTGACCAGAGAGCGAGGTCACACGTGTGTTATTATCGCGCTTCTCAGGGGTTTTGTTTTGGATAGCCAGTCTGGCCACGGCCAGTTCAGCCATTGGACTGCCTTGTTTAGACACAGTGAGCAGGGTTGTGTATGCTCTGACTTCTGGGGATAAACACCAGAGTCAAGAATGCAGTTGCATGAAAATATGTCAACACTTGAAAAGTAGCCCAAATCTGCAGGAGAGCTTCAGGGGAAAACTGGGCTACTAGGTATTTTAACTTTTTTCCTTTTTTGTTTTTAAAGTACTGCCTTTCTAGCAACTTTACTGCTTTACCTCTTCTCTGATGTCACTGTTGCACATGCTGTCACTCGCTCAACCACACCCTCACCATTTGTAGTCTTTCTTTTTGCTGCTTCATCATTACTAGAAAAGCTTGAACTGACAAGGAAGTACAAGGAGCCATTGCTATGGAGATGATGCAGTCTCGTCCCACTGGTGTTAACTGGAAGGTTTCGGAACGTTAATTAAAGCAAATTGCAAGAAGTGGCATGTCTTATCTCTTTGGTCTGAACATGGCCTTAAAAGCAGAGGCAGAAGCAAGAACCATGTTTGCATTGTGTTTTAGAATTGAAAATAATTTCTGTTGAGTGGCCTGCCATAAATCAGTCTTTGTATGAAGTTGTTAAGAGGTTTATCCTTTTTGTCTTGTCCCTAGGTGTCAGCAGGATTATGGACACAGTGTGTATCAACACTGAATGAGACACAGCAGAAAGCCATACAGGACCTACTGAATACTGCCTGAGCCTCGGCCCTATCACCTCCCCGCTATATTAACAAGCCCATGAAGAAAAGTTGAGTTCCTGGATCTCCTCCATACACTCCCTCTTCTTCCTCCTGCTCTGATTTGTAGTGTGTAAGGACGCCGGCTTCACCCCACCACCACCTCCCACCCTACTATTATACAAGTCCACTTATATTCAGCTGACTGGAGGAGCAGGTTGGATATTTATGACAATGGAGGACATTGGCCATCCACCTCAAAGACTTAACCCTGTATCCAATGACGTGGGAACGAGAGTAAAGTGTCAGTCATCCCCGTCTTCTCACAGTTCCATGTCCTTTATCTGGATGTCTTGTTTCCAACCATTCCCTGATGTTTGACTTCGCAGCCAGAGGGACTCATTCTCCTCGTCACCCAACGCAAACTCATTGGACAGTCAGGCTCAGAGGGGCCATCATGTGGGTAATGGGGACAGGACATTCTAATGGACTGAGCAATTGAGTGAAGTGGAAATGCACACTGGGTGATCACTGCCTGTCTCCTGTGAAATTTTTTTTTTTTATAAATATATTTTTACTTTTTTTCTTTTCTTGTTCAGTGTTCCCAGTGTTACCTGGGGGGAATTGGCCTCTGTCTGACTCAGAGGGTATGTTTCTAAAGGAATGGCATGTTAAGTGGCTAACTCTAGAAAATATAGATAGTTAGGAAATTTACATCTTCGTTGTCTAAGAGAGTTGACGTTGATCAAGCAGCTTTCCTCCATAGCCTTCCAGATAGCTGTTGAAAGGAAATGAAATGTTTGCCGAATGGTTCTCAGCCCTGAAGGTAGCAGTGTAAGGGGCTCTCAGAAAAGAGCAATAATCTGTAGTTGGTCATGGTCATATAGTGAGTGACAAGTTCAAGGAAGACCTGTTAAGGAGGTGAATTGTAGAGTATTTGTAAAGTGCGTGCTACCATACTCTTAACTTTCTGGTTTTGACCCTTTGCAGTCCTGCAGGTATGTGATGGAATTCCAGAAACAACCAACAATAAAATTCCATTTGAGAATTCTGAGAAATGATTTTTTTTCATTTGAATTACTAACCAAAAGGAATAGCTGCTTTGGCACAGGAGTTGGATTACAAGACTAATACACTCACACGTGTTATTTATCAAGCTAGACTCGAGCTTGTCTAAAGCCGGGGGGGGGGAACAAAGAGTCTGGATCTTTCCGAACTTTAAAAATGTGTCCAGAGTTGCAATGATCAGATTGTTGATACAAAGAAAATTAATTGAATTTCTTTTTTTGATAATTAACTGTTTGACATTTTTCCTTTTTTTTTTTCTTCTAACTTTCGTTAGTCTCGGCTTCCTAAATGAAGGATTTTCTGACAGTCCAAAACCTAAAGACCTTCATTTACGGTTATACAAGATAAGCAATTTGAAGATGTCACTTTGGGCTCTGGGACACCGTGATGAGCTATTTTTACAGGGGTTAAAGTTTTCCGTCGCTATGACGGAAATCCGTCAACTCGGCTCTCGTAAGGTCCCGTGGTCCCACCAGAAAGGCAGAGTGAGAACCGCATATAAAAAAATAAATAAATAAACATTTCGAGAGCCTTTAAAAATTCCTACAGTAGTACTGACCATGAATGCAACACTCCGCGTATCCTAGCAACACTCAACCCATAAGTCCGTGCGTTTTTGTTGACAGAAGTGGTAGCTCGAGTCGTCGCCGGTAGTAGAAAACTACATGTCTTTCTCAAAGCAGAAACGTACACTTGAAAATGAAAACCGTCGGTTCAACCCCGCCTGGACGGATCAATATTTATTTATGTTACCGCCGAGTTTAAATGCCAAACCGATGTGTTTAATTTGTAATGAGTGTGTCGCGGTTCTGAAAGATTACAGCGTGCGGAGGCACCACGTTGAGAAACACCCGACTTTCCGCGCAAACTTTCCCGAGGGATCTCAGGAGAGGGACCCGAGCAAACGTGCAGTTTGGTGCATCGTACAGTACGGAGCTGTATTACCATGGTACGTTCATGCACAGCCCCAGAGAGAGCTGCAGAAACAACAAACGTTACTACTAATGTGCACTAGTTTGTTTTTATGCACTTTGAGATGCTCCTCGAGTTCAAGGTTCATTTAAATTAAGAGCACATCCGAACATTTTCCTATAGGAAAGACGGGCCCATATCAAAGGAGCACACACTTTGCTTCGGGTTTTGCAGTATGGACGCGCTTCTACTGAAGGAAGGCGCCGATGTGTCGGAAATCGATAAACCGGTAAAAAAAAATAAGTGGAGGTGGTGCCGTTTAAAGTTATTTTGTGTGTGTGTTACACCGTTGTGTGTGTTGTTAAAACATTGTGAAAATAAATGCTTGCACTGACAACTTGTGCAGATGATTTGTTATATAGCCCATTAACAAGAATGGTGAAGTCTTGCAAAAAATATTGGTTTCATGCCCTGGCTTTGAACTAGAAGGGATAATGGACGACGTGTTTAAATATGAGGCAGTATGTGGCCATGACCCAAAGTGATACATAGATGCATTTTCAGTCAGATGATTTATTATATTTTTTTTTTACTTTAACCCCTGAATTTTTACTAAAGACTTCTAGGTGCTGACCACATTTGTGCCTTACTTGACCTCTGACAACCACCTACTTCCAGTACAGTTTCTAAGGTTTTACACACGGGGACACCAGTGAGCCAATGGCACAGCCAATCTTACAGTGGCCAACCTCTACATGGATGTTCCATAAACATCATATCCCAGCTCACTTGGACCTGGATGACTGAACCTTTAACCTACAGTGGTACTCAGCTGAGCACATACCTCTGCCAAGACCTAACAGTCTTTGATTTCATCAAGCCTAATCCAAAACTCTGTAGCCTGGTATCACTTTAAATTTTAAATGACCTATATCTGCTTAACCATAATTTACAATCACCAGATCTAGGATCTGCATCATATTGTACAAACACTGACATACCAGCCACCTAAATATGCCAGATTCTTATTTTTATTTTGTCCCCTTGCAGATCCATGCCAGAGATATTGATGAGCAAAGTTGAAAAATCCTCATGCAATGTTGCAGAAAGTGATAAAGGGAAGGATTCAGGAATGTATCTAGATCAGCACCAAAAGGTAATGGGGTCTAGTAATGGGGTCTATTCTGGGCCAAGAACCCTCCATCCAGTTTAGTGAAAATCCACTCGGTAGTTTTGTGTGATTCTCTTGACAGACCAACTAACGAATGGGCATGGGTTTAAAAATGAAGAAATAAGCTAACAACATGTAAGCATCTTTTAAGTAGCTTAACAGTCACTTAAAAATATATAGCATAAAAAAAATCTCACTACTGGCACCATCAACGTTTATTGATTACAAGTGTTATTTTCAGACGGGACACAAAACCTCTGTTTAGGTTTAACATAAGTCATTCACACATTATTGACTTAATTTCAGGTTTGGTTTGGTACTTTTAAAATTGTCAACCTTGTTAGAAAGGCTGTCTTGGCAGAAATCCCCGACGGGAAAATTCACCTGAACTCCACCCATAATTCTGTTCTGTGACGTCTAACCTCAGCCATACGCTTGTATCTCAGTTATCACTATTAATTGTCAAACGATTGATGATCAATGATTTATTTGTAGCGCATATATTCAAACAGACTTTACAAAGTGCTTTACAATCCAGGTTCAAATCTAAATCTTTAACCCAGTGTAATTGTGGCTACCAGTCTATGTATGTGAAACGGTGTATGTATGGTTTATTCATGTGATCCCTAGGTTTGTTACCAGACATGAGTTGGTTGAACAGCACAGCCATGCTTTATTAGGAACATCGAGACCAACAGCAAAGAAAAGTTTAAATTCAAGCGTTCAACTTAAAAGTCATGGATGGTGACCCTGGTGCGTCATGTAGACATATCCAACCTTAACAAAACCCCTAAAATATACATATGCATGTTTACAGCCTAGAGGAAATGCACTCAGTTTTAACTACCCATAAGACTGACAACTATCTAATATAACAACCCTGCAGCAAATCCTGTGTTCATAAAGTTTTTCAGAGAAGTGTTTATGGTCAGTTTGAGGTTGCAGCATGGGGTGCCGTTGAAAGAAAATATAAGAATCATGTTTGAAGGATGTTGAAGTTCATTACGATTCTGAGTTGGAGTTAAAATAAAACCACCTAGGAGGACATGGTGTCATACAGCAGTCCTGAAATAAGTTCTAACTGCATGTGATTCCATTGTTTCCAGTCACAGCTGGGGGTGTCACATAAACTCAACTGAGTGTATTTCCACAACAAGTCACTTCATGAAAAACTTTCCTCTGTACAGATAAGGATAGCATTTAATTCACTTTGAAAGTCAGGTGAACTGTTCCTTTTCATCTACAAGGGAGTGAATAGATAATGACTGAATTTCCATTTTTGGGTCAAGTTTGGTGGTCCACAAAACATTTCTGGAGCGCCACAGCAGCACAGCACTGCAGCACTGTCTCAAACAGCTGCAGTAGATGGGGAACGACCCATTAGATGACTCCATCCGGCACAATAGTCCAAGTCTTTGGAAGCCCCATGATCCCAAATGATTTGAAAAGACATTCACACGTTGTTCGTTTCTTCACTGTAACGACTGAGCCAAAAACTTCAGAACACATCTTTTCAAATCAGTCTCTGATTTCGGTGCCACCAGAGACTTGGATTATGCCGGACTAGCTGTATGGAGCCATTTGATTCATTTTTAGATTTGAAATGCCGTTACTGTTTTTGTAGTCCACAAAACGTTTCTGAAGCCAGAAGCAAAACTGAACCTGCCTTTCCACTGGCATTGGGGTGAGTAGATAATATATGGATTTTAACTTTTGGGTGAGCTGTTCCTTTTTAATCCCAGTTAGGGCCATTTTCTGACATTTAAGTTGCAAGTTGAAGTCCCCAGACCAGCTGGGAGACACCTGGCTAGGGTCAAAGAATGAGAGGCTTGTCGCTTCCCTGTCGCTTTCAAGCTGTGCTTTTGATACAAGGACTGTCAATTGTGAAATTTCTGAATCACGACACTTCTTTCCAAAGGACAAGTGTCCACTGAAAGGCTACGTGCAATTTATTTGCAGAGAGCAGCTTTTAAAAGTTTTCAGTTTTGAAGCTTTTGTTAAAGCCCATTACATAACAAGTGTTAGTGATGTGACTCTGGAAATCAAACCGACCCTTCACCTATAGACTGGATTTGATCAGAGGCCATAATGTTGGGGAAACCTTTAGTGGGAAGGAGGGCAGATGAATTATAGCGAGCTACAGGGAATCAGAGTTGCTTGGCTGTGAGCCCACGATCATCTGATTCCTGATTAAACACCAACGACGAGCAGATTTGTGCCAAATAGAAAATAAAGATTTTGAGTTTGAATCCACACCATGAGACCAGACGGGTGTGTGCCAGTGTCAGAAGATGATACAGTATTTACAGTGGAGAGGACCACCTGTACAAGCTGGTAAGCGAGGTGAACGTGCTGGGTAGTAAGTTAAGCGAGGAAAATGTCACATTAAAACATGGTGATTTAGTCTGAGTGCTTCTCACAGAACAAACGACCACAGAGCCTCCAGGCTGCTGCTTCCTTCCATTTTTTTTTTCCATTTCCCATCATCCATTTAGTCCTTTCTCACATGTAGTCTTCTCCTTTTAGCCCTTTTCTTCACTCCTCCTCTATTGGAGCATGTCCACAAAAGCATCAAACTCGTCAATGTTTTTCTCATAAACAGCCAGTTTCTCTGGCAGCGAGTCCTGCAAGAGAGAGTACAAATCACTGTTACTACTAACATCACTGCAGAACTTTTTTTTTTAACAGTGAGAAGTTGAGATTTTTCAAATTACTAAAATTACAAGAAGCAGGTTACCAGGTCATCGGCCATCGACTGGGAGCTGATGTGTAGTGAGAGACTGGCCAGCTGAGGAGGGTTTTGAAACTCTCTGTAAAAAGTGCCCAGATCCATCGGCAACAAGTCGTCTTTAGAGAAGGCCGGACGCTAAACACAGAGGCAGACAGAGAGACACGCTGTTCACCTCACAAAGGTTTTAAAAATATATATTTATACACATGTAAACTTCAATCAAAAATCCACATGCTCTACAATAGAAAGCATGATAAAAACAGGGTGTGATGTTCATGGTCTCACTGTTCCAATACACTGATCTTACTGACTTGTAAACTGTCATTTCATCTTTTTGTTAACAGGCTTATTTGCTTTCTTGTGAGCTGGATGAGAAGAGCAGTAAGACTCAGATCTTGTTATATAGTCTACTCTAGCACCTGACTCATTGCTTTTATGCTTCAGTTTTTGTACAAATTAAACAAATGAGATGTTACAGATGAATCGATGAACTTTAGAGGTGCTTGTAGGTAGATTTTGGTAATCCACTGGTCATAATACTAGTTAACAGCACTGGATAGGTTTGGTTTATTTTCTCGATTCCTTTGGAGAGAGTGTTTACTAGGGACAGCTTTGAGAAACTGAACTTTGTATTACACTGCATTTCTATCTTGTTATTCAAAGTTCAATCCCTGATGGGTGGTACTTTTGTTGAACTCTGGAATCTTTATTTTGGACAATATTATTTTAACTTGTTTAACCCTAACCTGCAAAAAACACCTAGATAAAGTCAAACTGTTGTTTTAAAGCACCCCAGTATTTTTAAAGAATTTGAAAATGTATATTACTTTGTTGGGGCATAAAACAAATGATCTATTGATCTTTACCAATCCAAATGCCAATGATATAGCTGTAAGTCGGAAGTCGACCTGGTGGCAGGCATCATGTGTAACTCTAATACAGAAATAGACAATCTTCTCACTGATGGTCTTGTTTGCTTATGTAGGTCATATAGAGGCAGCAATATTAAATTGAGACAGTTTCATTTAAAGTGACAGTACTTGTAGTATGTTTAAAATGCTTAGTGGAAAACAAAGAATAGAGCAAATATCACGTACAAAGTCCACCATGACAAAGTCATCCTGCGGCCCTGATCCCTCTGAGCCCTGAGAATGGAGGCTGGCCTGCAGAGGTGACGGGCAAGGAGGAGAGTCTGGCGGTTGCACCTGAACACACACACACACACACACACACACACACATAGATACTATTCCAACTGGAGAAAACTTGTGTCAGCCTTTAGGGTCTATATGTGTGAGACCCAACCTCATTGTCAATTCATTTCAAGACAAACCAAAGTACTCTGCTGTATGAGGAAAGTTACCATGGGGTCATTTTCCTCTGAGTCCAGGCCTCGAGGAGCAAATGCAGCGAAGGGCAGGTCCAGACTGGCTGCTGTTATCTACACACACACACACACACACACACACACACACAAGGTTGAATTAAGTGACAAAAGCTGAACCTAGCTCTTTTCCTCTGTTCTGATCATTTTGGATTTGTAGACATTTATTGACCGTCACTGAACAATTGCAAGGATTACTGCAGCAGGAAGGCACTAACATGTGTGGTTTACCTGTGTGCTGGGTTTATTCACAAAGGCTCCAATTTTCCTTGTGAATGCATTAAGAGCCTCCACAGGGTCAGAGGGAGAAACACTCCTCCTGCCCTCATCCCTCCTTCCGTCTCCACTGTGTGACAGGCTGTCATCATCACCGCTGGACGGAGAGACAGGAAGTTTAAATTCATACCTGAAGACTTTTGTCTTCAGAAGTTTTAGTCAAGGATAAAAAATTGGCAAAAAAGAAAATCATAAAACATCACACCAAGTTTAGATATTCATATTCAAACTTGCTGTCAGGAGAGAATTACATGCTGCCAGGTGTGATAGGAGGGTGATCTACTGTCAGATGGGCATCAGCTCCATGAACTGGGTGGGCAGGAACCAGTACAACCCCGCCTTCTTTCCCAGCATGCAACATCTGAGGAAGAATAAGAGAGCAGAGTTAAAAAGACTAGACAACTAAAACATTTTATTGTCCTATTAGCTCTTGTGACTAACAGGACACGGATTACATTTTACACATTAAAGTGTGTTTATAGGTCTCAAGGAAAACTATTGCATAAGTGAAAAAAAATCGTAGAAATCCTTGTGTGGAAAATACATGTAATCTGACAAACTGTCGCACCACTTTACTACAACAAGGAAACTAGCTTTAGTTGAGAAAAGGCTGCAGGCAGCGGGACAGCAGACTGGGATTAAATGACAAACACTGTAATAGAGGATTTGACCCATTATGCAATAAAAAATATCATGGTCCCTTGGCTGCATTTTTTTTTAATACTTGTTGGTCAACATATCCCAGGTATACTTGTATGTTGGCTGTACTGTGGATCTGTCAGTGAAGCCAACTGACCTGGTTTGGATTGGCAGCAGGATGACAAAGCTCAGCAGCCCCGGCTGGAGCCGGAGGCTGGTACGATAACCTGGAAGCATACAGCTACAAAGACACAGACACAGAAGGAAGAAGAGGGAATGTTAATCACAAAACATGGAGGCCTTTAGGTTTAACACTGCTCTGTTAGAACATCAGAGCTCTTGAGATAGGTGAAAGATTACTGGGGTTTACTACTGTGGTGCATGTTATGGAGACAAGAAACCTTTTGATCAAACAGGTGGAGCACAATATAAAAAGGAGGATGTTAAAAAATGTTTTCTGATGCAACCGACAAACAGGGTTCAAACTGCTTTTTAAGAGTAAAATTCATGCACTTTTCAAGCACTTTCCAGGTTACTAAATCAAAACTGTCCAGACTCTCAAAGCCTTTATTATTGGGAAGGTTGTGCTTACTCGAATCGAGGGTCTAAGGACAGAGGATGTTGTCTCTGTAGCGATCATTAGCCCACTGAGGCAATGTGATTGGGATTTTGGGCTATAAAAATAAAATTGATTTGATGGGATTATTATCACATCTAAATTGTAATGACTATGTGAAAAACAAAGTTCAGAATTGACTTAATACCCACAGCAATAAATGTCATTGTCATTTCTTTTTAAACCAGCTTTTCATATTCAGTTTGACTGCATTCATATTTTAACACCAGTGGACAACTAATGTGACAACATGATCCTTTCATTTCAAATAATGAACTAATGTTGAGTGATTGTGGAGAGGAAACATTTTCTCTTGCAGTATGTTCCAATTCAAGCATATTCCTAAAAACAAAATGCTATAAAAAAGCATTTTCCAAACTTCTGAGACTTTCTAGGAAACCTGGACACACAAAGGAGCAACACACAAGTTCTGAGTGATCAACAGTGTTGCTCAGCTGAAGGTGTCTCACACACAGTCACACTCTCAGTGGCCAGTAGAGACTCACAGTGTGAGTGCCAAGTCCAGGAGCCAATGGGAGCTGCACATTGTCCAGGGGGACGGGCTTAGACAGTTTTGAGGGCGAAGGACTCAGAGTACACACACACTGACATAATGCAAACCACACCCACACACGCACGAACGCACACGCACACAAACAAGTAAAAGAAAACAGACAAAGAGAGAAGAAAAAAGCGAAATGAAAAATAGGTATGAAAATGAAGAGAAGACACAGGATAAAGAGACAGTAAAGAAGAGCAGCTGAGTGTGTCCTCTGACCTGAGAGGGCGGGGAGGTGGAGAAGGAGGTGGTGCAGACCTCCTGTGAGTCCTGAACACCTACAAATGGTCCTCCGTCCTCTTCATCTGGAGCTCTGGACGCATACACACAAACACATATTGTCATTTAAATCATTCATGTTTTTGACACCGTTCTGGACGCTAAAAGCTCCAATAGGAAGGCAGAAATGATACAAACCAAACAGAATCTCCCTTTAGATTTTGTCTTTAAAGCCTACATACGCTGGTTTTGTTTGATACATGATGGAGAGAACAAGGCCTCAGGAAGGACCTTGGTACTAAATGGAGTTAAAAAACGTAACATGCAGCTGAGTCATGCTTCAAAATGCAGAGCCTGAAGTGATGAATCATGCGTGACCTCCAAAGGATGAATGACATCACCAAAAGCTCTTAAGGGCCATAAGCACTGAAAGCATCTGACGGGCGCTTTTTTAAGCACACCTGTTGTTTTAAATGGCCAAACATTCATGAAAAGCGCTTTGAGGCACGTAAAAACGGCTTGACGCTCGTACTCCGAACTTGTTTCGATTTTGGAGCATCGAATGAAGACTCAGTCAGTCAGCTGCTTACCCGTTTGGAGAGAGGGAAAATATATAAGGAGAGAAAGTGGGAGGGACACAGAGAGGGACGAGCAGCGCTGCTCCCTGTGAGGACACAATGCTGTGAAATCTCTCACCAGTAACGGATCCTTGCGGACACTAAGGTCACTATAGAGGAATATGAGTTCTACATATAAATAGCAACTTTTCCCCAAAAGGGCAACAGTACAACAATAGAGCTTATTCTATAGTGTTGGCATTTCAAATCTGATTTCTGCAGTGCACAATAAGAGCGTTCAATAGCACAACTCAATGGAGGCGCATGGATGATCACTTTCCGTGCGTCTTGGCCTTCAGCTGTTTGTAACGAGCTGAGCAGCAGCAGCTACAGCTCTGTGTATGTGCTGGTTGGAAGACTTTGAAAGAACTTGTGTAGATAATGTTGCCATTTTAATTTTTTTAAATGAATGATGGATGTGATCTCCGGAGCTTTGCGTAGCTACCTGTAGTTGCAGGGCTGTCCCATGTTTGCAGGGCGCTGGCTGCCGCCTGGAGGATCCACAAAGTGATCCACAATGATCCCCATGATGGGAGCAGAGCGCTCAAACTGTCTGCAGAGGACACAGTTCAACAGTTGACTCGTTATTCTGATGTTCGACTTGTCTCGACAACAGAGCAGTGAAGCAATGAACCACAGTGTTATCATCTTCAAATGCATAACAGCAGAGCTGCTGCAACAACTGACTCATTGATTAGTTGTTATTGCCAACTATTTTGATAACTGCTTAATTGGTTTGAGTCATATTTTAAGAAAAAATAGAAGTCAAATTCTCTGGTTTCAACTTCTTAAACTTGACTGTTTTCTGCTTTCGATCCTCCTTGATGACAGGAAGTGAGTTTCTTTGGGTTGTGGACCAAAAAAACCCTAAACATCACTGAGCATTGGAAAACACTGATTGACATTTTCTGACCACCGGCAGTGGCAGCCCTACATAAAAGGGTCAGAAATGAGAATTCAATAGGTTTCTAATGAAAATAAGGAGACTGTGTTGTTTCTCATGAAGTGGGTTACTTACCTGTTGGACATGAACGCCAGGTTGGTGCGGTAAGCACATGAAAGTGTGACTGTGCCGACGGGGGTGCCCACGACACCGACACGCACCGTCTGAAAACCTGCAAAACAAACAACACCCTGTTACTATCAGAACGGTTGGAGAGGATATTTCTACAGTACTTTTTGTTTGATTTAGTCTTTACATGTGACTTACATCCAAGACTTCTAAAAGTGAATAATTTACATTTCATTTAGTTCCTGGACAGTTTGGGCTATTTCTTTATGTAGCAAGGGCAAAAAAACTTATATTCAACAATACAAAACTAGGAACTATTTTTAAATTTCAAGTCCTTCTGCAAAGAAGACTGTATGGGTTGACACATGTGTACACACACAACAACATGTCAACCAAGAAGCTGAGTTCACAGTTACCTTCTCCTAATCCACTCAGCTGGACTTCCCCAAAGTAAATCCTGGACATGAGAGAGGCAGAAACAGACGCCGACAGATGTCATACATGAACTGAATGTTAACAGACTATTAACGTATTTAGAATGAAAACCAAGGCAACATTTTCCAGGTTTTAAAAGCTGTAGACCTGACAGAGAAGGAGCTTAAGTTGACTGAATGTATGAAACCAGTTCAGCTGTGTGCAGACAGGAAACCGAACAGGTGGATTCAACTCACCTGTATAATATTACGTAGTCGTGTCCCTGCTTTCTAGACAGTTTATAGGCGGGTGTTACTCTGGTTATAGCCAGCAGAGACTTCAGAAGGACAGACAGACGATTGTAGACTGTATAGGACACTTTGATGTCCTTATCACACCTACAGTAGAGACAGACAGCACGTCGACTCGTTACAGTTCAGCAGGTGATTGGATATTCAGTGAAGGCCCACAGCAACAATATGGCACAGAGAAGCATTCATCACATGTGATTCACACGATGAAACAACCACTACAGGGCAGTGCAGGGGTCCATCAGCTCAGGGAAGGCTCTGCAGTCCTCCAGGCTTATCCTCCTTTCACCATTTGTACAGTGAAATGAATAAAGACAAAAATGAATCCACTCACTTTTCATTCATCTCTAGGCACCAAGTCTCTAGCTCCATTGAGTCCCCCTGAGTGAGAAAGACAGGAAAGCAAAAATTATTATTATACATTTTTAAACTATACAAGATGAATGTGTGACAGTTCACAGTGTATGTTTCCTCTCATACTGTAGTTTATAAAGCAGATAGCTGCAGTGATTATTGGTTATTCTGTCAGATTTTCTGCATGGTTTGCGGTTCTCTGGCTAAAGAGTCATTTTTACAAAAGAAGAAAATAGTCTTCAGGGGAATATTTTTACCTCTGATGTCTTCAGGGAGATCTCGACACACATGGAGCGCCCAATGCCTGGAAGCTGGCCAGCCAGTGCCCTCTTGGCTTCATGAGTCACCTCAGGAATGTCTTTGATGGCCAAATTAAACTAGAAGAAAAAATTAGAAACTAAATGATATATTCTTTAAAACAGAAAGCAACAGTCCAAACTGTATAAATATATTCATGTGAAGACCTACTTTGAACTGTAAATCCAATTAATCATTACAACAGCAAATATTACAAGAATGACTCGATTATTTTACCCAGTCAGAGCCGGTAGGTGATGAGGATGAGCGAGTGCAGATCTTCTCTCCAAGGCGAGCCTGGACAATCACCTGGACAGTCTGCAAGATACCAAGCAAACTGTCCACATGAAAACTGTTTCCACAGGCAGATCCAGAGTAGCATTACTTGTGGAAAGACATTTTCAGTTTGCACCAAAAATGAAATATATCTTCATTGATGTAGAGGCAGAAACATCTGTGTCACATATGACATAACAAAACAAAAATGAAAAACGCTGCCTCGTGAATGTTGGATATATTGATGAGAGGAAATTATAGATCCACTGGAGAGTGAAACTTTGATGTGGTGACATGCTTTAATTCAAATCAAAAAGGTTGCCACAAAGGGGAAGTGAGAAGATGTTTTTTTTTATGAATCAACCTTTTAAGAAGAAGAAGAACATATCCCTCCATCACACTGGCTATTTACCTTCAGGGCAAAGAACTTAATGAACTTGTCCAGGTCTTTTTTATCCTGGGGACTCAGGCCACTGTCCATGTTGTCACGACCCTGCAATCGAACAACAAAACGCGGAAAAGTGACGAACTTTCAACCAGAATACATTCACTCCTCACGTGTCAAAGACAAAATACAGTAAATGATCAGAACCAGGCTCAGCTGGACCAAAACAAACTATTCTGACCACTTAAATACAACGTTCTGCTACATAGCACTAACTATTTCTGACTGGGAGCAACGTAACGTTACAATATAATGAGAACGCTTCCTTCTACACTAACAGAATAAAGATCCTGTACATCACAGCTGATTCTGTTACCCCCACATGACAACTGTCTGTGCTACTAGTTAGCAAGTGAGGCCTCCATGTTTACATCAAGTGTTCCGAATAAGATTCGGAGGCCATAATAAAGTACAGACACTGACAGTCCCCTCATATATTACACTATATAACCAGGTACATCAAACACGTACAATTGCGCAGTTTTATCGACTATAACTTAACGTGTATGCCTCTCAAATGGGAGGCACTGGAAAGGTGACTCACTGAACAATGATTAGCTTGTGGCTAATATTAGCTAGATAGCTAAACAACACGCACTTTCGCGTTATCACAAAACAGTAAAACTTACATTAGCTTGTCTCTCAACAGCGTACCTTCTACAAAACACAAATCAAACACTGACGATGACATGCAAGGCTGAATTTCACCAACATTTACGCGCCCCGTTCAGATGTAGACAACGTCAACAGCGGCTGTGCTACTCTGTTTATCTTCTCCATGTCGACATATGTAGGCAGAGGCACTTTCACGAAGGCACTTTCGTTCATTTTTCGTGCCTGTAAAATGTACAGCCTAAATAATACTTGACCTTAGACGCTACACATTAAAATACAAGACACATTTGACTATATGTGCTTCAAACATAATTTATAAATACAAAAGCGTAACGCCACTTCTGGTGTCGAATGTGCGAATGCGCGTGGCAAGTTGAGTATTCCTCAGGGTTGTTTTGGTCGAGAGATGCTGCATGACTCCCAAAGGTAACAGCGTTTTCATTTAGAAGAACAACGACGGCAACGACAACGATATTAACAGTAATAACAGCAGCCATTCAGATACTCGTTACAGCTCAGATGCAAGCTAGCTAGCTAGCTAATTAGCACGTAGGCTCGACTGATGCAGAGAGATGTGGACAGGTTTCCATGCTAATAAGTAACAACTTTCTACAGTTGTTCAGTCAGCGAGGGCTTTATTGGCATTGTGAAAAATCAAACAAAACAGTAACACTATGGGCAATATATAATTATAAAAGAGAATACCAAATCTAAGCAATGTAAGTATTCCACAGACTTTGTGGAATAGAATGGGATCTTTGCATATGTAAGGTATAGAAATATGCTGCAATAACTGTCGAGTAAGAATATAAGAAGAAGCTTGTGATGAATTTATATTGCGTATTAATGTAAGTGTGTTATTCCTCCCAGCATGCAGCATGGCGATTCCTATAGCCATCTTGGACTGTGATCTACTCTTACACGGCCGAGGCCACAAGACCCTGGACCGCTTTAACCTGGACTCTGTCTCAGACAACACCCTGCTCACACAGTTCGGCTTCCCCAGAGACTTCATCCTGTATCTGGTGGAATTACTCAGAGAGGTGAGTGTGCGCCAACTACCTCTCCCTTAAAATGTGTGTGTCTTCAAATGTACAGCTTCTCTGCGCTGTGTGTTCTGTCAGGCTCTCTGCAGACGCACCCAGCGGTCCAGAGCCATCAGTCCTGAGGTCCAGGTGTTGGCTGCTCTGGGCTTCTACACATCTGGGTCATTTCAGACATCTATGGGAGATACTATAGGGATCAGCCAGGCGTCAATGTCAAGATGTGTATCCAATGTGACCCGGGCCCTGGTGGAGAAAGCTCCCCAGTTCATCACCTTCGACAGGTACAAAACCATTCTACTCTTGTGGATCACTTGGGCATCTTCTGTTATCGTATCACGCTGTCATCATTGGCATGGAGCTGTAATGGCGTATTAAAAACAATAAGACAAGGAAGACAAATTACAATCACAGCAATGATGTTTCCCGAACAGAGATCCGTCCTGCAGGGAGCAGTCCTTCCAGGAGTTTCAGAGGGTGGCAGGATTCCCAGGAGTTCTGGGGGTGCTAGACTGTGTTCAGGTTCATAATATTACATATTATTAACATGTTTGAAGACTCAGTATAGCTTGCAGGTAACAGCCTAGCTGATCTGTCCTTTTCCATATCTTTTTCCCCTTCATCTGCAGGTCACCATCAAAGCTCCAAACAGCGAAGACTCATCATATGTGAACAAGAAGGGCTTCCACTCTGTGGGCTGTCAGCTGGTCTGTGATGCCAGAGGGTTGTTACTCAGTGCAGAAACCCACTGGCCAGGTGGACTCAAAGACACGGAGGTTCTAGAGAAATCTGCTCTCCACAAACAGCTGCTGGACGCAGAGGAGGGCTGGCTGCTGGGTGAGACAGGGGCTTCACACTGCCTGCATCAATCTGCTGCGTCTGAACATGTCGAAAAAGGAATCAATTCCTTTTCTGTTTCTTAGGTGACTGTCGCTATCCGCTGAGGAAGTGGTTGATGACCCCGGTCGACTGCCCAAAATCCCCTGCAGAGATCAGATACAATCTGGCCCACACTACTACACATGAGATAGTGGACAGAACCTTCAGAGCCATTCAGACCAGATTCAGATGTTTGGATGGCACAAAAGGATACCTGCAGGTATTAACCCTAACCCTATTCTATTCTGTTCTAGCCCTCAATATTGTAATCTGTCATATTTCATACTAATGTCTATCATTCTCTCTCCCCTGCTTTCCACAGTATTCTCCAGAGAGGAGTTCGTCCATCCTGCTGGCCTGCTGCGTTCTCCACAACGCCTCCCTGCAGTCTGGATTAGATGCGTGGACTCTGGAGAGAACCGACCCTCTGGAGCAGCCCGAGAGCCTAGAGCAAAGACCCGAGGACCGCGACAGCCAGGCAGAGGAGCTCCGAAAACAGCTTATACTCAAACACTTCAGCTGAGATGTTGGCTGGACTCTGGAGTTCTCCTTTGTTGATGTCAAAGGGGGTCGAGAGTGAATTAAAGGTTTCATATAACGCTGAATTCAAGGTTAATTTTTAAATGCTTTAATGTTGAAAAACTGTATTTTCACATCAGCTCTGTCTGTGTTTTTGCCCCAGTCCCATGCTGGGGGCGTGGCTGTAGAGTTGTGACATTACAACCTTACAGACGTCCTGACAGCGCATCAGAAGGCTCAGAACACAGGCGGTGGGATACCTGGCCCCGCCTCATATTCAAAAAGGGGAAGGAAATCTTACTTTCTGCAATATGGAACCTTTAAGACTGGGACCAGAACCAACCAATGCTTGACATAAAGGCCACATTTAAATCAAGAAATGGCACAGACACAGTGTTGCTGATGCAGTTTTTTTATATTTTGCTGGTTCCTACTCTACAGACTACACTAAGATAACATAGTTATATATGGAGTAACATGCAAGATGCTATACAACAAACCAAGACAACATTTTACCAAAACACATTTCAAGTGACTCCCAGGAAAGTGCTTTATTATTCTCTCTCAAACATTCTGCAAACATTCATAAAGAGGTTTGAATAATGAAGCACCTCCTGGTGTTTCACAGCTACTCAAACTGTGTGCAGCTGCTGTGTTGTCAAGGTTTCATACAAGTGAAAAAGGTCACCCTCTTTTTTTTAAAATCCCTCCCACTTTCCATCTTCCTTTCCCAAAATATCTGCTGATTTTCTCCCATTTTCCTTTTCCACATGAATTCCACAGGTTAAAATCTTGGACTATGTCACAATACAAAAAAAGGCCCTTATTTACAACAACTGCACACCATGTGTCATTTTTATGTACATTGGTGCATTAGGACTGTTAAAGGTGAGAATGACAGGATGTTTGTGCAATGGGCTGCAGTCACATACATGATGTTTTTGTGTACGCTTTAGCATGAGTGACACAAAATGATCGAGATAAAGAGATGAGAAAGAAAAGCTGTGGTCATGGTGATGTTTCTGGGATCAAATTCTGTGTTTGATTGTTCTATAAGTCTGTCAGCCACTTATTATTTCTTCAGGGATGTGGACTGGGCAGTGAAATGTCTGTTTTCATAGCTTAATTTAAAGGAATATCATGACATTTAAAACAAATGTTTCAGGGATGATCATGGTCATGATCGAGTGGAGAAGAAATATTGACTTGTTGTAAATGTCCTGGTGTTCCTTTAAATTGTGATGATAACAAAGCTAGTGGTGTTTTACTTCCTGGAATGTATTAGTCCCCTGATTGACTTCATCAATATATACACACTTTCTACAAATAGGAATAAATACAACTTACACTGCTGTCGCATGAGCACATTTCGATGTTGAGATGTTTCCTCCATTGCCTGGTTTAACGTTAGATGACGCGTTTATGACAAAATATAATCTACATTAAAGGTGCAATATGTAAGAATTGGCCACCTGTCAAATTCATACTAACTTGTCTTAAAAGAAACCAACCAATACTAGTAACCCCTAATGGTAACTACCATGGGCTAGCTCAGATATCCTTGCAGTTAGTGGTCCAGACTGGGAGCTCTGAGCACCGAGGATACATGGATACCCAGGCGAAGCCCGTCTAGACCCAGGGAGACCCGATGGGCCGGGCCAGGTTTGAAAGGAGACAGCAAGAAGACTGGGAATTCAGTGTGCATCGAGCTGGTTTGCACTGCTAGCACAAGAGCTTTGGACTGTAACAGGTGGCTAGCTGGTTAGCAACAGTACATGTCTATACAACACAATACACAGGTGCCATAATGTCACAACTCAAACATTGTGTTGGTAATTTGCATATGAATATGCTGTTTTTCTTGATAATTTAAATACTTAAATGAAATTCTTACATTCTTCACCTTTAATAATTGTTGTCAGTGTTTTCATATTTTTTATATTTAAATTTGTATTTTTTTGATACATTTGTTGGCTTTTGGGGTAAAAATACAAAACAAAAAAACCTTCATTTTTAGGGTAAAGAACAATTTTGTTTAAGGTCCAATTGTACGAGCTAATGGCATTTTTAAACTCTGGGGGAACAAAAAAATGCTCTCTTGTTTTCAGGCGACAGCAGTGGAACATAAACAACACTGTATTACAGTTAAAAGACAAACAGAGCATGTCAAAGTTTTACAATTCATGAAACAGCATGTACAACTGCACATCATCCTAAAGGCCCAAACACAACACACAATTCCTTTTTTTTTCTTTGCATAAATTATTATGCTCTTTTTTGATGCTCAGAATATATTATAAGTTGTATTTTTGAGTTTTTTTGTAAACATTATTTAGAAAAACAAAACATTAAGATAAACTGATCTTAGAAACAAGTTTTTTTTGTTGCATAAATTAAATATGCCCTTTTTTTGATGCTGCAAATATATTACATATACAATTTTTAATTCCATAAAAATACTTAGATGTTATGTTTCCCCAGCCTCTGTCAGGACCCCTTCAAAGGTCCCTTGATATGAAAATATGGTTGCCTCCCAAAATGCTGCAGAATTCTGGTCAGAAATTAGATGTGAAAAACTAGATTTAACCTCAGAGACAGATTTAAAAAGTGGAAAAATAAAACATATTTTGTTGAAACTCTTAACTACAGACACAGTACACAACTGTTAAGCAAGCAGTTCAAACCCAGGCTGGCTCTTAGCAACGGTGAATTTGTCAAGCTAATACTGCTACAGCTCCAGATGCATCCATGGGCAAAACACAGGGACAGATACATCCTGAACGCCATCCACTTCAGTGAAAAGTGTGGTTTCAGGCCAGCCCTGATTTAAACAAAAAGTGTGTAATCTGTTGCCGAGTTAGTTTGTCAGGTTTATCGTTGTATTAGTGGACTTAAAGGCCGAATTGGTCATGTTTGACCACAGTAAGTGGAAGGCACTTTAAAAGGCACTGCTTCCTTTAAAAAAGGATCTGTTCACACATTTTGCTCACACCTGCACGTCTGGTGTTTTAACATGCTAGCATTAACACATGCTGCATTCATTATGTACCATTAAGGACATACCTAATTAGCTGTTTGATCAAACAATTAAACAAATCATTTTGATAACTAATTATTAACTAAGGTCAATTATTTAGCAAATATGTCAGACATTCTTTGGTTCCTGCTCAGCCTCTGGGAAACTGACAGTCTTTAAAAAAAAAAAAAACTGTTTTCTGACCTTTTCTAGACTAAACAATTTATTGAATAAAAAAAAAATACGACTTAGTACTGTACATTTAGAGTTTGGTTGTAACATAGACAAACCATGTGCTAACATCACCTAGATCCCCACGGTTGAGGCCAGTCATGTCTCTCTAAATATGTATCTGTGATCATGAGTTGTTAAAGGTGCAAGGTGTGTGTGTGTGTGTGTGTGATTCAACATTAAAACCACACTTCTCATAAAGAGGAAGTTGCTTTCCCTCTACTTGCCAACGCAGCACTACATTTGTTTAGGAGAAAAAGTGAGGACAAAGCCAGAAGCAGCTTATAATTGTATGAACTCTATCCTGACATGGCAATGGTCTGACTCATTTGTGATGAAGAATTATTTCTGTTAAAATGCTGCAAATTCCATCTGTAAGTTACTGTGTATTGTCTCTGATTAAGACCCTATGTTTTACATGCAATGTATCTGCAAAATATTATTCATGAATTTAAACTACATATTCTTCATGATTGTTTAATTATCTATATTGGAATGCATAAAAATTGGGATTCCAATAAGGCAGTCCCTTCAAAATCAAGTAAACTCAGGTGTGGCAGAGTCTGTTTAAGCAGAGAAGTGAAGCACCACGTTACATACAGGCAGTATACCAGTCATGGAGGATGGAAGGTCAGCAGTGTCTGAAGTCTTGAAGCTCTCTGAAAGACATGATGATGAAGATTTCGTTCCTGTGGTTGATGTGAAGCCCGTTGAGTCCAGGAATCTGGAGGCTTCTTGCTTTGTAGGGGTCAGAGGTGAGAAGTCATGGAGGAGAGGCCAGGCTGTGTCAGAAAAGCTCTGAGACTCCGTCTGGTTTGGATTCTCTGAGGAGAGGAGAGGCACTCAGTTTATGCTTAAGGGTTATATATGTGCTGTGTGTGTAATCTTTTTTACCTGCGGTCAAAATTGGGCCCAGTTGTCTGGTTGCTGTGTGCATCAGCTGTGTATCGTCCTGCCTCGATGTGGGAATGTCCTCCAGACTGTAGCCTCTCCCCTTCTGATGTGACTAAACTCTCCTCCAGCGGAGCTCCTTCATTGTAAAAGAGCAGGCTGCGGGAACGGACTGCAACACACAAACACACTCATTTGACTCCCATGTCATCTCGGCTGCATGACTTGAATTCGTTCACTTCCCAGAGTCCTGGAAAAAGTGCACTAATTAATCAAGCGGAATGTCCAAATATTCTCTATTTCAAGTTTTTTTAATGTGTGGATTTCCTGTTTTGTACATTGAATATCTCCAATTAATTCATTCATTTATTTGACATTTTATCCATTGTATTTTATGTTGTTAGGAGCACTTGAGCCTTAAGGGGGCACTAGTCAGGCTTCAGATTTTAAACCTCAGATTTATCTCCCTCAGAGGCAGTCTCACATAGCCAGACCTACAGCTGTGGGCAAAAGTGTACATATACTTGTAAAGAACATGTGTATCATGGCAGTCTTGAATTCCAGTGATTTCTACAGCTCTCATGGTTCTCTGATGGAATAAGTGGAACACAAACTACTTTGTCACAAAAACATTCATGAAGTTTGGCTCAATAATTCATTCATTATAGGTCTTCTGAAAATGTGACCAAATCTGCTGGATCAAAAATATACATACAGTAACATGAACAATCAATTTAGGTGATTATAGAAAGTTGTTACAATCATATTTGCTTTGTAACGTGGCCTCTTAACTTCTTCTGAGTGATTCTGATTGGTAGCAACTGATGACTGTTCTGGGCCCATTTTAATAGGACTTGTTTTTTTTATAGAAGTCATTTTTTGGGGCCTTTTTAAAGCTTAATCCGATAGGACAGCATGAGAGATGACACGGTCTACCAACTGAGCTACTGTGGCGCCCCTTAATAGGGCTTGTTTGATACACCAATTAGACTCAGCCACAAACACTTGGAACCATTGCAAAGCAGTTATAGGTCCCAAGATCAAATGTGCTGCCGCTGAGAGAAAATTGGTCAGCATGGTCAAGAGTGAGCCAAACACCACCAAAAAGGCAAGTCAGTAATGAAAAGGAAACATGGTGGTGGTAGGATTATGCTGCGGGGCTGCAGTGGATCTGCTACCTACTCCAAAGAAAATAAATGGAACAATTCTTCAGGAAAACCTAAAATCATTAGAGTTGGGTGTTCCAACAGGACAATGATCCCAAACAAACATCAGAAGTGATAAAGGAATAGCTAAATCAGGCTAGAATTGAGGTTTGAAATGGCCCTCCCAAAGTCCTGACTTGAACCCCATCAAGAATGTGTGGACTGTGCTGAAGAAACGAGTCTGTGCCAGGAAGCTAACAAAGGTAGTTAAACTTCACTGGTATGAGAGGAGTGGTTCAACATTCAGCCACAGGACTACCAGAAGCTTGTGGACGGCTATAAAAAGGGCCTTACTGAGGTGAACAAATAGCAAGGAACATTTAACCAAATATTAGAATTACTGTGTGTATATTTTTGACCCAGCAGATTTGGTCACATTTTCAGACGACCTGTAATAAATTCACGGTGCAGTAGTGAGCGCTGTTGCCCCACAGTGAGCTGGTCTTGGGTCCGAGACCTGGCTGGGCAGGGCCTTTCTGTGCTGAGATGCATGTTCTGCCCATGTCTAAGGTTAGTCAGTCCTAAATTATCTGTAGGTGTGAATGTGAGCATGAATGGTTGTTCGTCCCTGTATGTCAGCCCTGTGAGGAACTGGCAACTTATCCAGGGTGTACCCTGCCGTCGCTAGCTTGTTTACCTTCGTGCTTAGCAAACAGGTTCACTTTCAGCGAGTAGGTTAAGTGTCAATATTCAGCATTTATTATTCAGATACAATTTGTTTCTACTTTTTACTTGAGATACTTCTGCTTTCCTTCTATAGTAAAATATCAGAAGCACAGGGCCAGAAGAGAGGCTGAAGGGGGTCGCTGTGATGGTGTGTTACTGCCACTCAAACACTGCTGAAACCAGACTTTACCACTGCTACTGTGTGTCACAGTTTGAGTTTTGGATGTACTTGTAAAATGTAATTTCTATTATCATGTTGCATACTAGGCAGACCTACCTACCTATAGACCTACCCTGACTGGTGGTGTAGTGGTCCGCTGACGGAAGAGGAGGAGAGGAGGAGGGATGAGAGGAAGCGGAGGATGAGGACAAAGAGGAGGTATCGGTGAGGAGGGAGAGGGGCGAGAGGCAGGGAGAGAAGGAGCCCAACACCAGGACGAAACACACGGCCATCATCTGCACAGAGGGGAACAAAAGCCTCACATTCATAAAGAATCATAAACTGCACAGTCCTGGAGACAGCATGGTTTATAGCTGAGGGTCATTCTTTTACAATACAGATTTTAGTTAATAAGATCACTTTATCATGTCAACAAAAAGAAACAATTTCAAAACACGTAGGATAATTGTCTTAATGCAAATCAACAGCTGGAGAAGTTTCATGGTGATATTAATAAGCTTAAATGTTTACCCTGCTCACCTCTAGTGTATTCCCTTCATAACAATAATATCCAAATGTATGTCCATAAAGAGTGTTCCAATAACAACCAAAACATATTTACCATGAGGCACGTCCCTGTTTGAGTTGAGGCCATTTTACAAGATCGGGGGACAACTTTCCCTGAAATCAGTGACTGAAGCTTCTGGAGCTGCTGTAGAAGAGACCTAAAGACACATGGAGAGAAGAGTCCATTATTCCACAGGTAGAGAAAGCAGGGGATGACAACACGTGCCCTCACAGATTCAGTCTACATTCAAGTAAATAATAACAGGTGGTCGAGGCTAGGATTAGAGCCTCTGCTGGAGTCACACTGTGATGATTTGTGCAGAGCTGAAGAGGAGAAGTTGCCAGGTAAATCCTAGGGCCCACATATCCTGCTGCAGGTCATTTCTCTTTCCATGTATGGTTCTCAGTATTGGATGGATTGTACAGTAAAGAAACCTCAGTCCACCTGATTTCCTGCTGTTTCATCCATCAGCCAGAGTAAGCAAGCAGCACTGTAGGGCAGCACTGCTGCTGGCAGAGCAAACCAGTAGAACCACTGGAACACAGTGTATCAGCGTGATCTGGAGAGCAGGGTTCTGATGGTATGAGCTGTCAGCAGATGTGAGGACACACTCTTACCACTAAGTGGAGACAGAGAACCAGTTACTGCTGAACACACTGCCCTGGGGAAGTCAGTCACTCACTTATTACACTACAAACTAAACCAGACAATAAGCTGCTCCATCAGTCAGTCAGTCTGTATCTGTAGTGTTTCACATTCCCATGTGGCGTCTCACGTGCACCAGAATGTAGCATTACACTACCATCTGCCAGCTGTAACACACTTCTATGGGATGATACTGACCAGCATCACTCACACAGGACTCTGATGTGAAACCGCAGTGATTTACTGCTAAACTATCGCTGCTTTAAATGTCCTCCCAAAGGACCTGCTGGTGGACTGGGTGCACAGCTGTGTGTGTAAATATTCAGCACAAGATTTGAACATTTTAGTCAATCTAACCCAATACTGTGCTTCAAGTTTTTGCGAGTTGTGTTTTTTATCTCTTACTTTTAGGAGTGTTTACACTGTTTGTGGTAAGATAGGCTAATGGAATAGTGAACCTCTATCTGCACTGGACACACACTGATCATCAATTTTCATAAATACCGCAAATAAACATCTGTTAATAATAATAATAATACTAATACTAATACTACTACTAATAATAATAATAATAATAATAATAATAATAATAATAATAATCAATTTTATTTGTAATGCACTTTATATTCTAGCAATCTCAAAGTGCTGCAGAGGAAGTTAAGTCCATGTTTGAGTCAAGACTTTTTCATACATATTCTAGGTAACACTTCATTTTAACCATCATTAATAAATGGGGGCAGCATATCACAAGAGTAATTGCGAGGGCACAGAGAGAGCAACTCAAATTATGTGGATTGTCACTAAAGCCATACCAAAAAAACAAAAACTAAGGCTGCCAAGCAATCAAAAAATGTAATCCAAACAATTAAAAGCTTTGTGATGAATTCATCATAATTAATAATACAACAGTGAGGAGAGTTGCTTCAGCGGGGTGGGAGTATAATCACAATACAAGCACAGGTAACACTCCCCGTTATTAGCACCGCTGCTAAGCACCGGAGGAGAAGCAGGACAATGCAATACGTCCAAGCGAACCGATCACATTCCTTTAGCTCGCGCCACTGTGACGGGCATCGACACCGAGGCTACACTGTAGCTACGCTGTCAGCTCAACAATTAACCAGATCCCATTCTTAGCTTGAGAAATAATGTGAACAGTTAGAAACTCTGGCTTTTCCATTCAGTAGGCCTATGCTGCCTCCACCATGTTAACAATGCTGCTGGTCAAATGGTAAAGCATTACTTTTTCTGTAATTAATTAATAGGAATTAACAAGTTTTATATATGTATATATATATATATACACATACATACAAAAATACATGAAACTATGAACTCATAGGCTGAAACAAAATGTCCTATTCTGCACGTTGTTATCTAAGAGAATAAATGACATAACATGAAAGTATTGTGTTTAGTGGTTCTCAGGTTGGCTGTTTTGATTCTGTAAATAAACTCCTCACAAATTAGAGGTCCTTTTTCAATTCATTTTACACAAAGGTATCAAATTCTAACCGGTGCTGCTGTTTCATCCTTCTGCCATCGGAAACACTGTTTCTCATTTCTCCAGTTGATGGGCGCAGACATGGGTCACAGTTTCCATGAAGCGCTGCACTTCTCCTGTCAACTTTGTCTTTTATCTACCCAAACTTTGCTTCGAAAAAAGGGGGACACCCTCTTTTGTGCATATGCAACATTTAGAAATGAGGCCGCTGAGCGCTGTGTGTGTTTGCCTGGACGAGGCGAGAAGAAGAGGCAGGCAGTGTGGAACTTTGGAGGTAGAGTATACACTGCCCACTCCATCATGAGTTACAAGAGTTAATACTGGTATGATTCTGTTCTAGTTCTCCATTAGCTACATTTTGTATTCCTACATTTTCATTGGGTCAGCAAGGAGCACTTTTGCTCCGCCGGCCCAATTTATTTTTAAAAAGTGTTACCGTATGTAATGCTACATGAAGGCAGAGTTGAGATTACTCTAAAGCAGCACTCATGAATATTTTCATTGTTGATTAATCTGTTGACCATTTTTTCGATTCATTGTTTAGTTGTTTGGTCGAAAAAAATGTCGACCAGTGTTTCCTAAAGCCCAAGATGACATCTTGAAATGTTTTGTTTATTCCACAACCCTAAACGTATTTAGCTTACTAAAGTAGTATACTCGCACAAACAATAAACCTTAGCACTAACCTAGGTCTGTCTGAATCAAGGCGGACACGCAGGACAGAGGAGCCACTGCATGGAGAAGGAAATGACCATTAATGATTGCATTTTTAAAAACTAGCATCTTAAGTTTAATTTATTCCTTAAAAGTCCCTTTTTTGGACCCTGACACGCTCTGGACTTGAGTGAGTGTGCTGACTCATGTTTGCCAGTTTGTGCCAACTCATTGTTCCCCCGTGTGGTGGTGTAACATTTTCATCAGTGTGAGTGTGTGAGTGTTTGTGCGGTGGGGAGGGAGGGGGTTGCCTGCCATGATGAAAGCTCCTGTTCAGTCACAGCTTTAATAACAGGCTGAGGCCGCCACAGACAGACAGAACCCCCAACCCTCAGTCCTCCATCTCACCACACCCACCCACCCGTCCATCCACCCACTGACTCCAGGATAATAGCAGATTGGTTTCATATTGTTAGTCTACGCTCAAATACATTTCTCTGCAGACTCCTTTAATTCTTACAGCATAACACACTGCACAAATAGTGTGGACCCCAAAGATTTCTACATACCGAGCATAAGTACTAATATGTAGAAATTACAGTTGAGTCCTTTTGTCCTTTGATGACTACAGGATTTGACTCATGTAGTTTTCCTGCTCGCAGCACATCACCACAGATTATTAATCACTCAGCTGATCAAGTTGCACCCTTCAACATCAGCAGCAACAGCTTCAGTCTGTTCAGAGACACAACTGCAAGACAACAATAATGACAGCCTGTGTGTGTGTGTGTGTGTGTGTGTGAGAGCCTCACCTGTTGGCAGTCTCCAGGTTTTCTACTTTCCTCCACAGGTCGCTGTTTTCTGATGTGTAGCTCTCCACCCTGATACAGACACACACAGAATTGTGTCAGGAGCTTTGACTTTACAGTTTCTTTCCACTGACAGTGCAGACAGGTGTTAGCCCGCTGTGAGCTACGTGAGGGGGTCCGGCCAAAAAATAATATCATAATCTAAATTGCAATTTGAGCGATTTTTCTCAAATTGACATGCTCTTTCGACCATAGCCTGACTTAACTGTCCATGTACATTTCCATTTGCGGCATGGAAACACAATATCACATGACATCCTCATCCACTTCGCTGCTAGCTATAACTCATGTCGCATTATCTACAATTCGTCACTCCTTCCTTGGGTGATGAATTGTAGATTGTAGGTTGCTGATCATTGTAGAATGCAATGTGAAATCCAGTTGGCTACATCACTCACACACTACACACTCTCTCAGTATTTTCATGTAGGGGGGATCTGCTAGTCAGAGAGGTAATAGGTAATAGAGTGGGCTTCACTGCAAGACCACAGCTCTGTGCAAAACAGTGGTGTACTCTTATCAGAAATAATATCACTCGTTAAGGTGTGAACTTTGTCCCAGAACCCTCAGATTCACTGTGGGCCCCTTTCAGCAAAAGCAGGTCTGATCCATGGAACACTGGTGCCATGTCGAGAACCAGCCTGCATTTCCACCAGTGAATGGATCAATTGTAATAGATTTTTTGTAATAGAGGTTTTGTCATCGATGGAGGGCATTGCACTATGCACAAGGACCTGCAGAAAATGACCCACCAACTTCTGTTCAAACTTCAGGTGATAACTTTATTTTTTGGTCCCAGCTTCAAGTTCCAAACCAAATGAATGAATGATTTAAAACTGTTTTCATGTTGGTGGAAAATGGGTATGTAAATAAGTGTTTGAGCACTAGTTGGGTCATTTAATGAAGCTGGCAAGTGTGGTATGCTGTGAGCTCTGGACTTAACTGGAACTTGGGGGTGACAGATGAGAGTCAACAGGGGCCAAAGTAACAATGTTTGATAAATCTAACCTAATCCAGACGCTCTTTTTTTCTAAATCCAACTATCACGCTAATTCTAGGTTGAAGTTTTTGGATTCACAGATAAAACTGCGACCCAACGGTTGTGATTCTTGCCTTCAAACAAATAGAAAACGAATAGAGATGCTGCAGCAATAATTATATTAATATACAATTGTACAACCATGCTGAAACATTTGACATACATGTCATTTAAGTGAAGGCTGTGGTGAACAAATACTCGAACAAGAATGTCACTCAGTGGAGCAGCTGCCTCCACCAAAGCCCAGCAGTCCCCTTCTATTCAATCAAGCCTAATCCAGTTTTAAATAAAACAGATTTAAATCAGACTTATTCAGATTTTTGTTTGGAGCTGCATCAGATGGTACTCACTCATAGATACCAACAACCTAATGATGGATTGATGTCTTGAGGCAGCAGAAAGTGACTGCGCCATAGACCAACAATGCTATTTGAAGGACGTGTTAGACACGCCTACACAGGCGGGGTCACACCGTTCACACACTTGGATTTTCTGAGTTTATGAGAGGCTGTTTTCAGTCATTTTAAACACATACATTAACACAGTCATGTCTTTAATAGTTTAATAGTTTTTGTGTAATCTTGGTTTCAAACTAACCAATCAACAAGCAGACATGGGTGAAAACATAACCTCCTTGGAAAAGGTAATGATTACTCAGACGACTCCACATTTCAAATCAAATGTATTTACTTGAAAAATGTGGTGCCATATTGTTTTCATCACAGTGTCTTTACTAACTAACACATTTGAGATATTCAAAATAAATTGTGACATGTAAGTTATCCTATAGATCATTTAAGGCTAAAGAATTCAGGGAGGAGAGATGCTAGCCTTCCAACTGTGTCTTCCCCTAATCTCCTGCTAATACTATTGACCTTGATTATCCACTGAGCATTCTATCAGTCTTGTACTCAGTTATTTATAATCCTCCTGCCCTCCTCCTGTGTTGGGTTTCAATACAGCTCATTCATACACTTCCCTTTCAGTGAGTTGTCCTGCTGTTTTATTTGTGAGGGATCCTCTGATAATCCTGTCCTCTTGTCCCAAAAAGAAACGGAAACACAAAGAGTCAAAGGACGCCTGCTTTCACACACCTCCTCTTTCTTCTCTCAAGTACTGATGGAGTTAAAAGAACTTGCATGAGGACACGTACTCCAAATGGGATTAACAGAACAGTTTGGTACCACCTGGGTGGACCTCTTTGGGTATTTATCAACCGACTGCATTAGTTTACTTTCTGCACTGACAGTGACGTAAAAGCATGTCCACATTTTCACCTCACTTTCACGCTTCTTGTCAAGGACTCAGAATGGGACACATGTGTTCAGCAGGTTACTGGAGGTCTGCCATAGCAAGGAATGGCCAGAATTACAAATGATGAAAAGAGAAACATTTGATGATAAAGTACCGCCTGTATGCTTTATATTTTCACCTGGACATTTGTACCTGACCCAAAAGAACCTGTGGTTTGCTGGTGTGCTGCCTCAAGTTGAATCCCCTACAGAGCTCGTGTGTCTGTTACCACACTAAGATAAGATAAGATAAGTAGTTGGAAAAACCTCTAAATACAGAAATTGCATTCAAGTTCCCTTCAGCATCACACAGCTTTATCTATTTTTTTCTTTTGCCAGCTGCATTTTTCATGTCTTCTCCGTGCCAGCATATAAATAGCACAGTTATGTATAAAAAGGCCTATGGTTAGGTTGAACTCAGGGGAAACGTCACAAGCCAACTTGGCTGCTCTCTGGACCAAATACAGCTTTGTCAGACACATTGTTAGACTGCTTGGAGAAGTGGAAGTAAAAGCTAGTCTTGCAATGTAACTGTCACTCATTTCCAACAGTTAAAATGACAGTGATCATTTCAGCAGTACAAAACCTTTTCCATGAGTTATGTCAGACTCAATGAGAAGATACATTTTAGAAAAAAAAAAAACGGAAAAACAGTGAAAGTAAATGATGAGTGCGAAACAGATTTTGGAGGTTGCCGAACAATATCTCCCAAGGTGCATTTTGATAAGAAGCATCCAGTCATCAAGCTTTGAGGATAAATCTGCTATTATATATTTTTCTATTCAATGTTGTCAACAAATCCCATAAAAAGATCAAAACCAACAATGAACTGATCTTACTATGATGAACGTGGGCACCGTCGTTTATCATGAATCAAGTCACACATAGGCCATCCTGTTGTTCCTGTTAACACTCACTGACCACTCAATGTGTATCTATCTGCATCTTTAAAACGCCCAGACCAATAAGCTGGGGCCCGTGGGCCGAGTTTGGCCCTTTAACAGCCTCATTCCAGCCCTTTGATCATTTTGTCAGTAGGCTCATTAGCCCTTTTATTAGCAATGTCTGTTACTAGGTACAAAAGTACTCTATTTCATTACAAGGTTTGAACCGAGGATGTTAGAGCAGAGAGAATTTATGATAGCCAAACTGACATCTACTTGTAAGATTTAAAAGCAGCATTGTTTTTTCCTAAACTTCCTAATACTGTTTCTTTTTCAATTGTGAAAACTAATAAACAAAGCAGAAGGAAAAAAATAAATAAAAAAGTGTATGTTGATTCTGAACTTCAGGTTAGAGGTAGGTCATTTGCACCTCTTTGCATTTCCCTTCTTAAGGGCTGTCCATACCAAGACCCATAACTATACCCATAAAGATGACCATGTTAGCGTCCACACTGATGAATGACACCATTCTAGAAGCAGCAGCAGCACGCTCCGGCTGTGTCAGCAGCTTAGGAAAATGGATACTTCTGACCTACTGCTGTGTGTTATACAGAAAAAAATAAAGTAAAATCCACAGAAGAATATGGTTTGAATGAAAGTCTTTATAAATGACAGGAGTAAGGGGAATTGAGCACTCTGTTAGAAGAGCTGTCGTCTTCTGAAGACAAATGATATGAATACTTTTGGCAGAGTCAACATCAGTTATCCTGGCGATCGTTAAAGGACATCAAAGCAGACTTCAGAGACCCCGTCAGCAACAAAGATCTGCTGGCAGTATGTCTCAGGTGAAGTTCTGTTTGTTATGTCACCGCCATCGCTGAGAGCAAACAAAGGTCGCTCAGCGAAGTCTCGACTCTTCTCTGTTCTGACGCCTCAGCCGTGGAACGAACTCCCGACCAATGTCAGGACAGCAGAGTCACTCGCCATCTTCAGCAAAAGACACAAGACTCACTTGTTCAGACTTCGCCTCGACCCTGCATAGCATGACTCCTGACTTTTTAGGGAGATGTCCCTGAATTTGAGCTGCTTAATGGCTGTGTAAATTCAGGTGGGTTTTGCTTTGCTGTCAGAGCTTCTATTGTTTATCAAACTGCTGTGAAAGTGATCCCAACAATATTGTTCCACATTGTTATTGTCATTATAGTTGTGGTGTGGCCTCTGCCAGGGTGTAGTGCTCCTTCTTTAAGTACCGGAGCGTTTTAATCATCTGGATATCTGCTTTGACTGCTTGGGCCAGACTACTCTAATAATATGGCCGCTTACATACTCCAATATGGTTACTTTAATACCATTTGAGGGTACAATAATGAGAAAGAAAAAGGATACACAGATACAAAGGTAAACCAAAAGGAGTGGAAAAGGAATGGAAAAGATAGGGACAAAGATTCTTTCCGAGCCTCACTTTTTCTCCAGACATTCCACATACTCCTTCTTCTTCCTCCGACTCTCTTGAGCTGAGATCTAGGTCGAAAAACAGAAAGGTATCAGTGGTGTAAGAGCTTTTTCAAGTAAACCTAACACTGTAGTGATCTGTATTTTAAGAAACCTTACTGAGTGTTAGGCACCCAAATCCATTTGGTCAGACAGAGCCGATATGCAATGCTTTGAATTCTGTTCATGCATCAGTAATTTAGGTTTCAGCATCAGCAGCATCATTTTTGGAGAAAAATGCCACTACTCCACTGTTATTTTTGACTTCTGTCTGAGTCACTGATTCTGTGAATGCCTGATGGTTTCAGTGAAGTCAATCTTTGAGCAAAAACAAAACAAGATATGTTTGTGTTTACCTTATTTTTGATTTTCCGCCGGACTCTCTTCAGTGCCTTCTCTTCACTCTTTGTGAGAGGAAGTTTGTTTGGTACTGGATAACCCTCAGCGACCAGGGTCCTCTTCTCTTCTTCTGTCAGCATGAGGGGTCCTGAACCCTGCAGCTTCTGCACAGTGAAACATACTCTACATCAATATATTTACAACCATTACCAACAATTTATGTTAAAATCAACCCGCGGGTCACTGACTCATCAGCTTTTCCTTTCTACTTCTACATGTTGAACTAATCCACAAAAGAGATTACTGAGAAAAATAGTGATTTTACAGCTTTACCACAATTCTGTAGAAACATTTAATCCCAAGGCATTACTTTGTGTCATTAGTAGAAATGATTCTGACCAAAGCTGCTGAATCAGACGGACAGCAGCCAGACACTAAATTACAGAATTTCAGTGAATAGGCCCCATTGTGTCAGCCTATTATTGGGGTGATTTAACCCCATGATGACAGTTCACAAACCAAAAGTCCGCCCTATTCACACAATACCCCGTAAACATAGTACTGCTTACTAGTTTTTTTTTTTACCCCTATTTCTGGACCTTACCTTGCCTCTGCCTAGCCCCTTGTGTTTTTCTTGCCACGCCGATTGATTTCCTGGGTACCGAACCTGCCTACAGTAAAGACTGTCTTTCTGGAAAACCTGGGTCTACGTCTGGTGCGTCTGAGTCTTGTCAATTACATTTGTAACTGCATTAGATGTTATATTAAAAAAATGGCTTTCCCCTAACACCTTAAACCAGAAAAGCTTAAAAGGACAATTCAACTAAAAATCAAAATCATCTTTTCTCTCTTAGCTGCAGTGCCATTTATCCATCTATATTGTTTTTGCGTGAGTTGCAGCATTTAGGAAATATGTCTGCTTTCTCTTGAACATAATGACACTAAAAGGCACTCTGCTTAAGCACCAAAAAATACATTTGAAAACCTCAACAGCAATGTCTCTGTCCAGGAACCCTGACCAAGTTACTCAAATGAATACCACAGACCTTGTTGTGAGCAGATTCATGTAGGAACTATTTTCTTTCCATATGACTGTGCAGGGGGAAGCATCTATCTGCCAGTGGACAAGAGGCTAGCTAACAAAGCTACTCAAGATAGCTAACATAACAGCTCAGCTGATGAGGACACCATTAATGTTTACATCCTGCGCTGTCACGAGAATGAACCATGTTTCCCTCTGCACAGTGATATGCTGTCCTGTAGAATGAACAAACATTTCTATGTACAACTGAACACAGCAAATTCTGTGGATTATCTTTCGTCCCTAAGAGACATTGCTGTTTTTCAAATGTATTTTCAGAGTGTTGAGCACCACAAGTTGAATGCCACCTCGTTCCATTATATTTGTGAGAAGGTAGACATCTGAACAGCTGAAATCTCAATAACTCAGCAACTCCAACTAAAACAATCTAGATGGATAAACAGCACTACAGGTAAGAGGAGACATATGTTGATGAAGGCTCCAATACCCAGTCATGGTAATACAGCACTTAGATAGAGGAAGCGCCTGAACCGCCTCTTTAATGTTAATGGGACATTTTTACACAAACCAAACAGCAACAAGTAAATAAATAAAACGTAAAAAACTGTGTATCCTATTTACAGAGCAATCCAGCTGTTCTCTATCTGTGAACCATCTGTGTCACTAAATGAACAATTTTGTACCACTTGAATAGTCACCCACAGGGGGCTGCTTTGTGGGTGCTAAGGGCTTCTGCACCGTAATTTTGTCACCTCAACCATTAGCAGAACAGAATAAACATTATATTTGAGCTTACTGTACTGTATGTGGTACTTTGATACTTTTAACTTTCTGTTATAGTTCAGAATGAAGTGAATTGGACTCTTGACTAGTGCACTCTCTACAAGAGAAAACAGGTTCAGAACGACAAAAAGATGCAGGATGGTATTCTGTTACTCACATGTGGGGCAGTGAGGAGAGGTGAAGAAGAGATGGCTGAGGAGGAGGAAGAAGAAGAAGAGGAGGAAGAGGCACGACCTCCTGGCCTCTGTTGTGGTTGAGGGGAACACGGTGGCAGAGGGAGGTGTGGGGAGGAGGGAGGGAGGGAGCCATCACTGTCGCCATGATTACTGCTGGGAGGGGTGGGCGGGAGCTGAAGAGCATCGTCTAAAGGAGATGAGGGTGTTGAATGAGTGCTTCTACTGTAAACCATTCTCCTTTCCTTTGGTAACCAAACCAGCTTGCTACATGAGATGTCTGTTGGTGCTGTTCTGTAAAATGTGGGTGTGTGCGTGTGGTGTGTGTACCGCTGCGCAGGCCGAGGTACTGTCCAGTCTCTCTGGGTTCATCTTTTATGGCTACTGGCTTAACATCGTCTTCACTGCACTCCTACACAAACACAAAAACACCAGTAATGGTGACGAACATTGCTTTTAATCTGATACAACATGTACTGTTCAACTGTGGATACTTACTGTGTGTCTCCATGGCGATCCTCTGTGTGGAGGGGCAGGGCTTAATATGAGAGATGGGCCTTCAAGAGGCTGAGGATCTAACCGTTGACCCACATCAGGCTCCTCCTGTTTCACCAAGATGGCTGAAAGGTCCTGACTGAAGTTCCATTCAAATTCTATGGAAAGATCAAATACCATTAAATCAATAGATACATTTACAAATTGATTTTGGACAAAATACTGATACAGCAATATATCATATCCCTTCCTCTTGCCATACGATTATTGATACACTGGCCTCAAATACTGACAGTTGTTGGTGGGATCTCTAAACAGATTCCCACGGCAATTTGAATGATCAGAGTCACTACTTGTTGACTCCTTCCTAACTGTTCTGCTCTCTGGTGCTTTCTGGCAGTTTAGCCTTTTGCCACTTTATGGCAACGTACATTGGAACGATGGCACATGTTGACATTGATGAGCTGCAGTCAGTGTGTGTGAGGCAGTAAGCTAAGAATACTGTGCACCTCTTTATACATTGACCATCCCTGTTTATGTCAACCTTTGTGAAACTAAAACTAAAAACAAACTCTACTTAACTGTAAGGCTGCAAAGACTAGTAGATTAATCCATTTGTTGATCAAAAGAAAATCAATTGCCAACAATTTTGATTATCAATGAGTCATTTCAGTCGTTCTTAAACGTGATTTATTGCTTTTCTTGTCATTGATGAGAGTAAATGAAGAGTCTTTGGGTTTGGGACTGCTTGACGTCACTGCTTGACTATCGATAATTAGTCATAAGGCTGTTATTAAGATATTATTATTAATTATTAAGAGTTTGGAAACCATGGTGAAAACCATGGAATCCATCTGGTAATTGTTGCATATTTGATGCAATTTGACAAAACAAGCCAAAGGCAAGGTCCCCTCACTGGCTGTTTCTGCAGCTTTCAACTGCATCACACACATGTTCTGATGAATCTGTATGATATGGTTGAAAACCTTGTAAATAGGGCTTAAGTTGAGATTTCCAAGGTCAGGAATAAACATATAAATGAAAATGGTTTTAAAAAATATATAATGTATTCTTGGTATTATATAAACCTTAATTCCAGCCAAAACATCTCTTTACCCTAGTCAGAAAGCAGAATGAACCTCAATGTTCTGAATTACTGAAGTCTATATCTCTCTTCAGGGAGGCTTTGCTGTAGGTCTTCCAATGGGAAATGACTGGTATCTTATAAATCACACTTCCAAAGAGCTTCCCCAAACATTTGAGCACTTCCTGACAAAGCTGCTCATTATAGACTGCTGGACGACGTCGCTCTGGCAACTGTGGTGCATAATTTGTCTCCACCGAGTGTGTATCTACCCTGAAATAAAAGCAAGCTGAACCAGTTTTGTCTTGGTCTCGTCTTCATGAGAACAGAAACGAAAGATAATGCCTGTAGAAAATATGCATAATCGACTGGCCCAACCATAAGGTTGGAGAGCACAATTTTAAAGGAGGTTGACCAAAACCCAACTGGGAGATATTTCTAGGAGCATCTCACAGGTACGCCATTGTTTAGTCTACTGTGAGTACAGTGCCACCGCAGGGCTGCAGGAAAGCACTTATGGAATATTTGGTTTCTTACGGGCAAAATGAGGAAGAGGTTTTGGTCCTCCACGCCAGCACCACCCAACCTCCTAAAAAAACCTCTGGTAAACCAGATACTGACAGGGGTTGCCAGGGATTTATTGTGGGGCAAACAACATCACATATCATCAGTGAAAATAAACAAGAAGCAAAGAGTCAATCAAAGTTTAGTCAGTTGACAGTGTCTGCAATGGCTCCAACAGAATTGTATGGAAATCCTATTATTACACCATTCACTTACTTATTGTTCTCAAAAAGTTACTAATGGATTAATGAAAAACTTCCAACTCCAGACACCAGAATTTGAAGGTAGTTTCAAAACTATAGGAGACAGTGTGACTGCTTACTGTTGTTAGCAAGTAGCTTAGTTAGCTGTGGAGCTATTACCTGATGGGATTCTGCCCCTTAAAACAACCTTGGATGATCAGGCCCATCTCAGCCGCCTGGACTAGACTGGAACTGAACACAGAATGTGAATGTTCTACATCTTACTCTGTGACTTGAGGATTTATTTCGACCAAAGCAGAAGTGATTGTGAAAAGACAAACTATTTAGCTAAGTTGTTTCATATATTTTGAATTTTAACAAAGTGTGTTTAATGATGAGTTAGCTGATGAAATGTTCTACAGTTAGATTACTGTGTTTGGTAAAGACAAACAATGTAAAAATATTTCCTTTCATGAAGTTTTGAGTTTAATTTGTTAAGGATTTTTATGTTTCCCATCAGAAATTACTCTAGCTGATTAGCATGCTAACATCTGAAAAACAGTACATGGACACCTTTGACATGACCTCAACACTGTTGCTTTGTCACATCCTCTTGATAATGTCAGTTCATTTTTTGAAAGACTAAACAAAAATTCTGACCTTATCTTAAAAATTTCCCCTTTACATTTTACATTTTAGCAGATGCTTTTTGCCAAAGCGACTCACAGTGATTCATACATAAAAAACTTAAACCTCATGAACATCATTAAATTTGAGAAGCAAATATCAGGAGCAAACTGACAACCGGTCCAAATGAAAAACATATTTTGACATCACTGTCCTATTGACTTTTTCAAAATGTTTTTTTCAAGGGAAGAAGGGCAATTTGCTATTTTGGGCTGTATACATAAAATTGACTTGACTTGACAAGGTTGTGTTCATGCAGACAGCAACATTGCTTGAAAATAAGTAGCTCCCTCATTAATGTGAATGGGACCACTGGATTGGCTCAGCAGTGGTACAGAAGCTGAATCCTGCAAAAGAGAAGGGGCATCCCGAAAATGAATTGTACCTGGTTCAACTTTTGCTGCAACGCAATGCAGCCTCATTCAGAAGGCACTTAACTGGCCAATCACAGTCCTGGTACATTACTTTGTTATGTTAACGCCTAATTTACTGTTTATCTTGTGGCTACATCACAAGAGGTAAAACATACCGTCATGATCATTTTCCAGTGTTGTAAAATCTTGTCTTAGCAGATTATAAACCACTGTGTGTAGTGTTTTGGTGTCTGATTCATGAATTTATCACCCACGGATGTCATCACGGTTTGCACTTCAAGTCAAGGAAGGCTTGGTATTGTTTTGCTTCCAGCTGGGAACCAACTTTTAGGGTTCTGAATCAATTTGATTTTGCAACCAAACCTGTGCCATTTCGGAAAAGAGGTACTAGTGAGACCGAATCAAGATGTTAACTGACTAGGCCTTTCTCTTATATCAGATGACCTATTAGGTGCATTTAAAGGAGCATTCCGCTATACCACAATTTCAAACATAAAGGGCTGTCTTTGGCCCTGTTTCCAGTGTTGTATTTCCTTCCTGTGGTCTTGTGCTCGTCTCCAGTCTGCTTTCCCCCCACACTGCATCCCCTTCCCAGCCCTTTTCCCAGTGTTCTGCCCAGCCAATCAGCTCCTTCCCTGCTCAAACGTATCCCCCAGTCATTACCCTCACTTGTGTTTCTCCACCTAACTTCACCTGCACATCATTCCCTCATCAATCTTTATTCTAGTCAAGTCTTTAATTCAGTCTTTGTTGGGTCTTTGTTAAATTTTCTGCTGTGTTTTCCCGTTACTGCTATTATGTCGTATTTGCCTCTTCCTACTTCTGCTCCTGCTCCCATGGTTTAATCTGAATAAACGATGCTCTCAGCATGAGACAGACAACATTAGAAAGCTCATATTCTTGCTATTTGGTTCATGCAAACCATTTCAGGATAAAACCACATAAGGCAAGGTTAGGTCAATTTGTATTGTACAACCAACAAACAAAAATCTTAAATGGTGACAAAATAGTGAAAACTGCAATGGCAAGTGCTTTTTCATGCTTTCAACTGCCAAAAAAACCTCTTTATTTGAAAGCTGATGCCATTAAACTACAATACAGCATTACCTAAGATGGCTGCTGACTATCTATGCTGAACTATAGATTGACACAACGAGTAATTTCAGAGACAGGACACCCACTCCTTGTTCCATCCCTTCTTTACTGAGCCACTAATGCCAAGTTCATAATACAAGATTTTAGCCCTGATCTTGCTGTCCCAGACCGTTTTTGGAGCCCACTGACAAAAAGCCCCAGATCAGATGCAGATCGGCAAAATGCTCTCCCATTAAGGGCGGTCAGCATGTGTGAACTGTTCAAAGACCAGATCCAAGGGCTCAGGAACAGCAGACGGACCAGGGAGCCAGGTACAGGGCACAGCCATTGACCTTCACATTCTCCTCTGCTGACATCTGCAGTAAACCTATGAACCCAGTCTTATCTGGCATCTATATGTATAGAGTGGATGCCTGTATTTTCCATCAGACTACATACACAAGTGTGTTTGTAAATGTAACTGAATTCTTGCTGAATCTCAATAGGAGCAGTCAGTCATACGTTTTCAGTGCAAAAATAATCCTTACCTGCCTCATAATCCATCCTCTCACTCTTATTATTCTTTTATTTTTCTTACTGTTTTTTGGTCATTGACCAGTCAAGTAGTGTAAAAACCACCACAACTGTAAACCTACGGACCACAAGACGGAAAGTTGTGTTGTGTGAAAAGGACAACAATATGGCTTTGAAAGTCAAGTATTGTGTTCAAGTCTTTACACGGCAGCGTCCAGATTATGGTGAAGCCAATGAGATTTCAAACCTATGAATATATAATAATCATTTAAATGGGGTTAAAGCCCCAAACTTGGAGTCAATGTCATTCTATGCAAATGTGTGATTTTCCATCTAAGCACGTTTTTGACTATTGTATACTCACAAAGTTTGTGTAGTAAGGAAATAAAGAAATATGAGTTAATGCTGCTGTTACTCTCAAGCAGAGGTATTTAGAGGTCACAAAAAGGCATTTTTTCTAAGACACCTGGATATTTAATTAGAAACATGTATTAAGAGTCAAATTTCAGTTATATTGTTATTAAATTTGAACTTTGAACATGTAAGACTTCATGATGTGGAGCCATTGTGTTTTCCAGCTAATATGGGCAGTTATAGGTCATCTGCAGGCTTCTTTTAGTTTGGAAATTCAGACTAGGCAAATGAATTGATAATTCAGTGTGTCCAAACTCCTGTAGATCAATGATAGAAGCACTTACAGAGCCTCTGTCTGGGTAACGAAATTCAGACCGAAACCTTTGAAAAGAGCTTGAAACCATGCCTGTACTCCAAATAGTTCAACAACAGCTTTCACTTTACTTAGAGCTTGACTTAGATGGGTGTTTTAGGATAATTTTACATACATTTCCAGGAATGGTTTAATTCATAACAGAAAGCCTAGATTACAAACAAGGGACATCGAGTTTGAAAAATCAGCTGCATTATGGGCATTGTAGAAAGTATTTTTTAGCTTGACCCATACTTGGGACTAAAATGTAAGACCTCAGCCTCTGCTAAGAAGTGGCGAGAGTGGTGTGAAAATGGTAGGCAGTTGCTGCTTTATCAAATAAACAGTTTGTATATTTGCAGGACTGAGTCTTCTGGTTTGATTTTTGAATGACGAATACAGACTACTGCCCCCTGGCTTGAGTTCCAATGTTTGCTACCACTCTCATTTTTCTGTGATGGAATGAGTGTCACACTACTTTGTGACAAAAAAAATCACAAAGAGTGGTTTAACAATGAATTTATTATAGGTCTTCTGAAAATGTGACCAGATCTGCTGGGTCAAAAACATACATATATTAATTTTAATATTTGCAACTCAATTGGGTCCTTTTGATAGCCATCCACAAGCTTCTGTTATTCCTCTGGCTAAATTTTTAACCACTCCTCTTGACAGAATTGTGTTCAACTACATTTGTTAGCTTCCTGGGATGAAGTAGTTTCTTCAGCACAGGCCACATCTTCTCAGTGGGGTTCAAGTCAAGACTTTGGGTAGGCCATTTAGCCATTCCTTTCTCACTTTTGGTGTGTGTTTGGGATCACTGTCCTGTTGGAACACCCAACTCCACCCAAGACCCGATCTTCTGGCTGATTGATTTTCGTTTTTTTTTTAAGAATACCGTCTTCGTTGTCCAATTTTATTTTCTTTAGAGCACCAGTTCCAACAACAGCCCCACAGCATAATACTACCACCACCATGCTTGACAGTAGGTGTGGTGTTCTTTGGGTTAAGGTCTCACCTTCTGGCCTCCAAACATATTGCTGCTCATTGTGGCCAAACTTTTTGTTTCATCTGACTGCAGAGTTTTTCTCCAGAAGGTTTTTTCTTTGTCCATGTGATCAGCAGCAAACTTCAGTCGAGCTTTGAGGTGCAGCGTATGGAGCAAGGGCTTCTTTCTCTCAAGGCAGCCTCTCAGCCCATGACAATGCAAAACACGTTTGACTGTGGACACTGACAAATGTCTTCCAGCAGCCTCTTGACTTGCCTTTTAGTGGCTCTTTTTGACTCTTGACCATCCTGACCAATTTTCTCAGGTTCAGTTGTCGCAGGTGATAGTTTGTGTTGTCTACCTAGGCAGTGACACAACTGTGCCATGCACTTTATACTTTACTTATACTATGCTTATACTATAAACAACCTGACTTGTTTAAATCAATAATGTGTTCTGTCAGGTAAATGCTGAACTCCTTAGACTTTCCCATTGTAGTGTTTGTAGTTGAGTCTAACGGGTGTATCAAACAAGCCCTATCAAAATGGGACCAGAACAGTCACCAGCTATTACCAATCATAATCACTCAGAAGAAGGTAGGAGGCCATGTTACAAAGCAAGACAACTTTCTATAAGCATAAATGGTCACATTTCCAGAAATACTGTAACAAATTAATTCTTGACCCATACTTCAGGAATGTTTTTTGTGACAAAGTAGTATGTGTTCCACCCACACTGTGTGTGTGTCTGTGTGTGTGTGTGTGTGTGTGTGTGTGTATGTGTGTGTGTTTTATTAGGTCATAAATTTTAGATTACATACACACCAGGACAGACACTTTGATGTTGATGCTTTTCAAAACACACACAGCACGCGCAGAAAGAGTGCAGTAGCAATTTAACAAGATGAGCCCTGTGCGTGTGTGTTGGGGATGGACAACATTTTAATCACCTCCTTGTTTCCTAGCAACTTTCTGCTAAAAATGCTTAAGTTCACTAGCTGTGTGTGCTGGGTAAATCATGCATTGGTGGTGTGTGTGTGCATAACAAATAACACAATTGAAATGCTTTTTCTTTTCTTTTTTTAAAAATTGTGTGTTTCCAGCACACACAAACATTTAAACTCACTCAAACATACGCGCGCACACACACACACACACACACACACACAGCAATCTGTGGTGTCACTGGTGGGAATAAACACGGACCTCAAGAATGTATTTTAACCCAATATCTAATATGACAGATGGCACACTATTAAAAAACAAAGGAGTCAGCAAACTTCATAGCATTCTGTCCTTTAGCCTATTGAATTGGGACTTGTAGACATTTTCAGATGATGCTGGCACTCGTGAAGATCTGTTACCCAGAAAATCACTATTTGTGGTGTTTGTTTCAGCTCAGTTTCTGGGTAGCTAGTGAGTACCTGATAATGCAGTATAAATTGTGTGCTAAAGTGTCATTTAGAGCCAGATGGAACGGTTAGCTGATATTATTTGACAATATTCCCCTATCATGGATATCATATCCCAATATGAAACCTTATTTTCTTTAAGAGATTACAATGCAGAAAAAGAAGCTTGGGGTAATTTTTAATCATTACATTTCTTTTTTAATATTCCAGTGCACTGATGTCATTTTGGACAATAAAGTTTATTAATAAACTGTAAAATCTCATGCTTCCATTACATATCTTTGTCTTAAGTGTTTCCTAACCACATTTAAGGAATCATTCCCCCCCAAAATTGTGTAAATCAGGTGATACATCTGTCTGTGTCTTGTCAAGTCATATTGGTTTATCCTATTTACTGGAATAGTGAACAATGTTTTCATCGTATTCAACCTTATGTTTCCTAACAAGGAGCTTGTATGTAGGAATGAACTGAATCAGGCAGTGGTCTGATTTGCCTGGGGGGGAGGGCTAACTGCCTATCTTTGTTAATACTTAGAGGCCTAGTGCTGGAATTAGAAAAAATAGATAAAAAGGTAAAAAATAAGAAAGAGCGATCGGGAGCTGGTGTGTTGGGCTGGCACTCGCTGCGGCGCCGGAAGTCAGAAGGGCTGAACCCCCAGCAGCGCCCAAGAGGAAGAAGTGACCGTGGTAATGGAGGGATTGCTGGAACTGGACAAACAAAAAGAAAAGAGGGCCAAAATAATAACAGATAGCCACTATTGTGCCCAAGCCCTCAATGATGACCTAACTATTTGGGGAGAAAATGGCTTTGAGGGGTCTAAAGGCAAAATAGTGGCCCACAAGGACTTGCAGCTGAACATGAATCTAAGTGTGGTACACCAGAAGGCCAACATAAGAGTAGGAGCTCACTGGTCAAACGATGAAGTGGATTGAGCGTCTGTGCAGGGAGCGCTGCAGGCCGTGCATGCATGGTAAGGCCATGCAGGCCCCCTACCCGAGTGGAAAGAGTTGGAAAAGCAGCAGGAGGCCAAGTTTGCCAAGTCCTTAAAGACTGTGAAGTATGTAGTCAGTACAACGGCAGGGTGCTGAAGACAATGGGTGGATGGCCTAACCATTGGTAACACCGTGCCTTGTACTGGGGATCAGTCTGCATGGATGTGGCTGACCCCTGGGCTTGACAGGAGGGAGAGGTGAGAAATACATCCTGGTACTAGAAGACTCAATGTCAGGATGCATGGTTGTCAAACCAGTGCAAATATCTTACGGCAGCACTGTCGTTAATATGCTTGCCCAGATCTGCAGTAAACTTGGGGTACTCAAGGAGCTATGAACAGACAATAGCACTTATTTCTGCAATGCTCAAGCAGACCAGTGGAGGGAGGGAGGGAGGGAGTAATGAGAATCTACTCACTGCCCTACATGCCTCAAGCCAGTGGGGTAGTAGGACAAACCATTGGGCTGGTAAAGAACTCCAAAGAATTCCAAAAGAATGGAGTATGCAGGCCACATGGGTTGGAAGGGCCCTGAATGACAGGCACTGTGCCAAAAGACTCTCCCCTGCAAAGGAACTGAATCAACGCCAATTTATGTCACTGAAATGGGGCGGGGCACCGGAGATAAGAAGATGGCTCCCTCGCTGAAAGTCCCATTTCAAGTTGGACAGCGGGTGTGGATCAAGGCACATGATCATCCAACCGGCACTGCAGTGAAAGCAAAATATGAGGTATTTGACATTGTAGAACAAATACTGGATAGTAATACAGTACTGTTGAAGAAGAAGGGAATCCAGGGAGTTGAGCTACTTAAACTGATCCCTAGTTAGAAGAAGACCAGGAACCAGAAATGGCCAACAGAACACAACACCTGCTCCCCTACATCAGATTGGCCACTGTTTATGGGGTGGTCATCATATGAAGAACAAGCTCAGGACTCTGGGCAGGCAGAGCTCTGAAGAAAGTTAGGAACTGTTGTGTAGTATGCATGAAACCCACTACACTGACGGTCCAATGGGAAGGGAAGGACCGGGTCATGAGAAACCTACTCGGCCAAACAGGTCCAGAGGAGAGTTTAAAGGGATGAACTACAAGCCTGTCTATGTCATGGATCCCTACATCTATGGAATATGCTGAGTGACGAGCCTGCCTCTATTGATGGTCCTCACTCAGTGGGATCTCAGAGGGACGAAGCAGGTGTCATCTGAGTGTGCCTGCCAGTGGGATGGTGAATTTGTCAAGTACTGCAGTAACTGTTCCCTCTAGCTCAGGATCTAGAATCTGGTTCATTACATATGTTGCCCTTTTCCTCAACAACAAGACTGCAACCAGCCCAGGGGTGACCCCGATGATTGAAGTTCATGTAGATGCAACCTACTGCCCCATGTAAAGATGTGAGAATACCTCGCACCCTGGGTTGACCTCGCACCTGAGTGAAGGAAGGTTTGTGGCATTTTGCCTACCAGCTACCAGCGCTGAGGACTCCCCTGTCATCTCCTTCCCCGAGAAAGTCTACTGCCGACGGCGCCACCAAGACAGGCTGTATGAGCTGGTTTTGGGACGAGGTAATGGGAGACATCATTGTCCCTCAACGCCAAACAGCGAGTCTGTGACTACCAACACCTTGGCGTCACTTCACTTCACTGCAATGCCACCACCCAACCTCACTGCTAAGCAGCCAAAAGGTCCACTGCTAGGAGATAATGACGCCGGAGGGGCAGTAACAGAGAGCCAACTCAACACCATGACCATTGCAATAGAGGCATAGCTAGACCACAAAGCGATAGAGACAACCAATGCTCCAACAGTGCCCAGTTCTAGAGAACGTAACCCCTACTTAGACAAGCTGATAATCATCAACAAATGGGAGACTGCCTCTCTAGGGCCTCTGGCTCCCCATTATCATCAGACAACAATGTGTCTTTTAACTCGGAAAGTGGGGATGAGGACTACCTTATGCTCATGCAGTGTGCCACAGGAACTCCAACCATCAGTGCCTGATCTTAAGAAGGGGGTGTCAGAAAAGTTGGGATTAATACACTCCTGCTATACACAATCTGCAAGTATAAAGGACATTAGTCCTAATAGTGATTTTAAAGGGTCTAAGAGATGTGAAGGGGGGCCAATTGTAAGAGTATATAAACAAGAACCACGTAGAGAATGGGGCTCTTCCTCTCGCTTCTTCCTTGGATCAACACATGAGATGGGGTATGTGAGCAGCCTAACATCGCAGAAGGGACTTCAAGGAATTCACAGCAGAAATCAACAAAGACTAAAGAGCACAACGGATTAACCATTTTCACCAACCAACTATGGATTATAATTTTGACATTGGAGTTCTTTTGTTCACTCTGCTGACATGTAGTTTGGACTTTGAGGAAATTTGGGGACCACAAAGGGGGTCGTGAGTTACTGCAAGGACTTGGACTTTAAGCAGGAAGGGAAAGGCATTTTGAGCTCGACGGCCTGACCCTCTCAATCTCAAATATTTTATCTCAGCCTTTTTATATTATCTTTATTATATATTTAATTGTGATTTTTACCAATACATATTCTTGATGATGATTGATAGTACTTGAGATACGTATGAGCAGTATGCTTTGCCCTTGCTAAAACTATGCAGTAAAACCAACATAATGCAGCTAAAGTGGAAGTTTTGGACACAGATTTTTCTTATTCGTTGATGGAAGAAAAAAGTAGGTGATAAGTGTGTTAAATATCTTCAAGGTTCTTGAAGGTTACTCTAGCCTGCCAAATTGAAACAGTTCCTTAGGGTTTACAAAAAGCCCCTAAAATGTATCCTAGCACCAAACCAAGTGCTAAAATCATTTAGAGGAGAGCTGGGTTAACGGGCATTGCATGTGGTCGTATCTGATTCGAGGGCTATTCAAGTCAGATGCCAAGCCAGATGTAGCAGGGTAGACTTTCGGACGTAGGCAGTGAGAAGATAGGTGAGTCTCCCCAATACAAGCTTAAACAGTTCCTATTAATATCCATATTAAAGTAACACCCTGTAGGTTCAGGGGCCTAACCCTTTTTATAACGTAAAGCTGGTCCAGTACCTCCTGAAGAGGGGTAAACTCGGGATCTAAGACTAGCAAGATTCATCATTCACATTGTATATGGCTTACAAAGACTTAATACATTTAATGTATTAGATTAAGTGCAATGTTTTTCCTGACAGCTAAAAGATTACAGTTACACTCATCAGTCTCATATTCACAGCTTCCTCTAATATGTCATTTGTCACTTATGTCGCTGATCAGCAAGGTGAAGGAAAATCACTGACGACAAATTAAAAAAGATGAGGAGTAGCATCTAAATTCAGTTTTGGGATGGGTCGGCAATCTACCTATTCCCCACTTCCTCTGTATAAGCGCAACCCTCAGAAGCCTCTTCTAATGAGGCCTGCTGCTAGCTTAAGCCTCGTTAAGCCTCCTGCTCTTGTTAAACCAGGGCTTGATTGGAAGCCCTCCACAGCCATTTTTAATGAATGCCAGAAGCTGTCAGCTTTTAGCTGTTGAATGCAAAAGTTTCCCTGTAACATTTCTGGTAGTTTTAGTAAAGACAATATGATTTAACTTCTGCTGGTGTTGGAGGGAAGTTTGTTTTAAAACATAATAATTTCTTGTTATTTTCTGCATTTTTTCATTCTGCATCCATCTTGTTCCCTTTCCTTTGTATTACCAGAATTGATGTTCATAAAAATAAAGGTATAAGGTGATTCAATGATTTAATGATTAATCAACACCAAAACTTGACAGGACAGCAACAAAGTTCTTGTGTCATCCTTCTGGGTGATGTATATTTTGTGTGTTGCATTCAACATAGAGACTATAAAGTACTATAAGTATGTTCAGGGGTTTCACATCATTTTAGATAATTTTGTATTTTGTCCAGTATACTATAAATGTAAAAGATGCTGTGGATACAGAAAGCCGGATCACCTTTTTAACTACTTTATGGAATCTCTTTGGATGCTATTAATAAAAGAGGGTCTGCCTGTGTGGCTTGTAAACCCAGGTCATTAATCCTACGATAGAGCAATGGCTAACAACCAAAAGGGCTTTCAACGGAGTAGAGGTGGTGACTGTGTTTGATCTCAGTGGGACAGCAAGACTATAAATGCAATAGATGGAGCAGCACAGTAGGAGGTGCAGTAAAACACACAGCTTCATCTGAGTAAGAGCAACAAGAACTGCTGCCTACCACAAGCTAAGAGAGAAAGAGAAAGGTGACTGAGAAAAAAGAAAAGGTGACAGAAAAGTGAAAAACTTGCTACTGAGTATCAATAAAAAAGTAAAAAAAACAAATGTTGTAAGCAAAATATTGATAACCATACCATTCAGTTACCCGTATCAAATCAACCAAATGTGACCAGTAATTGGCATCCAGTGCTTCACATACCATCTTATTATTCTACAGTAACACATAATAATAACTTTATAAATTCTTAAATAACTGTTAATTGCAAAGTTGGAATGTTTATAATACCTTGACAATGGTTATTAATACTGAGTAGTTAATCTATAAAGTTGCAACTGATGGTTGTAAACCTTGACAATTGCTTAATAAATGGCTTATAAAGAATGGCATTGTCTATTACCAGTGAAATAACTATTAACTAAAGTTTAATTGACTATAAATTGAACAGTTAATAATGATGTTTTTAGAAATAACTAACAATTGTACTTGGGAAAGAGCTTAAATTGCCATCTATGTTGTTTTCCAAGAGAACTATGATCAACAAATTCCTTCATTCTGAATAAACAGGCTTTCTGAAAGGTCAACAACTTCTGAAATCCCCAGATGGTTGATTAACCTGACTCATCAAGACAAACAAGCAGCAGCTCTTATTGAACTGATCTCACTGGATGCTGAAGGCGTGTGAAAATTCACAAAGTGTGCAGAAGGACCTCTTAAGCCTGCACTATGCTTCCCTGGAGAGTAGGGTTGAGTAACTAAGATCCCAGTATTTTTGTACAACTCTTGCATCGACTGCCTTTTCCACATTAGTTTGTAAGCATATATTTTTCCAGTCTCTTAATTTCATCAATGGTGAGACACAGCGTTTGCAGTTACAGTATATACTTTCAAGTCCAACCTTGAAATGCAATTATTAGGGTGATACTGAATAACTGGATCAATTTCTTTCTCTTCTCTTCCCAAAATACTGTTCATGCCAAAATGGCAGCTAGACGGAGCAGCTGCCATTTTGGCTCAATCAGACAGCATACTACCCAGATCAGAGTGCAGAGCAGCATTCAACAGGTGGGGCATCGAGTGCAGAAGTTCATCCCATTATGAAGTCCAGGGACGATACTCTTAAAATCTTAAAACCACAACAACAGCACTTCAAAATGCCACAATGCAAACAGACATGCAGTAAAACCCTTTCTCATTCTTTATCTGGCATACTGTAAATGGTAAGAAATCTGCTGGAAACAGCGGATCAAAGTTTGTAGTTAGGCATTATGGAGCAGTACATTGAGGCTGTAAAATGCATTCTGGACAAAGTTCAATATCAAATAGGCTGGAATAGATTCAAATGCATATAGTGTGTGTGTGTGTGTGTGTGTGTGTGTGTGTGTGTGTGTGTGTGTGTGTGTGTGTGTGTGTGTGTGTGTATGCCATATGTGAGCATGAGATGACTGCTATGCAACAACAGACAGAGGCAATAAACAAGAAAAGGTGATATAATATGAACTCCCATGCAATCAAAGCCATCTAAATGTTTAATTAAGTGATATATTAAGTTGATGGTTGTGGCTTAATATGTTATTTTAGCTTGTACAATATCCTGTTTGCTTTGGCATCAGTGAACATTTACCTTCTAACAGCAGAATACATGTTAGGTTGAACTGTTGTTTTTAGATTGACTGCAGTGACTTAATCTTATTTTAAGAGCAAAATATGATATAAATACATTGTAGTTCACAGCACTGAAATGAAAACAACAAACAAGCCTGACAGTTGTTTTTTAATGTGAGCTAGACTTTTCATTGTTCATGTGGAATTTGGCAAGACAGGAAAGAAGAAATTCAAAGCAATAAAGTGGATTTAATTGGATTACGGGGACAGAGAAAGAGAAGGAGAGAAAGATAGAAAACATCAGTTATAGGGGGTAGGGGGGTAGAGAGAGAACCTGACAGAAGAAAGAGAGTTTCCACTGACTTCGGCTAAAGCTGAAGAGTCAAAACCATATGCTAGTCATAGCGCTGTGTGTGTGTGTGTGTGTGTGTGTGTGTGTGTGTGAAAGAGAGAGCGAGAGATAGAGAGAGAGAGCAAGAGCGTGTGTGTGTGTGTGTGTGTGTGTGTGTGTGTGTGTGTTAGGTGGGCAGGGCTTAGCTGGTGGAAAACTGCTCAGACTGGGATCCTGCTGCTCAGATAGCAGGATCCCCAGGACAAATGGAGAGCAGACAGACAGAATGAGGAAGACAGGTACAGATGGAGACAGAGGAAGACAGGCAGAGACAAAAAAAAACAGAGAAGACGAGAGGAGAGAGTAAGGAAGATTGATCAGAAGGAGAGAGGATGGAATAGCAAGATCTGAGACACTGTTTTAATATCATAGTATAGTAGACACTTGCTCTTACAGGCACCTCTTACATACAAGACTGTAAAATAGGCAACAGACCAATCAGTACCAGAGGAATGCTTGCCTCCAGCCCTCTGCTTAAAAGAGGCTAGCAAAGTTTGGTTTTGTCCCATTCTACTTAAAGGGACAGTTCCCCCCAAAATCAAAAATACAAATTTTTCCTCTTACCTGTGGTGCTATTCATCCATCTAGATTGGGTGATTTGGTGTGATTTGCCGAGTTTTGGATATATTGCTGTAGAGATGTATTCCTTCTCTCAAGTACGTATAGTGGCACTCGGCTTGTGGCAAAAAAAAAATACATTTGAAAAACCCAACAGCAATGTCTCTTTTCCAAAATCGTAATCCCTGTTACTCAAGATAACCACAGATCCCTGAGATATAATACTGAAAAAGGTGACCAATACTGGAAGAAATGGAGGGATTACATAGCTGAGAGGTGATTGCATATTCTGTGTGGGAATGAGGACCTGTACTTTTTATTAATTTATTTTTCATTATATATGTTTTTATTATTTTATTTATTTCTATCTTAATTTTTTGTGCTGGTGACCTTATGGTGCAACACAGATGAAGGTATTTATGTCATGGTGGCCTGTGTGAGACTGGAGAATTGTGGGTGCCTTAAGGTCCCTAAACCCGATCCGACTGCCTGATTTCGGTTAGCCCTTTTGTTTAGAACAAAACTTGCTGTTGTATTTTGCTGTAGACGACCCTGTCTGATGTACCTGTTCTATATGTATACTTGTGTGTTTATGTTTTGTTGTGTTCTACATCTGAAAATACCAATAAAAAGAAAGTTTAAAAAAAAAAGATAACCACAGATCCACAGACCTTGTTGTTAGCAGTTTCATGTAGGATCCATTTTTACTTTTAGTGAATTACACTGTATCACTGCGCAAAAGGAAGCATGTATCTAATGATGGATGAGAGGCTCATGCTTGTGACAACACAGGATGTAAACATTTATGGCGTCCTCCTCAGCTGAGCTGTAACATTAGCTAGCTAGGTGAGTTAGCCTGGACAAGTACTGCAGTCCACACTTCCTTTTGCGATGTGATACTGAAAAAAATAACGTACTCAAAAACCTACATGAAACTGCTCACAACAAGGTCTGTGGATTATCTTGATTAACCGGGTCATGATTTTGAAGAAGAGACATTGCTATTGAGTTTTTTTACATGTATTGTTTAATGCTTTGAGCACTACAAGCCAAGCACTACTTCCGTTATACTGGAGAGTCGGCAGACATCTCTGCAGCCAATATCTTCAAAACCCAACACCAAAAAACACCAGGCAAGAGGAACAATATGGATTTTTGATTTGGGCTTGAAATGCTCTTTTAATAATAACAGATTTCTAATAAAATGCATTGTTTGTCATTTCCATATTTATCTATAATTCAACATAAATCTTGAAAGCAACTATTCACATGAAATAAGCCTTCATTTTCAAACAGTGAAAAAAAAAGTGCAATGGATCCATATTTGAAGATACAAAGAGCCATTCAGATACATGAAAGTAAGATTTGGCCTAGGACTGAAAAGGTCCATCATGTCATATATTATATGGAAGAAAGTGGATTTAGCCAATCTAATTGATAGACAGCACACAGTGTGAGACTGTATAAAAAATATTATATAAGACAGATAATTGAGCCAAGAAGACAGCTAATGTGGCAAAGAACCAGACTAAACATCAGCAGCAGAGTTTTGCTTGGCTTTACTTCTTTTCAGGAGGTACACAGTAAGATAAAGAACAAATGAATACAAAATCTAGTGAAGCCTTTAAATGAATAGGATGACCTACCAGACTCTTGGTCCATTTTGATTGAGAGAGCTGGGCTCTGAGGGGCAGAGTCCTCACTCAGTGAGTAGCTGTGCTCTGCTTGAATATCTGTGAGATTCAAAAACACTTTTTTAGACATGGAAAACATAACATAACAAACATACTATGCTGGGCATAGTGTAAGTGTCCATTGTGTAAATGTTCCTTACAGCTTTATTCAGGCATTCAGGATGTTACAGAGAGAGCCACAACATTTAGCAAATGGTGCATGAGTTGATATCACTGCTGCACACTTACAGTGAGTAACTAGAAAATGTTGTATTTCCTGCAAAAATACAGTGTGAATGCTTTCAAAAAAATAATTGCCTGAAATGCATGAAGGTATAATGTATTGCACTATACAGCACACCCTCGTGTAGTAGAAGAAGAAGTAGTAGAAAAAGTAGTAGTAGTAGTAGTACAAGTTGCAGTAGTAGTAGTAGTAATAGTAGTTAAGTAGCAGTAATAGTAGAACTACTAGCTGAACGTATGCTGAAGCAGTAGCAGAGCGAAAGTTGAACATTTGAACATTTGCCCATAGGAATGAATGGGGACAATTTTGCAGAAAAAACGGAATATTTCAAAAGGTTGAAAAGTAACAGACTGAATGGTGAATGGGTTTATAAAGCTGAACAGTGCGATTAGATAGATATATAGATATAGATATAGATATAGATATATAGATATATAGATAGATAGCTGAATGGTTTCTCCAGCTCAACGTATGCTGAAACAGTAGCAAAATGAAATCTGAAAAATAATGAATGGGCACTATTGAAGACCCATCACTAATGAAGTGTCTCTACTAATTCAGTTCCAAACACTTTTCATTTCCTACACCTTCTTCACAATAAAAGCCCCCCCATTATTTGGTCATTTAAAAGCTTTGATTATGAAGCAGTTTTGCATGAAATGTTGCATGTTGATCAGCAGTAACGTAACAAGACACCTGAAACAGCTGAAAGTGAAAACAATGAAACAGTAAAATAGAGCAGATTTGAAAGTACAAACAGGATGAGAAAAAAAAGACTCAGTAAGAAGTTACAAAAATACTGAGAGCTGAACACACAGCCTTTTAAAAACATCTCACTCAGGTGTCCTACATGGACATGAGTTGAGTAACGATTTGCAAAACACACTTGTTTGGGAGAAACGGTTGTTGCTTGTTACAGGTGCTCAACACGCTTGGAGGTGGGGTAAGAACGGCGCGGCTCAACTCAAATTGATGATGGAAAAACAAATCGTGCAGCTCAGTTTGACACTTCCAGAAGTGCAGGTGAAGAAACGACTTTAGTCCCATGATGTTGTATACCCAATTTGGTTGATTGAGTCATATTTGACAAAGTAGGTGTCACTTTTCTGTTTTTCAGTTTATGCTAATTAGCACAGAGTGCATCATGACGGCCCCTCATGCACCCATAGACTTTTTTATAAAGCACTTTGAGCTTGAATTAGTTTGTACTGTGACTGGGCTGTGACCTTTCAAAAACTGCATTTATAACATCACCACCAATGCAAATTATTTGCGCATCTTGATTACATACAAGTGAATGAAAAGAAGCTAATAGACATGAATTTGCATTTATTTGTGCCGGGCGGCGCAAATCATGCAAGTTGGAAATATTGAACTCAAATGAAGATTTTGCCTATCAGCGCTGACATTCACACTGACATCTTGACATTAACGTCACCGATGTCATAAAAAACAGTTGGAAGAGAGGATAATGATCACGAATCATGGCCGTTTGAGGACACCCAGAGCTGTACAGTAACACATCTACTCGTAACGAGACAGGACAAAAAAGGAGCTGGTGTGGAGGAAAGTCAGCGAGGAAGTTGGGCTACCTGGTAAGTGATGGAAATATGTCTCAGCACTTCATAGCTCTAAAGGGGAGGGAACAAGCATTTTTAAAGTTGTTTTGCTTGTTGTGTAGCTGTCAGACCTAACGAAGCATTAATTCAGACTTTTTACAAAGCGGCACTATGATGTTGTTATTTCTGCATCCTATTGATCCATTTAGTGCAGTCAGATCAAAGCAAAATCTCTTTGTTTTGGGTTCTTACCAATGTGGTGAAACACATTAATTCAGTTTACGTCTACTTTCTGGTCACACTTAATATTAATTGATTTTAACACACCTTTTAAGAAACTGCCACTCACCAGAGACCGGTGGACAGGTGTTCTGCAGCTGAGAACTGGACACCGGTCAGCCTCAGGAGTGCTGGCAGCTGCAATCATCCAGACCCAGCTCCAGATGGTAAAATTCACCGAGCTGGGTGCCACGCGAGTCACACGAATAAAAATGAGTAATCCCACAATTTAACTTGCGCGAGTAACGCAACGCAAATATTTTCTTCACATTTGGTCTGACACCATAAGGGGTTACTCAACCTGTTGTTCACATTAAGGTGTGTTTACAGGTCTTTGGTAGTACTACTAGGGGTGGGTAAAAATATCGATTCAGCAATGCATCGCAATTCTTTTCCCTGCAATTCAATATCGATTCAGCAATCTTCTGAATCGATTCAAGCCCCTGGTCAGTGGGGGCGCTGTGAGCAACACCCTCGTGTGATTCGCGCTGTACGGACGGGGGCCGCACTAGACCAAACCATAACTTCTTCGTTCGTCTTCATATGCAAGGACCTGCGGCCGCACAGTGTCGGCGAAAACTTGGGTTTTAAGAAGATGGTACACACGCTCGAACCACGGTACGCCGTGACACTAGTGCCCACTCGTTAGAAATGAAATGAGAGGTAATAGTTACGTAGGAGTCCGTCGCTCGCGACGTCCAGCCATCACATGTAAGAGCCACTCTCTCTGTCGATTTCAACAACTCCAAAACAGCGGTCTTTTTCTCTTCGTACAGCTTCGGGACGGCGGCTTGTGTCATGTGTTTGCGTGTTGGTATGGGTACCGTGGTTCACAGCACATAGATTTTTTTACTTTCGTATACCATACTGGTATTATTGTGCTGATGTTATACTTTCAGATGTTTGTTTTTTTGCCCAAAATGCTTTGAGTTATTTACAGTTTCCAAACGGAAAGAAATACATAATTTAAGTTACATGCACTTTAGTTCAGTGTTAATACAGCACTGTCATTTTTTAAAATACTTTTGTACGCACCATGTACTAGTATTATTGAGCTGATGTTTTATTACTCAAAATTTTATGAGTTGTTTTACATTTTCCAAGAGGAAAGAAACACATAATTTAAATTTACATGCACTGTAGTTCAGTGTTAAAGCAGTGTCATGTTTTGTCATGCTATGAGTTATACCATGGCTGTTCATAAGGCATGAAACTAAATAAATAATTATTTTAAAAAAAAATATCTGGTACTCTTGTGTATTTCTACTTGATACTGAATCGATATTGAAGCATTTCAATCAATATCGAATCGAATCGATATCGAATCGAATCGTGACCTAGCGAATCGAAATCGAATCGAATCGTGAGATTCTTAACAATACCCAGCCCTAAGTACTACAGTACCATTATCGAGAAAGAGACAGAGTGTGACGTCTCCCCAAAACTCAGCCACTGAATGCATATTATTATCATCATCATAATTATTATTACTATTCATCACAGAGAGGTTAAAGTGCAGAAAAAAGGTACCATTGGGTACCGGTATCGAATTCCAGGTACCGGTATCAGAACAGGAAATGTGAACAGGACCCAACCCTAGATGTGTCCCTTGTGAGTTTACAGCAACTTTTTGTTCTTAAAAATGTTGTAATAGGTGTCACGCTCAGTTTGTGGCCAATGATTGTAACTACTGTGACACAGTGCTGTAAAGAGAGACATCTGTACAGTAACAACATGAGAAGACGTGCTGCGTTGTACTAGAGCTCCGTCCTTAGAGGACACTGTTGCAGTTATCCAGTCTGGTTGTGAATTTGTGGATGAGAGTTACTGCAGCTGTGAAGAAGAGGGACGGACAGAGGCGGGCAATGTTTTTAAGGTGAAAGAAGACTGTTTTGGTGATGTTTTTACAAGTTGTTCGTATGATAGGGTTTGGTCAAACATGACACCTTGGTCTTGAATCTGAGGGGAGGGGAGTGCAGTGGAGCCGTCAATGGTGAGGGAGCAGTTATGGGTGGATTTTGTGTGAGGTTTAGGTCCAATAATGATGATTTATGATTTATGACTGTTCAGTTTGAGGATGTTGGTTTGAAGCCAGGATTTTATTCCCATGATGTAGCCTGTCAGGGTTGAGTGAGGGGCAGTAGTGATTTCTTTGGTGGAGATGTAGAGTGGGATGTTGTCTGTGAAGCAGTGGAACTCAAGTCCACGAGGACAGATTATGTGACCAAGGGTGAGCATATACAGGATGAAGAGGAGGGGGCCGAGAACTGGAAGGATTGATTAGTAGAGATTATTGGCCGAGAGGCTGGTCTTGAGCCGGAAGGCGACAGCATGTTCCAGTATTTTGGACAGAAAGGGGAAGTTGGAAATTCGTCTGTAGTTGTTTGGGTTGTCAGGGTTTGGTCCAGGTTTTTGGAAAATGGGGGTGACAACAGCCAGTTTGAGAGAGCATAGGCTGGAGCCAGTGGATAGGAAGGAGTTTACTGTTGTGATAATGAGTGGGGATAGGGTGGGAAGGCAGGTCTTTAAATCTGGAAGGGGATGGAGTCAAGGGGGCAGGTGGAAGTTTTCATTCCCACCATGAGGTCAGAGAGGTCTGTAGGAGAGTCTGGGGAGAACTGAGACAAGGGCTGGCAGGTTAAAGAGGGGCGAGTGAGGGGAGGGATGACAGATGACGGAGTGGCCAGGTTGTTGTGGATGGTGTCTATTTTTGTTTATAAGAATATTAAGAATATTATTGTTAATAATAATAATAATAATAATAATAATAATAATAATAAGAAGAAGAAGAAGAAGAAGAAGAATAAACTTTATTAATGTAGCACTTTTTTAAAACATAGTTTACAAAGTGCTTTAACAAAACAAAGCAGAAGGAAGTAGAACAAACATATTCGTGTATATCAAATTGGACAAATGAAATAAATGGCATTTACAGCTATTACAACAATTGGAAACAAATAACTGAAAAACAGAAATAATGATAAAGATGATTAAAATAAGCAAAATAAAGAGATGGAATAAATCAAAATAGGTGAAATAAACAAAACAAATAAATTAATATAATTAACTCAAACGGTAGGAGCAAAAGTAAAGGGACGACAAGTCTATAAAAATAGGTTTTAGGAAGGGATTTAAAAGAAGTTACTGATCCTGCAAGCCTTATCTCCTCAGGCAGGGTGTTCCAAAGCCGAGGGGTCCTGATGGCGAAGGCACGATCACCTTTAGTTTTTAGCCTCGACTTTGGAACGGTTAGAAGTGCCCCGCCTGAGGATCTAAGGCTGCAAGCTGGCTCGTAAGGAATTAAAATGTCTGTTATGTAGGTCGGAGCCAGATGCAAGAGTGCTTTAAAAGTGATCAGTAAAATGTTAAAATCAATGAAGGGAAGCTAGGACTGGGGTAATTAATGCAGTCTGTTAAAACCAGTTAGAAGCTTAGCTGCTGAATTCTGTACCAGTTGGAGGCAAGAGAGTGATTTCTGATTGATACCAGAGAAAAGGGAGTTGCAGTAATCTGGTCTGGAAAAGATGAATGCATGGATGACTTTTTCCAGGTCGCGGGGTGTGTTTGATTCTTGAAATGGATCTTAATTGGTAGAAACAGGACTGGACCAGTTTGCTGACCTGAGGGATGAATGTGAGCTCTGAGTCAAATTGAACACCAAGATTTCGTTTAGTGGGTTTTATGTTGACGGACAGGGGACCAAAGGCTTGCTTAAAGTGGCTGATATGGTTTGGAGGGGCTGAACCGTCTTATTTTTGTTTTGGAGTGATTAAGAAAGGAGGTGCATTTGTTGGCTGTCAAGGATTGGGAACCATTGTCCAGAGGCTTGAGGAGTTTCTTTATTGTGCAGAATAGTTCTTTGGGGTTTCTGGGGCCAGACTGTATGAGTTGAGAGTAGTAGGTGGATCTGGTGCGGGAGAGGGCATGCTTTATACTGTTGCAGATGGTCTTTGTAGGCTTGGGCGTGTACATTGAGACCTGTTTTTTGCAGAGTCTTTCCAGTTGATTGGCACGGGTTAACTCAGCTTCACATTTATGCAATGAGTTACAATTATAATTTTTCACATGCAAACATTTTTTTGTCACTATCTCTTCAGACATAAAGTCCCTCCCTCTAGTCATTTTGTTGAAGTCGTGGCTTCCCTGACAGGGACACCAATTGTCTCAAATGATGAGTGCCATGTCAAGTAGTGCTGCATTTTGATCTCTCTGGCAGCTTTAATAGATAGAACATGCAGTTGAATAACTCTGAGGGGGATAGCAAGGCCCAATCATGCAGCTCTGGCACTTTAATTAGTAGCCTGAGCTCTTCACTACCCTTCACTACCTGAACTCTTCACTACATCTTGTGTGTTTCCTTCTGGTTTAAAGGCATGTGTTTTGAAAGTTGCACACTTTGAAAACAGAAGCCAGCCCTCATATGGACCTCTCTGGGAAGGACCAACCAGAGTTAAGGTCAATGGTTGGGAAGTTACAACTTTATGCAGTTGGTCTTCCTGCAGAGTCTTGGCTTTTGACTGAAACCAAATAATGGAAATGGGGTCTTTTCTACACAAACATTAGCTGAGGAGTGGACCAACTGGCTGCTGAGATGAGTAAATGAAAATGTCATCTAAATGTCATTCTCAGCTGAAAACTTTTTGGGTCTACAACCATTTCAAAGCGAACATCTTAGAGACAAAGGTTTGTAGAAGATTCCACTACCCAACATCAGTCATTGATGTAATCTTTACATGCAATAACTCGCAACTCTGGAGAATTGTTATTGGAAGGATCCACCCCCATGACCTAACCCCTGGTGCATTTATATTGACTGCAGTGCTAGGTCTTTTAATATATTCATTATTTGTATACAGTGTGTTTTTTTTTATTTCAGTACAATTCAGAATAAAAGAGGAGCTGACCTGGGCTGCTGTCTATGTCCATGTGTAAAAGTGAAGGTCTGTCTGCCAGTAGGGGTCGGTCTAATAGGTGGTCGTCAAAGAAACTGCTGAATAATTCACTGCTGAAGTCATCCATTTGTTCACCTGAGAAAGGCTGGAAAACATGAAGAGAAACACAGAGACAGAAACAGTTATTTCATTCAGCAAAATAATGCTTTTTCATGGGAAATTTTTGTATAATTAACAGTTAGTCAGTCACCACCTAAAATAAAGAAATGACTAGATAACAACTGGTACAAGACAGACTGTGTATCATCAGTCTTACCAAAATCTGGTGAATTTAAATTTGTCAGGTAAACTGTAACTTTGTGGGTGAGAAAATTCTGTTACTTCTTCCAAATAAAAACCCATTGGATTATCCAAAAAAAAGCACAGAGCTCCAGAAAAGTTCTTTAGATATATGATAGAACGAAAAAACGATGGTCTATGATGCTTGGTCTAAAGGGTGCTTGGGCGCTAGTGTGTTTAGGGTGTGTCCCAGTCCATTTTGCTATTTAAACAGCGGATAATCTGGGCGCAAAGTGAGGCTCAGCGCTCTAAGGAGTGGAATTTAGTCTGATTTCATCATGGGTGTGTTTTTGGTGGAACATAAATGAACCATTCCGAGTATAAGCTCCCATTCCTTTTAAGAGCCAAGTGCGCCAAGACCTGGCACATATCTAACAGTGGCACAACAGTGGTCGTCGGCTGTTGGACCATCTGTCCCGCCATTTCACGATCATCTGTCCATCAACAACTGTTTGACTGCATATGAAAAATACACATATTTAAGTGAGGAGGAGGAGGAGGAGGAGGTGCGCTGCTGCGTTGACACATTGAAAGGTCACACACAGATTCATACAGTAAAATAGTTTGGCAAAAAACAGCTGTCCTGATAAACCCTGAGATCCTGTCTAAACATCTGCGTTTCAGTCTGTTTTCATTTGGAGAGTTGATAACTACAGCTTTCAGTTTTCCTGCATAAATGTGGCACGATATTTGTTACAGTGACATGACTGTGTGTATTACAATGTTTAAAATAATGGAAAACAGCCTCTCATATCATAAAATCAGAGTGTATGTGCGGTGTGAACCCGCCTGTGTAGGCGCATCTTTCTGTCTGAATAATATGCTCTTTAAATTGCAGGAAACAGACTGAACCTTTGACTTTAGACCAGCTTTTTGTTGGTCTATTGCACTGTCTCTTTTTGCTGCCTCAAGATAGCAATCCATCATGAGAGCGCCTGACCACATCTCATTTTGAGACTAACAGTCATTTTGCTATTTACCCATCGTGGGCGCTGGCTGGGTGTGAAAATTGAATGAAACTAGCAATGACACTCGCACCGAGCATAAGATAGAGCCCAAGGAGATTTCATGCAATAAGGAACAATTTGTTTCATCAGTTGATCTCAAATGGCACCGTGCAGTTCTTTATTGTAGACTGGGACTGTCAGAGTACTAAAATTAAGAAAGACAGTAGTTACTGCCTGGCTGTAACTCCACCTTTATGTAAAGCACTGCTATAGCAATGGTGATGCAGCAGCGAGTGTCTCCTCCAAATAGCACTACATTTTTTTGTTTTTTTGACTGTTATTTTTTCAGCTTTATTACACAGTATTATGCCATAGGCAACACTATGGCATAAATACTGTCATCTCATTGGAGAAGAAGGCAGATGCTTTGGATTAATTGCAGTGGATTCTGAGACCATCGTGGGCAGCAAGTATGCCCCACGGAGGAGAGGGGAGAGATCCAGGATAAAAGCCATGCTAGTCCACCACACTGTGCATGTATGTCATGTCAGGGTAAAAAAGGCAAGCTGTACCCATGGCAATAACTTCATGAAGGATAACACAAACTCAGTGTTCCAGCTTACATGAACTGTGTCTGGCTCAAGTTTAGTTCAGGCATAAAAAAAAAACACGTACAACAAGTATGGGTCAGACTATGTCGATAGAAAGAAGTAGTCTGCAACCATTAATTATTTCCATACTGAGTAATGTGCAGATTAATTTCCCGATTAATTAATGAGTTGTTTTGTAAACTAAATATCAAAAAATTACAAAAAAGAAAAATGCATCTTACCAGAGCCTAATGTGGCCTTTTCCCAATGTCGAGTTTTGTCTCAGTCCAAAATCCAAAAACATTCCATTTGCAATTAAATGAAACAAAGACAAGCAGAAAATGTCCATCCTGAAGAAGCTGTGTGAAGTAATATTTGCCATTTTTGCTTGAAAAATCCCAATTTGTTTCAATCAACTAATCAAATAATCAATCAATTGTTTTAAATCTACAGCCTCTCTCTCTGAGTCAAAACCAGACAATCCAGACTGTGTTGATGGTCAGTCAGTAGGAACGCAGTTGATATATATACTATATTGACCCTATTCCCGCTTCCGACAGGCAAGGCAGCCCATTTGCGATTCTTATCTGAAGCGTTACGTTGCATGTCACATCACGGCACGTCACAAATGCGCCAGAAACAGTTGAGAAAACAGACCCAATTATTTCATATTTTCATACCCGGGAAGTCAACTCTTTGGCTTCACCACTGAGCAGCTTTCATACGAATGAACGGGGCTCTGCCTCCATGATGTGTCCAGTAATAAAACATGCTTGAATAGACCACATCCGAAAGTCCTTCCTTATTTACGCGCTGCCACCGAAACAGTGGAATTTTGCCTGTTCACCCGGGTCTTATGTTAGCATCAAAGCTGAGCCGAGCCGATAAAAACCTGTGTCTACTGCAGAGTCAGTTGACCTGGGTGTAAATGCCGATTTTACACATTCCCTTTGCAGACAAAAGCCTCATCTTTGATTTTTGAGCAGTGGAAAAGAGGGTAATAGATTCATCCTCATTCAGGATGAATGAGTCACTGAGCTGAGAGATGATGTTCTGGGAGCCTGGAACATCATGGTGCTCTGATTTCACTGGTTTACACAAACACACAATATGAGTCACCCTGTCTTGAGAAAACATGCACCAAGCAGTACAAGAGAGCACGCGCGCACACACACACACACACACACACACAGATGGATTTGTTGGAACCAATCAACTGCACTGAACTCTGCTTTGAGGCTTCTCAGACAGACAGTGACAGAAATAACTTTTTATTAATGACAAATACAGAAATTGATTTACATGTTTTATTCCTGGAAATTAGCTTCAAGTGTGTTTACCTCAAAAAGAAAGATAATACATGCAGAACTAACTGGCACATCCTACTATCAGCTCTATGGAGCTTTATTATGTAAAAGAGTGCAAATGGTTTCAAACATTTTAGTGCATGGTTCTATAATAACATGGAAAAGTCAAGAGGCAAGTTGTAACATTTTTGGAGTGGCTTTCTTTCCCTGAATTAGGGCTGTCAGGTGAGACTTACACCCAGACATTAACAAATGGGATTGGACTTGCTAGAAAAGGTGTGTTTGGCACTTATTCGCTTGGCTTTTTTAAATTATATGCACACATCAAAGCTTTAATGCTTATTGTAGCATCCATCACTGTAGTTGAAATGCACTGAGGAGAGTCTCTTTCAACAGGCCAAACTGAAGGATTTTACAGGAGTACACTGAATGCATGAGTCCTGGGAATCACTGTTCATGTGTAGGTTTTGCATTATTTTGAAATACTGCAAGTTTTGTGCCTGCATTTGTGGCAGGAGGTCAGGGTTGTCTGTGGGACACATGCAGCTGTCTAGTAAGAGCATGTGAAGTAAGCACACACACACACACTCACTCACACACAGAGGGTGGACATATGGTGGGTAAAAAACAGAAGCACATGATGACTGCTGATGTTTTGAATCTCAACTCTGAACTGTGTTTATTTTTTTCGGGGAAAATATCTTAAAAAGAGCACAAAAAAGATGAAAATCATGAAATCAAACCTATTTTTGTATCCTCTTTATGGCTGGCACATTTAAAGCATTACCCATTCCATGCATTTACATTCTATATGAGTCCACCATAATCGCCAAATTGCCTACCTTAGCACATGTGATTAAGGAATTTTTCCAGCCATAAGTGTAATCCAGTGTTCTTAATTTGATGTCATTCATACCAGCATCATTGTTCACTCTACTAACGTTGTATTCAAACTTTATAAAGTTACTGCTAATGCAAACTAAACATTTACTACTGTTGCTGCTAAACATTAAAAGCATTCAGCTGGTTTTAAGACAGGGTGACTTTTAATTGTGAAGCAGTAATAGGAAAGCATTCAAGACGATCATGAATCAAAAATGCATCTTCGAAACAAGACATGGTCATTCAGCATACTGTGTTGCTGGAATAGGGCTTCAATCAATGGTTATTACCATTATTTATTATGCGGTCCATTACTGTCTTGGTTAACTGAATAGTTGAATAGCTAATATTAAAATGTTGATCAGTACTTCCCAATGTCCAAGATGGCATCCTCAAATGTATTTTGACATTTGGCAAATCCTCTAAATATATTCAGTTCACTATTATAGAGGAGTAAAGAAACCAAAATGATTCACATTTAGCTGAAAGCTGAAAATAGTCCATTAATATATAAATTGTTGCAGCTCCACAGGTAATTATACATTTTCATTACTTCATTTAAATTTCCAGCTCCTCAGCCAGGTTACCAACGTTTTATCCTTCCTGCTGTTGTGTGGAAAACTCCTTCAGAATCAGATCACAGCTGCTCACAGCAGGATAGAAAGAGGCAAGTTATTGACATTTTTATTAAAAGAATGTGAGTCTGTTTGGCTACACTGTCAACAGATGAATCAATATCTGCTCTGTTGTACTTGTGAAGAATGAAGTAAATGTTAATAATTATAACTAAACAGAGATTAGAAGCTCAGCTGGGAAACAAAAGACTATTATCATTATTTGACAATTAAATACAAGTCTCCAATGCAACTAATGTATTGTTGGCTGCAGAACCTGTGTCTCTGGGTGGCTCTCATATGTGAAGGGTGGTGACTGACGACCAGAGATGCACTAACAGAGATGTAAAGCAATCAAGAGATTACATATTTACTCAAGGAACCATATTTGCATTTGAACATGATCTCAGGGCTCAAGGAGCTCCCGACAACTGCTCAACAAAGTGCATGCATACACTTTTTCTTTCACACACAAGTGAACTACTCATTCATTCAAAAACAAACCCACCACATAAAGAATTAGTAATACTGACAGAGCAGCACTACATGTTGTCCCTTTAAATGATCCTGACAAGGATGCAGAGGAAGCAGAGGAATTATTCAGACAATTTAGCACAACTTCAAATTAGCTCTAGTGACTGCATTAAATCAACTGTGTAAGCTTTTATGTTGCTCTCTTCTGCCAGTGCTCACGTTTTAATATGAAGAATTTAATGTTTAAAGTTTTGTAGTTCCAGCAGCAGACCTTTAGTTTATATTGAGCCATATTTTCAGTGCTTATGTTTTGTATTTAGTTCCAACAGTTATAACAATGTAGTGAACCTATTTTGCAATAGTTTTTTGGGGGTATTGTTCCGATAACTTTGTGTATGCACAACACAGAAAAATGCATACACATTCTTTTTCTTCAGATTTATAAAGCTGTGTGTATGCCTGATCCTTTTTTAAAATCTCAATTATTGTGAAAACGGGCGCACTTCATTTCCATTCCCACATTTATCCATAAATGGATGTAGAAATGCCCTTAAACATCTGTTAGTTAGTCGACACTTGTGGTTCTTCCACCATTCATTAGACCTAAAATAACAGAAAATATGGAGGCACAGTGCAATTTCAAGGTGTTACTGATAACATTCAGTCACTAAATATGGCATTCCATCGCCCTCCTTCCATTGTATCCATGTTACAACACAATTGTTCAAATCGAATCGTCTGCCCCCTCAGGTGGTTGCCAGTTTGTGCACTAGCTAACTTTGATAATGCTAGCTAACACTGCCACCATTAGTGCATCCCTGAACTGAAAAGCCTAGACATCATAAACTGTAAAAGGCCAGCATCTTAAAGGCCAAAAAGAGTTATTCATAAACCTCTATTTGAATAGTTCAATTAAACTTGCACATCACATGCTATGTTTTATCACATATTGCGCCGTCAGACACCGCCCCAGCAAATGCCATGCTGTCACACTATGTTACGCCAACCACCACCACAATTCAATTCTCAACCTCAGGGAATCACAGAACACCAGACATCAATCAGTGGCAAATAACTCTATAGCACAGCTTTGAAACATAGACATAAAGATACAGTGGAAGCTGTTATTGCTGTTATCGGGACAGGAAGCTTAATGAGCCCAGAGTGGTTCAGTGTCAGGCTGCTGGTGATGGAACAGCTGCAGTCAGTGTGAACAGAGTAACAGAGGTTGACAGTTTATAGCTTATTCCAGTGGTGGTGTGTCATTAGGGGGGATGGGGCTGACATGTAAACCACACAGGGAAGGAGCTGGGAAAGACAGTCGCAAGGAATAATTATAAAAGCAGAGAGTGACTCTGTTTTGCCTGTAATTAACAGTGTTGAGTCTCAACATATCTCTCTCCTCGCCTTTAATTTGGATTCCTTACTGGTTCAGGTGAAACGAGCAGTAAAGCCTGGATTACCAACATGGGTCTGCATGTAAAGTTCTGTGAATTGGAGCCAAACTGCTTGTCAATCGATCAGCTACAGCAGTCATTCCCTTTAACATAGTTAACATCATACAGCTAATTAATCACATGCTCACAGAGTATTATGAGTATTTAGTTGCCCTGATGAAGTGATAAAGAAAATCACTGGGATAAACTTGACTGACAGATGCAATGTAAACTGTTCAGAACATAATTTACAGGCCAAAGGGAAAATGCACTGAAAAAATGTTGATGTTAACTTGTGTCTTTACTGTAAGAAAAAGCAAACCAAATTATGTTGAAAGCAAAAAACATGTTTATGATCAGCAGACTCTGGCAGCCCACCAAAGTCTAATTTGCCCTGCCATAGTCTCATAATGACCTGAAAATATTTCTAACTTCTCATAATGCATTTTGCACTGTTGCATTAGAAAAATGTCTTTCACTCCCAGTCAGTCTCAAGCTCTCTCTCACACACACATACTCTGGTAAGGTAAACTTGTGCTCCCAAAAGAGTAACGTTAGGCCGCTGGTTTAGTTCACAGTCCATTTCTCTTAAGTCTGTCCATCTGTATTTCTTGCTAACTTTAGCTGGTCAGTGTAGTTCTAGGTCTTTGTTTTATTTGCCAGCCGCTTCGAGCGCTGTGTTCTGTGAGCCTGACAAAAGTGAGACTGAAAGTCAGTGCACTTCATTTCTTATGAACTTCTTATACATTCTAACACAAAATTAAAAGCAATGGATTGATATTGATTATTGACTGTAGCCTATAGGCTTGTGTTAACATTGTATAGCCAAAGCTGTGAAGTATAATGAATTGTTAGGACTGGACTAGACAGTAGAGCCAAAGCTCAGTGTTACAGTCATGGTCAAAAGTGAACATAGACTTGTAAAGAACATGTGTATCATGGCAGCCCTGAGTTCCAATGATTTTTTCTGTGATGGAATGAGTGGAACACAAACTACATTCTGACAAACAATATTCATGAAGTTTGGTTCAAGAATTAATTTATTATAGGTCTTCTGAAAATGTGACCAAATCTATTGGGTCTTGAAGGATACATTTAGCTGAAAGTTGCTTTGTAGCATGGCCTCTTAACTTCTTCTAAGTGATTTTGATTGATAGTGGGCTTCTGGGCCCAATCTAGTAGATATACCCATTAGACTCAGCCACTAACACTACAATGGGAAAGTATAACCAGCTCAGCATTGATCTGAAAATGCGCATAATTTATTTGAACAAGTCAGGAAAGTCATTTGGAGCCATTTGCCAAAGCAGTTACAGGTCCCAAGATCAACTGTGTGAACAATTGTTGTTTATAAAGTACATGGCCCAGTTGTGTCACTGCCACGATCAGCAAGAAAACACAAACTATCACCCGCTGCTGAGAGAAAACTGGTCAGGATGGTCAAGAGTCATCCGAAAACCACCAAAAAGCATCTCTGCAATGAAGAAGAAGCTGCTGGAGGACAGGTGTCAGTGTCCACAGTCAGGTGTGTTTTGCATTGTCATGGCCTGAGAGGCTGCCGTGAGAGAAAGAAGCCCTTGCTCCAGTTGCTGCTCCTCAAAGCTCGACTGAAGTTTGCTGCTGATCACATGGACAAAGAAAAAACCTTCTGGGGAAAAACTCTGCAGTCAGATGAAACAAAAAGTTTGGCCACAATGAGCAGCAATATGTTTGGAGGCGAGAAGGTGAGACCTTTAACCCCAACAACACCATACCTACTGTCCAGCATGGTGGTGGCAGCATTATGCTGTGGGGCTGTTTAGCTGCCAGTGGAACTGATGCTCTAAAGAAAGTAAATAAAATAATGAAGAATGAGGAAAGTCTCCAACTTTGTCGGGAAAACTTCAAATCATCATCCAGAAGATTGGCTCTTGGGTGTTCCAACAGGACAATGATCACAAACAAACATCAAAAGTGATGAAGGAATGGCTAAATCAGGCTAGAATTTTTTAGAAGGTTTTGGAATGGTATTCCCAAAGTCCTGACTTGATCCCCATTGAGAACTGTGCTGAAAAAACAAGTCTGAGCCAGGAAGCTAAGAAATATAGTTGAACTTCACCGTTTCTGTCACTATGAGTGGTTAAACATACAACCAGAGGATTACCAGAAGCTTGTGGATGGCTATCAAAATAACCTGATTAAAATGAAAATGGATGAATTTAACCTGAATTCCTGTATGTATATTTTTGATTTGGTCACATTTTCAGAAGACCTATGATAAATTCATTATCAAACCAAACTTCCTGAATGTTTTTGTGACAAAGTAGTATGTGTTCCACTCATTCCATCACAGAAAAATGAGAGCTGTAGAAATCATTGGAACTCTAGACTGCCATGATACACATGTTCTTTATAAGTTTGCAGGAATCAGGACTAGGAGAGTAACAGTTCATGTATTCATGCCAAACCACGACGCCACGGGGGTCGTGGTCCAGTGCATGGACTACATGGTATGTAAAGTAGGGCTGCTGGAATGAATGTAAAATATAATTCGAATGCTGTGATAACTACTCAAATGTATATTTCTTTTATAAATGTTTTGGCTAACGAGAGTGAATCTTGTTCCACCCCGAGCCCCATGTCCATAGCGTTTTATTCTGACAGAAAAGGCTAGCAGAGTGCTGAAGATACCTGGGGGAATCTTGTGTGAAGACAAACAAACGCTGACGTGAGTTTTCATTGATGTCAGCTAGGTAGCTAACTTAATGCTACGTTAAGAGAGCATTGCCTTGACAGCTAACAACAGGCTTACAACATGTAGGGTGATAAAAGCACAGCAGTCTTCAGCAACGTTCAGTTCTCCTGATCTGCTCCCACAAATGGGTTTTTGTGTCTCTGTTGTGATGGTGAAAACAAAATGCTTTTGTCACACATGATGAACAATTAAGTTATCTAAATCACAATCCTCCATTTAATGGGCTAACGTCAACCCCTAATGTTACACCATCAGAAGCGATGGCTTCCTCCTTCTCATCAGGGGCTTACCAGTGTCAACATGTAATTGTTTCTTCTCAAGAAAGCCATTAGTTTTAAGTTCTTGGTAATGTGTGAATGTCCTCTAGGGGACCGATTGTATACCAGTCACATGATGATAGTGGCACTGGCAAGGCATAAGCCTGTGCTTACAGTGGAAAGGTACATAATAAATATTTATGAAAGCCATTTGTGCATTAAAAATGTGAATATAATTCCAATATTAAAAATAATGAATGAAATTGTAATGAGACTTTAGAGGAACATTGACAGCACTAATGTGTGTGATGAACATAATGACAAATTGAAGTTAGACCTGGAAACTTTAGCCATATGCCATTAGCCACATGTGCTTAGGTTAGCATTACAGGCTGACATTGTATTGTAAGTACAAATAACACGCCTGAGCCAGAAGACCTGTCTGCATCCTTTAAAACACTTTTTTGGAACAATTCAGGTTCCTCATCAGCTACAACAGCAACCGAGAGATAGTTATGGATACGACGAGGACTGTCTCAGTGTTGCTCCTCTTTTGTGGGATATGTGAATGGCAAGACATTGAAGATGCTAGACAAATGTATTATACATCTGATTGTTTTTCTCCTATACCAAACCCAGATCAAACCATGACTTCTATTCCAGGGTATGAACAGACCATGACTTCTGTGCACCATCACCCCCAAAAATTAGAGCCAAGATGCATGTTTCTTAATGAAACTCTAATTCTTGTGAATTTCATTCATATAACTCCAATTCATAACTATTTCTGAGACACGGCTGTACTTAAAGGATTTCTGTTTTAAATCAGGCCATTTCTATCAAGTTTGCTTCTGATGTTGTTTCCCCTTTGTTGAACTCATTCCACTACAGTTTCTGAAAAGATCCCAATACATTATATCATCTAAAATAGTTAGGATGGACTGGGACATTATCAGAGTAGAGCAGCAATGTTTAATCAATTAATCAACTGACAGATAATGTATCTGCAAATATTTGTATTATTAACTAATATACAAGCAGAGTTGCCAAACATTGCTGGTTGCAGCTTCTCACTTTTAAAAGGGTTTGACTCTTTGCTTTGTCACACATGATAAACTGAATATCTTTTGGTTTTGGACTGTTGGTTTGACAAAACAGCAGATCTCAGGTCGTGGGAAATTATTAACATATTTCTCACAATTTTATAGACACAATGATTTATGAAAAAATAATCTACAGATTAATAAAAAAATGAGAATAATTGTTAGCTACATAATAGCAAAGTAGGTTAAGCGTGTGAAAACACTAGTGTAATCTTTTGATTTACAGTAATCATAAGAAGGTGAAATAATACCAGTCCATTTGAAGACTTTATAAGTGACTGGTGTTAAATAAGACATTTAATGTAACAGCAAAAAAAAAGACTACATGAGCGGCTGAGACGGAGGTTTTATTGCAGTGTAAAATGAAATTGCAGTTGCTACAATCCTGCCTACCGCAGATAAGAAAATGGCAATGTGCTCCACTGTATTTGGCTTCATGTGGTGGTGGGTGGCTGCAGTGGCTTGGCTGTGTTTGGCTTCACTTGAACAACCTTTGAGAGTGAGAGGCATTGTGAGTGTGTGTGTGTGTGTGTGTGTGTGTGTGTGTGTGTGTGTGTGTTGAGACAGAAGCGAAGACAGCTATAGTTCTCAGTAAAACTGGAGATGAGTATTTTTCCTTCACAGTCAAACACACACACACACACACACACACACACACACACACACACACACACACACACACACACACACACACACACACACACACGCCACACACTGCTGCATGCCTGCTCACATTCCATCTGGCTGCTCAGCAGCCAATCCACAACAAGCATGCAAATGAGATGGGCGAGTCTTTTTAAAGCTGGAGTGCAGGGTCTGAATGGAGGGTAGAACAGAATGAGTGGAATAGAGTAAAAGAGAATAGAGACATTTAGAATATGGACAGAGAAAATATTAGAAAGAGGAGAACAGAATGAACAGAATATAAATGTGGAGGAAAACATTACATGGATATAGGACAAAAGGTGTGTGTATAAGTTTATCGGTGAAAGGCTCTGTTGTCCAAATATCTACAGAGTTTTTTTTTCTTTCGAGTCAAATTTTTTTATCAAACGTTAACTAGAACATAGTAGAAAAATATAAAAAATGGAATAAATAGTGAACAACTCACAACTTGAACTTACATTGTCCTTGCTTGACCTCACTTTGTGCATGTGTGTGTCAGGGCGCACTCACACTTGGCCCACATGCTCCGTACCGTGCCGATGCAGGATTGTCCCTCCTCCCCAGTCCCCACGCTGGCCTGCACTCAGATTGCTGCAGCCCCAACTGGGCCTGAGCATGGTTACCTCTTGTCTACATTGTGTATTGTGCTTGTGCTTGTGCATGAACAACCGTATCATGCCGAAGCACACCTCTTCCAACCGTGCCAGGGCCAGAAAGTGAGCACTCAGGTGAGTCACACAAACAGGACTTGGGGGGTCAAACATGCTTGGGCACAGTACGAATTGCCTAGTGTGAGTGCGCCCTGAATGTATGTGCTCTGCAATTAAAATCATTTTCACTGATGTCAAATCTTCTCACTCGGTGAAGTAAACTTCAGATTCAGTCACAGCAAAAGCATGAGGCTTTCTGGCAGGAAGGCTTTGCACATCCCACACAGACGGATGACGGGATGTGACATAGCAGCATCATATTTGATGACCTGGGATGTGAACGTTTGGCTAACTACATCTTATTGAAACATACTGCACAGTTCATTTTACATTACTGTATGCAAATACAAGTATGCATTATGCTAAATAATTGTAATATATGTAGGAGGGGGTCCTTGCTTCATCAGCTGAGGGGTCCTTGGCCTGAAAAATGTTGAAGCCCCCTTACTTCCACAATGAACTGATTACAATAGACAGCTTTTAAAATGTCAACGTAGTGACTGTATTTAGCATGGTTACCATTGCAGTTGCCAATGTATTTGTCTGGTATACTCTTGCACATAATCAATCCCACTTCTGGCCTGTATTTATCAGACATCTTGAAGGAGGAAATCAGTCCCGACTGGAGCAAAAAGTCTCTGACAAGTTTCTTCCTTCTTTAACACCTCAAACCTTCCACATTTATTCAAGTTCAATCTAGAGCCGCAACAATTAATCAATAAATCAATACGTCGATCAACAGAAAAGTAAAGATCAATCAGATTGCACACATATAAACCCTGATCAGCGATGCCGGTGAAATGACATGTCTGCAAAGTTCCCAGTTGAAGGTAAAAGAACACACCCACCCCGCCACAGTCTGTTCACCCTCCTGCCGGCTGCTAAGACATACAGAAGTTTCTGCTGCCATACCACCAGACTAAGAAGCAGATCATTTCCCCAGGCTGTGACACTCCTCAATCTGTCATCAACACTCCATTTTCTAAAACAGATGAAGCAAAAATGACTCAAACATAGTTTTGTCATTTTAAACCCTTGTGTTTTAAAAAATGCCAATACATTTATTGTGTAACCTTGTAACCTCAGATGTTTGATACCAGGTGGAACATTTGACACAAAAAGGGCGTAACATTCTTTATTTATATCAAAAGATAAATATGACACGGCTTGTGTCAAGCACAATAGCATTTAAGGTCATTTCCTTCTGATCCTAGTCAGAAGAGTCAGAGGAGGCGGGCCTGCAGCGGTGTGCACCAACTCGCTGTGGGAGAGGACGGAGAGCGAGAGAAGCAAAGCTGGTGTCAGTACTGATACTGTGAAAAACGAGTACCGAAACAGTTTCAAATATTCAGCATCAATATTTATTTATATTTCAACACTAGCCACTGGTCCAGCTGATGACTGTCAATATGTTTTTTCTTAAGCTATTGCCATCAGCTCTGTAATGCCCAATCCTATTTTCTTATCTACACTGAGTCTTTCCCACTGGTTATCAACAGGGCCCACATGTACCGCAGGAGGAAAACAAAACACAAAGCACAAAACAAAACTGAGAGAGGCGACCATGCAAGGTGCTGACTGTTTACCAGGAGCAGTTTGGGGTTCAGTATCTTGCTCGAGGATGCTTTGATGTGCAGCTAGCTAGACCCGGAGATTCAAGTCAGTGACCTTCCAATTGCTGGACGACCTGCTTTACCTCCTGAGCTACAGCCGCCCCAATGGCTGCAATGATAATCATTTCTATATTATCAATGGATTAAATGTCTATGTGTACTGTACTGCCATTCACGGTGATGAGTTAACACTGACTCCTCAGTTTCTCTCAGCTCTTTGGAACTTTACACTTTCACCTCCTCATTTTGGTTTTATGGCCTACAACTTTATTATTTTGGTTCAATCTCACTGCTCTCTTGGCCATTATTTTGTAGATGCAGTGGAACATTTTCAGCAAAAAAGCTTTGATTAACACACACTACTTGCCAAAATGCACTAAATGGCAGACGGATGAAGTTAGCAACAAGCTAAATTTGGAGCATTTAGCAGCAGCTGAGTCAAGTTTGTGGAGATAAAAATAGAGTCAAAAGGAGAGGTAATACTGGATTTTATATAGTCAGGCGGCCCTACATTCAGTCATAGATCCCATCGACTATCATCTGATCATCATGATTAATTAGCTACTGGGGGGAATGGGCAATAATTCAGGGCTTTCAGTGTGGCCAGCTCACATCCAGAGCCAAGACAACCTCTTTTGCACACTAGTCACTGTTTACAGATGAGTATTAGACTTGAGATGAGAGAACGGAGTGAGAGTTGAGAGACAACTCTTAATTTATCCGCCTATGTATGCATTAGGGTTGGGCCGATTTTAAAGCCAGACCCCAATTATCAAATTTTACCACTAGGTGTCGCACGTGACTCTGCTGCCCCAAAGTGGGACCTAATGAAAGCCCATGAATGATGGTGTAGCAGCGCCACTACCCGTCAGAATCACTGGGACACATGTCTTTGTGTTTCTTTGCTTGTTGCTACATTTTAAGTGTGGATGGGAAAGTTTGTAAATGTTTAACAAAATCTTTCTTAAGAACTATGGCTGGCTACATCAGTGTCCTCTTTTCAATCACTTTGAAAGACTTATTTTTATCAAAAGGCTTTCCTTTAAGGCTGTTTAAATTCTTTCTAGTTACACTGTATTTTATTGCGTGAAGCTATTGCGTAGACAGCTCTGTGTGCAGTGCATAATTCTTAACTCTAGTACATCACAACAAAACCTAAGCAGACACCACCCTGTGGCGCTGAGCTAAGTGACTAGCTAAGTCTCCTGCTAACTAACCACCTGCTTCTAGCTCTCTTCACCTACACCTGACAATACTGGTTCCATTGGTTGGCATAACATCAAGTCTGACACTGTACTGTGCCGGAAACCTACCCAACTCTAGTTTGCAGATTTGAGATTGCATTTCAATTTTTTGCCCTTTTCGCATGCATGATTGGTCCTGACTCCAAGCTACAAACAGAAACCAGAGGGCTTCCAATAGCAGACGTCTTGTCTCTTGCCTATATTTTTATATAGGCACCGTGATTCCAAATTAATGCTAATGTACCTCTGCACAGGTTGATTTAAAATTGGTAACTGTTTCAGAACAACCTCGCTATATACATTTTTGTAAGTAAATAAAATATGGGATTGGATTTAGTACTTCTTTGCCATGCTCCAAAATGGCCAATCAAATCAATGCAGGTTTAAACTGAAAAAATGTCATCATTGTGGGGTGAAACAGAAAAAAAAGGAATTTGACAAATTTGAGTCAAGAGTTCCTCGCCCCTTGGATAAGGCTTATTTTGGCAGCTACATTAGATTTTTAAATATTTTTGCTTGCCATATATAAAGACAGCGAATAATTGTAATAATTATACATAACTTTAATATCTATCTATTTATGGCGCATAGTCAATCTGTGGATCAGCTGGGAGGGGTCATAAAAATTAGCATTGTTCATAACGTGTGGGATGCAGGTGGGTGTAATACGTCTTTCAAGAGGAAAATATGGATGACATCTGCAGGGATCCTCCTGTTTCTCCCGTAACATGCGCATTTGTGAATGAGGAACAGTGGCATAAACTTCGGTGATTATCTTAAACCCCTGACTCGCAGATAGGATCGTTTAGTATTTCATTATTATTCTTATCAATTAATTATGTTCTGTGTTGTTGTACACATCGAAAGCTCACACACACAGCCCAAATTCATATGTTAAAGCAGTTTGGCGTGAAGCAGCCGTGCTAATAAATCCTGACAACCTGTCAAATAATATTTATAACAGAAGCTTAAAGTTTAATTCTGTTTTCTCTGGAGAGTTTCCTCCTCAGCTTTTCGCTAAACTAATTCAATGTGCCATGACACTTCTTACAGTGACATTACTGCGCATGTTGTGAACCCGCACCTTAACGTCTGAATACATTTAAATAGCAGGAAACAGACTGTGCCAATGACTGTACACCAGCTTTTTGTTGGTCTATGGCACAGTCACTTCCTGCTGCCTCAAGATAGCAGTGCGCCAGCAGTGCACCCGACCACACCTCACTTTAAGACCAACAGTCCCAGGGGCACACAGTTGGGTGCAGGTACATTTGCTACTTACAAAACCTGGGCGCTTGGTGTTAAAATAACAACTGCATCGGTCTGTAACTAGCGATAACAGCCCGTATCCTCCCTCAAACACATCATAGACTTAAAATCAAGGATGGAGAAAAAGATGAATTCACAGATAAGCATGATGACGCTGACTGCTCTGTAGGTCTCACTTCAGTCATGAGTGACAGAAGGAGGCCTCTGACTCATCAGCACCTGTGCATACAACACAACTGCAAATTATAGATCAGAGCAGAGATCAGAATTAGGCCCATTCACTGCTCTAAAGACTGCATAAGTGTGCCAGTCTGGGGTGCAGCTAATCAACTGAACTGTCCTTTCCCATGTCCTCAGTGGTACAGCCCAGCCTAGTGGCTTCACAGCAGAGTGGACTACTTTATTTAGAACAAGGAAAGGGGGGTGTAAACCACAAGCAGACTGCTTGGCTGACTCACTGACTAGAATAAAGGTCTGCTTCAAATAACCTGCCTCGTTTAAAGACAGAAGAGAGGGAATGACACAGAGTGAAAAAAGAGACAGTTCGTAATGGAACTGAAATAAAGTAAGAGTCCTGCTCACACTGATATTGGAACATTTACATTTAGCTGTGCAGCAGTCTGTCCACCCCGGTTCTTTGAATGAAGAGTGCAAAGCTCGGTCAAGCCTGGCGTGCACAGACGGCACAGCAGTGTACTTTTGGGATTTTGTAGGTAAAGCTGCACAGCACACCAGCAGTTCACTTGGGAAAAGGTGGGAGGAGGAGGAATACATTGTCAGACATAAGGGTCAGGTGCCAATGCTCACTCATCCCAATTAGATTCAACTACGTTTATGTACAGTCCTCCTGCCTAAACTGGCCAAGAAAAAACAACAGCTTATTTGCCTAGAATAATGTCCCATTTCATGTACTTGTGTTTCCTATCCTTTTACTTCATCATCTAAAAAGGCTATTATTGCATTGATAAACAGCATGATTCTGCTCCGATCCTGTTGTCCATTACCGCCACAGCCCTTCCTCCCCCTGAAATAAAACTGCACTGTCCCAGGTGTTACTGGAGACGATACACAGCTGTCGCCCCCGTAACCTGTTGTTTCTGGATGAGGATATTGAGAGAGGATTGGTGATGTCAGGCGGTCATAAAGGCAGCTGGCTGAAGTAGAGAGGATGGAGAGCTTTAATTGTCTGCTGATTATTCGTGCAACAGTTGAACTGTTTATGTACCCTCCGTCTCAAATATGTCACCTCAGGAGATTTTTACAGCACTGAGTTATGTGCATGAGAACAGTGTGTGTGATTACTGTGCAGAAGCACTGAGCTGGGTGAAGAAGATTTAATCAGGGTATCCACAGTAAGTGGAGCAAGTGAAATTATGCCATTTTGCTGTGAGAGTTCTGTAATCTGTGAGAATTGGCAGTCTGTTGAAGTCATTCTTCAAACTAATAGACAGCAGCATGTAACCCGTGTAACTGCTAACTGCTTCTAACTGTAGCTGCTGTTAGCTGGTTTGCTCAGTTAGCCTATGGGTTAGCGTTCTGCGTGGGGGGTTAGCGTTCTGCGTGGGAGCTTGGTGCACCATGGGAGTGTTGGTGTTGTGTGCTAACAGAAGACATTTGGACTCTGGAGGGGAGGAGATATTTAGGCCCAGGGTTGGAGGGACACAGCAGGGAATGCTATCGCCTCTTGAGGTACAGAGTGGTATTATGAGACAGGACAGGCCGGGGCATGTTAGTTAGCATGCTAACTTAAGTAGACATATCTGCAAAGTAATTCATAGATGTCCTATACATAACATTAAATCTGTCATTTCTTCACACTCTGTTGAATTTTTTAAATGTATTTTTCATCTTAAAACTCTCATATTACACCTATAAATTAATTGATTATCACAGTTGACAATTAGTTTTCTGTAAAACAAATAATCAGTTAACTGACTTAAACAAGACTGGAGTTGCAGCAATCAAGGCATTTCTTATTTTATAAGCTAATGGGGAGTTAATCAAGAAAAATTGCCTTGATTCTAATTAAGGTTTAATTATGACAATTGACAAACACTCAAAGAGTTAACTGAAACCTAAAAAGGAACAATGTGGCCAACGCATTTGCTAAACACTTTCCAATTAATAGTCTATCTCTCTCTCTCTCACACACACACACACACACACACACACACACACCAGCTGTGCACGAGCCTGATACTGTTCAGGGCATGCCCCGTCACATGCGCGCGCGCATGCACGCACAAACACACACCCCATTCAGTATTGACAGTCAGGTGTGCTGCTGAGGACTGCAACACCTGCACACACAAGTTAACGAGTAACTGGGCAGCTTGTGTTGCTGTTCCCAGACTCACATATTGGTTCTAATTATCAGGCACACTCATACGCACGAGCCCCGGATGTCAGTCAGGATCTTAACTACGCCGCCCTCCTGAGGTCCGGCTCCGGGCGGAACAGGCAGATGTGCGTTTGATTTAAGGCACTTAAAATGCAGACAGCTGACTTCCAGCAGAGAGTTACAGCACGACTGGACACTTTATACTCATGAATATGTTTCCTGTGAACTCACACAGGTGACAACGGTGAGAAGCTACAGAAAGTCCGGCTAATGTGATACTATATGAGAGAACTCACCACATTAGTGAGGAAATCTCCATCGCTGAGTTCCTCCAGGTCCAACAGGTTGGTTCCTCCGGACGGATAGAGTTTCTCTGCTGTCAAACTGTCCAAGATAGACTCCATCATGATTTTTTGTGTCTGTTCACAGCTCACTGGACGGACGGCCAGTAGCTATCTGGACTGGCGGTGAACGCAAATCTTAAAAGGAACTCATTTAAACGGAGCTGTCGCGTGCTGTGTTCACACTCAGCCGGTACTTAACAGCCTGGACACAAACCGACCTGAGTTCAGCTGCTGCTCTCTTTTAGTGACAAACTTGTACAAGGTCGAAAATGTACATCCTCCTACAGCTGTGGAGAAGACGGTCCCTGTCCATCCAGCTGTATGCGTGCAGCACTGCGTCCGTCTTCGCGTGCGCTGTCTCCCCCTCGCGCCAATGAATATTCAGTGACGCCCCGCCCAGTGGCGTCAAATAACCTGCACGCCCCAAACAACATCTCAAACTATCCAATTTAGATCAAATGCTATCTTTCAAATATAGCACTATTGTCAACAGCTGTGGAGAGTAACTACACGCTGTCACCGCCGGCTCAAAGCCACGACAAATGTGGTGGGAGGCGACACGAGAGGTAAACGGTGCTTTACGGTGTCAGTAGAAGCCTGTGTCCATGAGGGAAGAATAGTGTGTCTTGTGTGGTAAAAAGGAGCAAACCAAGAAAAAAGCCGGGGCAGTCTGGAGCAGAGTTTCCCTCTGCGTCTGGGTCCTCCTCAGGGGAGAAGTGTGGTGTGCTCCTCAGGCACTGGGGACACCAGGCCCAGGTCCTCCCAGTGAGTCATGAGCCCACCACACCCACCAGAACCAACACCAAGGAGCAGCCTGCCCAGTGTAACCAAAAGATGCAGGGCATCACATTTATTAGGCTATAATTATGTACACTTTTGAGGTACTTCTACTATTGTGCTTCTGTTATGTAACTTTACTGGCCTACTTCTACTTCACTACATTTCAGACAGAAATATTGTACCCTACTTTACACTCTACATTTCTTTGAAAGCTATAGTTACTAGTCACTTTACATATATTTTGTATACTTTTTCCCATATTGACATGAAACAGCAGCCTAGGCGAACACAAGTGTGACTAAGCACATGAATTAAGGCCCTGTACCTATAGAACAGAACCCCAGAGACCCCAGATTGATGTGAAGAGATCTTGTTTACAGTCTGAGCTAAAAGCGTCGGGGCGCACCCTGTCTGAAGTGGGTGCACAGATTACGCCCAACAGGCCGTATAGAGCCATTTTTATGTTTGGGGGTTTTTTATGTTTTATGTTTTTTTCTGGTTGTTATTTTATTCATCAAAACAATTCCCCACCCAGCTCAGTAGGAGAATGCTGCAATGCTGTCTCATTGTGAAGCTCCAGATATGTTTTGTGGACTACGAAACTTTGCCCAACCTTCCATTGGCATGAATGCATGAATTTTCATTTGTGGGTGATGTCCTTAACACCTGTGTTTACACACTGTTTCATGTCAAATTGGCTCCTGTAAAACACTATATATACTATAAAATAGTAGCTATGATATTCTGATTGGGGTCATTTTGCATATTGACTACTGGCACATGAAGATGCAGCGGTAGCTCCTCCAAATTATGCATCATTTTTGTTTTGTTTTTTCTATCATTTTTTCAGCTTTATTACTGAAACAATTACTGCCAATGTCAAAAAATTCTGTCATCATCGTTAGAGATGAAAACTTTGACTTTGAGACCATCACAGCCCATGGCATCTTTCGACCATCCAACCCGACTTCTTGGACCACCTTAAGGAGGAAGAGTCGGATAAGAGCCAAGCTAATCTAGTTTGGTTTAATGCTACACCTGGCTAATGTCTGACTGCAGGAGAAGGAAATCAATACAATGGGACTTAGGCTGGCAAAATAACATAAAATCAGAGACTGTTGTGTCCACAGAGACCTGTCTCCACCACAACAACTAGGACCAAGCTGTTTCAGCCGACAGAGTGCAGGACTACAGTTGCACAAGGAGAGGTGGACGCTGAGTTTATAACATTGATGCTTGGTGCTCACACACAGTCAAAGTAGATGGACAGTGTTTCCCAGATGTCGAACTGGTATGTTCTGTCACTTGTGTAGCATAGAGGAGTTTACAAACTTGCATTCCGATTGGATTGAGTTCCACTTGAGCTTTTCTTGCTATGACAAGTCCAAATGTCAATGAAAAGCTCCATCAGCAGATTTTAATCAGAGTGCAGGGGTAGTGATATTACGCCTTTTGGGTTAGAGGTAGTCATTGCAAATTCAATAATTTGTATTTATTTAATTTAAGGATGTATATAAGACAATCTATGAATTAGATTGTAAAACATTTTATAACTACACAAGGTAAGGTGTGTTTGTATGTGAAGGAAAAATAGACGAAGACAGGTGACTGTTCTGACACCCCAAGATACTGCCTGCAGCTACAACACACACTCAGTTAAAAAAGGGCAAATGAAACAAATATTTCTTTGTCTTCCATGATTGCTCAGGCTGTCTCATTACTTCCCTCTCATTCTGCCTCAGATTGATTCTCCTCAGAGAGACAGAGAGATTGAAACTCAGAGGAGCGAGAGAAACACTGTCCATTGTGTCGCAGCTATCATAGGTTCCTGTGTGTGCACTCCGGCTCTGACCTGTTACATAATCTGGGTAGATTTCAGTGAAAGAGGCATATTAGAAGGGCATTTTCAAGTGTTATTTTTTCACAGACTGAAATAGATACGGGCACTGAACACCTCCAAAATTCCTACAGGACTAATGACATTTCCGCCAATCTCTCATGTGGTTTGTTGTTACAATGTACTTCTAAAATGTTAGCATGCTAATATGCTAAACAAAGAGCTACCATGGTAGACATTACACTTGCTAAACATTAGCATGTTAGTATCGTGTGAGTATGCTAGCATTTAGCTCAAAGTAATGCTGTGTCAGGAGATTTGAATCGAATATTTTAAAAAAGATAAGAAGACGATTGCATGTGGAGTTCTTCATGGCTTTCGTTTCCGGGTCCTCCAGTATTTGTATTTTACTTAGAGGTGTGGACTCAGGCCATGACTTGAACTGGGTCCAGACTGGAATCACATAGTTGATAACTTCAGACTTGACAAAATCAGAAGAGACCAACTTTGTTTTTAACAACAATCACGGATGGTGACCTATTTTAGACTTGAATGACTGGATCCCCTTCACAAAACCAGAGCGACCATTTGTTATGGTGCCACACAATGTTGAGTCGCTGTTATGCAATGATCTCCTGTTACTCTATTTCCACCTCACTTCTACTTTTCTGCCTTTTCTGTATCACTCATTCCCATTCTCTCTGCTTTCACCCCTCCTCATATTTCTTTATCATTTCTCCATCTAGATATCAGTTTATGGAGGTGTCCCACCCCAAGGGACAGGGTGTCTGTTTTTTCTCACACACATTGGTGTTGTATAACAGTGGTGACCTTCCATTGACTACAGTAATTATGTCCTTAACCTAGCTAATTCTAATTCAGATCGAAAGGTACCCTGTGTAGTTCTTCACCACTGGTGGCTCAGTGGAGTAATGTTTTGATGAGGCAACCAGTATTTTGTGTATATTGCTGGTTTAAGGGGGCAGCTGGATTAGTGCCTCCAAAACTGGGATTGGTAGTGAGTAGTGCTAAAGCTTATGTTTGATAAAACCAAGATAATTTCATTTACAGAGACATGAAGTTGGCAAATAAATGTAAACATGAGATTTGTTAAAACAACTTGGTAAGTATTGACTCCTGCAGCAACATACGATTTCATGCATTGTTCAATTTAGGTCTCTTGAATATTCTCAAGACATCATTATATAAGCTACTTGATTTTTCTGTGAGCTTGCTTTTCCGTAGTTTGACCACAAGTGTGGTGTACAGTATGCTCTGAACAGAGACATCTCAACACCATCTGTGCACATACAAAACTTGCACAAAAGAAGTGACCAGACTTTGTCATCAAACATTTATTTGCTTATCGTGTCCTTAACGCCTCTGTAAGGACACTCCCACACAGAGTTTAAAAGCCTGCAGCTCCCCTCCAGTAAGTTAGAACTGAAGAAGCCTCTTGGATGAGAGGTGAAACATCTTCAAGAAACTGAAAGTCCAGTGGCCTACGATACAGCACTTAGAAATAGCTTTAATATAGAACTGTTCATGGATGCTGCTGTGATTATTATAACCTGAAGAAACTACCTGTTCTGAAATCTACTACAAAGCTTCACACTTAGAATAATTGCTACACCTTTTAAATTAAGTTTCTTATGAGTTTGAGATTGTTGAAGAGTGTTGTATACAGTATATAGCTACTGGTTTATATTCAAGATTAAAGCCATACATTTGATTTATTGAGTTTTTGTCCGTTTGAATGCAATAGCTCTCTGATTCTCTCTGCTCAGGTTGTGACAGGCAGCTCTCTGACTGGCTGTTGGTGTAATGATGCAAGTATGACTCATCGTCTATTTCGAGCTGGGTGACTCTGGGTTTTGACCTTTCGTCTCCTTGGTGACCGCTGTGATGTCATCACCTCTCCACACGTTCATCGTTGTCATCTCCTCTATCTGTCTCTCAGATCCAATCAGGTCGGATGGCATCACAAAGCACTGAGGTGGGGAACACACAGTTTGTTTTATGTGTCTGTACGAGTCTGATGACTTTTATAGACAATTACCATGAGTCCTCACATAATGTAATGTTTCTCAGCCGCTGTGCATATCTAGCTGAGAGGCTTACACATATTCACTGTAGTACCCACTCATGTGGGTGAATATAAATGATTGATATCCATGGCTTCTATTTTCATCAGTCTATTAACATTAAATTAGTGGTCAGGGCTGACACAAGACTTTTCATGGGTCCAAGCAGAACCCTGTGAACCACCATCACAACCATCCACCCAAAATACACCAGCATATAAAGGTTCATTTTAAAACCAATGCTAGAGTTTGACAAAATAATCTTAACCCAAGCTACCAAGCACTCTGCCTTTCTCTGAGTCTTCAACTGCATCTCTCTGTCTATCAAGACCTCTCCAAAAAGCTAGCCACACCACTATAATGGCACTCAGTAGAGTGCATACCTCCACCAAGGACCAACAGTCCCCTGTACTCACTCATACTAGTGGCCCAAATAAACATGATTTTTTTCTCAGCAAGATCCATACATTATTCCCTGAGAAACGAATGAAAATGTTGAAAAACACCCCATGTCACAAAGTTAAAGAGAGAGAGAATAAATTTTCTGGATCCATCTCTTTATCTGAATCTGCACTAAAAGTTCATGGGATCTTGGGTGAGATCCAACCTCCATGTTTTGTGAAAATTTCTTCAGTAGTTTTTGTGTAATCCTGCTGACAAATCAACCAACCAACCAACCAACCAACCAATTAGCCAACAAAAGGACATGGGTGAAAACATATCCTCTTCACCACTCAAAGTACAGTTTTACTGTAATATTTCAACAACAATTCATAATAACAAAAATGGAAATAAATAAGATATTGACACTGTACTCTCAAGAAAAAATGTTGTCACCCACTGACATATAGAAAGATTAATGACTCCATTTCCTCCTACTGTATATACAAGCACTGCTATCTTAGTGAAGTCATTTGAGCAGTAATGACCCGGTGGTGGAGCCGCATACTGGGTTTCCGCCCATATAACTGGCCCGTTCAATCGCAAACAGGGCTCAGCTGTCAATCATGACGTTACACCCCTTTATATAAAATTTTTGGCTTCACTTTTGGGCAGCTGTCATATCATCCATCTTTATCAGAGTCAGTGGCGTCAGCATATGGTACAATAACAACAGAGGTTGTGTTTAAGCTTCAAAATCTTATAGAGAATGTAACAATTATCACTCTTGTCCCTAACTTTAACCAAAAACAATTTTGGAAGGCAGTGACAAATGATACCAGCATCATATCTGAAGACATTTGTATGTGTTATTTTGTTTTCATGCAATTACAAACATGAATTTCATTGTACAGTTTGGAGGGATCTTTAAGATTCAAGTCATGGTTGATTTGGCGACACCTGTGGTAACAGGTGGTAACAGCAGGTGTTTTATAAAAGTAATCTTTAATATTAGAGGTGTTTTCGATAATACTAAAAATAATGATAAGTCCCCACAGTTCTGATCCAAATGACATGTGTATGGGAGCAGCAAACACACCTGAAGCAGCTGCTTTGTTGCAACAAAAGAGGTAAAAACTCATCACGCTGTTTATAGTGCAGCCAAACAAATTGTGGTCTCAGAGAATTCACTGTGTTACAGTTTGAAATAAAGAAGACAGTCAGCAACTACACTTGGGCTATCAAATGCCTAGCCATGGCATTTGTCTCTTCTATTACATCCAGTATGTGCATGCATCATTTAGGGTGAAACCCTTGTGCGTGATGTTGATGCAATTTCACTGAAATGTGTGATGTGGAAAAAATGCCAGCTATAAATAGTATCAAAAATGTTGTCTGATATATTGAAAATCTTGAGGTTGTAACTTTAAAACCAAATCTGTAACTATCTGCTCATTTTTATCCTGTGTTTGCCAGCCCAGTGGGAGGCTGTGGTTGGTTGGTTGGTGGTAGCTGGGTGGAGTAGTTCATGTAACATAAATGGCCATGGGGGTGGACAGAGTAGTGGGATGAGATTGAGCGCACTCAATTTTCCCATATTGCCTTTCTGACTGGCTGGAGATAAAACATTGGGTATAACCTTTACAGTCAGGCTTAGCGTGGCTGCAGCAGGTCTTTTTTTATTCTCTCTGCTGCCTACAGACAGGTAAAACACGAGAGAAGCCCAGTGTTTTCTTTCTCTGATATAGTCTTATTTTCTTCTTCTTCTTCTGATTGCTAAGTTGCTTTTTCCTGTCTCTCGTTTTTCAGATGTCTGTCGCCGATCATACGGGTCAGAAGTTCAGAGTGAGCAATGAGGAGGGAGAAAGATAAATGGAAAGGAACACAGAGTCAAACAAAGCCAAGACTGTAATCAAAGCCAGCCTCATTCTTTACACACAGTTACATGAACCACACACTCCTAAGAGCAAGTTTCACTGTTTTACTCACCAACTGATGGACTTCAGTGACTGGTTAGATTATTTTACAAATTATATATGACAGGTTAGATTATACATGAAAATGTCAAATTATAAAGATTACCTTTAAATTGACAGCCTGGCCAAAGATATGTGGAGACACCATCATTACACCCATGTGTGACTCAAAACCATGAGCATTAATCTGTTGATACAACAACCTCCTGAGATGGCTTTCGACAAGATTTGGGATCTTACCAGGGTTGAGTCAGATTGCTTTGAAATGTAACTGTACATAATAGGCTACAAATTTCATGGGAATTTTTGTAACTGGTAATGTAATTCATTGGACTGAAAAAAAATTAAAAATTCTAATGGGATTATTTACGATCAAACATTGAAATAATAGCACCATTCTACAAATTGTTTTTTTTTTGACGTTTTTCTCTTCAAACATCTCAAATAATTTTCAATGCAAATAAAATACACTTTACATAGTCAGCATTTACAGGTTAAATCAGTTACCCTTACAGTACTAGTACACACTACAGGTGTACTCAAAAGAATAATCTGCCTAAAACAGGGACGTTTACGTTTAATTTATGTCATAGAATCTGATTTGAATTGTACATGTAATTAAAATATGTTTTAGTCAGCTCATTTTTGGGAGTGTGCAGCATGTGTGGGCTGTTTCTTTTGTGTAAATGCGTCTTTGGTTTTGATGCTGAGGTCTTTGCAGATGACAGAAACTTTATTTCTGGATTGCACAAATGCAACTTCCTCCACACCAAACTGGACAGAAGTATTCATATTCCTTTGGCCAAATAGTGTGTTTGACATGCTGTGGGACTGTGCTGAGTCTGCACCAGGTGAAACGACTCTACCGCCCTCTGGTGGGGAATGGAACACATAACAGACTACTCCAACTAGCACGCACACTCTTGTAGATGCCAAAGAATCATGTGCTCTGTCATGTAAATGGCAGCTCTTGTGAGGGGGCTCTCAGTTTATACAATCATGTATATGACTTAAACAGACTATTAATTTGAAGCAGTGGAATTAAGTGTGTATAATACATATACTTAGAGATGTAGATCTTATGCTCAGTGTCAACAAAACCAGGGGGGTTGATTATTGTAGGGTTGAAAATCTACCTGATAAGCCCAGAGACACTGCAGCTGCTACAGCCAGTTGTGGTGGTGTGTTTACCAGGGCAACTATGGCTCGCAGTCCGCTGCATCAGCTCCACAGCTGGGTATTTGTCTTAAGCAACCACAGGCACAGCCCAGACAGCCACTAAACATACAGTTAGGAAATAGCACACTAGATAGCTAATTCTTGTCTCATTTGTAGTCTCATTAAACGGTTTCTATTATTATCTATTTCGGCCAACTGAGCTCCCACCCACTCTAGTTCTACAGTGGGACTACTAGGTCACACCAGGGGGGTGTGGACACAGGAGGACAGTCAAGAGCAGGCACTCGGCCATGAGTCTGGGTCCCACTGATCTCCCTCCCTCTTATCCAGTGGACTACCAGAACCACGGAAATCTCTGTCAGTGTAAGGTTGACATAACAAGTAGGCCAGCGCTCGCTTCCACTACTGCTCACCTCTGTTGTGACTTTTGCCTTTGTGTTTTGGCTTTTTCATTTGGTCCAACCTTTCTGGCCACCCCGTATTTTAGGTTCCTGGAAATTAGCATTACAGAGAACCTGTCATGGTCTTCCCACATCACCACCCTGGAAAAAAGCACAGAAAAAGCTCTACCTCTGAAGGAAACTTTTTGTCAGCTTTTACAGAAGAGCAACAGAAAGCCTTGGGATGGAAAGTAATAGGTCTGCCACCTCAGTAACAGGGTTGACAACATTTACCGTATTGGTTATACTGCTTGCTTAAGGTACAGTTATGGCTGTAATAGAGTTATAATGGGACAAATCTTTCATTCAACATGACTAATCTAAATGTTTTGCAGACAGATTTATTCAGAGGTGTTAGCATAGAAGATGATGAAAAATGATGATGATACTGTGGATATATAGTGCATTTAGAAAGTATTCATACCCCTTCACTTTTTTCACATTTGATCATGTTGCAGCCCTTTGCTAAAATCATTTAAATATTTTTTTTCCCTCATCATTCTACACTGAATACACCATAATGACGAAGTTGAAACTGAATTTAAGAAATCTCTGAAATAACTGAAATTTCCCATTGACATCAGTATTCAGACCCTTTACTCAGTACTTAATTGAAGCACCTTTAGCAGCGATTTCAGCATCGGGTCTCCTTGGGTATAACGCAACAAGCTTTGCACACCTGGATTTGGGGATTTTCTGCCTTTCTTTTGTGCAGATCTTCTCAAGCTCTGTCAGATTGGATGGGGACGGTCGGTGGACAGCCATTTTCAGGTCTCTCCGGAGATGTTCAATTGTGTTCAAATCATTGCTCTGACTGGGCCACTCAAGGACATTCACAGAGTTGTCCCTAAGCCACTCTGCATTGTCTTGGCTATTTGCTGAGGGTCATTGTCCTGTTGGAAGGTGAACCTTCAGTCCAGTCTGAGGTCCTGAGCGCTCTGGACCAGGTTTTCATTAAGGATATCTCTGTACTTGGCTCCGTTCAGCTATCCCTCAACCCTGACCAGTTGCCCATTCCCTGCCGCTGAAAAACGCCCTCAGAGGACAATGCTGACATCATCATGCTTCACTGTTGGGATGGTATTGGCCAGGTGATGAGCGGTGCCTGGTTTCCTCCTGATATGACGCATACCCTAGAATGGTAACAGGGTTGACGAAAAATGTTATTGGCAGCCATTACTAGCCATTTGGTAAAGGTCACGACACCACATGATGTGCATTCATGACAGGCTCAAATGTTGTTATATGTGTACATTTCAAATTTCAAGCCAATAACATTTCAAAGTATGCTTTTGTGGTAACAGGGCTGACACAATGAACTTGTTCCTCCTCTGTCAGACATAACATAACTCAGAGAAAATTCATTAAAAAAGAGGACACTCACTCTTTTCACCATCAGCTTCATAAGAGGCAGATGATTTCAATTCCTTATGCAACTTTGTGAACAGTCCAATATCTCTGAAGGAGTGTTTTCATTGAAAATAACAGGGTTGACGACAACCTAGGGACCCGACTACATTTTTTTTTTTTTTCAACATTTAACACATATTAAGAATACAATCCATTCATGACTAATGAACCAACACTTGCAGCTTTATATAAGTTTAAGTTTGTATATGACAGTTTGACTTTTTTGGCATATGGGAAAAGTAGAAAAATCATACTGAGGGACAGGCCATTTTTACATTTCTTGGAAGATGCTTTGCACAACAAAGTGTTTAAAACTCTAATAACAAAAGAAAAAAAACTTAATTTGTTTTTATGTTATGAGACATATCATGGAAACTAAATTATATTATTATATATTATAAAACAAAATTGCTCTCTAAATTGGAATAAACAATAAAATGTATTTGGTTTCATTTAGTCTGATTGTTTATTCAGATTTACAGAGCAATTTTGCTGGAGGGACACAAAATGGCACGATTTCATATAATGACCCATGTGTGCGTGTGTGTGTGCGTGTGTGTGTGTGTGTGTGTGTGTGTGTGTGTAGCTTAGGTAATTGCAACAGAAATTTCATTATGCAATCTTGTTTTGCATTCAACAATTCAAATAATCTTGGATTTTTAATTCTACTCATAAGCAAAAAATCAAGGCAACACACTATAATGAGTAAAACACATTTTATTTGTGCTCCAAGATATTAGCTTAATGTATCTCGACCCTAACTGCACAGATAGTATCGTCTTCTTCAACAACTTGGTTTTACTGTACAATTCAACTTCATTTGCATCCTGAAAGTGGGTTTGGACCAGTGTATATTTGCTTTTCTCAGAAAAGAAGCAGCCTTCTCCTCTCATCCCTCATCAGGGACCATTAAACTGTCTGCTGCTTTAACAGGGATCAGAGGAGCTGATGTGATTGCCCATTAGTGAAGTTCACTCACACAGCTCTTCACCTGCTGACAAATTATCTCTAATTATATTCTCACACTAGTATTCACTCTGTTACAGCCTCTTTCCCAGGTTACCTTAGGCTGAGCTGGATTACTGCAGTGATGTCAATAAGTCGGGAAAAGAATTTGGTCAGTTTTTACCAGAGTTTTTATGTTCCACTAGTGGCACCTTAAAGTCCCTATCATTTTTCTAGCTAAATATTTATATGTGGTAACTTTGTGATTCTTGAATCCAGAAACCCAGAGGCTGCAGGTTTAAGATGGGAATCAGCCAAATCATCACTGCTGCATAAAACTCTGAAACTGGTCCACAAATACAGCAGATGTGGGGAACTCTGTCAGACCTGGAGCTCAAAATGCTGAGGGATAAAAGGATCCAGCATATCTTTATGTTTCAGTCACCAGGGGATTCGACAACATAGAATCAGTCTAAAGTACAACTGCAGGGTGTTGAGAGCAGACAACACACAGTTTTCTTAAATGTCTCACTGTAACAACAGAGGAGCTGTTGATTTGCTGCGGTCACCACTGCATGGTCTTAGACCGGGTCAGTTTCCTTGTCAGAGCATGGCGGACTGTCAGCATGTAGGAGCGCCGGTCAGGCAGAGGGCGCTGCTGATCCAACACCAGTCTGTTGGACACAAGAAAAAAAACATCATCTCCAGCTGTGCAACAGCTGCATGCCTTCTCAACAAGACTGCAGATACGTTTAATGAGAGTCAGCTCAAATAGAAAGCATGGGCTCTCCTAAAGTTATTACACAGCTGATCCAAACCTGATAAGCTGAAACACTGCTACCTCCACGGCTAGAACTGCTTCTGCCACCGACAGCTCCCGGAAACTGCACCTAGAGGCGCACGCAGGCACACAACACACACACACACACACACACACACACACACACACACACACACACACTGAAGGTTACACCTGGGTTCTGCCTTTAAGGTTATTACAAAATATGACTGCGAGTCACCACTATTTATTTGGGGACTAAATTAGGCTGTATTAAAATGCATATTGTACAACTAAGCAGAAGTTAATTAGATGCACATTAAGTCCATAAAATTCCCACCTTATTCTCATTACATAATTTTCATAAAAATATCACTAACAACACACACTATTCAATTCATTATTCAGCTGGGTGAAGATATTTTGTTGTACTTCCAACAGACACTCATCCCAACTTGAATACACACACACACACATGCACACGCACACACACACACACACACACACACACACACACACACACACACACACACACACATGCACACGCACACACACACACACACACACACACACACACACACACACACACACACACACACACACACACACACACACACACACACACACACACACACACACACACTAACCCTAAATCCTTGGCCAGTCTCTGTCCTTCCTCGGTTGTCACCTCCCTCCCAATTTCCAAGTCTGCCTTATTGGCAACAAGCATGGTAGGAACAACTGACACACACACACACACACACACACACACACACACACACACACACACACACACACACACACATACAATGACATAAAGTGACATTAAACTGGTAGCATGATGCTATGACATGCATAGTTGGGAGTTTATGCTTAACTATCGAGCACAGAATTACATACCAAGTATGGACTGTATATCTGTTTCATCTGCTCATGTGTTTTTCTGTGTGTGTGTGTGCTTGTGTGTGCGTAAAGACGTGACAATAGGCAGATTTCAGACTGAGTTAAAACAGAGACTCACTGGACCCCACACTGGAGCAAACATGGTGAACACACTGTTCCTGTGTGTTCACTATGTTTGAACATAGTGCTCAACTAAAAAATTAAATGTGCTGTCCTGCTCAACCATCTGATATCACAGTCAGAGGAAGACTCCCTCTGATAATGAGTTAGTTCCCTACCCAGACTCTGTTTTGTTTGGTCAATGAGTTTCTTAAATCGAGGGACATCCAGGAAGCTGACGCGTTGTGTGACGGAGTAGAGCAGCAGGAAACCGTCTGCCCAGCGGATGGAGGACTCCAGAGAAGCCACAGAGCTCTCCTGGAGGAGATAATATAATGTATTAAAAAGCTACCACATGGGAAACACTGACTGATTCAAGTAACTCATCAAAACCACAAGAAATTGAATGTAATTCAGTGCGATGACGACCAGTGGCCGCTGGTCAATAGAGGCCGCTCCCGTCATCGCATGAAGAAGAATCACATAGACCTTTACTGAATTAGAGTTTAAGAAACTAGTTCAAGATATATTATTTAAATGAGCAGTGTAAATATTATATAGTTAGTGAGTAAAATGTATTATCCACAATAAAAATGTAGATTAAAGACGTTCTCTGTTGTCTGAAGTTAGTGAGATGTGACTAATAACAAGCCCGGGTTGCCAAATGAGCTGTGTAGTCCGAAAACCTGGAAGTCAGCTTGCATTTTTGCACTTCCTGTTCCCTCATCTCAAAGTCAGTGAGCTTTATGAATTGGTTTTCGGTGAAATGCCTGAAACAAAGTTGCTGGTTACCACAGCCTTAAGATATTTACACATTTTGTTCTACGACATAAAATACATCATTAAATGCCCCACATTTGAATTATAAAGCGTTAATATGTCTTAAAATAGCAGTTGCTAACAGGTGGCTAAATTAGACTACAGAAGTTGTCAGCGACGTCAGATGCCATCTGCTCACTAGGCTGTCTTTACAGGACGTTTAGTTGAAAACTATTCCAACTCTAACTGTATAGTAACTGTGTAGTAAAATGTTAGTGGTGGTGACGTTGAGGAAGTCATGCAACCGCAATGTAGTCTGTTTATAGCCTAACATTAGCGTTTTACTTCTAGGGATTTACATCACAAAAGTGGTGTTCACCTGTGACTGTGATCTTGCTGAACAAAGCGTGAAAATTCCATAAACATGTGTTTGCGAAAGGGCTTAAATTTTTGGTGATGATCCAAAATCCAATTAAAAAATGTCGTACACTTTTTGTCGAGGGAACCCGGGTGATGCTAGGAGGCGACCCAGGCGTGGGTTAGCCCACAAAAATATGCCATCCCTACACAACTCTGTAGACTCTTGTACATGCACAATTCAATCCTCTTCATTTTATTGAAGAGGAGTGAATTGTGCATGTACAATTTATAACAAGAGTTGAAAGCCTATTTCAGAAAAGTGTTAGGTTGAACCTTGAGGTTGGTTTTTGGTTTCAAGTTTCAATTTTATCTTGTGACAGTGATGTGCTTATTAAGTTTTCCCTAAAACACTTTTGCTACGATATAACACTTAGAATTAGCCTGACCTGGATGACTGAGAACCTTCATCAACATATCAAATCAAGTGTTTCCTTTGCCCCACCTGATCTCATAACCATTAATATCTTTTTTACTTTTACTGAATGACAATGGGAGGATATAATCACAGATTTTCTGGTTTTAAATGTAAAAAGGTATTACATTAGAATGTATGTGATGCTTGATTGGTCAAGTTATTGCATTACTGGATTTTATTGCAATTTTGATCAATTTAAAGTTCATATTTTATTACATTTTCAGGCATTATTACCTTTTCATGAAATTATTACATTAGTGGGTGTGATAATATAATAAGCCTATTTCCTAAAATTTCTACATATTTTATCAACATTCTCTTTGGGATTTAAGAACTTTAGGATGATACAAACTTTGGTTTTAAGATTACGTAGCTAAAATAAGTAAATATCTTTTTTTTCTAAAAATGAATAAATAAAAGCCAAAATTTACCTTACAAGCAATATCCATAATCTCCAGATCAACGGATTCCTGGTACACCACCCTGCTGCATCTGTAGGTCACCTCTGTAGTAAAACAGTCACTTATCTTATTCCACCAGTGAATGATGTGGCTAAGTGTTGCATAGTCCAGTATGATTCTACGTATAAAAAATGTTTATTGTAATAATTATTCACTGAAGTCTTACCCTTTTTATGGTCATATTCCCCGATATAGCGCTTGGTTATGAAACGGACACACAGTGCTGGAGACACAAAACAGACATGGTCATCAGAGAGTGAACAGTTGTAAACACAACAGACACAAATATTTCTCTCACATGCTATGCCTTCAAACACATGACATTTGATTTTCACATTTGAATCCGATCTCGGCCGACTGTGTTCACGTCTTCTGTTGTCATCATCACTTTGAGACTTATCCTCTTAGTAATGGTACCTGCCTTGTTTAAACAAATTCAGAAGTGCTTTCTCTGTGTTTGGGTGGAAGAAGTCTGGATGGGTTCATGTTTGTTTAACATCTGTGTCTGGTGTTTGAGTGTTCGTTGTATTCAGACAGGCCACATTAAAGGTTGTTTGGGCTTGTTCAAGCTGTTACAGTATGTGAGCCTTTACAGCTGGAAAAATACTGTTTTAATCCACTATTCTATGCTATACAGTACTATTGTATTGAAGTTGCAATTATTCTGAAAACTAAATTTAAGGTTAACCAGTTAGGAGAACTGAATTTCTCAGTGTCCTGAAAGGGGTTGCATCTGGGGACTCTAGTTCTTCTGGGGGACTTCAACACTCACGTGGGCAACCATGGACAAACCTGGAGGGGAATGAGCAGAAGAAACGACTTGTTGAATATGAACCTGACTGGTGCTTTGCTATTGGACTTCAGTGCTGGTCATGGATTGGCCATAATGAACAACATGTTCAAGCATAAGGTGGTTCAAAGTGTATTTGGTAGCAGGTCATCTTAGTCCAAAGGTCTATGATCAACTTTGTGGTTATGTCTTGGAGACACTTGGACATGAAGAGAGGAGCAGAGCTGTTAACTGACCACTAGCTGGTGTTGAGTTAGTTCAGAGGCAGGGGACGCTAGTGGACAAAGCTGGTAAATTCACCAATTAGTGAGGGTGAATTGGGAACATCCTGCAGAGGCCCCTCTCTTTCGGGCATTTAACTCCTATCTGCAGAACTTTTTCTTGCTCATCCTGTTCAAAGTCTCCATTGTAGAGGACGCTGCTGGCAATGTGGTCAGAAGGTCACTAGTGCCATTGTTAGTCGTGGTGGCAAACTAAGAACGTGATGGTGAGGGAAGCACTAAGCTGAAGAAGGAGGCCTTTTGGGCTTGGTTGGCCCAGGGGTCTCCTGAAGCTGCAAACAGGTTCCAGGAGGCCAGAGGGAATGCAGCCTTGCCGGTCGCTAAAGTTGGCCTCAAGGAAGTTCTGGCAAATCATTTTGTGACTTGGAAGGGAAAAGCAGGGCTTGGCCCAGGCTATGTTCAGCTGGGGAGGATGACTGGAGATATTGTCAAAAAGAACAATTTGGAGGAGCTCCTGAACCTGACTAACATGTCCTCAGCAGAGTAGGAAGACTGAAGGCTGACGGGAAGACTCACCCATATGGCTGCCAACATAGTCAAGAAGTTCCTCTGCAGCAAGGCGCCAGGGGTGGATGAGATTTACCCTGGGATGCTTATAGCTCTGGACATTTTTGGTCCGTCTTAGTTGACACGCCTCCTCAATGTTGCGTGGTAGTCACTTATAGTACTTTCAAGATTGACAGACCACAGGGTGGTAGTTCCCATTTTCAAAAAGAGGGACTGGAGGGTGTACTCCAGTTATTGTAATATCAAAATGGTCAGCCTCCCTGCAAAGGTTCATTTGAGAGTACTAGAAAGGAGGCTCTGACTGATTGTCAAACCTGGGATTCAGGAAAGTCCAATTCTGGTCGAGGTTTCTGCCTATTAAAAGGCAATTTTTCTTGCCACTGACGCCAAGTGCTTGCTCATGAGGGAAATGTTGGGCCTACAAATGTGTCCCCTAAGGAGTCCTGTGTGGGGGACCGTGGGAGTTTGGGGTACTGGGCTGTTATTACGAGCTATCTGGCCCCTATATAACCAAATGAGAGCTGTGTCCATTTACTTGGCAAAAAGTCAAACATGTTTCCGCTGGGTGTTGGACTCTACCAGGGTTGTCCGTAGTCTCTGATCCTGTTTGTGATAGTCATGGTCTGGATCTTAAGGTGCAGCTATGTTAAGGAGAGTGTCTGGTTTGGGAACCTCAGACTTGCATCTGTGATTCTCTGAGAATCAGCACCTTCAACCCTTGGTTCCCTGCTGGAAAATGGGGTAGAGATTGGGTATCTTGAGGTTTCTTTCACAAGTGAAGGGAAAATAAAGTGTGAGATGGAGATGAAGTGAAAACAGTGGGCAGTATCTGCTCAGGCTTGTGAGGTGACCATTAAGAGCAGACTGGGGCCTTAAATGGAGGATACAGACACAGGGTGAATAGCGTTGCTGCAGCAATGGGGATGGGGATCAGAAAACATGTTTTTGTAACATTAATGCATGAAAACACACACCAAATATGAGTATGAACTTTATAAAGAGCATAACATGGAGCCTTTAACAGTACAGTCTACAGTATTTAATCCTTTAAGTTTTTGCTCATAATGTTAGAAGTCCTGTTGTTACTTTCAGCGAACTCATTCTCTTATTTTCATTTTTTAGAAAAACACTTCCAACAACTTGCATCAGACTGTTCTTAAATTATGCAAGATGAGCACAACAATCTTTATGAAACCATGCCCCAAGTCAATTTGCCAACAAAGCAATCTCTCATGCTGATCTCTTTCCCACTATGATGAGATTTAACTGAAGAAGGGGAGTCAGGCAGTAGTTTGACATTAGCAGTAAAGGTCACAATGGCTGCTGGACACATTTACACTTTAATGCTGAGGAAAAGAGGTCAGTGAGACCTGTGTTAGGTTTCCTTATTTAGCAGAACCTCTTAGACCATGACCAAACTTTAACCCTAAATGTAACCTTTTTTTCCTCACATGATGACCATGTGACAGTACCTATGCGAATGTTATGTAATCCAAAATGTGCGCACACACACACTCCAGTCCTTCTTCCTTCACTTTCTTGTCTACACGTTAATTCTGTCTGTTTCTCTGCCCATGGATATTTATGTCTGTCGGTTGTAATATACCTGTTTTTCCAGTGTTCTGAGCTCCCAAAACAAGGAGTTTAACTGGAACCATTTTTCAGAAGGGCCCAGTATTAAACCACTGTCTGTCCCTGCATGAAAACCCTACAGAGCAAAACAGAGGAGGCAGCGTCAAGAGTAAATGCCAAGACAAAATGGCAAAATAAAAGCATAGCAAAAGCAAAACAAACTTTATGTAACCATAAAAAGGATACAGAGCAGTGGATAAGAAGCATTATAAGTTGCAATAATACTGACCTTTAAGTCAAAATAAATTCCAGATACGGAGTGGAGTGAAATAATGAAGTCACTTCAGTCTCAGAGAATGAGCAGACAGGGAATGTGGAGACCTTAACTTGGGACTGTCATCTCTCTTATTCAGTGTGTCTGTGTGCCTATCTCTCTACTTCTGTTTGGTTGAAAGAGTTCTCTCTCCCTCTCCCTCTCTCTCTCTCTCTCTCTCTCTCTCTCTACCGGTCTCGTCCCACAGCCTGTAAACCCACAACCATAAGCTTCAAACTGCGCCTGTGATTGTCCCTCCATTACCTGTTTAACTAACAGCTGCGTTATCTACGCAGTGAAGGCTCACCATTTCTCCGCCTTTGTTTGTTCCACACTGAACCAAGCAACTCCGGCATAAAGCCAAACCAATGTGTCAATTCATACAGTACACCAGCACTACATCTTTCCCCCGGTGTCCTCCTGTAAATCTAAACATGTACCTGCTGACTGTTTCTAATCATATGGATGCCACCAAACATTCTGGAAAGTGACAAAGTTATGTTTTTTTGATGTAAATTACATAAAAATCACCATCAGTAAACAGAACCCTGTCTGACTCTGACTCGCGGGGACGGAGGCTGTTTTCTGGGGGAAAGTTCACTGAGGTCTCGGTTGGGAAGGCTGAGCGTCAAGGTGCTTCCACAATAGTGGAGGGAGACAAACACTTGGTGAGTCAGTCTTTGCCTGGGACAGAGGCTGTTTTTTCAGGCAGAAACCCCCCCTCATCACTCCTCAGTGCTCGATCCTTGAAGCACATATAAGAGAATCGGGATGGCCTGCAAGATGGCGGACGGGAACGACTGGAGGTTCAAGCATAGAGCAAATTCTGGATTCTGAGTGCGTAATGCAAGAGGTGGAATACATGGGTTAATGAGTTCGGATCGGTGTAAGGGGGCAAGCCCGTTTACATTTTTGATCCTCACCAGCAGCACCTTTATAACTTTTAGTGCTAGCACATGGTAGGCCCGAAATCAAAGCAAGCAATAATCTGGTCAATGAAGGCATGAAGAAGGATCTCTGCTGCAGCCATGGATAGGAAAGGTCTCATTTTCCGTATCAGGATCAGAATTCCTTTATTTGTCCCGCAAACGAGGACATACCTGTCACAGCAGCCAAAGGACGGTAATATTACAATAAACGATAATAATAGTAATATGTAATCAGGTCTTTCATTTCTTTAGTCATTTAGCTCATTTATTGGCCTTGACCTGACCTCTGGTTTCTGTGTAGCCTGGCTTTTTCTTCCTCCTACTGTACATGTCAGCATGCCTGTGCAGAAAGTCAGGTTTGAGCATATTTCATCGGAAACTATTTGGCTAATACTCCCTGGAATGTTCAACCATACATTTTAATGTCTGAAGTATAACAGCTGAGGTTAGAGTTTTGTTTCGGTTAAAGGAGCGAAAGTTAGATGTCACAACTTAAAGTTACAAAAACAAGATTATACTGCACTGCAAAGATACTGTACTATTCATATGAAACCTTTAATTTGGCATGCAAATGTAAAGGCATGTTAGTCCAAAAGAAATGTACTTATTCATTTGACACATTTAAAAATAATGTTTCCTTCTCTTGAAGTCTAAATATTTTTATTAAAATATGTGAAGAAATTATAAATGAGTCAAGCACAAACACCTTAGTCAAGACTATTGTAAGATTTTATTTATATTTCATATGTTTCTCAGCTTTATTCAACAAAGGAGTTCACCGGAGTGAAAACGATTTAACTGTATACAACAAGCATCAAGGACAACTTTAAATTAAAGAGCGACAGTCTGTTCCATCAGAGAGGTGTGTGTTGGTTTGGCAGAGACTGTTTATTGTCGGACTGTATGTGAGTGTTAAGAGTCGCTCTAGCAAACTGAAGGTTCATCGACAGCGGCCGCTCCTTCTGTCACGGCTTTTACACATTTGGCCATCGTCTGGGAAGCCCTGCTGATGGAGTCTGAAAACAGAAATACAGGGATTATAAGAAAATGATTAAGAATGTAAAGATTTGTATATTTGTTTGTGATCCCCTATGAAAATAACACACACTTACCTGTCATGTAGAAGTCCCCTACTGTAAGCTGAGGTGGTACCAGAGGAGCTGCTAACAGGTCCTGGTTCACAGCCTGCACAGAACAGAGACCAACATTCTCTTCTGAGTGACTTCACCAACTTTCAGAATCATTCAAGGCCTTTGCAGCTATTTGGATAATTCTGTTACAAAACAGTGAACCACTGAGCCCAGTGTGCATATTCATTCATGTCTTACTTTTCTATCTATTGTAAGTCTATTAACCAAACATACTATTCATGACAGCAAAAAATGTATTATATGTGATTAAAATAACAGGTGTTTGATATGTCTTAGCAACCCCCCACAGATGTGTGAATTTATTGGTTTCAACGTAACTTGAACCATGGTTACACAAATAAACACAAAAGACAAAAACATTCAATGTGAAGGCATTATACACTGAGCGACTCCAGATTCCAACTCTATTGATGTTTCGGTGTTTGTACCTCGGCAAGTTCCGTAGCCTGTTTGAAGTAGTTTGCCTCCTCTACATCGTCGTAACGGACCAGATTAGGAGAGACCTCGGCTAGTCTGGATCGGACCTCTTCCAGAGAGTCGTAGGGCAGCGTCACACCGACCAGCTGCAAACACACAAAGCGTTACCTAAATGCCTCATTTTAGGTCAGAATAAATGTTGAATATCCGTATGAATGTCAGTATGTACGATGGGGGAGGGACTTCCTGCTTACTTCAGATACAGCCCTGATGATCTTCCAGTCCTCTCGGGCCATTCCTGGAGCGGTGACTGCCACCCGAGTGTGTTGGCTCCTACCTTCAGTGTTGACATAGGTAGCATTTTTCTCTGTGAACGCAGCACTAGGTAGGATGATGTCTGCCATCGGTGCTCCTACGTCACCATGGTGACCTGTAGGGGTGGAAAATCATTTATAAATATCATTTACACTGTTTTTTACTCTTATGGTTATGACTGAATGTGTGTATCCTTAGTGGCATGTCTCCTTGTGTGTGTGTGTGTGTGTGTGTGTGTACCCTGGTAGATAATGAGGCTTTCTTTAGGCAGGTCAGCTCTGGTGATGCAGCCCCCATCAGCTCCCAGCAGGAACAGGACTTTGGGTGGATTGTTCCTGATGGCCTCCACACCGGCCTTGTAGCCCAGGTCCAACGCAGCCACCTGACTGGCCACTCTGCTCACACACACATACAGCACAAAGTATGAGCAGGAGGCATCTGCTGTACCTCACAGAGGTGCTGGTGTATTTAATCTCACTGACCACAAGGCCAGCAAATCTGCATCCATCTGCAACCACTGACTTTTTGTCACGATTGTCAAAGAAGCCAAATTGTATTGACTATGATTCCATTTATAAAAAGCAGTAAAAGAGGAAAACACCCAGGGAGTGGATAGTTTTTATACTGTACCTATGCAGGACGTTGAGGACTTTCCACCCCTCCACCACTCCACTCGTGGTTCTGGCGTTCTGAGCAATGGTAGAGACGGTGCTCAAAATGGCAGCTCCGTCTTCTCTCTGCAGAGCGCTGCTGCCCACGACCACTACAGGACGCTTGGCAGCTGAAAGGACCTGAGGAAGGGGAGAGGAAAAAAAATCAAGTTAAAGTCGGCAGAAATCCATCTGCATTCAAAAGTTCATAAATCAGCAGCAAAGCTGTCTCCAAACATCCTCCGTGTGTGGTCAGTACCTGGCAGAAGGGGTGTGTGCCGTTAGCCAGCTCCTTCAGCACTGACGTTTCCTCTCCCAGGTGGTCGTAAGTGTAGCTCAGATCAACCTGGTGACCCACCATGGCAACACGCAGCTCATTGTGGAGCCAGCTGATAGAGGAAGAGGAGCGAGAGAGAAAGGCAGAGTTACCTAAACAAGACAAACTCATGACATGAAAGAGCACGTTCACTTCTCAAAAACAACAACTCAACAAGATTTTACCCAACGCATCATCCATCACTGTCATATCATCCCTAACTATTGAACACAATTTTACTCTACAGGAATTAGTTTGACTTTTTTGGAAAATAACCTTTCTGGCTTTATGGTGAATAGTTAGATGAGAACACCAGAGATGTTGACAAGTCATTTTTTGCAAGTCCAAGTCAGGTCTCAAGTCTTTGAGCTAGAGTCCAAGTCAAGTCACTTAAGTACATGAAACGGAGCAAATGTAATTCGTTACTACATCCCTCCAGTCTTGGGAGGAAAGTTCGTAGTGTAAAGTCCTGCCTTCACTTTATTGCGGTGGAAACGTGGACATCTGTGGCCTGAGGGGAACCTTATAACTACTTTGGCAGAAAATGCAAACCCTTGAGTTTACCTCTTGCGAATTCTGGCGTTGAAGAGTGGGGCTTCGTAGCGCGGGTTGGTTCCTACGAGCAGCAGCAGGTCACACTCCTCGATGCCAGCGATGCGAGAGTTCAACAGGTAGTTGGAACGTAGGTCAGTTCTGCGGGGGGTTAAAAACAGTGTCAGTTGGTACAGTTGGAGATACACTACACATCTAAAGAGACTGGCGGAACACTATACATTATATCATATCAAGTCTTACCCTGCGCCCGCCATGGGGAAGAGCTCCTCCGTGCAGATGTTTTCTGAGCCGAGTCTGTTCAGGAGGTCTTTGAGGGAGACCAGAGCTTCAGCATCAGCCATCCCTCCTGCAATAACTGCTACCTCATCGCCCTGCACACTCTGCAGCTGCACACAGCAAACAAACACACTTATTTATGGAGACAGGCTCTAATATGATAACACAACTAAAATACCCCAAGGGATGCATAAGTTGTCACAAATGTAATGGACAGAGACACATTTTCATAAATAACACATTATTTACTGTCAAAGAGCAATAAACTGACAGATTAAGTAAGCAAACACACTTACTGCCCCAGCAACACGAGTGAGAGCATCCTCCCAGGTGGTCGGGGTCAGCTGACCTGAAGCATCCTTCACCATTGGCTGGGTCAACCTCTGCCTCTTCAGACCATCATATGCAAACCTGAGGACACACATTTAGAGATTTTGGATTCTTAATCAAGGTCCATATCAACATATCTATATATTTATAATTGGATAAGTAAAATCTGATCTGATGTGTCTGAGTAGTGGACTGGGTTTCTCTTCAATTCAGTCTCAAGCATGCTGACACATTTCCAAGCCTAGCAGGCAGCGTGGGTACATCCTAAAGCCAGTTCTTCTGACTCGTGTCTGGATTTTACCTGGTCTTGTCTGAGATCCATTCTTCGTTAACGTCTTCGTTTAGCCTGGGCATCACCCGCATCACCTCACCACCTCTTGTGCTCACCACAATGTTACTGCCCACAGCATCCAACACATCAATGGACTCTGTTTTCCTGCAAAGACAGCAGAAGTTGAAGCTAAAGGAAACGGCATGACTAAAACAGACAAAAAGGCTGACCCTAACTGACAAACAAATCGCTTCAAGAAAGCTCATATCATTAAATTTAAGCAACAATCATCGTCTCCTATGGTTTTGTACGGTGATAACACTTGTTGCATTAGCTTAACTGAAGTATCAAACCCTTTCATACCTGGTCTCCCATGGTCGTGCGGTGAAAGCGTAGGGTTTGGAGGTAAGGGCTCCCACAGGACACACATCGATAACATTGCCTGAAAGCTCCGACATGAACATCTTCTCCACGTATGTCCCGATCTGCAGGTTGTTTCCTCTTCCTGTTGTTCCCAGGTCTTCAACACCAGCAATCTCACTGGCAAAACTACATGAAACACACCAAGGAGGAATAAATGAATGAGCTGTTGAAATATTGGTCGATCAAAAAATAAACTTTTTTGATAATTGATGAATTGTTTCAGTCACTTCTCAAGCAAAGGTCACAAGCAAAAATGTCAAACACTTGCTGGTTCCAGCCTGTTATATATGAGGACTTGCTGCTTTCCTTTTTCATTTATGATAGAAAACTAAGAGTCTTTTGGTTATGGACTGTTGGTTGGACGAAGGAAGCAACCTGAAAACATCACATTTGGCTCTGGTAAATTCTGATGAACATTTTTTCATTTTTTTTGACATTTCAAAGACTAAATGATTAAAGATCAAAACAGAAATAGCAGCAAATGAATCAATAATGACAATACTCGTTGCTGCAGCCCTACTCACCGGACACAGCGTGTGCACTGGATGCAGCGGGTCATGATGGTTTTAATGAGCGGCCCGATGTTTTTGTCCTCCACTGCTCTTTTCCCTTCTGTGAAACGACTCCGGTCTGTACCAAACTGCATGGACTGATCCTGGTGGGACAGCAGGCACAGGGTCAAAAGCACATCAAAACTGTATTTTGATGACTTTTGCAAACATCATTGAAATGATTGTTTTGGTGAGGTAAAAAAAGATCTCAGGGTCATATATTTCAAATCAAATTTAAATGAGTCACTTGGCTGGATGCCACTAAGGATGAGTTCATAGCTGTATTCACAACCGCCAACCACATTCTGCCGATAAAAGCTGGATGCACTTTGTAAGAGATGCTGCATTCTGCTTTTTATAGGAGTAGCAGCGTGAAACTGTTGATGTGATGTATTCTGGAGTATGCCAGGCCGAGCTGATTGGAGATGGATAGCGCTATCTGAGGAGTCACCAGTCTTGTGTTGCATGACTTCACTGCCAACGTACAGAGAGTTGGAGCTTATTCAGTGGTTAAGTGATTTATTTTGCTTTGGAAGCATAAAATTATCTTTCTTATGCTTTCTTTGATCAAACTGGATAACTTGCTTACTTACTGACTGGTGGCATTTTTGGGTGTGTTATTGCCCTCGCTGGTTGGTCAACATTTATCCCTTGGCAATAGCAGCATCATCATTTTAATAAAACACACAAAATGTAATGTAACGACAGAATAACATGGCGGAAACTAAAAACATTTTGGGGCCTGGCTTACATCTGCCAATGTAGCTGAAGTTGTCTGCTGTCTTTGGTCACAGTGCTCTGTGTGATTGGCTAGCTAGCGACCATCGCAGGGGCCAGTCTTACTTCTTCTCAACCCCAAAAAAATGTTGAAGCAAAATTTTTATCTCCCACTAATTCTCAGGAAATCGCACAGGGAAATTGGAAAAAGAATCAAAAAGAATATCTGTTGTTGGCCTGACCGGTTCTTGTGACCACTGCAGTGCTTTGCATTCTGGGACACAGTACATGTAGGGTGCGATGCATTATTCTTTGTGCATGACAGCATGACACTGATGCATTTATGGCATACTGCAGATTTTGCCTTTGTTTGTATATTGCATATCATAAGCTACACTTTGGCCAAATCAGTGCTTCCTGCTGGTGCAGTAGGCGGTCTCTAATACAGGGCGGATCTTTTCTAACTTCAGTGAACTGACCCTTTAACCTCCATTCACTAGTTTGGTTACCTGCAGGTCACACTCTCCTCCCTGATCACAGATGGGGCAGTCCAGTGGGTGGTTGGCCAACAGAAACTCCATCACTCCCTCTCTGATGTCACACACATACACGCACACAAATCAGTCTACTTACAAAACTTATTCACACTTTAGGGACACAAATTTGACTTAAGTTTGACACATATTTGAATATTCAAATTTGTACCTGGCTTTGCGCGTCTTCTCTGAGTTGGTGAGGATGTTCCACCCCTTCATGACAGGCATAGCACAGGCCGCCACCGGCTGAGGAACACACACATCGATTACACCAGTGTTTCCCTTAGCACTTCATCTCTCGTTTCCTCAACCACCTTGAGTGTGTTACTTTGTTTACTATACATACATACATACATGGGTTAATGATTAAGAGTTAGCAGGAGTCTGCTGATATGGTTCATACGTTCATACATTCAATCAGAAATGTTGTTTCAGAAATCGAGCGCTAACAGCATCCTCTGTATGGAAGATATTTTTGGCAATTATAAAAATTTAAAGCACAAACATCAGGTTATAAATAAACTTAAAACAAAACGTAAATTGAAAAGACAAATTTTAAATGTAAAATGATAATCTGAAAATGTAGGCTAGGGTGAGTAAATGAAAGAAGTTCAAATTAAAATGCAAATACTGAAAGCATCTGTAAAGGTGAAATCTTTATGGGCTTTATGTTCTTGATGTCCCTGATTAATGACAAAACAAAATAAACATCTGAAAAAGAATCTGAATTTATGAAAGGCAATGGAAATAAGGGAAACTCAAAATGGGGAATAGTTAAGCTTAAATAGAAATCTTTTGATTAAATGAAGTGGAACTAATCAGCAGATCTCAGCAATACATATCATTTATTTTCTATTTATTATAATATTCATTATTCTCATTTATATGATCAATTTTGCAATACAGCGGTGACGAAAATTGGTAAATTCATTTGAAAGAAATCTTTAAATGTAACTTATGAATGAAAAACTCAACTCATTCCTCTTACTTAAAAATGTGTTATTTGGCATTCAGTTACATGCTTTTTAATGCTTTCTAATGAGATGATACAGAATAACAACAATATCATGAGAATAGAAACAACTAAATAAATAAAATAACATAAAAATAAAGCTCAAATTAATATGCTAAATAATAGCTAGAGTAATAATCCCACATTTTATTTGCTGGAGGCAGTAAGGGACCTGGATAACAGATAGGGGGGCGCTGGCTCAAAAAAGGACGAGAACCAATGAATTAGACGGCAGTACTGTTAAATTCTGGTAAATTCTATGCAACAAAGTCTAGTTTAATCTCTGTGTTCTTTGTTCTCTTTAATGCCATTGTTCATAAAAAATTTTAAGAGTCAAATTTAAGGATTTTTCAAGCACTATCAAGTTACCAAAACCTAATCTTCCCTGACTCTCAAAGCCTTGTCTAAAATTGTTACTATGTATGCAGTTGCAAAAAATAAAGTTTACATAATTTCTTTATACCGACAGCAGTCAATGTATACTATAAGTTTGTTTGATTTAACAGCTTGATTGCATCTTTTAATTCAGGTTCACTTTACATGAGTGAATATGTAGCTAACACACCAAATGTTGTTCAAATTCAAGCAATTTCAAGGATTATATTGAAATAAACTGCCTAAAGACAAACAAAGACATTTCTTTACCTTTGGAGCTTTCTCAATCTCAACCAGACACATGCGACAGTTTCCCGCCACTGAGAGGCGCTCATGGTAACAAAACCTCGGGATCTGGATTCCAGCCTTCTCACACGCCTGAAGGAGCAAACAAGACGTCATCAGGCACAACAACAAGACAAAACTACAGGTCTTTTTAGGTCCTTTAGTTCCACTATCTGACATCAGTTAAGGATGACACCACTAAGTTCAATCAGTGTGTGAGCATGTTGTGTCATGTAAGTGTTTTCTGTAGTTAACCCTTCAATCATGGCAGGTGGCAATCTGTTGTTCTAACAAATACAGTAATAATGTTGATTCTTTAAATGGTAGATAGAGCAACAGCTTTATTAGAACAAATGTCAAAAATGACAACATGAGGTGGGAAATCAAAAAAGATTAAATCGGGCCGATATTAATCAAAAAGTAAATAACAGGCTCAGATCCATTATCTTTCACTGTGTACATATTAATGGACTAATTCATAGCCGGGACTACCATAAATATCACAAAACAGTACCTGGTGTTAACTACAGTATAACTACATAGATACAAATATATAATATGTAATATGAGGGGACCATATTAAACATATGTATTATTTTACAATAATATAATTTGCAGTTTCTTACCTGCAGCACAGTAGTTCCAGGCTCCACCTCCAGTGGTTTCCCATCCACAAACACTTCCACCATGTTGCTGGCAGCACGCACTGAAGTACGCACTGAAAGTGGACACACAAAAGGTCAGTTTTACTGATTTAAATGAAAAAAGATGAATCTAAAAATATATCTGGTTTCCCTGAAAACAAGACACAATTGATATCAGGGTGGACAGAACAGAAGACAAACACATCCTTAAATAATGTTTATCTAATTATATGACTGATGTCAATGTGTGAGCTTCTTCCCAAAACACACTGCACTAAAATTCAAGGGGAGCAATTAATGGGATGTTTCTGAAAGTCACATAATCTAGAAAAAAATGCCTTGTATACTGAAAGATACCTGAGTTCAAAATAAGAAATGAAATACAATAAAGATAAATAACATTTTACTCAAAAGTCTGCTCAATTACAGTGCAGAGGGACTGTTGACTATGACACACACGTAAAACACAGATGTGTAGACACACACACACACACACATACCAGTGTTGGAAGGAGCCAGGCTACCCTTGGCAGCTCCAGCCAGTGCTCGGCCGACGGACGGCAGTCGCAACATGCTGCTGTGAGAAGAAAACAGAAAGACGCAACCAATGTGTGAGGCAGGCTTTTTTTGACATCATGAATAATCAAATATTTATAGCCATGTAGATTTATTCACGGATGATGAACTAACAAGCTAATATATATATATATATATATATATATATATATATATATATATATATATATATATACACACACACAAGATAAAGATAAGCCGATGCATTTATGTGTATACACGATCAATCAATCTTTAGACCATACTCCTGGATTCTTATTTATAGAAATCCAACATTTCCACATGAGCAAGCACAATTAATTCAAGATAATCAATGTCAATTAATTTGGATGTGTATGTATGTATTCGTGCATTCTTTGGCTCTGTTTTAACTTCGACTAGTTTGGTTTGACTGTTATGCATAGCCAGTTATACTATCTTGCTGAGTCTCCTGCTTTTGCTCTGTCAAAGCCCTTTGTGAACTCTGTTAATAAAGGTGCCCTACAAATAAAGTTATCATTATTACTATTATTATCATCATCATATGATCATGTACATAATTTTTATATTTTTATATCTTTTTTTCAAAATCTCTTTCTATTTTATTTTTATATTTCATGTTCTTTGCACCAGGGAAAGAGGGAAACGGAATTTCAATTCTCTGTATGTCCTGTGCATATAATGTTTTTGATAATAAAGTTGACTTGACTTGACTTGATATGAGTCTCTGTCTCTAGAGGTCAACACAGAGAGGTGAATTAAGGCGGCTTCTCTTATTGGATTGAATAAGTGTGTGCAGGTCTATGTGATGAACTCAGAGAACCAGTGACAGTGTAATATATCTAATGTTATGTAGCCGCAGTAGCTAGTAATAGCTAGCTTGATAGCTTAAACTGTCAACAATAACAAGTGATTTACAACCATCTCTTTGAAACTATCATGTGCACATAGCGAACGTCTCAACGAGATAATGCACAGACAACATACAAAGATAACAAAATATAAAGCACAGTTATGTATGGCTAATAAGAAGATTCAATCATCCAGTGAGGACTCCTCGCTTGCAGGCTAATAGCATTAGCTATGAGTACTGAGTTACTCAAGGACACGGGCACTGCAATGTTGTACCAGGGTTACTGGGAGTATAAGGTCAACCAACGAATTTACCTCTGCTGTTGCATTTAAATAACATATAGATTTAAACGTTACTAAGTTCATAATGTGTTCCAGCCTCTTACCTTTCGCTATTTGGCCTTCTTGACCAGAACAGCGGTGATCTGAACAACGTTATACCACCAGTCAAATAGCTATGGCGTACTTACGGAAATAGCAGTCTTACTTCCGTTTGAAATAAGATTCCAAGTTTCACAATAAAATAAAGCGTCTCCTTCACCTTGTGTCAGTAACCACAGCACAACGAGGAAAGCCTACCTGCAGACTGTGATTTATCTCTAATATGCTGATGCTAACTAATATTGGCATATACCGAATGTAACATTGCTGGTGTGATGGTTCTTTCTTTCTTTCTTTCTTTCTTTCTTTCTTTCTTTCTTTCTTTCTTTCTTTCTTTCTTTCTTATTATTTCAAAGATACTATTATTTGTTCGGAGATGGGCTTACATCTCTGCAGGAGACATAGACTTTTGTCTATGGCAGGGGAGCCCGGCTTTCACCTCTGACTACATCTCCCATGATTCAACTATATGTAACCGGAAGTAGCTACGTGTTCATTTTCGCGACAGTTCAGGAAGCATCTGTATTTGGCTACAGAAACAAGTCAGACCTGGGGGTTTCTCTAGGGAAATAGTACAGCAAAAACAGGTAAATATTCTTCTGAGTAAAGAAGTTTAGTTGTTTAGCTAACAACAAACAGTTACCGCAGTGTTTGTGCCAAGTCTGATAGAGACACTGCCCGGGCCTTCTCATGTTATTAAACTAGTTAGCAGCGAGCTAACTGTGTCTGTTAGCAAACATAGCGTCAACTAACAAGGAAATTAAATATATCAAGCTTGTTGGGGGTAGAACTGCCATTGCGCAGGAGGTAATTGGTTTGTAAATTAATACCTTTGCATAATTTGGATGTTTCTTTATGTAAGTTAGTCAATAGTTAGCATAGGTTTGCAAGAGCATCCTCTGTTTCTGTGTTGTCAGGTTGTTATTGTAGTATGTAAGTAATAACACAAGGGTAGCTATATTATAGAAATTTGAGATACGGGATGGCTGTGTGTCTTTTTGTAAACCATAGCTAAGCTACATGACTGGTTCGGCTTGATTAAGACTGCTTAATGTGTCTACTTACTGTAAGCCATTGCTTACACTTTTAAAACTTTTCCAACATGTAACAGACCAAACAACTAATCTATTAATCAAGAAAATAATCTGATGAATTAATACATTATTAGAGCAATATGGAATAATAAAGCAGAAACCCTGTTTCTTTTTAAATTGGTGAATTCTGTGTGTAAGTTCTCAAAATGCAGTTAATTCAAATCAAGTTTACTCTTTATTTAAAAGACATAGAAGTTAATGTCCACCATCAGATGTAGTCTGGGAGCTTTACTCTACAACAAAGTGTACATAGATCACATTTCAAAATGGGAACAATACACCTGGTGATAAAATTATAATCCCAAAATATTACATAACACAGTGTAACTACTGAGTTTGTTTAATCAGTTTATCTACATTTGTTTCAAGGTGAGAGTGGATGTTTACAGCAGTTCAACCTGTCTTTCTTCTCCTTCATCCTCCATTCTTGTCCTTACCTCCCTTATTTCACATGCTGTTCCAACCTGATCTTCAGCACCATGTTGCCGACCACTTCGCCGCAAAGCAACGGCGCCCTCAGCACTCGCGATGCTGCACGTCACACGGCAGGAGCTAAGCGCTATAAGTACCTTCGACGGCTGCTCCATTTCAGACAGATGGACTTTGAATTCGCCCTGTGGCAGATGCTTTACCTGTTCACGTCACCACAGAGAGTCTACCGCAACTTCCACTACAGGAAACAGACCAAGGACCAGTGGGCCAGGGACGACCCTGCTTTCCTGGTACTGCTCAGTATCTGGCTCTGTGGTAAGTCTGTACTAATATTTGTGTAGTCATTGCCAATCTTTCGCAGTGGTACTTCCTGCCTACTTTGTCTGTATAATGAAATATATGTGAACACTGCCTCTATTCGGCTTCAGTGTCAACAATAGGCTTTGGTCTGGTGCTGGACATGGGAGTCCTGGAGACTCTGAAGCTGCTGCTGTGGGTGGTCTTTGTTGACTGTATAGGAGTTGGTCTGCTCATATCAACCCTTATGTGGTGAGTAGAAGGTTTGCCTGCAAATTAAAAAGATTTAAGTAATGAAAGTTTTTGTAATGCAGACATATTTTTGTGTAGAAGTAAGTAATTTATTTGATTTGGTTTGTCTGTACAGCTGATAATAAGATTGGACTCTAAGATGGACCATTTACTGCCTGTGAAATATTCATTGCGGTCTCTCTTCCAGGGTTATCACCAACAAGTACCTGCTGAAACATCCCAGCAGAAACTTTGATGTGGAGTGGGGCTATGCGTTCGATGTTCACCTCAACGCTTTCTACCCTCTTTTAGTCATCCTGCATTTCCTGCAACTCTTTTTCATCAACCGTGAGTAGACCAAGACTGTGTGAGTTACATCAGTGTGTCAGAAATGACATTATCCAATTCAAGGCATTAAAGCCTCTGAAAACCCAAACCCACAATGACCATCTAATCATGTACATAATAGTAAGGACCTTAAAGATGTTGGAAATTAGTTACAATCCAAATCATGATATGCACAGTGTCTTGAGAAAAGATCTAAACAGCTCATTTAAAAGTTTATTTTCAATCAGATTTTTGGCATACTTTTATATCATATATGCATTTTTCGATGTCAAACCAAATGCCTTGCTTTAAATGGTCTAATTGTAAACTTAATGTACACTTTATGTGTTAAATTCAGATTTCAGAGTCTCAAAGGCTTCTTCAGCTACTTCATTTACTTTTTTACTTGCCTTAAAAAAAGTTATGTTATTACAATGTCAGTTCAACAGTCAATAATTAATAATATTTATAGCTGACAATTTAAGAGATAATAGGTAATCAAATCAAAAGACAGAGAGAGAGAGAGTATGGCTGTTATTGTTTGCCCTTCTATGGATGATTCAACTCTCCTTGACATCATGGTCCAAATGAAATGCCTTGTCAAAAGATGACATCAGGCATAGAATGAAGGCTGTTTGGATTAAACCTGTGTCCCCTCACCTACAGTTTGTTTTGTGTGTTTCAGATATTGTGGTGATAAACTCAGACTGGTTCATGGGATACTTTGTTGGGAACACAATGTGGCTGATCGCCATCAGTTATTATCTCTACATCACATTCTTAGGGTACAATGGTAAGTCCTGTTCACGTTTAAATACACTCATTTAGATTGTTTTCAGAATGTTTGCTAGGAGTCAACCGATATGGTGTTTTCAGGGCTGATACCTGATTATTAGTAATCAAGGAGGCGGAAAACCGATAATTAAATAAATATCCTGCAATTGTGAAAACTTTTCAGAACTGTTAACCAGGCTGGGACTCTCGGGCCAAACCGAGCGGATTATTAGGTGGACATTTAGATATCCGAAGCGCTATTCCTAAAAGTGATCACCTGCAACATCTTCTATATGAATCAAATTTGACTTCCTTGCTTATCAGAGACATGGTTGCATGAAAACTCTCCTGCTGACATATTAAAAGTGCACGGCTACAATATGTTCAGCAAGACAGAACGGATGGTCGGGGTGGCGGTGTATTATTTTATGTGAAGGACAGTATAAACTGTGTGAGAATTCAGCTGTCCTGTGTTAATGACTTGGACTGTATTGTTGTCAGTTTAAATCTCTCAGCCCAAATGTCATTGACTATGATAGGAATTTATAGACCTGCGTCCACAACAACTCTTCCCCTTCTAAAGGAATGTGATACTAACAATGAGGTCATTTTATTAGGAGATTTTAAAATAAATTGGAGTGACAAAGCAAAAAGGAAAAAGCTTTAAAAAAAAAGCTTGTGTAGCAAGCAAATTCATATCAGCATTTTAAACTTTTAATTAAATATGAGAAAACATGATCAAATTTGCAGCTATTTTACTTGTGCATACAATTTTTCATGGTATGGACTTTAGTTACAAACTATTGTGACTCTCAACTTCCAACTTGTAGATTGTTTAATTTATGGTAAAGTGTAGTAGGAAGCGTAGCAGTGGTGATGTTGAAGTAATGTGAAAGTGGTGTTCATCTGTGAAGAGTATAGTGTATAGAGTACATCATAAACCTGTTCATCACAGAGCTTCTTTTTTCAATATTCCTAAATACATGAGGATTCGCTTATTTTCTTAGTCTTGTGATAATAAATTTGGTCCAGACTGTCATTGTGGACGTCTATTGGAAAACATCAGCATGGCTTCCAGGAAATTATGATGGCCATTATTTTTTTTAACCATTTTCTGATATTTTAGTGTCCAAACATTTCACTGATTATTTGAGAAAAAATCTGTACAGTAATTGATGATAATGATCATTGTTGAAAGGCTCGTTCATGTAGATATAGTGTACATTTCACTGTGACTTCATAGATCTGTGATGTTAAGTATCTGCTATGTATTTGTCCTGTGTTATCCACACAGCTCTACCCTTCCTGAAGAACACCGTGGTGCTGCTCTACCCCTTCGCTTTGCTCGGCCTAATCTACGTCCTCTCCGTGTCTCTGGGCTGGAACTTCACCCAGGGTCTCTGCTGGTTTTACAAGTACAGAGTCCAGTAGAACCAGTTTGTCTGTGAGATTGGACACTAGTTGGCTCCAGACAGACACAAAATCTCTCACATCTAGGTGACAACGAATCCATTTCCTGCTTCTGTCAGTCAACATCTGGTTGACTATTAGTGAACTGGGACTCACTGAGCTGGACACTCAATTGACTCTGTTGATATTCTGTTTGGCTCTTATGTTGAGCTGCAAAGTCAATGATGTGATTGGACTGGTATCAGAAACAAGAGGACAGATGAGACACAGCTTTTACTGTTGTTCTTTTTGTATTATTTGTAAATAGTATCGAGGCAGGCTGTAATATATACACCAATGGTTGTTTCTGAAGAGGAAGAATTTGCTTTGTTTCTTTGAGTTTTCTTAAAAAAAAAAAAAAAAGCTTGAAAAATCTAATCCTGTTTATTGACGAGATAAAATGAAAGTAAGCAACTGGGGTGCAACCTTTTTTTTTTCCTAAAGTGTACATTCTTAAGCACTTTCAATAAAAGGTTTTATTCATTTAAGCTGCCTCAGTTTTATGAGATCCTTTGCTGTTGCTCCTCTGGGCAATAAGATGGCATGAGACGTACTGTTGTAGTACCATGCAGTCACCTCACAGTGGTGCTGATCCAGTGATGTTTTTGGTTAACGTTACTGTGCAAATGAAAGTAAAGCATCTTCAGCTCATCTAATGTAATGCATAATGTTACCCATTAGTTTTTTTTTAATGTGGTGCAAAAATCCTATTAGATGCTATTATGTTATAATTTCCTTGGACCTGTTGGGAAAATAGACAACATTCTGGGACAATGCATCTTAAGAAGCATTTGATTTCAGTTTTGCGAAAGGTCCAGAAATAGAAAAATAGTGGACAGGTAATATAAAATAAGGGATGCTTCAAAAAGAAGAGTTCAAGTCTCTTCTGCAAACTGCAAATAATGTTACTAGCATTATAAAAAATCTAATCCTATAGGATTATCACATACCTTAACATTTTATCATCATTCAATCATCCCCATCTTTTTTCACGAAGCATCACATGCTTTTAATGTTTTTGTGTCCCTAATGGTTATTAAAAACTTCTCTGAAGTCTAGTGCTGGTTTATCAACTGTGTTGTGAGGAAAGAAAAACTGAATTTCTTATGAAAAAGTGCATTCCATTGAGTCCCTGCAGGCCAAAACCTCCAGACACAAGAGAGAGACAGCTTCTCCTGGATGTCTTCAGATGTGATTCATGTCTATAACACCTGTTGTACTTTTCAAAGAAGCATCTTTACCTCCAAAGCATAGTGAGTGCTATTACAGAAAACATGTAGAGTCGAGGTCAAATGACATCTGTTACAAATAATTTTCAGAAAATACATATCATAATTAGCTGTCCACTTCACTCTGGACCAAAGTGATGGACAATTATGTTAATCTTTCTACCAAACAAAGTATATCTATATAAATAGCGAACAGTGATCCTTTTGATTGTTGGCATAGCCCTAATCTGTAGGCCAAATTTGCAGCACTACTAATACTAAGTAAATTAGCTCAAATCACACACAGCAGCCTAAGCCTGGATGTTTTTAAGGCCCCTGCTCATCCAAACTCTTAAAATGAACACAGGGCCTATTGTGAAGCCCAAGACAGCAAAGTTGTAGAGTTCCTTTCTCACCATGATGGTGTTGATCAGGTTATTCCATTAGAAATTATGATCAGTTGTCCCAGGATAGAGAGGTTCTGCACAAGGATTTTTAAAGGTTTATTAAGAATGTATTTTTCTTTTGTGTTTATTTATGTTGAATATTAACTGCTGTATTCTCCATTTTGCCTGATGAAAATGTAGACTGCGTTCTCTTGTCCTACATCATGTGATCCCAATTCAATAAAACATACTTGACAAAAAATAGATTATGATAAATTTATTACCAACAACCCACAGTTACAAAAACGTCAGATTAAAGGAACACCTGGGCCAAAAACATATACTTGAAAAACTCCGGTAATCATGACCCAGTCACTCAAGATAATCCACAGACCTTGTTGTGAGCTATACTCATATCACTACACAGAAGGAAGTGTGCATCTACGCATGCACAGGAGGGTAGATAACCTTGTCCACATGTAGATGCACACTTCTTTCTGTGCAGTGATATTGTGTAGCTCAGTAGAAAGAAAATAATTCCTACACCATAATAATCTAGAAGGATAAAAAGCACTACAGGTAAGAGGCAAAATATGCATTTCTGATGATGGTGTGAACTGTCCCTTTAAACTTATTCGTCATCATCATTGTCCACATCTCCTCATCCTAGTGCTAGTTCAAGAAATGTAGGTCTAAGAGAAAGATCAATATCATACTAATTATACTTATACTATGCTGGAAAATTAATAGTGAATCATTTACTGGAAAATATTGATGGGATAATGTTTCAGGTCAGAGAGGCAAGAAATAGAAGCTAAAGGCACCTAAAACTGAAAACTGAACGTAAAAATGAGTGGTATGACCTGTAAAGATGATATATTTGGTGAATAATGTGGCTTATAGAAGTCTACTTGAGTGCATTCATCAACATTTGTTTGAACCTCTCCAAGTCAACTTTCTTCATGATGACGGCCTTATGTTTCTTTTTCAGCAGACCCATGTAGTCCACGACCATCATGCCTCGGGTGTAGGTCCCCTCCAGCTCCACTGTTACTGCAACCTGGAGGAGGAAGACAATACTGTCAGTGAAAACAATAAAAAAAACCTTTGCTTTTAATCACTCATTCACACAGCATTTTATCCCAAAAAAAGAAAAAACTGCTTGGATACATTCACATTTAAAGTTCTGAAATTAAATGAACTTGTTAAAAGGGATGGGAGGGGAGGTATTTTCACCTCTTCACTTTCCGTCACCAGATTGTCGTCAATGGCTGCAGCTAAGGCATAGGCGTCACAGGTGTTGAACGCAGATTCTCCCACCACCTCCTTCTGATACCGCTCAGTCTGGGCCATCTGTAGTGACAACAGTTGAACAAAAGGCATGAATTTGATAAGCGACAACATTAAAAGGACTAACAGGTACAAGTACATTGATCATCTTAATACAATGCAATGAAAAGCTTGAGTCCTGGCATTCATTCTTGACATGCACCACCTACCCAAACATTGTTGCAGATCAGGTCTACCCCATCAGGTATGTGCACCTCCGGAAGGCAGTGGCCCCAGTAAGACAATGCAACCCACCACACCACCAAAACTGCTCAGGAATGGTGAGAGGACGAAAGTGACAGAGCTCAAAGCCTCCAAATACCCTAGAGCCCAATCCATGGAATGCTCTGGCACAAGTCTGATCCAGAGAGGCCCCACTGTGAATCGAACTTGTCTCTGACATGTCAAGCAAGACCTCTGGGGAAATTGTGTTGTGTCTGGCACTAGGGCACTGGCAACAGATCTGTAGAATCCTGTTTGTCATGAGGAGGGTCCTCTTAGTTTCAGTATTTCCCCCGGATTCTTGGGATCTGGTGGCCACTTACTGTATATCCTCTGACTCTTGGGCATGTTTCTCGGGCCACTCTTGAGCAGTTTTTGCGTTTTGACAGGGTGTATTCTCCTGGCCACTGCCGTTGGGGAGTCCAATTGTCATGAGGGGTATTACTTTGTCTGTAACGGTGTTCGGTTGGGTGATGCGTGTCACATGGCATCTACATGAATGACAAGACCCAAGGATTCCTACCCAGCAGAAAAATGCATTGTATCGAGATCATCCTGATTAACTACCACAATTAGTCCAATTAATATTGTTGCTGATTGGTGTGACATTTATCAAGAGTTCTTGTTCAGAGTGTTGAAATAAAAAGTTATTGCACCTTTCTTGTATGGCAAGAAATGTTCTCCATGAAACGAGCCTTGTCTGTGTCTTGGGCCAGCCAACTGCCACAGAAAGACTGAAATAGAAAAGGACGAAGACTAAAAGTAAGTAAACAATTTTATTTATCCATTTTATCAGTTTGTATGCTTTTTCAGGTGTTGTGTCTCTTGTCATCATATATATTCATTTGACAGTAACGACAGACCCATGGCAGGCTGTTCCTGCAGCTGAACTCCCAGGTGGCGATGTAGGTGGGACAGGTGTAGCGGTCCAACACAATGTAGGCAGCCTCGGGGTCAGCCACAAAGTTAAACTCTCCACACACTGTGGTATTACCCCTGGCTGTAAAACAATGTGCCCAACATTGAGTTTAATGCTTAGCAGTTGTTGTTAACACACATAATAACACACAGGTAACATACATTCAGTGTTTCCTCCCATGATGTAGAGTGCCTTAAGCTTCTTAGGGAAGTTACGGTTCAGTTGTACTGCGACAGCCAGGTTGGTCAGAGGAGCTGTGGCCACTAGTGTCACCTGCAAACAGATCAAGTGAGGATGACAATAAAGTATAGCTTTTGATTATCAGTCATGTAACCTCTATTGTAGTAGGTCATACAGTCGTGGTCAAAATTGGTAAAGGGATGGCTAAATCAGGCTAGAATTTAGATTTTGGACCGGCCTTCCCAAGGTCCTGACTTCCACAGGACTTTGGAACCACACCGAAAAACATGTTGACTGTGCTGAAGAAACAAATCCTCGCCAGGAAGACAACAAAAATTAGTTAGTTAAAAATTATCGAATCTGTCAAGAGAAGCCTCTTGGAGCTGAAGAAATCTCTTGGATGTGTCAGTAACAAAGTACCACAATAACTGTCACACTGGTGGCACTTTAAATACATTAGTTAAATGGGCTAGTATTCGCTTGATAAAGTAGCTAACATAGACCTTCATAAATGAATGATACGCTTACCAATCCCTCTAAGAAAGAGGATAGGCATGTTGCCATGGGAAACGCTGGTTCCTGTTAAGGGACAGAACATACTGGAAGTAGCACTGATATGTTATGCAATGTATCGTGGTATCTAGGAATCGAGTAGACAGCATTAGTTATATAGTATCAGTACTGGAGAGTATCTCTTTATGAGAGATGAAAGAAAATGGTACTGAGGGCTTTTGTTGATGGAAAAGATGTTTTTGTACTTCTCTCGATTGTCTTTAAAACATGTTTGATTACTGACGGCATTAACATTCAACTGAAAGCAAGAAAACTGGTTTCCTTGAATGGAGGATGGAAAAGCTGAATGGACAAGATGGAGTTCTCTTTGACATGTATTGTTGTTCAGTTACAGGGTTACAAAGAAAAAACAATAACTAATATTACACAATAAGCCAAGGTAACAGTTAGCTATGTGGTGGCAGTAGCAGTAAAAGTTCTCTCTACTGAAAATAGAGGACCACAAGTGTCATGGAAATAGTAATAAGGCATTTAACTAATTGTACAATATAAATACACATTAATAAATTTGTTTGCAAGTGGATTTATTAATCTATTGATAAATAGACTAAATTACAAAGTAGTATATTATATGATATTTTAATCTTAAAAATCTATTTTTACAATGGAGTTTAAAAAGACAAATTAATAGCATGGCCCTTTTCCAGTTTCTAAGGAGAACTTACGAGAAAATATCCAACACACTTCATCCTTAATATGGTATTAATTGATCCCTTTACATTTTGACCCATTACAACAAAAGCCATATTTTTTATGATTGAAGAACAGTTTTTTTTAAACACTGAATATGTTTTTTCACCAATCCACACTTGTAGTATTGTTAAATGAGCAAAAATCTTGATTTAATATTATTCTCCTAAAAGTGGCATCTAATGGTGAGGTTGCAAAGCACAACCAACTGAATTCCCCTCAGTTGTCAGAAATGTGCTGTATACAGTTGTGGTCAAAAGTTTACATCCACTTGTAAAGAACATGTATGGGGCTCAGGGCTTTCAGGAGATTATACACCAGTGAAAACATAGTTATGAATATCATATTCCTTTTCTGTAAATAGATCCCCCTAAATCATACACACTGGACTTTTAAGTATAAAGTGTCAAATACACTAGGCCTATTGGCACAGAAATAATAGATTAGCTTCTATATTTTCTTCGTTAGACTTCAATTATTAGGGTGAATATCTTTAGGTTTTTCAATTTCATCATAATGTGTTTTGTGCTAGTTTAATGGAACAGCCACATACTTGTCAGGTGAAGTATGAGGTTTATCATCCACCCACCTCTCCGGGATTCTCTTTCACAATCTTGATCATGGCCTGCACAGCGTTTTTCTTCAGCAGCTCCAGGCTTGGAGGATCTGGATCTGGGACGTCACCCAGCCCATCCTTCCCATGAAAATCTGCAGCATGGCGTTTACGAGCCATCAAGGGCTCGGCGCAGCCACGGTACACCGGGATCTGTTGATTATCATAGGTTACCCTTCATGAAGCATGTGCTGATGCCATAGCCACACGCTTTGGCACAAAAACTTACATCAAGCCTGTTGCAGACTTTGAGGACACGCAGAGTGTTCTTAAGGGCGTTCTCAAGGGTTGTGTTGCCATGGCAGCAGGTTATCCCCAAAATCTCCACATCAGGGGCTGCAAGGGCCATCATGATAGCCTGAGCATCATCCACCCCTGTGTCCACATCGAGGATCACTTTCTTCTTCATCCTACATTTGAGAATAAGGAAGAGAGTTATTGTTTGTAATAAGGTGTCACTGCTACGATCATTCCCATGTTTTGTCCCATGTGTGTCTAGTGGCGGTCGTAGCTTGCATGACGTCCTGGGCGAACCTCACCTTCACCACACTGTGATGAAGACATATTCAGAAGTAAAGGTTATAGAGGTAAGCAAATTGCTCTAATCAGCGGTATATTTGCCTCGCGGTCTCACACACCTGCAGCCTTGACGTGAAGATACCTACGACTGAAGTCCACCAGGGTGAGTCTGCAGAGTCCGGAGAGTGGAAATTTGAATGCAGCCTCAGCCTAACTGTGGTTTGAGCATGGTAATCCACGTCTCACTCTCCTGGTTGAACCTGCACACCTGCAATCCAGCAGCTCATCACCCTGAAGCTCCTTCTCATTGCCAGATCATTGTTTCAATTTCAAACTTAGTTTGTTTTCGCTGGTGATTCTGTTCTCGTGTTCTGTGTATGCTGACCCATTTTTTTGTACCCCAGAGTCACCTGTCTCGCTTGCTAATACTTGTTATTAAAACAACATAATATAACTATTAAACTTTAAAATTAAAACTGCAGTGACTTGTGACTTTCCTTTAGCCTGGTGTCCTGGTTCAGCAACCTACCCCTAAAAAATAAAAACTCACTGAATCAGATTGTGAGGTGGGCCAGTAGGTTAATTGGAGAGCCACAGCTGAACCTAGAAACCCTTTACACTGGGCAGCTACAGAGGCTAGTTGGGTCCATCCTAGAAGATGGATCCCACCCACTACATGGTGAATTCCAGCCCCTCCCATCAGGCCGCAGGTTTAAAATGCCTGCAGGTAATTCCAAAAGATACAGAGGTAGTTTTGTTCCTTCAGCTGTTAAGACCCTGAACAACACTTAGGCTATTTGTAGACTACGCACTAATCTTATTTACTTATTATGCACAGCCTTCCTAATCTAGTTATTTAATTATTTATTGACCCAGCTTTTTTGTATTTTTTTTCTTTTTTTGTATTGATATGGTGGTTTTTACTCTGTATTTTGATAGTACTATTGTGTACTTTTGATCTATATCTCTACACCTGGGGCACTTGCTGTTGTTGTTACTGTTATGTCATTGTCTTCTGTCAATGTTGTCAATGTTGTCTGTGTGTAATGTGTGTATGCAGCCCACTCTTTCCACCTGCAACCAAATCTACCCTTGGGTACGAACAAAGTTACCTTACCTTACCTTACTCCGCCCCCTATCACCTGTTTCTGCACTATGTACTTAACTTCAGTGCACATTGTGTTATGCTATACAGCAGTAGGCTACATTCTTTCCTCTGATGTCATCTGGCTGCTCTGCCTCAACTTGCTGAGATTTAAAGAATTGATCTACATGTTAGCTCTGCTAACTCTGCACGGTGCAGCACTGGGGAGTGTCTGAACTGCTATCACAACAGCTTTGGACTGCTGAAGTTTTGGAGTCCAGGCCAGAATGGGCACCAGAACCAGAGTTGAGTCGCTTCTACAGCAGGGGTCCTCAAACGTATTATGTAGTAGAGCAGGACTCTAATCCCTGCTGTAGCCTGCACACCATCACACAGGTGAGGGGAGGGCACCGAAGAGGACGTATGTGCTTCACACAAATCAGAGCAGAAAAGCAAACTCTGACTGATGCCTGAGGATGCACATTTTCCGAACATTGTTATAAAGGTGCCATTTTGTTACACTACATCTGACAGATTGGATGACAAACCTGGGATTTGTATTAACAATAGTTGTCACTCAGTGGAGGTCACAAACTATTGCATGTTATTTTAAACATTGCTCACATTGTTCTGTACTGTATGATAATATTACATAGGGTACACACACACACACACACACACTCTGTTCCAAAGTCTTATTGTACAATATGATCCTTACAGGAGGTTAACTATTACCGTTGCCTTTTTGCCTACAACATCAAAAAGTTTAAAAATCTTTTCCCCTCATTCAGCAAGACCTACATGATAACTTTGGGTATCTGAGTTTGGGCTGGAACTATGTTTGTGTATGTGCAACATGATATATGTAACACAACACTGGGTGTGGCAGGGTTTGAAGCAACTCTTTCACTGAAAAGATTTCATGCAAAGTATTTTCAGCAAACTAGATTTATACTTTTGAGGTAACCCTTGACTCAAGCTAATACCAACACCTTTTGAAACTGGTCTGACGTGAAGGTAAAATGTAAAATTCTCACCTGGCGAGTGGATCCTAACAGATGTCGGCTTTGAGAGCAAAGAGGTGACTGCTGAGACTGCTGCCCTAACCAGAAGAGCCACCTTTACATTGTAGAGAGGAAAATAACTGAGGCGGTGCAAAGGCAGCAGGACGGACAGGAGTGGGGGAAGGTTATGCGACAAACAAGAAATAAAAAAAAACACACACAAGAACCCACACATATTTGATTAACTAATTCCAGCTTAACTGAGGCTGGTTCTTGTTTAGTTCAAGGAAAAATGTAAAAATAATTCAAAAGGATATGTCAGTAGTTAAAGTTACCAAAGCTATGTTAGCATTTTCAACCGACAGCACTTGTTTCTCATGTTTCATTATGTGAAGCCAACAACCATGAGAAAGGTTTATATTCTTTTATACGGCAAGTTCACAATAAAATGTTGGTTCAAAAAAAAGTCTGTGCTTTCAAGGCTATGTCATGTGCATGTCTGTGACGAAGTCTCCTCGTTAGTGTTTTGTGTGTGAGGGCATTTCTAATTGAGAACATATGGGCAGTGTTACTTGAAAGCTGTTATTATGTTCTTCTTCAGATGTTTTAGGCACTTGCTCCCAATGTTGATTCATGACAAAAATATGATTTTCTTCTAGTTCTAGTGTTTTGAGTATGGGAATATGACAATTGTCAGCACAGAACGCACACAGAGTGAATTGCAGAGGGAGCTTCAATGCAAGTCCTTCCAAAATGTAATCGCTCCAGCCCACCATTCTCTATTCTCCGAATGTTTTCAGAATCCTGGATGGATCTCTTTTTTCACATCATATTGTATTTTAATGTTCCACTGTTCTTTGAGTTCTCTTGATGTTTATCTACATATCCAAACGGACAAATAAATCACAGCCTTTGTGTTACATGAATAACTCTTCTCACTTGTGTTCTTTTACCTGCATGTGATCGCTAAACTAAGTTTATTTAATAGTATTATATTTCATTTAAACAAGTTCAAGCCTTTTCACCTATATTATTGGTGAATTTGGACAGCAGCTATTCAGGTTTCAGCCATAGATTCATCATGTAGCAGACAGAGCACAACGTGTTCAACGTCTAAAAACACCACCTAATCTCACTACTGTTTAGTGCGATGTTCCGCTGGGATCACTGTTTGGTCCACTGCATCTTAGATTTTCATTGGTATGCACAGAATGGTCAGACACAGTCGTGGTCATTTTCAAGAGGATGATGAGAGACACCAGACCCAACAATACAGACGAGCTGAAGGCCGCTATCAAAGCAACCCGGCCTTTCATAACACCTCAGCAGTGCAGAGGCTCTCACACACCTGCAGCGCACTGGAAATCAGCGCCTGTATGAAATACTGTGGTCTTCATACTGCTCGCTGCCAGATTTTTTATCAGTTCCTATGGTACATGGAATTACTAAAAACCCACTGATCCAGGTCTTTTCTCCTTCAGACCAGAAATGTGGGCTTTTCTTCTGTTTCTCAGTTTTTCAAACTGAGCTGACCGTAAACAGGCAAGAGGCTGTGTGTTGCAAACTTGTGCACAGTGTTTCCTGGTGAACCAGAGGTTTGCCAGACCGACTTGGTTCATGGGAGGACCCTCTAACCCTTAAAATGATCTGCTGTGGGTGGCCTTCAAAGATCATTCTCTCCTGGGCACGAGCAAGACTGGCTTTCTCAAATTAGCAAAGAATGTATTTTTAAAGTCTATATGTATGCTTTAGAATATAAAGCATTGAATTGTCCTACACTGTCTTGAGCCTCGCGAAGTATTGGACAGCTTTGCTAACTGCTGTAAACGACACATGAAGACGCAGCATTCAGTTTCTAAGACACATCCCAATAAAACATGTCATCTGCTTCAGCAAAGCTTTAAACTGCACATGTGTCACTGCCTTTTATTTAAACTAAAACCACATAGGACTACTCATTCATATAATATTCATAACATTAAAATTCTTTCCTGGTGAATGGACCTTGACAGATGTCAGCCTGTCGACATAGCCCCTAACTGAAGTATGGCTTTTTAAAAGCCACAACAGCATGCAGAGGAGTTGCTTATGTAAAAGGGACACCCCAATCTTTGGTATGTTTCTGCTAAAATAGTGCTAATGTGAACATTTTTATAAATTGGCAGACTGTTTACTGTTTCTGCTTTCTTGTTCCAACACAAAGGGAGTAGTGTTTACAGGGCTTGAAAGCACAATGTTTTTTTTTTCTTTTTTATGGAAAATCATCGCTTTTAACAATAGGCCTAATGATAAATAAAGGGATGTGGAATTAAAAAAATAGCATTGTGGATATACCACCAAGTACCATGTTTTTTTCCATAAATGTTTTTGTGCATTAGCAGTAGGCAGGGGTGTTCTTAGCCCACCCAATCAAAATGTAAGAAAACAAAATTCAGCCAATGGAAGCCAGCTTTCTCTCTTTTTCAACAAGAGAAAAACACTCCACAGAAAGAAAAATTAAATTATCACATTAATAGATAGTTATCAAAGGCAAACCAGGTCGGGCTTGCAGTCGCGCGCTGCAGCAGTTCAGGGACACTTACGTTCCGCGCTACACAAGCAGGCAGTGTGTTACACACCTCCCCATCCGGAACGTAGCGGAAGATCAGACAGTTCCTACCCGGACTCGCAATTAGATACACACTCAAACATGGCGGCCAACATAGAGCAAATTTTCCAAGACTTTATATTGAATAAAATAAGAGAAATTGAAGACCAGAATGAAGACAAAGCGTACGTAACTGTTGTGTTGTGTGTTCGTCCCATTGATAGTTGAATCCAGTTAGCTGGCTGGTCAACAGAACCGAACAAACAGAATAGTTTTCCATGTTCAGTGGCCGGTTCCCGCTGTAGTTATGTGTACGCTATATTTACACATTCAAACGTTGGGGCACAGCCGGCAGCCGTGTTATTAGTGGGGCCTGCGAGGTGTAAATAGAGCTCCAGGTTAAACTCGGATCCTTTGTGAAGCGGGTAAAGCAGTGCTGTTTCTGTTTCATTTGGCAACACCGACAGATAAAGTAGAATTCAGGCAGTTTTACTGGTTAACGTTGGCTGCTAACAGACTGTGTGCATGCAAGGCTGCCAGAGTCAGCATCATATATGATTACATATCAGTATTATGTATTTTCCCCTTGCTAGAATCATTATATCTCTAGAGATGATGCACACACATCGACTAGAGTGACGTTATGCTTCTGAGGTTTTACAAGTCACCAGGCATTCTTGCAAATAATGTGACGTTATTTTCTCCTTCAGATGAATTTGTACGTGCTGAGCAATTGCCAAATATAATAGTTAATATTATAGTAACAGTAAATATCTATCTATCTATCTATCTATCTATCTATCTATCTATCTATCTATCTATCTTAATAAGACCTACAATCCTGTCAAATCTGGAAATGTACCATAATGTCTCAGTCTGTTCAGGGTTATAATAACAGTTTTATTGAGATAACTTGGGAGCATCACTTGCAGTAAAGTACTTTTTGTACAGCGACATGACCCATGGAAGCCATACATATACCTGTTCACGTCTTTTTTACCTTTCAAGCATGGACTAGTATTGCCAGATAGGAAAATTATCATAGAATTATTGTGTTTCCAGGAAAATTGTTGTATGCTAGTCATAATGTGCAATTTTGCAGCTTAAAGGGATAGTTGGGTTTTTTGAAGTGGGGTCATATAAAGTACATATCTATAGTCGGTCTGTTCCCTACTGTAGCTGCAGATCAGAGCAGCCTCAGTTTGGAGAAGCAGAGAGCCGCTGCAGCCCAGACGCTCAGCTCTGTACTGCAGTGAACGGAGACCAGATGCAAAGTGAATTTTAACCACCTAAAACAAGGCCCACCTAAAACAATCTATATCAGTTCAAGTGTACGTTGTGTAGAGAAAATTCACACCGCTTTACATCGCCGTCAGACCGCCCGTTCTTTTGGCACTACATTTTCTCAACCGTAGAACCTCCATATTCCTACACATTAGCACAACTGGGCATCGCACTGTATTTCACCGCTCACAGATCACCTGTTTTGGGTCTCCGTATCCCTGCGCTAATTCAGATTCAGATTCAGATTCAGAATACTTTATTATTCCCGGGGGGAAATTGTTTTTGTTCCAAATGCTCTGTGCAAAGTATAAGTAGAAATGTAGCAAGAATGCAAACAAGAGACAAAGATAAAGATATGAATGAAATAAAATATAGAAATATAAAATAATAAAATATATATAAAATAAAATAGTAAAGTAGACTATCTAAAGTGTTAAGTGACCACTTCAAGTGTTTACAAATATACAGTGCAATATATATATGTTATTGAAAAATATGCAGTGTAAAGTGAAACAGTTGTAGCGTTTAACCATTTGAGTCCGGTCATCAGAGGGAGGAGTTGTAAAGTTTAATGGCCACAGGCAGGAATGACTTCCTGTGGCACTCAGCGCTGCATTTGGGAGCAATTAGTCTCTTGCTGAAGGTGCTCCTCTGTCTGACCAGAGCTTGTGGAGAGGGTGAGAGCCATACTGCAGTATCACCGCAATGCGTAGGGATACGGAGGTTCTACAGTTAAGAAAATGTAGTGCTCCAAAAACTGAGGCTGCGCTGATCGGCAATTACGGTAGAGAACAGACCGACTATAGATATGTACTTTATATGACCCCACTTCAAAAAACCCGAACTATCCCTTTAACCAGAGAGCGGAATTTACCAGACCCCCTCACTTGGCCCACTTACCCATGAAATGATGGCACTTGGCCAGTTACAATAGGTACAGTATGCAGACCAGATGACTGTATCTGATACCTGATCATTTTGCTATCCGGGTACATTAGTACATTTTGACATGCCCTCAAATCTACCCACTTTTTATGATTTAGCATGAGTGGAAGCCTCTTTATATGTTGCATGAAAAAATAATTAATTAGATAAATAACTGGTCATAGATGTGCATTACTAACAACCCGACTTGAACACAGTATACCTTACTAAGAAAATTTGAAGTGCTGGTAGTTGGCGACCTGAGAATGAGACTCAAAAGCTTGTGCTTGTGTCTGGTTACATCTCTGACTGGAGTTTGGTTATGGGAAGTGTTCCACAGTACTGGTCCTGGCTTACTGGCAGGACCTTACAAATATGTTGTACCGGTTGAACCAAGAGGGCATCAAAAATCTGTACTGATATTGGCCAGAAGAGAGAGCAGCGGAGTCCTACAGTGTGGCAGTTTAGCCACTGTCTTGTGTGTTTATCTGATTGGCTCTTCTGATCGGGTTTAAGGCTACATTCAGATCAAAAAAGGCGGTGTGGCCTGAGGGTAGTCCGTTTTGGTTGTGGCAGTGCTTCACTTGTGATCACTTGGTTTGGTTTCAAACTCATCGTAATAATCTTCCTGGCATCCTGATTGTTTACTGTTATTTTTAATACGTCGATGTGGAGAAACGATTGCAAGTAGGACCAGCATGTTGTAGCATAACAACATCGCAGCTTGGCCTTTTGACAAACCGATCAGCAGGGTCTTCCCAACACGCCACACACATGGACCCAGGAGCGACACTCCCACACCACTGCACCACCTGAGTTGGTCTGAATGTAGCCTTATAGAGACAATCGATCAGAGATTTTAGACTGGATATTGGCAGATAAAGATCTGTGTCTGATCAATCGGAGCACCCTTTATCAAAACTGTCAAAATCAACGTGGTACCGAATTACATTGCAGCCACCAGCCATGTGTGGGAAACACTGCTTCCAAGGACAGTACTCATAAATGTAGGCGAGATGGTCTGGCTGGCCGGGCTTCGGCAGGAACCCCTTTCACTTTATCCAGCAGTTGGGAAACTTTGGCAAAATTTGTACTTAACTCTTGTGAAAATGCTGCACTTATTAACCGACACACTGTGACCTTCACTGTACATCACGGATTGACAACATATAAAGTGCTAACCTTTTTCTCTTGGCTCTGCTCACGTTTCATCCGCAGCTCTCTCTCTTGCTTGACCACACACGGAATGAACTGAGCAGAACTGGACTGCTTCGTGCAAACAATGCTTTCAAATCTTTATACTCATGATACTAGTCAGTCCTCTGAATTAATTTCCACTTTCAAGCCAAGGTTTCCTGTCATGGGACCTTTAAAAAAACAATGCTTGAGCTGTGCTGGACAGTGAAAAATAACAAATGACAAATACATAATCATAATTTTTCTGTCCTGTGTCTCCCTCAGTGCTTCTGAAGGACCCGGCGCTGGCAGTAAAGTGGTTGGAGCGGAGGAGGCCACCTCAGAGACAAACAAGCCAGAAGATTTAAGGAGCAGCAGTTCACAAAAGAAACAAAAGAAGCACAAAAAACACAAAAGTAAGAAGAAGAGGAGAAACCGAGAGAAGGAGAGCAGTTCCGAGTCTGAGGTGGAATTGGAGGGAGGAACCAAACATCTGTCAAGGTGAAACTTGAATGGTTGTCAGTGATGTTAAAATAGTATCACTCGGGGCGCCGTTTAGCTCAGCTGGTAGAGCAGCGTCCCATGTGCAGAGGCTTCGTCCTCACTGCAGCGGACCCGGGTTTGAGTCCCGGCCTGGGGACGACTTGCTGCGTGTCACTCCCCCTCTCTCTAATTCTATTTCCTGTTGTATCTTGAGCCTGTTCTGTCAGTAAAGCCATATAAAGGCCAAAAAAAAACAGATTAAACTCCTCTCTATTCAAATGAATCATAGTAACTTGTGTGGAGGCAAAAGGTCGAAGTGAAAACATTTGGTAGACAGTATTTATTTTCTATATACAGGTTCTTTTCATGTGTGCATACTAGGGATGCACCGATTTATCAGCAGGACGCTGGTATCTGACAATATTTACCTGCTTGACTGCCACTTGGAACATAACATGGCGTGGCAGATGTTTTCCTATTTTTTGTGTCTCATCAACCTTATACTTGGTACACTGGCCTTACAAGTGTGCCGTGTGCATGTGTGTTTTGTTTTACCCTGCCTGGGTGTTTTGTCCTTCGGATGGAGAAGTTTCTGCCACAGCGTGTTGGTAGGTTTGAAGTGAACAGGATGTGATGTGTGCTGAAGATCCTCATATATTCCCGTGACATAAGGAATGACGATGTTGTTATGTTTTCCCGTCTCCTCTGGATCTTTTAGCGGTTTTGACAAAGGTTCCAGTTTGGGTAACCACACGTTTTAAGTGCTCCCCTGATTTGCCTCTGTTCCTTCTCCTTCCCCTCTGTCTTTGTGGGCATGGTCTCAGCCCGATGGTTTAGGGTTCTGATGACCCCCAGCTTGTGCTCCACTGGGTGATGATCAAGTACTGATCTGTGTTTGTAGGTTTTCTGTACACCTCAGATCTAGATTGCACAGTCCAAGAAGGACTGTGCAATCTAGATCATGGGCCTTACAGTGTAAAACTTGGTGAGTGAGTGGTTGGGTTTATTTTTAAATCTGTCATTGTAGATATAAAAGTTGGTTACCTGCCATTTTATTTTATCTTATTAATACCCACTTTTTAACTGTGCCTAACTCAGGTTTTATCTTTGCTCCATAGAAGAGGAACACCAAAGGAGGCGAATAAGGAGCAAGGTAAGTCTTTCTCATTGTTTTATGTCAGGCTTTCTCAAACTCTTTCTGAAACTTTCTGAAACCTTTTCTGGTTCTCTCGAGTACCATCTTACTTTCACAGTTCGAGTTTAGCTTGTGATCAGTCATGGATGCTGTGTATGCTTGTGACGTGCATGAACTTGACTATGTATTTTGATAGCATGATGTGTTTTTCAATCAACTTATTTCATTTACAAAAAATATTTCTAGGATTTTTCTGCCAGTAGAGGGAGCTGGTGGTACATGTATCACACTTTGAAAATAGTGGCTTTCTGCAGTATGATGCATTGTGACAGGAGCTGTGTCACGAGTTGGTTTAATATGCATTGCACCCAACTGTTTGTGGTTATTTTGTTGGTGCTGATGCACACCTTAACAAACCAATTTCCCTGCCCACATCAACATATTCCCCAGACCCCCAAATCATATAAACTGCTTTCACAGCTAAGGGTTGAGCTGGTGGACAGTGGCAGGCGTTGACAGTCAGTCACCACTGACATCTCTACATCATAAGATTTCGAATTAAAAGCTGAGTTGTTGGTGAAGTTAAGTTTTTGACATGTAGGAGAGATTATACATTCTGTTTTAATGATCTATTTCTTTTATGTTCATTTTAAATCTGCCCAGTGAGGTGAGCTGAGGTGAACCCCTGCAGGCCACTGGTTCGCTGTGTTTTCAGTGTGTTTCTGTCAAACAGATATTTCTTAATTTAGCTTCCTTACATTGTTTCAGGCTTCAGAGCTGAACACAACTAATGTCTTGATTCCACCGGTCACGTCTCTATGATTTCTGTCTTTGTCCTCCACGTGGCTTCATACCCCACTGGTAGCATTTCAGAGGCCGAGCGTCATGACTGCCTGATACCGCTGAATTTCTCAGATTGGGTTCAGTTCAAATTTGTTGTGCTTTGGATCCCAAGTGTGCAGACGGGTTTTATTATTTTGATGCTCTATGCTGTTCCGTTGTCTGGATTCCTGCCTGGCTCGATCGGCACTGTGCAGCTTGAAACGGCTCCTCTCTGCTTCCATTAAAACAAAAAAGACTTGTGTATGAAACTTGGTTGTCTAGCACGACTGCGATCAGCGTCAGCGGCTGCGTTGTGACAGCAACAGGACGCAGACGTGCATGTTGGAGGTAAATGAGTTTCAGTATGTGGTGCAGTGCGAGTTGATTTGCCTTCTCCCTTCTTTGGTGAGGGAGCTTTTCTCAGGTGGGTGAGTAAGTCGTAGGTTTGTTAGAATGACAGTGGGAACTACAGGCTACAGTGAAGAGCAGGTGAGGATCGGATTATTGCTGTGAATGGGCTCAAATGGCAACAAATAAGAATGGCAATTAATACCCCCACACCACGATATCATCACCCAGTGCAGTGTTTCACTGTCGACATTATCATATGATAATCTGTAAACATTACCCAACCCTGTTACAGTTACTACATACACAGAAATACAGTGATTCATTGTTGTACAAAACATGCCACGCTGACACAAAGCTGCTGAACTGTTTGTCCAGGTGAGGATACTGGGAGTAAGTCCAGGTGCCACAAGCGGCACTCAACAGGAAAGAAGAAGAAGAAGAAGAAGAAGAGAAGGAGAGGTGAAGAGAACTCATCAGATTACGACTCAGAGTTTGTGTCAAAACAGAGGGACAGTAAATGTGGCCAAAGCTTATCACCAAGTCGACGAGTGGAGTTGCCTGATATCATCCCAAAACAGGTAACACACACACACACACACACACACACACACACACACACACACACACACACACACACACACACACACACATAAATGAAAGAAAGAAAGAGTCAACACAAGCTGTTATAGATATGATGATTAAATAAAAGTAAGGTAGGTAAAGGAAGAAAATATAAATATTGGATCTGATCAATTATTAGCAGATACTTAAAGGTTTTCAGAATATTAAAGGAGTCTTTTTAGGATTCCGCTCTAACCACGTGGCCACGCTGGAAACTTGTGCGGTGCATGGTGGCTATATCGCTGAGCTGCTGCTGCTCACTGGCATGTGTGTATTCACAAAGGCAGCCTTGGTCCTGCAGCACGGCTCCTGCATCTGTTTACATGGAGTTCACCTTTAACAATTATCAATAAATATGATGACATGATTTTCCTTTATCCCCGTTGAAAGAGGTGGAAAGCGGAAGGGGGAAAGAGAGGGAAGGAGGGAGGAAAAGGAAAAGAGAGTTAGTAGAGAGTAGTGAAATGCTCGTATGATGTAGATATGACTGTCTACAGGTCGATTTCAGGTCGATTTTTGCAGTGAACTGTGTGTCGCAGTAGAAATAGGCGCGACGCCGAATCTCTAGATGAATCACAACTGCAGCCTTGCTTGACTTGCGTGTGAGAAGCAGGAGTCACGCAGCCAGTGTGGCTGCTCTAACCTTTCAACATGGATGCAGAAATCAAAAGCAAGATGTAGCGCCACGCACTGCTCACACATCCAGCATGGCCAGCCTGTCAGCCCCGGCCCCGGTGCCTAATCTCTGCAACACAAATGTCCTTTAGGATTAATAAAGTTCTATATTTTCATATCTAATGTTACTGGCAGTAACGCTGCTCTTGGTGTCTTATGTGATGTATGATGATGATGATTTAAAAAAAAAACTAATTCACAGGGGTTCATATTTCCAAATGGCACAGGTGCTCTCAGTTATAAAAGTTAGGCAAACTTTCCAAAATTGGTTGCAAAGTCTGACTAAATGGTGACAGTCTGCAGTTATGTTTATATACATCAATGACATAATGATCATTTATTCTTATTTTGTTTTATTGCTTCCTAACAGGACAGCTCCAATAAAGGAAGAGGAGATGAGGAAAGACATAGTTGTCCTTCCTGTTCACGGTCACATTCCTATTCTCATTCACATTCCTGCTCATCGAGGAGGAACTCTCGATCTTGTTCTAGACCCCGTCACCGAAGATCTAGGACTCGCTCCCCATCCAGCTCACAGCACCTCAGGACTCGGTCCAGGTATGAAGAAAAAACATGAATGGATTGTTTTATTCTTGAGAGAAATGCAAAACAATAAAGGGTGATTTTGTGTTCTTTTAAGTGGGGTTTTGTGAGGTACTTATCCATAGTCAGTACATTACTTATAGTGAATGAGAGTTAGATTAGTTTAGAGAAACATGAAGGAGTATAAGCATGGAAGCTAAGGGATGTACTGCTATGGACAAGGGCAGTGTTGTTAACCGATTCATCCTAGTTTTACTTTTAAATTGGCAGCAAAATGTATCCCAGGACACTGGCTTTGGCTTTTTTTTCTTTCCTTTTTGCTGCTTCTTCCGACCAAAGAAGTGCCCAATATTGGTATTTTCCTCGTTTCATCTAAAGCTGGTTAGAAAAAATGATAGCTTCACCTAGCCCAGCAATATCACACTTAAAAATCGGTGGGTGCTACTGCTGACTAGTCATTACATTAGTAGGACGAATGCTACTGAGGCACACAAACAAATCTCCACACATTTGCCAAGCATAGCAAAAGTCACCTGTAGAAAATAGGAAACTGAGAGGCCTGTCTGAGTTGTAACTAATGACTGGTCTGTGTTTCCAGCTCTTTGAGCAAAAACATTTTCAGCCATTGTAATCTTGAGTTGAGGTTGGAATTTGACATACACTTAGGTTGAGTTCATTAAAACTATTTTTAAACCACTCCACAGATTCAGAGCAAACAACCTAGAGTTCTGGCATGTTGATTATTGGCACATACTTTGTGCGTGATACAATTTATCCAGCAATTGTTCACAGACAGATCATTTCACTTAAAATTCACTATTTCACAATTCTAGTGGACCAGAAGTTTAGATGCAGTAAGTTGACTGTGCCTTTCAACAACTTGGACGATTCCAGAAAATGATGTCATGGCTTTAGGAAATTGTGATCTGATCAGTCTGAATTACATCATATGAGTCAACTGGAGGTGAACCTGTGGAAGTATTTGGAAGCTGCTGTAAGCGTTGTCGTTGTATCAGCTAACCCTAGAATGGGTGATTTTTCCTGTTGGGCTGTGGCCTGTGCATGTACCAGAACAGGCGGCTCCTTCTCTCTTCCTGTTTCCTGAGCAGACAAGTGTCAGGTACATGAAAATATGATGTATATCATATAAATGTTGTGTTACCTACAGTATAATATGTTGCCTAAACAACTTAAATATAAAGGTATAATATGCGAAAGTTTAGTTTTGCCTCTGTGGCCCCGACATGAAGAGATTTACTGTTAAGTTATATGCAGCGCTGTTTTCTCACACAAGGCACACAAGTGCCTTATCCCAGCACTCCCCAGTCCACTCTCCAGCCATTCCTGCCTGAAATAAAACATATATGGACATGGCCCCGAGAAAGGCATTCCATTCAAAAATTCACCTGCTGTTATTACACTTTTTTGTCATTGTTTCTGTGTTGTTACACCTTTTCATTATTACATTTTTTTCTCCTCAACTACTTGAAGGAGCTGGACAACGACATTTTTTTCCAGTATTTTAGAGAAGATCATTTTGAAATGGGTCGCCAATTGTTCAAATTACAGACAAGGCTTTTTTTTCTCTAAGCTGCTGAACAAAGGCTGTCCTAAATTAGTCAGGGGCACAGCCAGAAGTGATTGATAACTGTGAGAACAGTAGGGTTAACCACAGGTAAAACCTCTAAACAATCTAGAGGGTAAAACATCAAGATAGCAAGGGGGGACAAACGCGGCTTAGAAATGGTTTCAATGAGGTTGTGCATAGAAATGGGGTCAAGCTGAGGTGAAACATTTGGAACGGTATTGTTAGATCGGGAGAGATGACTGGGGGCAGAGACGGCAGCAGGTGCAGGTAGTACAAGTTGATGGATTGTGTTGAACAGAGCTCGGGGTTGTGTTTATTATTAGTGAGTAATTCTGAGAAGTAAACTGTTCATTCATCGTGCGTCAAAGATCTTTCATGTGAAGTAAATGAACATTAAGTTTTGTTTTCTTCCATCTGCGCTCAGCCGTCCTGCAATGCTGTTTACAGCTGTGGATAGCATCATTTATTCAGGGGGGTGATTTGGAAGCTGGTACTGACCTGGTCGTGGTGGGTGCAGTGGCCTCTAATGCCGAGGACGCAGGTTATTAAACTCATTGACTTAATCATTATTTTAAGGATGAGTCTGGCTGCTGTATAAACTGCAGAACTGTAAAGCTGATCTACAGGAATGACCTGTTCGCCTCAGAACAGGTGGAGTTGTTTGGATGAAGGAGTCAAATAGAATACATTTATGGTCAGAGGCGAGATCAATCAGTGAGAGCAAGTAAAAGTCAGGCCTAAAGTAAATACAAGGGCAAGAGTTGAAAGACTCAGTAATGTTGTGGACGTCGGATGCTGAATGGTTTGATGTGTCATCGAAGTGGATATTCAAATTCCCTACGATGATAGTTCGCTTGGTCTTATCAGTTGTGCTTTTGTTTACAGTTGAATTAATTGCTTTAAAGGGATATTCCGGTGTAAGTTTAGTCCATGGTCTAACACACCTTGACACCGAGTAAGATGTAATCATACTTTTCCACCCTTGAGCTGTGGAAATCTACTGCAATCGGTAATCGACTCGTCAGGGCTTCCCCACACCGGCAGGCTGCTGGAGGAGAGGGTGAGTTGTGCTGTCTTTTCAATACAAATCCGGCAAAGCTAGCAGATGTTTGATGCTTCGTGCTGTGTGCTGGGACTGTACATGTACTGTTGCTGAAGTTTGGTGCTGTTCTCACCATTATTTGTGGCTTTTTGATGGCGGTTTCTAAATGGAGACATAAGCTGCAGTGTATTGTTTTCGTGTGGTCTTTTCTGAGGTTGCTAAAACTAGCTAAGCTAGCAGTCAGCAAACTTGATCTCTCGAGGGGGAGCCTTACTCGGTGTCACGGTGTGTTAGACCATGGATTAAACTTCCATGGGAATATCACTTTAAGCAATGGCAAGTCCTCCACCACGACCAGTACTCCGTGGGGAGTTAAAATAGCTGTAGTCACGAGGGCGAGGTTCAGCTAGCTGGCAGCAGTCCCCAGTCTTTACTCAGTTATCAGTTAAATTTAGAAAGTCCAGGTTATGGGAGGTGATTAAATCATTCAATATGTAGGTTTTGTTTGGCAGAGACCCAGCCCTTGAAAGGGCAAATGTAGTTGGAGTTGTGGCAGTTGAAGGGGCAGAGGGGTGTCCTTGCCATTTGACAAAGTTGGGACTGTAGATGAAGAAAGACTTTCTGATGCTGAGGACAGAAAGGGACAGAGAGTCAGGAGTGGGCGTTAACAACCTGGTACCTACATTAACATCTGAATGACTTGGAAAGAAGAGAAGGGACTTTCAGGTGGGAATGTGATAGTAGTAAACAGTCATTCATGTGGCTGTGTTTGTACTGCATGCTGCATGTTAGCCGCCAGCATTCACATGCCCGGTCTGTCTGGGTGAAGAAACAGACATACTGTACGTAGAGAGAGAGAGGTGTATGAAGTAGGGATGTAATGATATCAAGAACTCATGGTAAGATATCAATCACGATATATATAGTCTACGGTACGATATTTATCACGATATACAAAAAAAAAGAAAAAAAAGATTTGAGGAATGTCCTTTAATAATGAATGTGATGTGTATAGCATTTATTAATTGAAGAAATACATTTTTACTTCTGCTTTCCGTCTGTAGTATAATAAAAGTAGTCGGCCATGATCTACGTATATGTAAAAAGTAGCGATTGAAGGTGTAACTGACTGAGAGCTGTAGTTTCCCCGCCGGTAAACACACCACCTGGCTGTCACAGCAGGGGGTCTATCAAACAAACCTGGAGTCACTCTTGCAGCGAAAAGAGGCCCCTGAGAATGATTGAAGAGGTCAAACTGCTGAAAACTGCTGAAAACTAACATTAGATTTTAATTAAATTTCATAATGTTTAAGGGAAATGATTGTCCACTCTGTCCACACAGGTTGAGATCAGTGGACACTCCACAGTCTTCATGTAGAAGGTTTCTTGTTTTATCATCCTGAAGACATTCCTTGACTTATATCATAACTTAAATACATTATTGTGCATGCTATACTGTATAAGCATTACTTAAACACAATTAACCTATTTTAATGCTGTTTGTGACCCTTATCATAAAGTCGAAAATATATATTCCTTAAGTAACACTTCATGAATGCATCAGAATTCTGAAAGCATAAACCATAATTAACCACATTTAACCATTTCTCAATGATCTTTGTGACCCTTATTGTAAAGCTGAAAACATGTATCCCTTAAGTATAACACCATGAATGCGCAACGATACTGAATAAGCATTATTTTAAAATAAAAAACTAATCATTTATTAATGCTCTTTGTGACCCTAAATTGAAAGTTGAAATCACGTATCCCTTAAGTAACACGTCATAAATGCATAGGAGTGCTGAATAAGCACGAGTTAACCAATAGGCCAACTGAATGACTAGCACTATAAACATTAACTTTTTTTTTTAACAGAGGGAAGGTTACCTCCTGGATATTAATATGACGTGCAGAGTAACCCCTCAGATATTCCTCAGAGAGTATGGTGGACACCTAAAGCATCCATGGTGAGTGGAAATAACTCATCTGATGCAGTTAACATCCTTTACTGATGGTGGAATGGTTAGTGTTATCAGTGGGCTACAATAAACAGCAATTAGTACCAAAAAATAAAATAAAAAATGTTATCAGGATAATGTCAAATTAAACATTCTTATGGTTAAAAAACATTATAAGTTTAAATTCATTTGATCCTGTCATACCACAACTGAAACAGCAGGCCAAGATTTAGCAAATGATTACCACAGTTTTACACAATGTCAGATTATTAATCCCAAATTACTGATTTCATTGAAATATTACATGAATAACATGAAAGAAACAGATATATTTTATATAAAATTTTAACTTAGGTGGTTGATTGTAAATGAGAGCCTGCCCTCAAAGATCTTTACAGTTAAATGAAGGGAATGATGAAAATTAGATTTATGTTTAATTCAGCCACTGGGTAGTGATTTGGTGCAACATCATTGTTGAACATCCACAATATACCAAGAAAAAGGTAAAATAAAATAACGTGGCACTCCATGAGTAGTCTGATTTGCAGGGGCAGTGTTGCTTCACTGTCCATTAATATGCAATTGATTAATTGAGAAGTGTGATTAAGTAATGCCTATACAGTATAACATACACAATAAGTTAAGGAACGTCTGCAAGAAAAAAGAGGAGACCTCTATATAAAGACAAGTAAGTGTACAGTCATTTCCCCTTTAACATTATAAAAAACGTTTTCTTTTCATAAATAAAATATCAATTAGTTCTGAACTCCATGACATAGACTACATATTACTTCAGAAGGAGTGATCAACCATGTGCTAATTTGGACTTGAACTGAGACAACTTCTTCACAGCCTTGTGACCACAGGACTTCACTGTGAGAGCCATGAAAGTGGCTCCACAAAGACATTTCTCAGGAACATCAAAGCCCAAATGTCAGAAAGATGGCTTATTGCAGGATGGAGCCACTGCTATCTGAAAAACTGTCATCACCATGAACACATCTTCAGACATGGCCCAGAGCTCACAGGGAAGAGTTCTGACGAAGGGACCGGACTATATGACCAGGGAGGCTGAGGGTGCTATGGCCTGTGTAAATTCTTCATGCCTTTATGTTAACGTACGCTACAGCCTTTCTCACCCTCCAAGAAGACAAGCAGGGACAATTCTTATTGGCAGTTTTAATGTTAACTCTGTTTTATCTGACTATGCTTTATTCAATACATGGATACATTTGATGTTCTTACATGAGGACCTTGCATAGCATTGTATACCCGAATCCAGAGTGACAAATGACAAAGTAGCCACACACAGTCTGTATTTAGTAGATGCACTTTTGGTCTTAATCATAGCACTGAGGGTTTGCACATTGGGACACTGCAATTTTACTTCATTCTCCTTTGCAAAACTGCTCAGGCTCTGTCAGGTTGCACGAGGATCGGGTGTGAACAGCCCTTTTCAAGTCCAGCCACAAGTTTTTTATTTGACTGAAGTCTAGGCTTTGATTCAGTCACTCCAGAACATTCACCTTGTTGTCTTTAAACCATTTCTGTGTAGCTTTTGCTGTATGCTTTGGGTCATTGTCTTGCTGGAAAATAAATCTTCTCCCATGACGTAGTTCTCTTGCAGACTGAATCAGGTTGTCCTCCAGGATATCCCTATGTTTTGCTGCATTCATTTTCCCCTCTTCCTTTACAAGCCGTGCAGTTGTTAAGAAACATCCCCACAGCGTGATGCTGCGACCACAGTGCTTCACAGGAGGTAGCAGGGATGGAAAAGTATGCTATCTTTGTAGAGGTTCAGACCATTGTATGAATGCATGCGTGAAGATGTACTTTGGTTCCAATATGTGGAGGAGTCGCTGGTTTTCCACCACAGAATTTGGCCTCATATAAGCTGCAATAAAAACGCTGATGTCGTTCATTTTTGCCCGTGGCTCTAGCACTCGACTGTGGAAGTTGAGATGCAAAGTCATTTGTCAGCTTTGTCTGGCCTTTCAGTGTTTTATTGACAGGCTCGGTTGATTTTAGTAGAGAGTTGTGGTGGTTCTATAGGTGCATACTGCTCATGTTAGCCTCGGTTTATGGCACTATTTTCTTACAGTTCTTACATGTTGTCCGTGTCTTGTCTATTCTATTTTATCCACAACAACTGTGTTGGCTCAACAACCTGCCTTTTCTCACTGTGATGTTGCTTTATCCTTTCACAATCTCACTGATGGTAGATCCTCAGAGAAGAGGGGAGCTTTGGATGAATCCAACCAGTCCAACCAGTCACCTTTGAAAGGCCTCCAATTGTGTCCGCTGGCCTCAAGCCCTGCCAGAAGAAACATCAACGCAGTGGAGCTAACAGAGTCAGTTACGAGGCTGCAGAGTCCTGACCGGAGTGAAAATCCATCCAAGAAAAAAGAATTGCAAGCAGAGGACACAACACAGCAACTAGGTAGGACCTGTTTGATGACATTGTAGAGTCAGGGTTTTTTTTTCACACCCACCCAGCCTGTTATAAGAACCAACCTGTAAAAATATGATCAACTATCCACCCAGCCTGTCCCACAAGAAAATGTATGTATTATATTAGCACAGATGTTAGGACTGAGGATGAGAAGGGCAGAAGCCACTGTGTTCTGCGAGGTGCTGATCCTGCTGCTGGAGGCAGAGGAGTCTGGTACAGAGCACTCTTGTCTCTTTTCTCTTCTGGCTCTTTCTCCCCCTGCTCACAGTAGTGGGAAGATAGAGGCTTAATGAGAAAGTTAATGAAAAAATCAATGAATATTTCAAATGATGGTATTTATTAGTGAATAGCAGTGAAAGAAGTTTGAACATTTGAACAAGTTTAAACTTTGAACATGGTCTTTGCCTCTCAATTTCTCAGCTCCAGGATTGAACCTATTTTGACCTGCTTTACCCCCCTACACTAAAGCCCTGAGCCCAATACAGGATACTCTTGATGGAATGTAGTACATTTTACATGTTAGTTATTCAATTTTCTGCTTCTTTATTCTTTCACTCCTCTACATTTTGGGGGCAGATGTTGTAGTTTTTACTCCACTACATATATTTCATAACTTAAGTTACAACTTACTTTACAGATTGAATGCTGCATGACAGCCAATGAGGCACATTTTTAAATAAAAACAATTTTTATTGGGGAAATTATTTAAAAAATACTGATTGTAATAATCAGAAAAAGGCTGAATATCAGTTCTAATAACTGACCAGGCTCATAATCGGTCAACCAATAGTATACAGTATATGCATATATGTAACTAGTGGAGTTGGTGGTACATTGGCTAAATGCACTGCTGCAACACATTCGCTGGATCTCAGGTGGTGCTGCCATGATCCCAAAGATGCTGTAGAACAACCCAAAAGCACTTGCACTGGGGCTTTGCTCACTCCAGCTGAAATGACCAGTTGTTTTAAACCTACTGGGTAGACTCGAATGTATGTGAGCGACCCATAGACAGGCTAAACTAAGACAGACCCCACACTTGCAATTCAGAGCACTTTTATTTTCTTTGATTTCTTGGTTGATATGTTTGGTATACACATCTCAAAGTTGTATATCTGGAAGAAACTTTACTCAAGTTCCAATTTAAAGAATCTTTACCGCAGCTGTAGAAGAAAATACATGGTTTTGATGAGCATCTCACTTTGCTGTGGAGACAGAAGTTCGCAACAAAGCTGTAGAACTCTCTGACCAGAGTGAGTTCTAGCCAGGATTATACACAGGGTTACAGGAAACATCGGGGTGTGCAAAAGATGTGGGCTGGGCTAAGCTAATTCTCTGAGGAAAGGAAGGAAACGTTACCCCTTGTTACACAAAGATCCTGCAATACTGCTGCAATGAAGGCTCGCGTTGAGCAGCACTTTCTAAATAATAAAAATGGCATGACATGGCAATAACAGTCTTTACCTTCCCTGGACCAGGGCCTTGTTGTTCTCTTGATTTGTAGTCACTTTCTAACTTGTGTTCATGTAGAAGATTTCTGTACCTACTTTTATGCCAACCCTTTTAAAATAGGGTTGTTTAGTTCTGCAAGTTGTGTCTAAGTAATGTGTATTGTGGTCTAATGTTCCAGGTTCTGGCACATCCTGTTCCATGCTGAACCAGTCCATATCTACTGAACCTGATCAGGCCACTAAGCCCAATTTACCTCAGCATAAAACACCGGAATACATCAGGTCCTTACCCACTACTACAACCAATAAATCACCAGCAAAGAAGAAGAGAAAACCATCAAAGTCGCCACAGAGGAAAAAGGAAGCAAAGTCATCAAAGAGGCATAAAAGATCCAAGTCACCATGTAGGAGTCACAGGAGGGAATCCAGATCCAGGAGCCCTTCAAAGAAGAAGAGATCGAGGTGAGTCATGGGGTTTTTACTTTATACTGACCTTGTTTATTTTGTTGATGTCATAGCTAAATTAACCAATATTTGTAGGGATACTAAAATATGGTTTTATCAATAATATAATTACAGTATTCGTTGCATATCTGTACCCCTTCTTCAAGCACTGAGTTTAGAGTTGAACTGTGAACACTTCTCATGAAAGATCGATTCATTACTTTTAGTGATGGAAAATAGCACAATACCCCGCCCTGGCATAAGCAGGGAAGCTGAGCAGTATGATGCATGAATAATCAGCACATGCCTCTTAAATAGTTCACAACATTAAAAATAGGAACGTCCCAGAAATCCCAATCAGAGGAATAGTTTTTCTTCTCATTGGAGAGGTTTTAATGTGCAGATATGGTTTAGCAGTTCCTTCATAACAAATTAATCTAACTACATTCTGTCGGTGCAGGTCAGGTGACCGGAGGCCGAGGAGGTCACACTCACGCTCAGCGTCACGAGGTCCAAGGAGGGCGACATACAGCCAGAGGGACCGCTGGAAACGAGAGCCAAGTCACTCCCCTGTACTCATCCTCCGCAAAAATAGATCACCCAACCGAAAACACTGCAGTTCGAGCAACAGCCCTCAACGCATCAGTGACCTGGGTCAGATACTATGGAAACACTTGTTTGACACCAGTTGCAGTGAAGCTTTATTTGGTTTTGGCATTATTGTTAAAGACGGTATAGGTTTTGATGATGTCACTGTAGGTTATTACACCTCTCCGTGTAGCAGACCAAACACCTTCCTGTTCTAGATACCTTTAAATTGTTTTTTAGTAGATATTTGAATGTTATTAGAACGTCACTGGAGAGAAACCCTCCAATAATAGGTATTGCATCAACACATATTTTTAATTAATTTATTACTTTATTGTGTTCATGTCTTTGTGTTTCCTCAGATAAGGACCAGTTGTTAGAAATTGCGAAGGCCAATGCTGCTGCCATGTGTGCCAAAGCAGGTATGCCCATCCCTGCCAGCCTGAGGTCTGCAGTGCTTCCCCTGGCTCTGCCAAGTATGGCCATGAATGCTGCTATGGCCAGTATGACTGCTGGTATGATTTACACCTTTGTTTTCTTTCTCCTTGGTGTTTTTCTCTCTAAAACTATGGATCAAGTGACTGTTTTGCATCTGTCCAGTCATTTAGTCATCTGTTTAGCCTCCTATAAGGACTTAGATGCTGATGTAAGGATGATTTATTTTATTTAATCTTCATAAAGTTTAGGAAATGTAGTTTTTGTTGAAAGATTTAGAGATTGTTGAGTAGACTTAATGGTCATTTTTGGATCGTAATTTGTGCTGCTGTTCATCCCCATTCATTTACTGTGTTTAACTGAGCTTTATGTTAGTATTTTTCAGCTGTTGTAGAGACTGCAGGCCATGAACTTGCTGCTGTTGTAATCTTCAACAGTGGGTCAAAGGCTGCAAAAGTTTATTTTCAATTTGTCCACGGAGACATCATTTAGTTAATGTGTTAAATTGAACTGTATCACTGAATCAGTTGAGCTCAGTAGTGTATGAGCGGTACGATTGTTGGGGTGTAGCCTGTAAAAGTCATTTCCCAGAGGATCGACACAGCAAGCCTAAGCATGATGTCTTTGCCTTGGGTTTTTTACAAATTTTGGTTATTTGTATGCTATCATCATCCATTAAAATTTGGGGGAAAATGATGTTTTTTAAATTATATTATATTATATTAAATACAAGCTGTATGTAGGTCAGACAAACGGTCAACAAGCTTGACTTAACTTGAATGAGCCAATGAAAAACAACTTCTTGTTGCTCCTGTCTGTTCTCTTATTCTGTTTCTGTATCTTCCTTACAGCCACCATGACGGCAGCTTTGTCGAACATGGGAACTCTGTCTTCGCTGCTCCCGCTGCCCTCCATAACCAACAAGCCACCTCCTGTCCCCACTCAATCCAACATTTCTGCTTTGGACGAAGTGAAGAGGAAAGTAGCAAAGCAGGCCAACAGCATCAGTATTAAGGAGTTTACTGATGTAAGGTTATATAGCTTGTATTATACGTGTTAACCCTGTTTAATGTTTTGGAGTTTCAACGCACACAGAAAAAAAAACAGTTTTGTTATGGCTCATCTCAAAGGTCAAGTAACTACTGTTTCCACAGTGGCAACTGTACATAGTCAATTATGACTGACCATGACTGTCGTTATCATGTTGTTAACATAATTGGGCCAAAACATCAGTTTTGAATTATTACATTCATACTTGTTAGGTAATAACTTTTACCTTCTCAGCTTCTTCCAAAAAATGAAAACATGTTTTACTGCCTTTTCATTTCGTTACTACTTCATGTTAGCCAGCTATAAAGTAGGGGAAAAAATTAAGTCACAAAGATTACTGGCATCTTTTAAATATCTTTTAAACATTTTATTTTGCTACTTGGGGAAAATGAAGTGGCACTCTGGCGTCCTCCAGCAGCACTACACATAAATACCTGCCCCCAATGTCAAACTTCAATTATTTGAGTCTCTTGAAATTTCTTTGATGTGAATTACAATATGGTAAAATTGTATGTGATGAGATGCTAGAGCTTTTTACTTATAATTTTAATTTTTTAATTTTTTATTCTTAAATCATGGTCCAATTAAAGAAGAATCTGTTAAAAGACGATTAAATATGCCAATCAAATCGAATGATCATCATTATCAATGACCTCATAAAAATTACTTTGTCTGTTTAAGACTAGGTCAGATTTCTAGATATGAGAGCCTCTACATTCATTGTTTGTGTGTGTGTGTGTGTGTGTGTGTATATAGAAATGCAAGATGATTGTGGACAGTAAAGGAGAGCTGCCGGTGGCAGTGCCTCATGTTTCAGATGAAGAGGATGATGGAAAACCCTTTGGAGGATCAGCTCTTCGGGAACAAAAAGCCATCAGCTTCAGCATCAACGTAATACACATGACCTGCACTGCATCTTATGAGTTTAGATATAACTGTGAATGACAATTTACTCTCTGGTACTTTACAGCTCAGAATTACAAAAGGAAATAACCTGATTCTTTTCCATTAATAAAAACATGTAACAAATAATACAACTGTTAGCATATTACACATATTATAAATCCGGTTGTTCTGCTTATCTGTCAGTTTATTAAGATTCCACACACTGCACTTGCTCAGTTTCTACATTTTCTTCATTTCTTAACTAGGGCTGCACGATGTGGTCCAAAAATGAAATTGCTAATTTTTTTGACGGATATAGAGATTGCAAAATGACTCAAGATTAGTGGGAATGACAGTTTTGTATCACAATTTTGTATTTTCATTTTAACGTGAAAAACTTTTAAAACCATGATGATGTGTCAGAAAAGTCTGTACCAAACAAACATCTTGTCTTAAGTCTGGAAAACAAGGCCAGAGCATCTCTGCAGCACTTCAGTACTTCATTATAATGTACTTTATCATTTGTTATCAGGACATAGTATTGTCCAAACCGCATTATTACAATTTGCAATCTTGCGGTTTTGGTTATATTTTTAGTAATTGTGCAGCCCTACTGCTAACATTACTGTACACTGGACCATCATCAAACAGTTCTCACAACAGTGATCTGAAATATATGATGCTCCGCCCATTCTTTGTGCACGGGTCTTCTGAAGATCTTCTGCCCCAGTATCGCTTCATATGTGGTACTCAGTACATTATTTGCAGTGTAATATGTCATACACTATGATTTATTGTATTACTTATATTATCTTAACGGCACCTGTTAGCAGTGTATTCCTCTTCAAGTGGGTACATGCCTCAATAATTCAATGTTACTGAAGTACGTGCTGATCTCATTTTAGACAGACAAAAACACTCTACCCTCTTTTTTTCTCCAGAACACGATGGTTCGTCCAGCGGTGCGTAGTGATGCAGGCATGGCCAAGGAATTTCCTGTGTCCTCAGGATCCCAACATCGCAAGAAGGTCAGAATACAACCCCAGTTCCAAAAGAGTTGAAACGCTATGTCAAATGTAAAAGAACAAAGAGAACAATAATTTGCAAAGGAACTATGTTGACAGACAAGTGTTTCATGAAGTCCTGAGCCCATGTAGCAAAATATTCTTTATAAAATCTTGTGTTTCACAAAGTTGAACCTTACCCTGTCGTTGCATGTGATTTATGTGCTTGTTCAGCAATTTTGCATCAGAGGCTCTGTTCCTGTGACTACTCATGTGGCATGTTAAATAAGTGGATATCGGAGCCCTGCAGTGTGCCCTTTTTAAAAAAGTTTGATGTCACATTTAGAATGAGCATGTATTTATCAAATTCTAAAACATTAAATATGTTGTTTTGTACTGTTTTCAACTGAGTAAAAATGATTAGAGAATGATCACATTATTTAATTTATGTTTTCCACAGTGTCCCTACATTTCAGAATCAGGGATATAGATGTGCATTAGAGATGAATCTTTCAATCGTTTTTAGTGAAGGTAGTACAGGAAGTGAAGAGTGTGGGTAACCCATTACTATGTTCCAAAGTAGAAGCAATTAACTGTTCACAGATGTGCATCTACTGTATGTTATATGTTAAACATTTTATATTTCAAAATAATGTTAAACAGCAATTTATTCATGCTTTCCGAATAATGTACCCTCCAGGAGGGCGAGACACTGGGTGCCTATGGAGAATGGGTTCCGGTTGACAAAACAGCAGACAAAGCTGCAGCTACCTCCAGGAAGGCCTTGGCTACTGTTCCCATCGCGACAGCCACCTTATCATCAGGTGAAACAGTGACAGCACCAAGGTTACCAGAGGTGGTCGTACAGCCAGCATGTGTGCCTGATACTGATAATGTTTTTCCTGATCCAGTACTGCAGGTGAGAAGTTTATAGTTACTATGTATATACTATGCATAATCTGTATGCATGTATTGTATTTGGGTTATTAAGATTATAAATCTTGAATCTTTCATAAAATCATTGTGTGCGTCTGTGTGTGTGTGTGTGTGTGTGTGTGCCACCTATGATAGTCATTTCCTGGGTTTGGAAGTTTATCAAATGCTTTCACTCCTAGTCTTAAAAGTATGACAAAAGTATAAATCACTCTGATTGAAAAAATAATGCTGAACAATCAGAATTTAAAAAATAGACTGTATGAATTATTGAACTCATTCTAAAATTCTTGAATATAGCAGAAGAATTCCTGCTAGCATCTTTTATCCACAGTTTCTCCATACTGTGTGAAAAATGTTCAAACAGCACTACCCTACAAGTAATATGTGCAGATATAACCTGCAGCCTCCATTTAAAACAAAAAACAAAAAGCCCTTGTGCTGCGGTCCAGATCTATGACATATAGTCAGTGACCATGTTGAACAAGTTGCGAAATATCCAAACATCTGTTTCTGTGTGCCTCAAACTCTTGACTTTACACATGGAATTCTGTACATATCCAGTTACCAGGCAGAGATAGATCTATCATTCAGAAAAGCTTTGAGTTTGAGTGAATTCATTTATTTGATTGTTAAAATAATCAACTGAAACACTCTATAGCAGTCAATACATGCATTAAAAATCACTGCAGATGAAAATAAAGCCAAAGACTTATTTCCATTGTGGTTCTCTTGTATACCACATAACACACCCCCAAAAAATGAACAAAACAACAAGAAGACAGCAAGAGGACAGTATAATAAACATACAGTATACACACATATCTGAAAAGTATAGATTTAATAAGAAAAGCTACAAAATTAAAATGACAGATGTATAGTGCTATTTATTTTTCATATAACTGTTAAGCTTAGATAGTTGACTGAGAGTCTGTGCTTGTAAACCTGTCAGAAGTCTGGCCGTACAGACCAGCACCACTGTGATTTTGCCTTGCGACGCTCGAGTTAAGTTTGACATTTTAAAATGAAGCCCTTTCTACGTTGTCTCCCCTTAATACTGTTTTAAATTGACCTCTGTTCTGTCTTTCTTTCTCTTTCTGTAGCCAGTAGATATCTCTCAGGCTGTAACTGAGAGAATCAAAGCTCAGAGGCGATTGGCTGAGAACCCCTATGATGTCAGTGCTATTTGCATGCTGAGCCGGGCACAGGAGCAGGTATGACGGGCGTGTGGTGGGGGGTGGGGGAGAGACCTCTCTCATTGTCTGCCTTTGGTTTCAGGAGGTGCAACTGAATCCAAGAGACTATCAAAGGCTGTGTTTGTGTCAGTGGTGAGCCTGTTGCTTCGTTTCCAAAGCCAGGGTATCAGGCAATTGCTAACAAAGTGCAGTTGTAGCTAAACACAGCAGCAGCATTGTAGGTCTTCAGAAAATGTGACCAAATCTGCTGGGTCAAAAAATATACATACAACCAACTGAATGACCAATTTTGGTGATTATAGAAAGTTGTGTGAATCAAATTTGCTTTGTAGCGTGGCCTCTGAACCTTTTCTGAGTGATTATGATTGACAACAGCTGGTGACTTTTCTGGGCCCATTTAAATAGGGTTTATTTGACACACCCACTAGACTCAGCCACAAGAACTACAATGGGAAAGTTGAAAGAGCTCAATTCTGAAAAAGCACATCATTGATTTGAACAAGTCATGAAAGTTACGTGGAGCCATTTCAAAGCAGTTACAGATCCCAAGAGCAACTGTGCAAACAACTGTTTATTAGTATAAAGTGCATGGTACAGTTGTGTCACTGCCACCATCAGGACAAAAACGCAAACTATCACCTGCTGCTGAGAGAAAACTGGTCAGGATGGTCAAGAGTCAACCAAAAACCACCAAAAAGCATCTCTGCAACGAGTTAAGAGCTGCTGGAGGACAGGTGTCAGTGTCCACAGTCAAGGGTGTGTCTCACTGTGAGACCTTTAACCCCAAATCCATCATACCTACTGTCAAGCATGGTGGTGGTAGTATTATGCTGTGGGGCTGTTTCGCTGCCGGTGGAATAATGAAGAAGGAGGATTATCTCCAAATTGTTCTGGAAAACCTAAAATCATCAGCCAGAAGATTGGCTCTTGGGCACTTCCGGTGTCCAACAGGACAATGATCCCAAACAAACATCAAAAGTTATAAAGGAATGGCTAAATCAGGCTAGATTTGTGGTTCTGGAAATTGCCTTCCCAAAGTCCTGACCTAAGCCCCAACAACTTTAGTTAAACTTCACCAATTCTGTCAGGATGAGTGGTATTTCAGCCAGAGGCCTGCCAGAAGCTTGTGGACGGCTATCAAAAGGGCCCAGCTGAGGTGAAAATGGCCAAGGGACATGTAACTATGTATTGAAATTAATGTGTGTATATTTTTGACCCAGCAGATTTGGTCATATTTTCCGAAGACCTATAACAAACTGATAGTTGAATCAAACTTCATGAATGTTTTTCTGACAAAGTAGTATGTGTTCCTCTCATTCAATCACAGAAAAATGAGAGCTGTAGAAATCTTTGAAATTGAAGATGGCCATGTTGTACATGTTACATTTGTGTATGTAAACTTTTGACCACGACTGTATATCCTGTCAACAGAACTGTTTATTGCGGTTAACTCTAGCCCACATGTCTCATACAGTCCCCTCTGGGAGTCGCTTAAAGCTTACGTCAGGGGTCAAATCATTTCATACATCTTGTAATAAAAAGTGATCTATTAAAAGAATGTTGCGCATAACAGATTGCATTTCACAACTGGAGTTAGAATATGCAAAGCCCCCTCCCCTGACCTACATACATATTATGAATTTGTTTTACAAAAAATAGATACTCCTTTAATATTAGATGACTGTTAATTATAATCTACTGCCATTCTGAGTCTACCACTCACATGTCCATGGATGTGGAGAAAGCATGTGACAGGCTGGAGTGGGAGTACTTATTTTACACATTTTGGGCACATTGGACAAAAGAAAAGCTATCAGAGAGATTTCCAGGCAGCAACCTACTGGACTTCTGTGTTTGAGACACTTTTCAGAGGTCCTAGAAGTGACTATAGACCCTTGCCCTGTTATAGCTCTTTTTGAAGTTCCCCAATACACACTTTATGAGCAAACTCAAATGCGACTTTCGCGCATGCTTTTGATTCTGTATGTTTTTCTCCCTGCATGCACTCTGAATGTCTACCTGATTAGACTACAGATGAATTCCTCTATTCTGACTGTCTGATTGAATATTCTGTTTGTGTGATAGGTAGATGCGTGGGCACAGTCCAACACAGTTCCTGGTCTTTTCACTGGTTCAACAGGAGCCCAGGTCCTCAGCTCAGAGGAGCTGTCCACCGGCGGACCACAAGCGTGGCTAAAGAAGGTAAACTACTCCATCACAGGATGGCGACTGTAACACACAAGCTGCAGAAAGTTCACTTCCCCTCTAAACTTACTCATACTTTGTATCACATAAGTGAATAATCTCACATCCCGTTGGCTGTTCAGCTCTCTGCTTCAGGCTGCGGCCACAGTAACGTTACACACGGCCGATCATTTGTTGGTGAAAATCTTGATATTGATTTTGGGGACAGTGACATGACTGGTAAGCTAGCTAGTCTTGTTGTTAAACATACTGTCAAATTATATTTACTGTTTGTCAACCGTACGCAATGTTGTCGACTTTGAATCTTGCTAGCATAGCGTTAGCTTTCTGGCTCACCGCTGAGCGGACTAGAATATCTCCCGTTGCCAAGTCGTATCTAAGGTCCGTCCTATTTACTGGAGAGGTGAACAACGTTTCCGTTGCATAAGAACCTTACGGGAGGGTAATGGTTGTTCCAGGTATTAGTCAAACCCTCAGGCGTTACCAGGGAAACTAAGTTATTGCCTGTCAAAAACTTTATATTTTGATTGTAAAACGCATGAAAATATAAATTTACGGTCCTGATTTATTTTCTTTGGTAAGTGACCATGGTATAAGCGGGATAGTGCCCTTCGAGGTGTCCAAAATCAGGGATTAAAGGCCTCCGCATCGTCCATTAATTCCTCGTCGGGCATTATCCCTTACTTAATTCATGAAAAAACCATACACCCACTGAACATCAAAGGTTATCTTTTTTTACCATGTTGGAACTATGAGGCACCACCCTCAGTATTAGCCTGGTGGTTAACCTTCCCCAGACCAGGTTAGTCTCCCAGCATAAGAAGCCACAGTAACTGAGCTTGAACTACTTTTAAATAGACTGAAAAAAGAACAGGCCCCAGCGTGTTTGTGTTTTACTGAGCTTGTTAGAAGGGTGGACCTTTTCTTCCCCTTTCTCCAGCGTCGCACAAGTTGTCCTTACTTCCCCTCGATATCATCACTCACTTTTGCCAGCTCCCACTCATCATTTTTCTTACTTTTTTTCCACTCTGTCTTTCTGTGTCTGTCTGTGTCTTGTTTAGGACCAGTTCCTCAGGGCAGCTCCGGTATCTGGGGGTGTCGGGGAGTTCCTCATGAGAAAGATGGGCTGGAAGACAGGAGAGGGCCTAGGGAGGAACCGAGAGGGAACTGTGGAGCCAATCATTATTGACTTCAAGGTCGACCGCAAAGGTCAGAGAAACAGAATACTGGGCCAGAAGCCTACGGATAGGGAGGTTGATAATGAGTCCTGACAGCATGTGCTTAACATGGAGAGGAAGTGAATGCAAACTGATCTGAGGTGAAGAAACAGACACACAAAATGTAAATACACTTTTATGCTGTTTTTTATGCTCATTTTAAATTATACAACTATATAATATAATGTGACTATTGTGAGATAATTATGATATATTCTGTTTTAGGGCTAAATAAGCCTTCAACCCTCAGCTCGCGACTCTTCTCTGTTCTGGCACCTCAGTGGTGGAATGAACTCCCGACCAATGTCAGGACAGCAGAATCATTCGCCATCTTCCGCAAAAGACTCGAGACTCATTTGCTCAGACTTCACCTCGACTCCGCACAGCATGACCCTAAACACAAATACAAAATACAATAATTTCATCTGTTTCGATTAAATTCTGTATTACATTGTAAAAAACAGGAAATGCTATAACTTCTCTACCTCACTGGGGAATAAGAAGTACATTTCCTACTGTTGTGAGGCTGCAGTCCTGCTGGTTCACAGCAGTACTCTCAGTATAACACTGCTGTCATACAAATTCCTTCAGCCCATTCAGATACACATTCCCTCCATCACTTAGATTAGGGAGATGATGTTATATTGATGATGAGAGTAATGGCACTAATGCTAATAGCAGTGGTGTAGATGATGATGATTTCTATGTGTTTCAGGGCTAGTTGCTGAAGGAGAGAAGCCACAGAAGCAGACAGGAGGACTGGTGGTAACTAAGGATCTAATGGGTAAATCTGCTGAGCTTCATAACTCCACACTGTGAAGAAGAAATTGTGTTTGTCCTAAGAATTAAGCTTTTTAGCTGTGATTTCATTTTTTTAGTAAGTGCTTTAAAAGCTGGCTAGACCGAAAGTCAGCATCAAGGTGGCAATGTGGGAGATCAGCAGAGGCTGTAAAGATACCTAATCACAGGTAACACCAAAGATGAGTGGCACTGGATTCAAAATACCACAGGCTACAAAAGCAGATGCACCTGCATCATTTACAAGGCTGCACTGCACGATGAGCCTCATATGGAGAGGACATCAACACTCCTGCATAGTAGTGCATAGAGAGCAACTGACTCCCCAGTGTCAGCAAAACCGATTTGATGATGTTGATTTAAGAAAAGCTGGAGCAAGATGCACTTTTTTGCTATGATGTCAGGCTTCAGCAGTGTATGTGAAAGTTGATGCTGGTGTTATGATTTATGTAAAAAGTGATCAGCCATTGACCACTCTGTGAGACTAGCATTGCTACCCTGATGTCTCCATTCGTCCTATTCAGAGACAACAATGAGTGAGCAGGCTAGGCTATTTTTATTCAAGACCATCATCAAATTAGGCTATAATTTGTAATATAATATTGTAGTAGGCCAGTTATTTTTGGGGATGTTGGGAAGTTAACACTAGGTAATCTGTGACGTTTTCTTTTTATTAGTGAAGCGGTCCATGGCCTGAAAAAGTTTGAGAAACACTGTGTGAGAGTGACAGCTGTCACTATCCCTGCTAATATCCATGCTGTTGCTGTCTATGCTAAATATCCATGCTATTGCCCTCCAAGTTTCTGATGTTGCTTTTGCTAGAACAACAGTCTACAGGTGATGGATTAGGTCAGACTGTTAACCACACCCCCATTCTCTGTTTAGGAACAAATGTTGATCATTACCAGAAAAAAACAAAAAATCGTCTAGAGTGAGGCAACCCCCCCTGCATACTTAACAATAGAGTTGTGTTGATGTGTGGGAGTGCAGTCATAGATGTACAGTGTGAGCAGGAGGGGGCTGAGCACACAGCCCTGGGAGGCTCTGGTGTTGCACTAACGGAGAGCCAACCCAAACTGTCTGGGGTCTGCATGTGAGGAAGTCTAATATCCCAGTGCAGAGGGTCGTACTCAGTCATATATCATAAATAGTATACACAGCAACTCTCACAGGGTTATAATCCCCCCCCCCATTCTGCCTTTTCTTTCTGTGTGCAGGGAAGCACCCGGTGTCTGCTCTCATTGAGTTGTGTAATAAGAGACGGATAATGCAGCCAGACTTTGTCATGGTTCACCACAGTGGTCCCGACCACCGGAAGAATTTTCTCTTCAAGGTGAGTCATTTTTATTCTGTGCATTAGTCTCACTCCTTTTCATGACGTTATTGCGTGCTTAACCTTCAGGTTTGTCATTCATGGAATGAATCATTCCATACGGTGGATAGTTGTCTAACTCTGCTCTACAAGACAACTGCAATTTTTCACAGTCTATAATAACTGTACAATTTGTAAGAAACACAAAGAAGAATAAGAAGAGCAACATCTGTTTTGTTGGAAAGGAAGAGAGCTGTATTCAGTTGTTCTATGTTTTCTGTACCAACCTTCTATCTATCTAATGGTTAAAGCACCTGATAGTCAAATGGAATGTTATCTAAAATGAAATAAATGAGGTTTGATTCCCTCCCCCATTCTGAAGTCTGTTTTTAATCAGATGCAGAATTTATTTATTGTATCCCCTTATGTTTAAATTGTGACATTTGATCATCCATTCATATGTTTCCTTATCTCCAGGTCACGGTGAATGGCGTGGACTACCAGCCCCAGACAGCCAGTCCCAATAAGAAACATGCCAAAGCCATGGCAGCTACTGTTGCGCTGCAGGCTCTGGGAGAGGTAATATTAAAAATGGTTACACAAGCAGTTGTCAAGTTTCTCATCAAAGAGGGAGTTTGATTTTTTTTTACTTAATTTTACTTGTATTTTGTTTGTTTGGATATTCCCCATGCAGTCAGCTCCATAAGAGCAAGCATGAACATAGACATACAGAAGATACACAAATATACAAAAAAAAAATTCCTCTCAGATATCATTATTGCCATTGTCATGCACCGTTTCTATTAAATAGCTTTATTTAATTTATACCAAGACTATAAGCCTTATTGCCTTACTGGCAGCACTGTGTCAAGAAACTGCCAAGAAAGGCCAACTGTGAGATTAATGAAACTTGAGATATATTTTATGGATGTAATACAATTTGGTTCATACAAAATTTGAAATGTTGCTGATATTTTAAATCCAGGTGTACATTTTAAAAATATGTTTGATTGATTGGGCGTAACAGCGTATCATACAATATCTGATTGATTCCATGCCAGTATATATTCATATGTGTTTTATTTTGTTCCTAGGTTCCTGTTGATGGACCAGGACTTTATACTGGCCCTGTCTTCACTGCTGCTTCTACTGGCCCCCTGTTCTCTACATAGACATAGACACAATAGTGGGATTGACATATTCTACAAAGTTCAACTGTTCAACTGTAAAATAACTGGTCTTATCACATCATTGCCGCTCTGATGGCTTATTTATATACTAAGAAAGTAATTAATACTCTAGATACACAACAGTGAGAACCATGAAGAGTATTCAGGCTTCAGATGACACAGTATATTTGTATTTAAGGTACTTGTGACTGATTTTATAGCCACAAAATCACACTTTTTTTTTAAGTCACTAGGCTCATGACAGCGTGGCAAATATTTTTTGCCAGGTTGTTAAGATTGGGAAAGAGTCTCAGTCATATTAAAAGTCAGTGGCATAGTGTTACATATGTATGTATGTATGTATGTATGTATGTATGTATGAATGTATGAATGATATAGTAGCATTTCAGCCTGAGCTGACCAGTACTTGGGTAAACCCTACACCAGTCCTGAGTTTCTTAGCAATGGATTTATTGTTGGTCCCAGCTAAGCAGGACAAAGATAGGCTGTTCAATGAAAAGTTAATATGTAAATGAATGTGTCTTGTTGGTTAGCATTTTTTTTCTGTTGGTCTTGACATTACATTTGTGGCCTGGCCTCCTCCTATGAAAATTCTCATAAAAGAGGCTTTTTTATATTATGGAAACAACCTTCTAAAAATGTGCAAACAGAAATAAAGATTATATTTATGTTATGTGGTAGAGGCAGCCAGATTATGTTTCTTTAACAATCCCAATTGAATGTGTTTTATGCTTGTGTGTCACCAAAATCCCCTTGTTTCTGAGACTGGGGAAGGTGCTGACAACCTATTTCTTCAGTACATTTCTTATGGCAACTGCTTCTTTTTAGTCACCATTGAAGAGAGAAGTGAATACCTGTGGAAGTTTCCCCAACATCCCTGTCCGCAAGACACAAGCTGCTAACTAACCAGCAGGAACTGTAGTGAATTACATCATCTTTATCCTCTTCCTATCAGCAAATCCTATCAGATTTGTTTTGATACTCACCCAGGTGAGCCAGTGGCACCACTGCTGAGCACTGAAGATGGATATAAACTGTAGTTGGCAGGTGTTTTTTCCCCTGCACCACCAGTTCACTGTTTGTCTAAAGGCATCATTTAATTTTCTGTGTTATTAAAAATCAGAGAAATTCTCAAACATATAGTATGATAATAACTATAAATGTAAATAAACGTTTTTGCCAGATGTTTTATATTATCATCATATATAAAGCAAGTGTGGAGATTTTCCCTCATCTGACCACTCACAGGATGTCCATCTGCAAAATGGCTAGTGAAAGCTCATATTTTACCAGCAACTTGAAACATTTCCAATGTTATTTTTGTTTCTTTGTGTTTCTGGCCGGTGAGTGGAGCAGCCACCTGCATATTTTGAAGCTGGTGCTAATTTTGTAACCTGCCCACTGATAGACTATAGTCAAATCTCTATTGTAGGTTCTCTTCAAGGTAAAGTGATAGTATTCTATATTTTTGTAATTGTCAACAAATCCCACAAAAAGACCAAGAAAACAACAGACTGAGCCTCCTGACAAGTATCATTTTTGTATCCAAAGATACAAAGCCTGAGAGATCATTAAAACACATCAGTGAGTCGCACCATTGTTCAGTGTGACATGTTCACTACCAGGAACAAACACAAAACTCATTTATTTTGACTGAATGCCATGAACCCCATCATCGTAATGGTCTTTCTCTGTGGATTCTTACACTTGAAGTGAATCAATCGTGAGCCTTGGGATGTGGGATGATACACTCTATGAGTCATACTGCATGGATCTTATATGATGTTCATGAGTGTCACTGGAATAGAATATATTTCAGGCCCCGTTCATATTTTTTGTCAGTTGTAATTCGTTTTACCTGAGAGAACTTTTCATATGAATAAAGATTATATGTCCACTGCTACTGCAATTATTTAAATACATGATTTTGTTTAAAATAATATTTATATTAAATGTGTTGATTGTACAGAAGCATACTGCTGCCATTCACACACACACACACACACACACACACACACACACACACAAACAAAACGACCAGGTTATAACGTGAAAGATTTATTGTTGTAACAAGATACTTTTCGCATTATGATTATTCTATAACGTGAAAAGTTTCATGGTATAAGATTGAAAACTTTAATAACTATTAGCTTGGACCATGCCAGGACCATAGAACATCTGACTTGTGCACACATTTAAACACAAGGATCTGAAGAAGCTGTAAAACCATTTATTGAGCAAGGAATAGTTGTTCAGATGGATGGATGAGGGGATGATTTTGTTAATATTGGTTCCACTAAGGTTAAGGTTTATATCAAGCCTTCATCATGATCAGGTTTAAGCTTCTCTCACGTCAGTAGAGGTAGGTATTAAACAACTCCAAATAACAGTAATACAGTCGGGTGGATCTCTCCACCCACTCTCAGCTTGAGATTTTTAACAGCTGCCCCTTCAAATTTGAATTGAAATGGAATCTCAAGCTTTGTGAAATTTGAGTCTTTCACTTAACAGTTTCTCCGTGGTCTCTTATAAAGGGTCTCAGTACTGCATTTGCATGAGTGAGCGGTGGTGTCCTGCTGCCCCATGAGGAGCTGATTTGGGCTCACAGGGTCAGGCACAGTAGTCTGCCAGACACAGCTTTGCTGCCAAGTGGGGACCAGGAGAAGGCGTTGGCAGAGATGCCTACAAGAGACCAAGGGAGGGGTAGAGTGGGGGGTAGTTAAGTCCAGAGAACAAAGTAGTCTATTAGGTTGTGCATATTTTGTAATTAAGTGTCCATAGTGTGTGAGCAGTGAGGTATTTATTTCCTGCCTTAATGTCCTGTGCCACTAAGTCTAACAATGGCTTGAAAGAAACTGTTGTGGAAGTGGGCCTTGAGAGCAGTGATGCTCACTGGCCTGTGGTGTCTCAGGTTACAACCCGAGTTCCGCCACCTGAACAGAGCATGAACTGGATGATATTTTTCATTAAGAATGCTCTGTGCTTTCCTCTTGCAACGCTGTGTGTAGATCATGTCCATGTGGGGGAGGTCAGAGCCCATAATCCTCTCTGCAGTTTTAATGATTCATTGCAGCTATTTTCTTTCAACCAGGGTGGTGTTACCAAACCTCACAGTGATGTCTCTGGTAAGGATGCTGTCACCTAGTCCTCTATAGGCGCCTTTTTCACTGTTCTTGCAGTGTTTTTGGCCCAGCAGAGGCTTTCAGATGTGTGAAAAGCTAGGAACTTCTAGCCGCTCGCCCACTCCACCTCAGGCCCCTTGAAGGTGAGAGGCTTCACATGGGGGCCTCTTCCCCCAAAATCCAGGATCAGCTCTTTGGTTTTATTAATTTTGAGAACAACAACAGCTTGGTGAATGACGAGGGACCAAGAAAAGGCCCTGCCTTACATTTTGTCCCACGCTGGAAAAGGCATCCACTGTAACATAGTGTAGGGACTTCATCAACATTGAGTAGATGGTAATAATGTGGCTTGAGGGTGTCAAAAGGGTAAATGTTTTTACTTTTAGCAGGACTTTGAGGGTTCATGTGCAGTAGTTTAGTCGCTCGTACATTCACTTCATGCGGAATTCCCAAATGCTTTCTGTTGCATTTGGGGCAGGGTTTCTTTAGGTCACAATTTGTTGCCACATGTTACCTTCCACATCTCCAGCATCTTCCTTTCTCTTTAGTCCATGTTGCCACTTCCTCTTTACGTAGGTGTCAGACATTCACAATAAGACAGCGAATGATCAGGGGAGTGACGGTAGGAACACGAAAATTTGAGATTAGGTCTGGCCTTGTCTTGAGCCAGTGCCTCGGCCTACTTCGGAACTGGAACCATGGATTATGATAGGTGATGAGTCATGCTATGCGGGGTCGAGGTGATGTATGAAAAAGTTAGTCTTGAGTCTTTTGCGGAAGATGGCTAGTGACTGCTGTCCTGACATTGGTCAGGAGTTCGTTCCACCACTGAGGCGCCAGAACAGAGAAGAGTTGTGACTTTGCTGAGCGAGCTTTGTTTGCTCTAAGCGATGGTGGTACCAGCCAGCCAGCTGATAAAGTGGAGCAAAGTGCTCACACTGGGGCATGGTAGATGGTAGATGGTTGCAGTTCTGTTGACGGAATGAAAGCCAGCACCATCGTCTAGAATCGGATGCGGGCCGTAACACGAAGTCAGTGGAGGTCATGGAGGAAGGGGGTCACATGGGAGAATTTGGGTAGATTGAAAATGAGGCGCGCTACAGTGTTCTGGATAGACTGCAACGGTTTAATCGCAGACATTGGGAGTCCAGCCAAGAGTGAGTTGAGTTCAGATGGGAGATGACCAGCGCTTGGACCAGGAGTTTGTTGCCTTCCTTTGTGAGGAAAGATTAGATCCTGCAGATGTTGTAGAGGACAAATCTGCAGGATCGGCCACAGCAGTGATGTTGGGGTGAAAGAGAGTCTGTCGTCGAGGATTGCGGCCAGGTTCCTCCGGTCGATGAAGGCGATACTGTGACGTCTTCGACAGTGACTGACAGGTCCATGCGAGGGCAGTCTTTCCCTGGGATGAAGAGGAGATCAGTTTTACTGAGGTTGAGTTTGAGGTGATGCACAGTTGTCCAAGCGGAGATGTCTGCCAGACATTCCGAGATGCGTGTTGCAACATGGGTGTCGGAGGATGGGGGAAAAGAACAGTTGGGTATTGTCTGCATAACAGTGGTAAGAGAATCCATGTGATGTGATTGCAGAGCCTAGTGATCTAGCGTACAGTGAAAACAGAAGTGGTCCTAATACTGAGCCTTGAGGGACACTAGTTTCCAGGAAGCAGGGTTGGACAAGGAGCCATTCCATGTGACCTGAAAGGTGTGATTGGTCAGGTATGATGTTAACCAGGTTAGAGCAGAGTCAGCGATGCCAAATTCAGCCAGAGTGGAGAGGAGGATTTGGTGGTTGACTGTGTCAAATGCAGAAGATAGGTCGAGGAGATACATCCTTGTTGAATTTATTTGCGCCAAAGTTGTTAAATAATGTCAGAGGAATGTCTCATATTGATTCAGTCAGTCATTTGACATTTTATGTGCTCTTTCAAAATCTGTCGGATGTTGCAATGGATCATTTTAATGTGGATTTATGTCAACATCTCGAATTTTGGTCATTCCGGGGTTTTCTATTTTAAATAAACCTTGTCTTTCAGAATATAAAACTCTTCTCTCCAGATTCAGATGGTAAATACATTTCTGAAGCTTGTAAATGTATGATGTATAGAGCAGAGGAGTCGTGCTGCTGATAAATCCTTCGCTCCAACAGAGAGAGAGAGAGAGAGAGAGAGAGAGAGAGAGAGAGAGAGAGAGAGAGAGAGAGAGAGAGAGAGCAGTATAAAGTCTTTTGTTGTGGTTGAAGAACAGTTACAGTAGGATAACCTGAAAAACACAGACATGGTGAGTATGTCTCTTTATTTTGACAGATTAAAGACTATGTCAGACAAATTCTGGTGGAGATTACGTATGATAGCTATTATGGTATATTCTTTCAAAGCTATAACATTGCCCATAATTTTGGATTGTGCAAATCAATGCTTTTGTAATTTTTGTAATTTCTGATTGATGCTTTGGTAGGAATGCATTGATGTAACAATATTTTGTTGTTGTTATTAATTTGTATTTTGGGGCCATAAATGCAAAAGGTAACTGGAGCTCAAGAATCACAAACCCTGACACAGCCATACTTGTTAATCAAGTTTAAAATGTCTGCGATTTTTACTCTTTGCAAAACTGGACGTTTCAATCCAACAAATTCTGTCAGACTATGCCAAAATAGAGAACATTCATAAAGGAGTCCAATAAGCTTTTCATTGTTCATACAGGGGATTGATCTTTTCATTTTAATATTTCATAATAATTTCATTCAACTTCACCCAACTTCTAGTCTTTGTAATGTCATCAACAACATATCTATGATTCTAAACATTTATTTTGATTGCATGTTTTTGACTCATCCACGTCTCAGAATATATGTAATTTCCATACTGAGGTACAGGTATCGTCAGTGCTTGCTTTTTACTTGTGGATGTCATCATATTACAATCCAATGGTTGTTAAGATATTTTTTTTTATGATCTTATTTCCTACATTGTAAAACTCACAGTGATATATAATGTAGGAAGCTCAACTTAAAATAGAACTGAAGTAAGATTAGTGAAGCCACGTAGATGCATGAAAACACATAATTTCCTATAATATGTTGTATAGTGTCCTGTCGTGTTTGAAAGAGGTCCTCATTGTGGATCTGCTGTGGTGTGAAAGTGTGAACAGGAGAAACCCAAAGCAGCTCTGTGATGCTTGCTGTCATTGAGACTGTTTGTTGGTTCTATATTTGGTGGGTCTGCAGGTTACTCATGTGTGATCAGTGGTATGGAAGTGGGGAGTTTCTGATAGCGTCTCTTTCTGTCGCAAATGTTTGTTTTTATAGACAATATGTAAAAGCCTGGATTTGTCCAGTCTTAATTCTGTGCATCAGCAGGACATCCTAACTTTTATTTCCATTTCAGGGTGTAGATTATGATTTAGTCTTTTTACTTGACATAATTCACATGGTATCTCATTTATGAGTCTTATCGATGTTTGGTTTATATGATATATGACATATTAGTGAAGCTCTAAAATTGTCATTGTGACTTGGACTTTCATCAGTGCCACATCGAAGTGGGTGAGTGTTTGGAACAGGCTAGTGAAATAACAGTGCATTCATAATGCTTAATGACTATCCTCATAAACACCAATAATGCTTTCTGATGCACTTTGTCAATGGTCATTAAACACGATGGATGATGACTTTTAACTTGACAAAATAAGCCTAAAGCAATGTTTGTTTCCTCTTAGATCAAATCAATCATGCAGGTTTTATACTGACAAAAAAAATCACTCCGGAAATACAATGACAACTTTTGATTCTAATAACATCCTATAAGTTCTTAATACAGTTGGTTGTTGAGGTATGTATAGGTGAGTGTAGGTAGTTATAATGTATGATAAACCCACCTGTCAACCTGACTGACTTAAAAGTCTGCAACACCACGCACAAACTTTTAGTTGTATTAAATGTTGAGACAAATCCAGGCCCTGTCACAATGCCTCACACCTGCAGATTTTAAATCTAAATCTGATGTTGGGATTATCCATATCAGTGTAAGGAGTTTATTCTCTAAAATGGACATGATTAAGATCTGGATAAATTAAACTAATGCTGACATTGTTGTCTTATCTGAAACCTGGCTTAAAAAATCTGTACGGGACAGGAATATTTGCATTAATGGCTTACAATGTTTATCAAACAGACCATAAGAAAATGTTGGTCTTTATTATTGCTCTCTGAGTCAATGAGTGCAGATCTTGAGTTATAAGCTCTTGAATGATCTAAAAATCACCATATTAACTGGTGGGATGTTATAGGCCCCCACCTGCCCTGAATAACTCATTGTCTACTTTTGTAAAGCTTCTCTCGTCTTCTTCGTCTCAACTGAAATACAATAAAATATTGTTGGTTTGTGACACTGGGATTGGCCAATCCCTGTGTCCGATGCATTGAAAATACAATGTGATTCTCTAAACCTCACACACTTAATTGATTCCCCCACAAGACTCAAACCTAAATGCGTAGAAAAATCAACTCTCATTGACTAAGCTTTGACAAATATGCCCTTTAAACATGCTGAATCAAGAGTTTTTGAGTGATCATTGTGTGATAGTAGTATAAGATGTTTGTTGAACAGGTTTTTTTTTTTTTTTTTTTTTTACATGATTTGAATAATTTGAATTGGGAGAGAGAATTTTAATTAGTTGTTGTCCGAACTGAATTGGGACAGAAAGCGTTTAGGTTTTCAGCACACACTGCATGGATCAATCTGCAGACTGAATTCAAAACTTCCAAATGTTGTACCACTGAACAACTTTAAAACTATGATGGAGGTCCATGTTGTCTGTGTGGAAATGTTTCATCTGAGTTTGCTTTTTCTGTTAATTTGCTGTTATGACTCTGTGTTGCTGCCATTCTTGGCCAGGTCTTCCTTGTAAATGAGTGGGACTTGCCCGGTTAAATAAAGGCTAAATAACAATAAAAATAAAAATAAAAGCCTCAAGTTTTTCAGTAGTCAAGAGCATCCATATACCATCCATACACCTGGAGTTTTAAAAGTTATCTATAGTATTTTATGACTGATGATATAGTGCATTAGAAAGCATTGTGTGTGTGTTGTCCCATAGCCAGTGTTGTAAAGAATATATATATTTTAAATGTTTAAATGTGCTTTTAGGGTTGTGAGGGAGGTAAACATTGAACAGGTGAAAGCTTGTTGATTTGCACAATTTGAGTTGGTTCTGCACTCATTTCTCTGAGATGGGCCTCAATTCAAATAACAGTACGTACAATATGAAATTAAAATGTTACCATTTGATACACCACAGTTTGTTTCAAGCTAATTTTCATCTCCACTCCCTGATTGCAGGTCCCATTGAAAACATACACTTAACAGACCATTGGATTCAGTATGGGCCATGTTCTGTGCATGTTTTGTGACAAATGTACTGGTGCATGCTGATTGATTTGTGAAATTGAAATAAAAAAGAATAAAAAAAATGGACATTTGTGCTGTCAGTTGATGACATTTAATGGAATTAGTGCAGCAGTAACCAGTGAAAGTGTTTTTGTTCTTTGCAGTACGGGTTCATTAACAGCTGCCTCCAGTCTCTGGTGATAGAGAGGTTTGGCCAGGAGACCTGGGACAAACTAAGGTTTGGACGCATGTACACTTACACAGTATATTATAACAGACAGCGATGGCTGTCAGGATCAATATGATAACTGTGATGAGGTTGGCTTTATGTACATATTTAATAAATCATGGTTTTTGCACAGCTCTCTACCAGGGTTCCAGGATACCTTCAAGACCTATACGGTTTATGATGATATTGTAACTCTGAGCCTGGTGCAGGAGGCATGTTCACTGCTGGGTAAGAATTTGAGTTTCTCTATGTCTTGGTTAGATCTCCAGTATTTCCAGCAATTTTGTCAACATGTTTGATGCCAGGCTTCCATTGGTGTCTCTCTGTACATATCAAACATCATGTTGTGAAATTTGATCTTGTTTCTGCTCATCTGGAAGCATGCTAACTCCAATATACGGGTCAGGTTTATTTGGGAATATGATGACAAAATCAAAGCTATCATGAGAGCAAGACTCCTCTAAATGGGCCATGATTTCTAAGCAGATTTATGGATGTTTACTCCTAATGGACATCAGACTTAATGACATACTTGGGAAATCTAAACCACACTGAATGATTTCAAAATGTGTGTCTGTGTGTTGAGTTATGACTCAGAGAGGAGCACAATTCTTTGACTCAAATTCACCTCACAGTATATTAACCTACACTTTACCTCTCCCAAGTCTACTGGCTGTCTATTTGGACTCTGTCCTGCAAAATGTCCATGTGGTCCTGGTTACAATGTCACTCACAGCAATGTGTTAAATCACCACAGAGCACAATATTTAATTTCCCAACTCTCCATGCAATCCAAATGGGGATTTTCAGACATGTTGTGATGAACCAACATTGGTTTGGTTGAAGGGACATTTTGACCATATGATGGCATTGTCACACTTCAAAATCTTAAAAAGCTTTTTATTAGATAGTGATTGTAAAGCCAACATTTTATCAGCTATAACATTTTCAAAGCATGGCTTTGTTATATGTTTTTAGCTGAATCGTTCTTGGTGAAACAGAGTTACACAATGTGCACAATGTCCTCACTTTCATACGTATGATAAGTAGTTTGATTGAATTAGTGCAGTACACATTACACATTTATACACTGTAGTCAATATGTTTTCTGCTGTATAATAATCATATATTTTTTTTATTTGAATAATGTTTTATACTACAAGATAAATGGAAGCATGTAGGTGTCTGAGGTGTGAAATTGCAGCTGTGTGTGTTTGTGATGACTCAAGTGTTAACAAGGTCCCTGATGAAGTCCAACAGGTTACAACCCATAGATGTTTATTAGCTGTGTGCACAATACTGCCTTCAAATTGGATGCAAAAAAGTGTTTTGGTGGGCTTTTTGTGAGTTAGAGAATATTGTGCTTACTTGGGAGGAAAATAGCTACTTCTTACATTAGTTGCTTAACAGTTGTGTAGAAAGGATAGATTTTTTAATAAGTTTTATAAGTTCCGTAGAGACATTGCATCGTCACAGTGTGGTGCACTACACATTTGTAAAGAGAGACTAGTCTACACAGCAGTGGCTGAAAAAAACTGTGTATGAAAGAGTGGCCCCAGAGCTCAGGTGTATAAAGGACAATGGGGACATGTCAACACTGTACTGAGCTCGCCCTAAGGGTCCAATTATCTGGACTGTACATAATATTTGGAATAGGCTAATTGAATGTCTGCTTGCTGCCAATGTTGTGGTAAAACAAACACACTCTAAACCTGAACTAGTCTGAATTTACCAGAAAACTGTGAGGAAACCCATTCCTTTAAACCGGTTTAATTCATACAGAAGCAGAAACCAAACACATCTAGTTGTATTAACTTAGAACCATAACTGGATGTAGTAGATATAACAAGTTTACATCAGGAGGCTTTACTCAAAATTATTAGTTCAAATGAATTATTTCTTTTCTGGAGTCTAAGTTGTACAAATTAACTTATGTCAGATAGATATACAGTAAATAACATAAAATCCCTGTAATAACAACTATTCTTTGGTTTACATAACTTAACAATACAATTTCTGTAAAGTTCTATCACCCCAGTCATTAGTGTTGTACACATATGTTAACCGAAGTTGATTTAAGCTTATCCACTGGATTTCAGTATTGGTTCAAAGAGCAGCGCTTCAAGGAGATCTCGCCAAATATGAGCAGGTCATGATTGAATTTACTACTAACCTTTATCATGGTCAGCAATGTCTTTATTATTGCAAAACTTATATTAAAATTGTATTAAAGACAGTCAAGGCAAGTTTCCATCATTTATGTTTTCTTCAAACTATGAAAAAGAATGTTCTCAGGAGAGTTTTAAATATCAAATAATAAACGCTATGAATATGCTAATATGCTACAAATCAGGCCCCGCCCTTACCTTCCAAAACCTTAACATACTATGTAATCTGTGCATGATCATTGTACGGCATATTTCATCTGATTAGTGCAATGGGAGAGGTTTTTTACAAAACATGAAAGAATAATTTAGGACCAGTCAGAAATTCGATTTAATCCTGGGTTTACAGTGCAGGTACTTGCAGGCCAGACTACAAAATAGTAAGTGATGTATTTGATGGATATAACATCCTGCTGCTGACATATGAGGTTGGAACAAGAGTCACCCACTTTTTCAAATCAATTTGTTTTACCATGTCCAAAATGCATCAGTCTGTCAACACAATAAGGGACAAAGGCTATCAACAAGTATCACGAGTTCTAACTGTTCATTATTATTGTTATTATTATTATTATCTTTAAATGTCACTGCTGTACCACCATTACATTACCACCTGATAATTGTGTGATATTATGAAATTTACTAATAAAAAACACTAAAAAGTACCAACCCCATTAAATCTCATTTGATATTTTTTGGTTCTATGTGTTGGATTTGAAATTATTAGCTATTTAAAACAAATATGGTCTTTAAGCTAAAACATGAGATATCAGGGGCCTGTGCCACAAAGCTATAAAGTCATCATTTCATCAATTTCTGTAATTTAAGCTTGATAATATATTCAAATATGTGAGTCAAATACTGAAATAGCTAAATGTAATAATATGTTTTTATAATATTTCTCATGCTAAAAAAGCCAAATAAATGCATGGTGGAAAAAGGCACCAGATTACATGAAATTACATCTACTCTGTTAAAAAATGTTCTAGGGATGAACCCACAGACCCTAATCAGAATTCCTGTTATAATGCATTAGATTGATAGTCCCAGCCATATTTTAAATGATTCCTACACCCATGGGATATAATAGCAATAAAGCTGTGTAACAGTGCCCCCTTGTACGTGTTTTAATATTTCAGATGTCTCTGCTGATGTGCTTCTTAAGCTTTTTGGAGAACATTTCTTTACTTTCTGTAAGCAAGCGGGATACGACACAATGCTGAAGACACTGGGAGGAAATCTCGTTGAATTCATTGGAAACCTGGATGCTCTCCATAGTTACCTGGCCCTGTCCTATCAGGTATGATATGTGTATCATTATTTCAGTTTGGATTAACAACAAACAGACTTTGTAAAACAGTGTCTCATATTTTCAACTATATTACTTTGACAGTCAAAGTAATATAAAGATATAATAAAGTCAAAGATATCATATTCCTTAGGCACTCTGAGCAGTCAAAGTTTGACTACTTTGAACAGAACAGAAATTAAGGGAGAATAAAAATGGTGGACATGTAAGACGTGTTATTTCATGAGCTTTGTTGGAGATTTAGTGTGAGTTGACAGAGGCAGATTTCATCAGCCTAAACAAAGAGCAGTGGTTTGATAACCAAGCAAGACAGCAAGCCAGAAGACAGCAAGTATTATAAGATTATTCACAGGAAACACGCAGACATAGATTTGAGGCCTGACTTAAGCCTGGTGGTTGGTGGCTCACCAAAAAAATTTTTTGTGTAAGTCAGACATCAATCAAAAAGAAGATTTATTGTGACTCTGACCAACAGTAGATATAATGTGTTTTGTTTGATTAATTTTTCTTAGAAAAATTTACATAAAACACCTTTTTTTTGATCAAGGTATTTTTATTTAGTTTTACAAATTATAGTTTACAGTTTACAATTTAACATGGGCCCAACAGAACACCCAGGGGGAAAAAAAAGAAAATGGACCATAAATCCAATCCACCCCCAACAAATACCAGACTTACAGAGTTCAAAAAAAAAAGAAAGGAAAAAGAAATATAATAATAATAATAATGACAGAGGACAACAGCAGAGGTTTACAGTACTATATTGTCTGCCTCCATATCTTCAACAAACTTTAAGAAAGGCTGCCAAATGTTATAACATTTTCTAGTAGACCCCCTGATTGTGTATCTGATCTTCTCCAACTTGATATGGTACATGATTTCCCTAACCCAATGGCTGTATGTTGGAGGTGCTGGGTCTTTCCATTTCAATAATATCAGTCTCGAAGCTAGCAGAGAGCAGAAGGCCACCATTATTCTTTCCCACATCTCAAGATGGGAGTCTATCTGGGTTACACCAAAAAGCGCAATGAATGGAGACGGTGCAAGCCTTTTCGCTTGATCTTAGAAAAAGTCTCAAAGATGGGCTGCCAGAAAGTGCAAAGCTTTGGACATGTCCAGAACATGTGCAAGAGAGTGGCTGGATCTCGCCCGCATCTATCACAAGTGGGGTCTATATCAGCTTTGATCTTATAGAGTCTAACTTTAGACCAGTGCAGACGGTGCACAATTTTATACTGAATGACAAGATGTCTAAGACAAATGGAAGACAAAAAAATTCCCTGTATTATTTTGTGCCAAGTGTCGTCTGTGATTTGCTCATTTAAATCTGTCTCCCATTTATTTTTGAGGAGGTCCAAAGGTATCAAGTTATGAGAATACAATATTTCGTATCTTGTGCTAATAGTTCGTTTTCTGACTAGTTTACAATCAAAAATTGAGTCCAACAGACCAGTTGGAGGACGTAAGGGAGAACATTTAACGTTTGAGAATGCAAAATTCCGAAGCTGCAGGTATCGATAAAAATGTGATTTGGGAATGTGATATTTTTGCATCAACTGTTCAAAGGAGGCAAACCTGCCATCAATACACACATCAGACAGTGTACCATACCTCCTCTGGACCACATATCAAAGACCTCATCTATTAAGGATGGAACAAACATATGATTCATTGCAATTGGTGTAGCCTGAGATAGATCTGTAAGTGCAAAGGATCTTCTAAACTGGTTCCAGATCTTGATTGAGTGCAAAACAACCGGGTTAGAGGTAAAGTTAGAAATGGGCTGTGTAAATGGCAACTTAGGACACAGTAAGGCTTTTAAAGAAGTGGAATGTACAGATGCCCCCTCCAGATTTAGCCATTCAGTGTTAGTATTATCATTATCGTCACCCATCCAATATAACAATACTCAAATGTTAACCGTCCAATAGTAATACAAGAAATTAGGGAGTGCCATCCCTCCTATTGAGCAAGGTCTCTGAAGTACACTTCTTTATATCCGGGGCAGAAAACACCTTTTAATGTCAAAGTAATGACAGAACAGTAGGGATGTAACAATATACAGAATTTTGTGATATTGTGATTAAAAAAAAATGCTACAATACGATATCTATCAGCCAAGGGAATTCAGTATGAATGCATTCTACTATGCTCCTCATCACTGTGTTGTTCCATTTGAACAGCAGAGGGCGCAATAATACTGTTATAAAAGACAGACTTGTTCTCATAAGACCTGCCCATACTCTGCCTCTGATTGGTTTGCTTGGTTTATTTCATTATCAATGCTTATCTCAAATTATTACCTTACACAGATGCTCAGTGAATGTCCATTTCCAGTGGTGTTTGAGCTGTAGTAAGACTCTTACCTCTTTCCTCATTCTCCTGAGCTGCTTTTTGCTGCAAGAGTGACTCTAGGCTTGTTAGGTAGAGCAAGCAGGCCAGCTGTCTGTAGGACAAGCTGCAATGCCACTGCTCCGCCACCAGTCCTGTCTGCTTCACCTGCTGAGCCCAAAGATCTTGCAACTGCAACAGCTGGATGGTGTGTTTACCAGCGTGGAATCTTCGGCTCACAATCCACTGCATCAGCTCCGCTGCTGGCTGTCTGATTTTACCAGCCAACCGTGAGAAAAACACCGACAACCACTGAACATACAGTAATATCATATCAGTTACGCTGACAGAGATTTTCGTGGCCCTGGTTGTTTGCTGGACAACAAGAGAGAAGGGGATGGGTGGGACCCGCGGCTGAGTGCCTACTCTCAGCTGTCCCCTTGTCACACCCCCTTGGGTGCCCTGGCGGTCCTGCTGTACAACCGGAGGGAGGGAGGGTTGCTACTGGCTACTGGCTGCTGAATTGTTCTGCAATTGTACATTTATAAATTTAGATCACTTTTTATAGATCTGCTGTAGAGCCTGAACAGATTTTTGCACAGAGCAAGGACTGTGAATGTTGTCCTTCATCTGTTACAGTGTAGCCATGCAAGGAAAGAGTCTCTTCACAGCCAGTAGCTGCAGTCATTAACTCTCTTGATGCACATATAGCATAGGACTATAAGAAAAACAAATGTAACCTATTCTTTAACATATCGACCAACACATCTTCACAACCTGATAAAGCCAAGTGATATAAGTTCCCAACACAATCCAATGAATCCAATTTGCAGCCCTATGCTAAAATCATTCGAATTATTTTTATTTCGTCATCAATCTACAATCAGTACACCATAATGACAAAGCGAAAACAGTATTAAAAGTGTAAACTATAGAAAGTATTCAGACCCTTTGCTCAGTACTTAGTTGAACCACCTTTGCAGCGATTACAGCATCGAGTCTCCTCCAGTATGACGTGACAAGCTTTGAACACCTGGATTTGGGGATTTTCTGCAATTCTTCTCTGTGGATCCTCTCAAGCTCTGTCAGGTTGGATGGAGACCGTTGAGGACAACCATTTTCAGGTCTCTCAAGAGATGTTCAATTGGGTTCAAGTCAGAGCTCTGGCTGGGCCACTCTGCGACCATCAGGTTCTTGGTCAAATCTCTTACCAAGGCCCGTCTCCCCCGATTGCTCAGTTTGGCTGGGGGGCCGGCTCTAGGAAGAGTCCTGGTTGTTCACATGTTATTCCATTTAAGATTTATGAAGGCCACTGTGCTCTCCCTGTGCCTTCCCGAGATCTGCGCCTCGACACAATCCTGTCACCGAGCTCTGCAAGTGTCCTAGCAAAGGGTCTGAATACTTTTCCGCTCCGTCATTACGGTGTATTTAGTTTAGATTGATAAGGGGAAAAAAAATATTTAAATGATTATAGCATAAGGCTGCAACAAACATAAGAAAATAAAACCTTGATCACAGGTTTCCTTTCATGGTTTCCTATAATATATAGTGTAATATCCCTCAGTGTGATGTTTGCAGCAATGAGTATCAGTGTGGATCCATCTGTTTAAATCCAACAGGAGAGCTTGTTGGAGTACATTTTGGTTAATCTGCAAAATGTGCCTGAAAAAGACTGCACAAAGTTGTACCTGAGCCCAAGCACCCATCCATCCCAGCATGCAGTCCACTGAAATGTGTTATATGTAAATACAGGAATTGTATTGACTGTACCCTGGAGAGAAAAGCAGTATGAAAGTTTGGGAGTTTTTCTGTTTGTTATAATCCTAATTTAAACAGAATCTGAGACACCCCTCCTGTTTTTAAGGAAATGAATGCACCATCTTTCCGAGTGGAGATGGCAGATGATGGGAAGATGCTACTTCACTACTATTCTGACAGGAAGGGCCTGTACCATATTGTGCCTGGTAAAAACAAACACACCTATTGAATACCTTAATCCACTGTATTGACCCTGATCTTCATATCGCAAATCTTTGCTTAATAGAATGAGCTGATTGATAATACCAAAGATACATTGGAACAGAAAGAAAGAAAGAAAGAAAGAAAGAAAGAAAGAAAGAAAGAAAGAAAGAAAGAAAGAAAGAAAGAAAGAAAGAAAGAAAAGAGTATTCAATTGCTATGTACGAATTACTCATTCAAAAATAATCATATTATTGGTGAACCCTGCTCTACTGTAGTCTGAATGGTTTAGGCAGTTGTCTTATTGGATCAGAACCTCTGTATGAAGTTCAAATGTTGTTGGAAAATCAATTAATCCAGTGACAACAAAGAGACGAAAATATAAGCTATATGGTATTCGTTTCTTCTGATTTGAAAATGTTCAGTATCACTTTATTCGAAGGGGTGTGCATTAGACTGACATGACAGCTTCATAACCATGTGGGCCAGTTTGTCAACTGGGGATATGGAGTCTATGGAGTTTAACTTGTTGCTAAAATGAGCCAACCACTGACTGCTGCTAACTGTAGCTAGCTGCTGTTAGCTAGTTAGGTCAGTTAGCGTTGGAGCTAATGCTCCATTAGCTGACTCAGCCCTGGGGCTGCAGTACTGAAACAAATTTGAATATTATGGATTACGACTTAACATCTTATGAATGCAATGAAGGGTTATATGACATGAGTGTGTGTAAGTAGACTTACATCACATAAATATATGGTAAGATTCAAGATTCAAGAAACTGTATTGTAAACTGTATCACAAAGTGACAGAATACACTATAAATGTTGTATATAAAGGGTATAAAGTATTTTCCGTGACATCACATTACTTGCACCAAAGTTGGCTGTTGAGTCCTTTGCCAAAGGTGTGATTGATGTAGTTGGGTCTGTTCTACAGTTAGGGAATAATCAGACCTCCTCTTTGATTGGTATTGACTGGTTGTTTAATGGCTGTGGACATCAACATCAAATGGACCCATATTTAGCAATATAGTCAGGAATTATTTACATTTTTGTTTAAGAGTTATTTGAAGTGGAGTCATGAAGTTAATGTTCTTTATGATCATTTTCCTAAAAGAGGAATTCACTTATATAAATGTGATGTTTCTTTGTTCCGCTCTCTTTTTGTTTATGTACTCCTAGTTCACATATTGCTTGTTTTTTACATTCTAATGGGTCATGGTGGATGACATATGTGTTTTAAGCAAGGTAATCTCTGTGATTCATTAATTAAAAATTTGGAGAGTTACTGTCTCAAACAAAGAAAGGAGAAGAAGAGACTCCTGATTGGTTGACTGACCATAGACACATCCCGTTTCCTCCAAAGATAAAATCAGCATCGTCGTGCCTCCTGCCTCATTCGTCTCCTTTGCTTTACTTATTGTCTTACTCTTGTTTGTTCTCATATACTTATTTTTGCCTTTTTGTTTTGCGCGCAAGTTTCTATTATTAACTGACAGACAATCTTCAACACCAACTGAGTCTATTATGACTTTGTTACCAGTTCATACAACCTTGTGGTTTTTCCCGAGGACTTTGAAAGTTTTGTGTCATTCAGTGAGCACCAAATCTGTTAATTGTAATTAAAAGTAATTGTTTTGGCCATCAGCCTGCTGAGAGAGAGATCCACACCTCCATCACATAGCTTTTTCTAATGGATAAGTTGGCTGGCAGACTTTCATTGCTGAACCACTGCAGAGGAGAGACGTGGTAGGACCCTTTGACCGAAACACACGTTGCCTCTGGGACAACACCGTCCAGAGTCTGCTGTGAAGGGGTCCTGTCCACCACACCCAGTGCTGTGGGTCCTGACTGGGTCTCAACTCCTGCCCGGCCTTCTCAGCTCAAAGTAGGCACGAACCATCTTCTCTAAATGCTCATGACTGGGTTGATGCCAAAATAATATAATGATAATAATCTTATTGACAGTAATTCAACCTCCAAATTTCACATCTTCCTTCAGTATTAGTTACTAGAATCCGCATTGAGCAGAATATTTCTCCGATCATCCCCCATTCACCATTCAGTTCACTGTCATCATTTTTGATGCTTAAGTCATTGAATTAGTATTTTATAATAAATATTCTCATTTAGACAGTTGTTGTTCTGTGTATTCCTTTGGAGTGGAGAACAGAGATCAATTAAATCGTAAGGTCACACTTTTGGATATTTGACCGATAACGTAAAAAATTATTGATTTTATGTCATTTTTCCTCTTCGGGGCTGGCGCTCCTGAAACGAGGGAAAAATCATTGAGATTCCACTACACCATATACCACTTAAGTTGGGGTTGAGAACATTATTCGTAACACCATTATGATGTTTTAATGACAGTTAATGTCAAATGTAATGTAATGTTAACACCAAAAGCTAAACATTTTTCCTCAAGTCCCCATGCATCATACACTCAGGGATAGGGTAAATCCAGAGAACCAGTTTCACTACGTTGTACATTGTATGATAAATAAAGTTTCTTATTCTCATTCTTGTAAGTTTGATAATTAGGCCTGCAATGACATATTTATGACAGGTTGTACTGTCTTGGTTAATGTCAAGTTGTCAGAACAAATGCCACAATTCGTCAAGCTAGATAAGTTACGCTTGTCTTGTGTTTCCTGTTTTACTTTGTCACTCACACTGCCTGCCCTCCTGTGTTACACCTGTGTGTCCTGCCCTGCCCTCCTGTGTTACACCTGTGTGTCCTGCCCTGCCCTCCTGTGTTACACCTGTGTGTCCTGCCCTGCCCTCCTGTGTTACACCTGTGTGTCCTGCCCTGCCCTCCTGTGTTACACCTGTGTGTCCTGCCCTGCCCTCCTGTGTTACACCTGTGTGTCCTGCCCTGCCCTCCTGTGTTACACCTGTGTGTCCTGCCCTGCCCTCCTGTGTTACACCTGTGTGTCCTGCCCTGCCCTCCTGTGTTACACCTGTGTGTCCTGCCCTGCCCTCCTGTGTTACACCTGTGTGTCCTGCCCTGCCCTCCTGTGTTACACCTGTGTGTCATTTCCTCCTCTCATGTAGAGTATTCGGTCTCTGTGTTCCCTTTCCTCTGTGCTAGTTCATCTTGTTCCCCTGTGACAGTGTTCCAGCCTTTTCCTGTGACTCATTTGCTGTGTCTCAATTCAGGGTCTGCATCCTTCGGAGGCTGCATTTGAAGGCCAATTACGTCACATCGCTGCGCGAAGGCTGTACCAATTTGAAGTCTCCTTCAAATGCAGCCCACAAATGTGGCCTTCTTTCCCTCTTTTTGGAGGATGCACTGCTACTATCCTTCATGGCCTCACATATCCCAAGATTCTTTGCACGCCTGAAAAAGAAGAAAGAAAGAGAGAAAATGGCGACATCGCGTGGCATAGATCGCTGCTGCAGTGTGGCTCTTCCCTATCTGTTCACATGAAGTTTGCCTTTGATAATTATAAACAAATGTGAGGAAGTGATTTTTCTTTACTCTAGCTGAAAGAGCTAAAAAGCAGGAGGGGTAAAGAGAGGGAGGGAGGGAGAGAAATAAATAGAAAGTGCACAGAAGAAAAACTGCCTTCACCTGTTTTGTGACATATTCTATAGATACAGACATTAAAACTGTAGTGAAACGCTGGTGTGATGTTGATATGACGGTCTACAGGTTTTTTCAGGTCTATTTTTGCCGAGAACCGTGTGCGTGTTGCAGTAAAAAATAGGTGACAAAGAAATCTCAAACAATTAAAGTGTCTCAAATCTGGGGCCGCATCCTTCAGAGCTGCATTTGAAGACCAAATGCGTCACAGCAGCGCAACAAGGCCGTCCCATTTCAAAGGCTCCTTCAAATGCAATTTTAGATGTGAGTATGGGGTTACAAGTCACTCTAATAGCTAATGATACAATTATCAAAAAAACACAAGGGACCCCAATACAGTCAAGGTTGCTAGGTGACAGGACCGGCGCTTCGTAGCACAAGGTTAAGGCCGGGGGGTGCTGATAATGTGTAGCCTATAGGAAATTCCCAGTAGACCAGATAGTCTCATTTAACAATGCTCAGTTTGGCCTTCATGGTCACAATACGAATGCATGCAGGCACTATGATAGAGTTTAATGCTAACACTGGACATGCGTGGGCTTGTGTTGCCATGGATATGCATAGTATATGCAATAAAGCATGGCAAACTGACCAAACTTCATCAAACACAGAGACGATAGAACATGTTGAATGCAACCAAACCTTTTCAAACATTCTGAAACAAACTCCGACAGCGTGGCACACCAAACAAGCACCTGTGTTTATCTTTGTCTGTTGTTCGGTTGTCGTGCCATGGGCTCAGGGGTAACGGTCATAAACACTCATGTTCAAGACGGTGTCATGTTATTGTCATGATGGTCACGTCAGTCTTATGCACATCCCTTCAAATAATGTGTTACTCAATTTTCTTTGGTGTAGGAAAGGGGAACACCAAAGGGCAATAAACACAACTATTTTTTTTGCTGTCCAATGATGTCTATAGGCAAGAATGGTAACAGCTGCTTTGTGAGTCTTTGTGAGCTTAATGTAATTAATTGTACAAATGCGGTTTCCTACACTACTTGCTTCCTCACTCTGTTGCATTTTGAAAAGATTCTGTGAAAGAAGGTTGTCGCAGAATTTGAGGGGGTTCATAGTCATGTGAATGTCTCTGAACAAAACCTGTGCATATTCACCTTCATGAAAATGCAGAATCAGGCTACTGGCCGCTGCACTTCCATAAGGACATGATCCCTGTTTGCCCTTTTCCCACCTTGCTGCAGGCATCATCGAGGCGGTTGCCAGAGACTTTTTCAATAGCAAAGTGACCATGACGGTTCTCAATCAGTCCGAAGAAGATGAGAGGACTGGAAAGAAGGAGCATGTTGTGTTTCTGGTCAAACAGACCAAACAAGCTCGCAGGACTAGAAATGAGAACCATTCCAGTCCTAGAGAGGTGGGTGTTTGTAGGTGAATGTGCATCACCAGTTTCTGTATACATATTATGCATGTTTCTGATTCCTGCTTTTTGTGAATTTCCCCAGGAGGCATTATTCAGAACGATGAGGGAAAGGTGTGTGTCTCTATCTGTGAAGAAGAGTGGCTGGGACCTGATCAGGGCTGTGGTTTCCACAGAAAAAGGTGAACTTATAGAAATCTATACCTAGAATTTCTTATTTTGACAGCCTGAGCTCACTGATTTTATCTAACAACCTTTGATGTAGATATGCTGCACAGAAGTAGAATCCAAATATAGAAACAGTCACATATCAAGAAATAGTTTAAGCATTTAATTTGTAATTAAAACCACAGGGAGTTTGGGTATGTGTGGTTTTTTATTTTTAAATTAATTTAGTAGAGAGGTAGGCTCACTGTCTCTCCCTGCGTCCAGTTTTTATGCTGAGCTAAGATAAGCTAACTAAACCTAAAGCTTTGTTTTGTCAGTTAATTTGAGCCCAGCCTGGAAATGGCAGACTTTGCCAGTTGCAAAACAACTAGATCTAGAGGGATGAATACAGAGTGAAAATACATTCAAAGGGTTTTGGTGCAACCGGAAGGTGTGATGTAGCGCAGCAATTACATTGAGTCAAGGACAGCCACAGAGCATCTGTTAACATCTTAATGAGCTGCCAAATGTCAGCAAAATAACTCTGAACAAGACTAGAACTGAGTCTGTTGAAGCAGATGCTGCGGCATAACCATAATACAACACAGCCAGATCCTGTCACCAGTTGTGTGTTAGATATGTGTTAAGGGTAGCCTCTCCAACACTAATGGAATTTGTGTGCTTGATTCACATTCCAGGCAGCCTCCAGTGCACCTTCTGTCCATGTTACCCGGACAAGCTGTGGATGGAAGAGACGACCTTCTGCAATGCTTTTCCCTTCCACATTGTCTTTGGTGAAGATGTAAGGTTCCATGTATATATTATATGCTTCAGCGTGAGCGTTTAGGACTATTTTTCATTCACAATCAAAGTCATTGGGACAGTATTTTTGGTTGGGCTCACACTCATGCTGTGAAATCCTGATCTGTTTCTGCTACCCATCTGTCTCTTTCTGTCTCTGGTCTTTGTCCTGGACCATCAGCTGAAGGTAAGGCAGACAGGGGTGAACATACAAAAGTTTGTTCCGGGTCTCCAGGCCAGCAATACTACGTTGGACCAATACTTCACCATTATACACCCACAGGTAAACGCAATCAATTTTTTAACTTAAAAAAAAAAAAAAATTATAAATATATATTAGCTGAACAGGGTCATAAGCAGCCCTTTCTGACCAAGTGTCCTTACACCAAGTGAGCGCTGCTGCAGAAATTAAATAAAAAAAAAAAAATATATCACAATCTCAATTCATACATCCATGTGATCTCATTTCTAAATGACTGCTATTCCCTTGCGCCTACTTCCCTATGCATTCAGGTCACGCTGCATTCAGGTGTGGATTTGCTTCACAAAAATCCCAGCTGCTGTATCAATCACTCTTACCTCATGTCAAGCAAAATATACTATTAATTCAAGATTCATACAAACAACTCAATCATCTCTCTCATTTCTTCTCCTCATTCATAGCGCTCCAGTGTCAGTCCTTGTTACCATAGAGTCCTGACACAGTGGGGCAAGCAGGGAGGCAGTCAGTAACGGATTAACCTACTAGAAGGAGTCAGCGCCAGTAGATTTTCATGCGCAAGAAAAAAAATTGACACATTGAGGAAAATCATGGTGGCGAGGGGGATCTTAACAGCTCTGTAGACAGCAAGATTTTTTTGCTTAAGTGTCTAAGAGTGCAATGTTCAAAATATAAGAATCCTGTACATTGTTACACCTTATCACATTTGGTGACGCATTTTAGCATTTTATACTTTTATTTTTGTAATTCATCCGAGAGAACACCATCAGCAACCAGTGGACAATCTGCCCTTGCTCTTCTCCTCCTGTCCTCTGTCAATCACATAAGTTCTGCAGAGAGAGAGATGCTCTTTGGTACAGTGGGGAGAACAAGTATTTGATACACTGCCAATTTTGCAGGTTTTCCCACTTACAAAGCATGTAGAAGTCTGTAATTTTTATCATAGGTACTCTTCAACTGTGAGTGATGGAATGTAAAACAAAAATCCAGAAAATCACATTGTATGATTTTTAAGTAATTAATTTGCATTTTATTGCATGACATAAGTATTTGGTACATCAGAAAAACAGAACTTAATATTTGGTACAGAAACCTTTGTTTGCAATTACAGAGATCAGACGTAGTTCTTGACCAGGTTTGCACACACTGCAGCAGAGATTTTGGCCCACTCCTCCATACAGATCTTCTCCAGATCCTTCAGGTTTCGGGGCTGTCGCTGGGCAAGACGGACTTTCAGCTCCCTCCAAATATTTTCTATTGGGTTCAGGTCTGGAGACTGGCTAGGCCACTCCAGGACCTTGAGATGCTTCTTACGGAGCCACTCCTTAGTTGCCCTGGCTATGTGTTTTGGGTCGTTGTCATGCTGGAAGACCCAGCCACGACCCATCTTCAATGCTCTTACTGAGGGAAGGAGGTTGTTGGCCAAGATCTGGTGATACATGGCCCCATCCATCCATCCATCCTCCCCTCAATACGGTGCAGTCTTCCTGTCCCCTTTGCAGAAAAGCATCCCCAAAGAATGATGTTTCCACCTCCATGCTTCACTGTTGGGATGGTTTTCTTGGGGTTGCACTCATCCTTCTTCTTCCTCCAAACATGGCGAGTGGAGTTCAGACCAAAAAGCTCTATTTTTGTCTCATCAGACCACATGACCTTCTCCCATTCCTCCTCTGGATCATCCAGATGGTCATTGGCAAACTTCAGACGGGCCTGGACATGCTCTGGCTTGAGCAGGGGGACCTTGCGTGCGCTACAGGATTTTAATCCATGATGGCATAGTGTGTTACTAACGGTTTTCTTTGAGACTGTGGTCCCAGCTCTCTTCAGGTCATTGACCAGGTCCTGCCGTGTAGTTCTGGGCTGATCCCTCACCTTCCTCATGATCATTGATCAAAGTGAGTTTTTAGGTGACTTTATAAAAAGTACTGCCGATGAAGGAAGCAGAAAACATTGCTAGTAGAGGGAGAAAGGAGAGAGGAACCAAAAGGCAAGGCAAGTGCATTAAGGTGGACAATTTAAGCAGTATCAGGCGATTATAATGACCGACAGAGTTTGTAGCCAAGTGAAAGTAGTAGTAAAAGTTGATTTTTGAGTCTCATTCTGGAGTCATCATATACTGGAGCACCATGACCATGCCACACATACACAAACAAACACAGATACAGACAGAAGAGCACAGAGACACAGGAGAAGTCGAACACAAGAAAATGAAAATGAACAGTAAAGGCACAGCTGTAACTGTGACAGAGGGTATTTGTCTTTTACTGACTTAATGCTGTGTTTCGATCAAAATTGGAGGCGGGATTTTCCAGGTTGAATTGTCCAACTTGTGACCTCCAACCATTCCAAGTGCATTCCAAGTGCTTGCCATGAAAAAACGTATGTTTCCTTGGCAAGGATACACAAAAGGGAACTTTCAGCAGTGCAGCCTCCTTCATACTGTATACACAAAGCAGAAAAGGAAAAATGAAGCATGATGTAACAGATGACCTTATACATCAGACCTGGCTGTGTACTACTAACATGTGCCAATCAGCGAACTGATCTTATGGCTGACATTTTTAAGATCTTACTCTTACAGCAGACTTTTCTGACCTTCCTTAAGACAACCACCATAGTCCTTGTACCTAAAAAGTCTGCTGTGTCGAGTGTTAATGACTACCGCCCTGTGGCACTGACCCCCATCCTGATAAAGGTTTTTGAGATACTGTTTCTCCAGCACAGCAACGACGACATCCCTGTCGGCCTGGATCCTCACTACTATGCATTCAGAACCAACAGCGGATGCCACTGCCCTCCACTCAGTCTTCACACACCTTGAAAATAACAACAGCTACATCAGAATGCTTTTCTTTTCTTTTCTTTTTTACTACAATGTCACCCATGAAGATGACTGGAAAACTGAGTACTACACTCTGTGCCTGGATATTTGACTTCTTCTCATGCAGACTGGGGGCCGAAAAGGGGGGAAAAGGGAGAAGGATTCTAGGGGCCCATGATTAAGAGGGGCCCAGAGATGCCCCTAATGAAATTATAATACTGACAAAAATAATATGACACTAAGTTATTAACTAACTTATAATCACTAATATATTTTATTATTTACAATGTACTGGTAACAATAACTTTATTATTTTTTTTTGGAAACATTAACGCCCCCCCTCTCTATTTACGTAAAATGGTTCAGTCCGACTGGATCAGCCGCAGCTCACCGATTGGTCACAGACAGCGCCACAGCGGCCGGTAAGGAGGCAGAGAAGGCAGGATGCCCCAGAAGTCAGGGAGCCAAAAACGAAAAGAAAAGAAACTAAGAGAGGAGAAAGAAGCCAAAGGTCGACAGTATGTCACCCAGTTTTCACAAAGCAAGTTTGGTTTGTTAGTGGTTCATGTGGTGGAAAGTTACGGAATATTAACTTTGTCCGTGGTCTATAAGCTAGCTCACTTTTCTCTCCATAACTCTGGATTTTTACATTTCACTGTCGTTTTAGTTAAATAATCAGTGCAGTCAAACGTTTAGCAAGCTGTTCATTTTCAATCAGTTGACATCCCCTCTGTCAAACTGATGCCTCCTTCCGAACACATACGTCAACAGATAGGCCTACGTCAAGTGCAGCAGCAGCAGCTGTCTGTCAGCCCCAAACTCCACCTGGCCCTGAACCAGCCCGGTGCCCCCACATGAGGAAGGAGGTCAGCAGCTGTGTGTGGAATTCATGATAATGACAAACTTTATCACAGTCTCAAGTGTCAGATAAGAACGAGAACAATACACACAAAAGATATGAAAGATTCATCTATTATTATGGGAAAGATAAATTGTTAATTAATTAATTAATTAATTAATTGTTGTGTCGTGTTGTTCTTTTTCACAAATATGGGAGTGATAGTCAAAAATACCATCAAAATGCATAGTTTTATGTAAAATAGCACTCAAAATTTTTGCCGGCCTCATGGCTGGCTGTATTGGGGGCCCAGTGAAAAATTCTTTTCATGGGGCCCAAACTCCATAGTGGCACCCTGCATGCAGACCCCAGAGAGTGCGGATTAGCAGTCACACTCCTCTACGTTAGTGCTCAACACTGGAGCCCTCGGAGCTGTGAGTTCAGCTCTCTCCTGTTCACACTGTACCCCGATGACACCACTCACGCAGAGTGGTGCACAGAGAATAATCTACTGCTCAACGTCAAGAAAAATAAGGAGCAGAATGTTGTTTTTAGGAAGAGGCAAAGACCCATGTCTTCTTTACTGGAGTTGAGCTGGAGCAGGTGAACCAGATCCATCACAGAGAACCTCTCATGGTCATCACACATGTCCATCCTGTTAAAAAAAGAAGAAGAACAAATATATACTTTCTTTGTAAGGCTAAATTCCAGAGCCAAATTATTGTAAACTTTTACAGGGGAGCAATAGAATGCATCCTGACTGAAAACATCACAAACCGGATGTTTGGGTGGTTTTAATCATCCGCTGCAGAGCCTTCCTGTCTTGGGCCACGCATGAAAAGACCCGGCGACAAGGACAGGTATTGGGGGCTGGCTCCGCCCAATGAGTCACCTGTGCCAGCCTCCTGCCCTGGACCTGTGTGGACCAGACTGAACCCTGAAGACAGACTAATGTACTAGTAATGGATATTAGAAGTTTCTTTTTTTTTTTTTTTTAAAAATGCTAGGTGTGGGTCATCAGAGTTTCAGAGAAGAAACGGGCTTTACAAAAAAAGTTAATTGTTCAGGGTTTCATTGTGCTCCCCCGTGAAAATGTAATGCCCACCCAGTACTATGCTTCTGCTGCCTGGTCTGTGCAGGAACCATGCCACTTTGTGATGTTTCCAGTCAGGATGATTTCTATTGCTTCTCTGTAAAAGTTGACCTGAATTTGACTCCAGAATTGAGCCTTCCTAAGTTTCCTTTGGTAATCGATCAAGTCGATATAGAGTGGTAATTTATAAATGTAAATACACTGAATTGCTTTTGCAACTTTAAGGAAAAGAGAGAATTATCATAGAGCATTATAAAGTACAGCAGAATACAGTGGTGAGCAGTAGTAAACATTAAACCAGTGTTGTGAAGCCTGTTTCTCTATCCTCCAGGTAACTTTTACCATCGAGAGCATCAGGAAATTCATCAACAGTCAATTTGTTCTGAAGAGCCACAAAGACAACCACACCACGCTCAAACTAAGAGGTGGGTTCAGAATCACAATACAACACACAAGCCCCATTGTTTTTTAAAACAAATTGTATATATATTGTATTATAAAAAAATATATCCTATCAAATCAGCATCATCTTTCTCCATAGTCAAAGTGCCTTTTGAGAGAAGCTTTTTAAAAAAGATCAGTAAGTCTCACCATATGAGGACTGAAACTTCCAAAATAAATGTCTCAATAGATAAATGAAATGCACAAAAATTGAAAAAGTTTAGACATTAATTCATTAAAAAAATGTAATATAAATTGATATATCTGCTTTACTTTGCCTTTGTATTTATTCAACTATTAACTATCAACTACTTTCCCATTTAATTTATGAATTTATCAATTTTAAAATGTATTTATGTATTTAATGTTTATTGATGCATTTATCTCTGTATTCTTCTCCCATTGCATTTTTCAACCGAATTATTTCTACAAAACTATTTATTCATGCATTTTTTCCTGTAACATGTCATCAATTTCTGCTTCATTATGCAAATGAGGGGGCTGTCAATCAATCAAAGTGTGTCATTGGGTCAACTTTTCAACCCTTGTTGATCAACATCAGAGTTGATTAAACATGCCAGGATTTGTCTGTTGATTTTCCAAACTAATATGAACTGAACTGAACAAAGTAAATAAATAGTGGAATTAATACAAAGATTAATAAATACAGGATCAAATTAAACTAAAATATCACATTTTTATCATATTTTTTTACATAACATTACTTACATAGCTTAATGCCTACATGTATTTAAAATATTATTACAACTTAAGAAGTTGTGGCCAGACAATAATTAAATTGTTGTCACAAGATATTTAAGTTTAGACCACAACTTCCTTCATACGAAAATTACATTTCCAGATTGTTGTGGGTTGTCAGGATTGACCGTGTTTATTATGCATTGAATACAATTGTACTTCCAATTTCCAGATTATTTGAGATTGTGCCTTTAGAGCATAAAAAGACAGCAACACCTACTGTGAATAAGTTTAAGTGGTTAAGTGCAATAAAATGTACTTTAAACTGATGACACTAACAAACACAAAACCTGGTTTAACAGCAAGAACACTTGTCAACTGTCAAGGGGGCAAAACAAACACTCCCAAACATACATTTTTCAGAAATCAGAATTGTTCTAATATTTTGTGAAAGAACCAATAGCCATCCCTTCAACATTGTTACAATATCAACATTAAGTATTTTTTCAAAAGTATCATGATATTTGATTCTGTCACCCACGCATATGAAGTGCTTTTAAGTAAATTTCAAAATATCAAGATATATGTGTATCTGGATACATCCTTAATATATCACAATATTATTTTAGGGCAGCCCTGGTTTCAACCAACTAAAGCTACATGAAAGTCTCACTGTGTAAAGCCAGCCCAAAGGTTGCGCTTAAACTGGCCCATCCTGACAAAAACAAACCTGGAAGACCAAAAACTGACCTAGTGCAGGACCATGACAACCAAGCGATCCAAATTAAATCAGAGTTTGGGGGAAGCTCAACATGGTGTGATAGAAGTAGCACACTGTGGCCTTATATCACAAAGGACACTAATGGGATCAAGTAAGTAAGCACACAAGAGCAGAGAAAATGAGATTCGGTTAAAAGTTATGCGTACTCAATGGCAGTGTTGGCAGTTCCATAATATCTAAACTGCATTCAATCCATTTGTTAACCTGTACTTATCTGTAGGTCAGATGTTGTGGATGGAGTCTCTTCGCTGTATGTTGTACCTGTGTTCTCCTAAGCTACGAAGCCTCCAGGAACTTAAAGACGTTGGCCTTCACCTGGCTGACCTGGCCCAGCACGACGTCACCAGAGACCTAGTTCTCCTAAACCAGCAACGTCTGGCTGAGATGGAGCTAACCAACCAGCTAGAGAGGAAAAAAGTAGGGAGCAATTTTTTGTTCATGTTGTCTTTTGCAACAATCTTGGACAAAATGGAAGCTCAGTTTATCTCCATAAAATAATTAGCTCAATGGAAATGATGGCATTTATTTAGTTCTACAATAAATTAGAATGTGTCACACTAATTTACAGCTGAGGCAAATATATGTTATCCTCAGAAACATGAAGAATTTACTTGGCATGACAATGCTAATTTTTTAACTCTGATTTGAATTTGAATTGAGTAATATGAAGTGTACTTCCTTAATTTGTGGTCACGTGACTCCTTTTGTTTGTGGTTACCTAGATACAGGGGGTGGCTCATTTTACCCAATGGCTCAAATTACTCTGTTCGTCCCCCCAGAGTCAGAACCTAAGAAATAAAATGAGATCAAGTATTAAATCTAACTGGCAATAGAACTATACAAACCGACAAAAGACTGAAATCTCGCACTTTTGATATCAGCACAAGTAGTGCTTCGACAATCAGGGATTTTTCTGACCTTGACATTTGCTTTGCCAGTCTGGGTGGCATGTTGGTGTCCAACACAGAGTGCATAGTGCACAGGTTGGAAGAAGCTGGTGGGAGGTTCATTCAAATGAGGCAGCACAATGCGATATGTAGGTATTTTGGTGGAAAATGGGTCTTCAAAATTAGGTCTTATAATTAAAACCTAAATAGCAGATGTTGTGCTCAAATATTCAGCTTTTAAAAAAAATAAAAAAAATTTGTATCTTTCTTATTATGTTTTTAAATGCACTATAAAGAACTTTTGAGTTGCCATGAAGCAGGCTTAATTCATTACTGATCCCCCTATATATGATCTACATAAGCAACCAAGGCCATTAGCGAGAGGATTGGCTATTTCTGCATAATTATTATCATAGTTATTATTAATACCTGTCACCACCTCGGATTCCAACTTGTCTGAGTTAGATAAATCATAATATTAAAACCATTTTTTGGCAGAGTGGTGACAGTGAATTGAGGGGTCGCACAGCCTGAGGAAAGAAGCTGTTCCCTTTTCTGGTGGTACAGTACACCACTAAAACAAAGCTTACCCTCATCATCTATCTGCCTGAGGCTGAGGTTCTGTGGTGAAGTGGGTTTAGTCACATTGCATAGGTTGTCATGCCTGACTATACTTGGCACGGCTGTTGCAGAGGTTTATTGATACGACAGGCTGAGAGTGTATATCTCTACACCCTCTGCTTTATATTCCACTTCCATACTGGACCATCTTTTATATTCCCTTTTGTCCATTGACAATTTACAAATCTGAGATTTGTAAAGTTATGTTTGAGCCTTTTCATAGACCTTGGAAAATCTAATTTGGTGTGTGTGTGTGTGTGTGTGTGTGTTTTTGTGTGTGTGTGTGTGTGTGTGTGTGTGTGTGTGTGTGTGTGTGTGTGTGTGTGTGTGTGTGTGTGTGTGTGTGTGTGCATGTGCGTGCGTGTGCACACCTGTCTGTAGGAGGAATTGAGAATCCTGTCCAAGCACCTAGAGGCTGAAAAAGAAAAGACAGAGACTCTTTTGTATGCCATGCTGCCACGCCACATAGCCAATCAGCTAAAAGATGGGAAGAGCGTAAAAGCAGGTCAGTGTATTGATCAATCCAGCTGTCTGTCACTGTATGTCTGTACATTCCTCTGTCACTGTGTCTGTCTTTTTCAGGGGACTTCGAGGTGTGCACTATTTTGTTCAGTGATGTGGTAACCTTCACAAACATCTGCGCTGCCTGTGAGCCCATCCATATTGTCCACATGCTCAACTCCATGTACTCCAAGTTTGACCGACTCACCAATATACATGACATCTACAAGGTATTTTGCACCTGTGATATTTGTCATCTCCACAGGAGGTTTAGGGGGAATATTGCTGTGGTTGAAATACATGTTTCTAGATGAGGTTATGGAAGGCTTCTATGTTCAAACAAGGAAGCTATTGGGCCCTATTTAAATGATTTATGTCACGTGGTCTTAAGTGCATTTAGGAAGTGTCCATCTCCCTTTTGCTACTTAAACAGCGGATAATCTGGGCACAAAGTTAGGCGCACAGCACAAGGGGTTGTATGGTATTTAGACTCTACATTAGTCATGGGTGTGTTTTGGGTGTAACATAAATTAAATGAGCAATCTGTGGCAAGACCAGGCACATTGCTATTAAACAGTAGCACTTGCCTTGACTACGGGGCAGTTATGTGGTCTTGGCTGCTGTACCCTCTGCCCCCATTATTTCATAATCATCTGTCCCATCAATAATTAAGTCTGAGTAGTACACAGAAATGATATGTGTTTTTAACATGAGCTTGTCACCATCAGGAACAGTGGATACATTTAATTGATTATATAAACTCCAGACTCTTTAACTGAATCGGATAGTATTTCATAATAATTAATGTTAAAATACTATCCGGTAGATGGCTGTGATTGCATTAAAAGGTTAAAGATATGTCATAACCTGTTTAATAAACATATGTAACTCCTAAAATTTGACATCGCTCAGTAAAATATTGTTTGAATTACTTTTGGTGGTTATTGCTTCCCTAAAGGTTGAGACTATTGGTGATGCATACATGGTGGTGGGTGGCGTTCCAGTCCCTACAGAAACACATGCTGTCAGAGTGGCCAATTTCGCTTTAGGTATGAGGGTAGCAGCAAGGGAGGTAACCAACCCTGTCACAGGCAAACCCATACAGGTAAGAATTTCCTACATGAACTACATGTTAATGCTTACACTTACTACTTCATATCTTGTCCATTTACATCATGACCAAGGTGCTTTCTGTGCAGTGCCTATAGAAGGATTTCTACTGATGGAGTAACTGAAAATCAAGCTGAAAAAAAAGTGGTGAATTTTAGTCTGTCGCACCAGTGAACACTTTTAGAGTAGTATGTAGTTGGATGTAGTCAGTAGTGTGCTGCGTTGCACCTGCAAACACCCCCAACAATGACATTAAGGTGTGCTGACCACATGCTAATGTGTCACTTTGGCAGGATCATAGCTTATACAGCAATACAGCAATTACAACTAATTCACCTGCAGAAATGTGGTCAGTTTTCATTAATGTAAACCAGCTATGAGTCACAGGAAGAAAATCATAGATGTACTGTTCAAAGATTTACACTGCAATTTTAATGAAAAATAGTGCATTTAACATGTATTAAAGGAGACTGTAAGGAGAAACAGATGGTATGTAGGATCAAAATGTTCTGACATATAGACATGACATATTTATCTTAAAAGAGTAGATCTTAGATATATAATTCTAACACACTGTTTATTGTTTCCAATAACAAATTCTGTTGTAAGCCGTTAGTGATATGGTCGACTGAACATGGAAATCTGAAATGTGAAACCTAAAACCCTGTCCCTTTGAATCACATGTGTGGGCACTGTACATATATTGGGCTGCAGTTTGGCTTTAGTTCAGTTTAGTTTAGAACAGAATCTTATTTTTGATACAATGAAATAAAATCAGCAGCAACATCTCTTTCCATGATTTGTTTCCTTACTATTCAAAGACCCGGCACAGATTTTAATGGAACTAGTTCAGCCAAAGTGATTGTCCCTAATAAAACTGTTGACAGTGAATTCCAGCCCCTACTCTCTGTGCTCATTAAGTAGTGAGTGCTAAGTTAGTAAGTAGACTATCTGTGTGATTACTATGCTACAGCAGATGTACATAGTAAGAACAAATCAATGGAGTACTTTGCTGAGATTAACTCTACAACCTTATGAGCATCCATACGCTTCCTGCCACGAGAACAGAGCCTGCACAAAAGCTAAAGTTTATGACATGATATAGACCACTATTGTGTTAGTGCACTCCAGCCAGCATGTATGTGCTGACATGGTGCTTATGTTTCAGATCCGAGTGGGTCTCCATACCGGCCCAGTGTTAGCTGGGGTGGTGGGGGAGAAGATGCCTCGCTACTGCCTGTTTGGAGACACTGTTAACACAGCCTCAAGGATGGAGAGTCATGGACTCCCTGACCATATTCACCTCAGCCCTTCAACATACAGGTGTGTATGCATGTATCTCACCCCAAGCCAACTGTTGTGACCTACAACAGATTCAGGGACTCTTATCGAGACAAGCATAGATGTGACTTCTGTTGTCCTGATACAATTCCCAGATACAAAATTATCTATCTACTGATGGTATCTGATAATAAAGACCGGTACTCTGCTTTGCTCTCACCAAATTTAAAATCTCTCTGATTGAGTATTGGACTTCTATTCCTGAAGGTGTCCACGTCTGTTTCATCTTCAGAAGCAGAGCATCTTCAAGATGTCTGTTATTTAGCAGCCACAATAAGTGTTATTTTGTTAAAGCTGTGGTTGGTAAGACTGTAGGAAACAGCAAAAGCAAGCCAAATTTAGTATCCAACTGAAAAAATCCCACTTCTTCTCTGTGTGCACCATAACTGTGCAAGATGCAGTCATGAAACTTGACGGATGTGTAGTTGAGATTAAAATGGAGGTGAGTTTGAATTTGAAGATAGGTGTGGTCTGACCCATGATTACTGAGACCTCGTTGGTCAAAGTGTTAATGGCCATCGTGGCTGGTGTGTTCCCATCACAAGATGTTGTATATGGTATCATTGTAATCCTTGACCATCATAACATAGGGGTATACATCACATTTTCTGTGTTATCATGTTTGATTCAGGAGATATGATGAAAAAACCATAAATCAATTATGGCGGAAAGTAAAATTGGCATCATGGCCACCACATGGCGTTTTTGCATTGGGTCCATCTCTCAAACTGTTAAGGGCCCCAAACTGTACAACTGTACAAAGTTTAATGCTTTAATGAAAAAGTGATTAATATGCGTTTGCATGTAAGCAGACACACGCATACATACTAACTGAAAATACTGTATGTTTCTGTGAGCATGGGGCTAGTTAGGCCTGGACGATATAATGATAGCAATACAGTATGTGTCGGCGATAGATGTCATCGATAGCAATAAGAAAATAGTTTGATGAAATGTTTCTGCGTATGCATTAAATGCAATCCAATCAAAAGCACACTATGTGCTTCAGCTCATAAACAGCCGGTCATACCCACTGATAACGGAGCGTGCTAAGAGTGACACGCAAACAGCCAATCATTTAACAGTAGTTGTTCAATTGCACCATCGGCATGTGACTGACAACAGCTGTAGAACGTGTAGTGAGGTGTAATTATGGATCCCCCCGCAGTTCTGCTAGCCCTACTCCGCCTATAAAACTGTCATACTGTAGCTCTGGTACGATCTGCTTTTCTTCCTCTCTGATTAGGCGAGCCAGCAGCCCTACCAGTAAACGCACCAACCCCTTGATTGGCTTGATGGTTAAATTCAATATTTTAATTCAACCTTTTTGGCTTGGTCACTAAACATGATAAAAATAGAGCAGGTCATTAAAATTAATAATTACCGGTACTATCAATATTGACAGATGTGAGACTTCACTATCATGATAGATTTTTAAGCCATATCGCCCACACCTAGCTAGAATACAGTGCCAGTTATATTTTATTATGTATTTTATTACCAGAACTTAACTTGCTTCCCTTCTGTGTTTCCTGCATGCCCCCTCGCAACCCATCTCCTCTTCAGTGAGTTGAACGATGCAGAGTTCAACATACAAAAGCGTGGACAGATTGAGGTGAAGGGTAAAGGCCAGATGACCACTTATTTCCTTTTGGGGAACCTGTTGGTGTCAGAAGATAGCATCATGGGAAGAGATGTTGGAAAGACCTGTCTTCACAGGGAGGACTCTCAATACCAGAGCAAAAAAGGTAATGAACCAAATGATGAAAATGATTAAAAGGGTAAAGTTGGTTGGCATGGTGGTATAGACAGTAGAATATAAAAGTATAATATATGCTTAGGAACCTCCAGAACTGACAGTCTCAGCAGACATGCTGGTACTTGAGTATGGCATGCCTTCCTTGCAGGATCCAATACTGACAGCATAACTCTGCCAGTGCCCTTTCTGACTCAGGGTGATGGAGCTTGCAGTTGAACTCTTGGATCAGTAGCTTAGCAATGTGTAGCCCAGTGTCCAAGACGATGGAATAACCAACACCAAGTGTTCAGGGTAATGCAAAGGACCCCCAGCTTGGATTAGTTATGTGCCCTTGTCAGGGAGCCAATTCACCTGTCAGCCAGGAGCGGTCGGTTTAATGTGACGGCCTTCAATTTATCAGGAAATTAATCCATTTTGGCCTTCACCAAAAATAGCTTATACGGAGGCGATTTATGTTACGAAGATGGAAGTAGGCAGTGCGGGTGGTGATGTTGATATGGGATTTGAAGGAGAGTGAGCCATCGAGGATGACACCCAGACTCTTCACCTGGGGGGAGGGGGAAACTATGGAGCTGTCAATTGAGAGGGAAAAACGGTCAACTTTGAGTAGAGTGGATTTAGTACCAGCTAAAAGGATTTCTGTTTTATCACTGTTAAGTTTGAGGAAGTTTGAGGTGAACCAGGTTTGTAGCTCAGAAAGGCAATCTGTCAGGGATGAGGGAGGGAGGATGGAGTTGGGTTTGGTGGAGAGGTACAGCTGGGTGTCATCCGCGTAGCAGTGAAAAAGAATATTAAATTTACGGAAAATAAGGCCAAGGGGAAGGAGGTAAGTAATGAAAAGGAGGGGACCCAGGACAGAGCCCTGGGGGACACCAGAAGAGACAGGGGAGGGTTGGGAATGGAAGGATTTGAGTTGGATGAACTGAGTGCGGTCTGAGAGATAGGAGTGGAACCAGTCAAGGGGGATGCCAGTGATGCCGATGGAGGATAATCTATTGAGGAGGATGATATGGGAAATTGTATCAAAGGCTGCACTCAGGTCAAGGAGGATGATGATGGAGAGTAAACCAGAATCAGCTGCAATAAGAAGGTCGTTGGTGATTTTCAGAAGGGCCATTTCAGTGCTATGACGGGGACGGAAACCAGATTGGAACTGTTCATATAGACTATGTTGAGGTAGATGGGAATGGAGTTGAGAAGCAACGATTTTCTCAAGTATTTTGGAGATGAAAGATTATTATAGGTTATTAAAGTTGTTGGGATCTGAACCAGGTTTTTTGAGGATTGGGGAGACAGCAGCAGTTTTGAAGGGTGAGGGAACTGAACCAGTAGTGGGAGAGGAGTGGATGATGGCAGCAATAAGAGGGAGCAGTGAGGGGAGGCAGGATATGACCAGGGCAGTAGGGAGGGGATCTAACTGGCATGTGGATGGTTTTGATTTACAGATCAGATCAGAGATAGCAGAGGGATCAGGGAGATGGAAAGAGGAAAATGGCAGACTGTAGGGGAGAGGTTCAGAGGAGGGGGGGAGATGAGGGAGTGGGGCTCAAGTGCTGGTGGATTTTTTCAACTTTCTGATTAAAAAACAGAAGGAGGGAGTCACATGTGTCCGAAGAGTACAGGTGGGGGGGTAGGAGATCTGGGGGTTGAAGGATTTTGTTGAGGAGTGAAAATAGTGCCTTGGAGTTGCCATGGTTGGAACAGATGAGACTGGAATAATGAGTGGATTTGGCTGAAGCGATAGAGTCCTTATACTGTAAGATATGATTTTTGTACATGTCATGGTGGACAGTGAGACCAGTCTTTTTATGGAGACGCTCAAGTTGACATCCTTTGGACTTGATGGAGCGGAGTTCAGGGATGAACCAAGGGGCAGAATGGGAGAACGAGACAGACCGAGTTTTAACAGGAGCGAGGGAGTTGAGAATGGTAGAGAGAGAGTTATTGTAGTGGAGAACCAGTTCATCAGGGGAAGAAGAGTAGTCCGAGTCCGGTATAGATGCGATGGTGGAGGAGAGGGTGTGAAGATTTATGGCCTTGATATTACGGAATGAGATGAGACGTGGTGGCTTGGTCATAGAGAGGCGGAGTGTGACATTAAATGAAAGGAGGAAGTGGTCAGTGATGGGGAGTTGATCAGCTGTGCAGTTGGAGGGAGTGAGACCAGAGCAACATATTATGTCCAGAGTATGTCCTTTAATATGGGTAGGGAAGTCGGTGAAGATGTGGTAACCAGAGCTCTCAAGGCGGGATGAGAAGTCACAGGTGAGGGGGAGAGTGGTGTTGTCCAGGTGGATATTGAAATCGCCCAGCAGAATCACATTAGGGGAAAGAGTGGAAAGATGGGCGAGTAGAGCAGCAATGTCATTTAGAAACTCAGAGTGGGGCCTAGGTGGACGGTAAACAGTGGCCACAATGGTGGGAGTAGGACCAGGCAGTTTACAGGCAATGCACTCAAATGAGCTGGATGCAGGGACAGAGACAGGAATCACTTTCCACTTCTCGCGATGAATTATCGCAAGACCTCCGCCACGACCTCAGCCACGGGGTTGCGAGATGTAAACAAACCCAGGAGGGGTAGCGTCGTTAAGTTGCGAAAAAGTCATTAGGCTGCTGCCACGTCTCTGTCAAACAGAAAAAGTTGAGCTTACGGTCGGTGAGGTAGTCCTGGACGAGATGGCCTTTGCTTGTGAGTGAGCGGATGTTCAGAAGCCCGAAGTTGACGGTGGAGTTGTCGTTCTGGACAGTAGTGCTAGCCGACCTGGGTAGGCTGGCTAGCAAGCTGGGGTCAACCCGGCTGGGGTCAACCCGGCGGCGGCCGGTGTTTCTCGGAGGATGACGAGTGGAGGACCAGAAGGATTTTATTGGTTTGGAGTTGTCAATATGGAAGTTCCGGCGGGAGCCACGGTGGATGTATTTTCGGCGGGGCAGGAGAGTGTCATCCCGAGGGTGCAGCACCGCAGGTGGGGGCTCAGACAGGTGGGAAAGAAGCCGGAGGAGCTCGGCAGCGGAGTACTGGAGAAAACCAGCCACGGGTCGGTGGAGTATCGACAATGTAATCCAGGCAAGTGCCGACCAAAAGAGAAACTTGGCGGACAACATTTTTAACCGAGAAGCCAGGTGAGCTTACTAAACACAATAAAACAATAAAAACAGCCGGTGAGTAGCGGCAGCAAGATGCGGCAGCGTGCACTCTGACCGGAAGCATCAAATAGTAGCCAGAGAAGCACAGTGGTGGAGTCTGACCAGAGGAAGACACGCTCAGTGTGAGTTCAGTTTGGAGGACACCACTGAGAGCTGCAATCAGTTCCAGGCGAGACATCGACAGGTGCTTTTTTGATGCCACTCAGGACCTGGCAAGCAATAAGCATGAAGGCGAATATGGCCTTGGCTGGAGTGTAGGGTTGAGGAAGCTCTAAGGGAAGGGAGTTAGGGACTTCTTCTTGCCATTGATCCCGCAAGGTCTGAGTTTTGTCAAGCCAATGTCTTGTTTCCACAAGTTCTGAATAAGAACCTTCGCCCTGGTGGTGAATGGCATGATGTAGCCTATCAGGTCATACTGGCCTGCCAATGTTCTAATGTTCTGTGCTTGTACCCCAGTGTGTCACTGAAACAGTTCCCCTGCAGGCCCAGCGCTCTTGAAGCTTGCTGCTGCCCTTATACAGCCAAAGCTCAATGCTCGCTGATCTGGCCTTGGGAGGACGATTCTCAGTGACTGAGGGGAGGTTTTCGTCAAAACCACTATCGAAGGGTAGCTTTCAACAAGCCATCAACTAGGTCTTTGGCTTCTTCTACGGGACACGTGCTGTATAGGCAGTTGTCAATGTAGAACGACTGTCATACCATGTCTTTCAGGATGGCCTGGTAACCCCTGTTGTCCTGGATACGACGCTGAAGGGCACAGATTGTACAACAGGGGCTGCAGGCTGTTCCAAAAGGCAACACCTGCCATTCATAGATGTTTGGCTCTTGCTCCCTCTGCACTAGCTGGTTGGTGGGCAGCAGGCGGATCTGGTAAAAAAAAAAAGGCCCTTTATGTCTCCACTCACTGCAACTGAGTGCTGTTGGAACCTGGGGAGAACTCCAAGCATGGATGGTCCTAAAGCAGGTCCAGGCAGGAGTAGTTCATTCAACGACTGCCCTTGGTATTGGCATGAACAGTTGAAGACGATCCTGTCTGTGCTGTTATGATGGACCATATGGTGGGGAATAAATCATGACTTGGTGGATTGTTCTGCTCAGTCAGATGGGATCTTAGCGACATATCCCACCTGCTCTATCTTCCATATCTCTGCACAATATGACTCTGTTTTCTTAGGGTCTCTGGCCATTTGGTGTTCTGTCCTGAAAAGATTAGGCGACACCACTTCTTTGGGAGCATGAAAAGCATTGTTGTGAGCATTGTTTCAGGTGTGTGCCAGAGGATGGGTGTAGTGTAGCACAGGATGCCATTAACATGTACTCGGGCAGTTGCTGTCAGAAGAGAGGGCTTGCTGGTTCTGCTTGGAATGGGTGAGAAGCACTCACCTCCATAGAGGCACTGTAGGGAAGTGTGTCCAACTGCCAGAGGCACTTGACATTTTGGAAGAGCTTGTCACATGGTGCTGTGTACAGGTGTAGGCATTGTTGCTTGGACACTATGGCTTGAGTGATGGATGCTGGGCCCTGAAGTGACTAACCTAGTTTAGTGCACACAGCAACAGGGCTACCTGATGGTCCAGTGCACATTGAATCAGTGTTAGCAAATGTGACATGTCAGACTGAGTTAGAAGCAATGGCTGGGCATGGACCATCACAGGTAAGGGGCGCTCTTTCAGTTGGCTGTATTGTCCTTTGTAGCGCAGCCACTGGGTAGGAGAAGTCAAAGGCACAAGCTATCCACTGATACCTCTCCATAGACATGTGAAGTGAGGACACTTCAAAGGTGACTGACAAGGCAACAAGCAGTGTGACTCTCTGGTGGACAGTCCGCAAGGGGAGGGTCTCTCAATGTCTGGTGAGGTTCAGCTGCGGTGGATCTGAACTTTGTTCGGATCCACCATCCAGTACAACATAAGACTCCATTGTGAGGTTGTCCTTTGGAGAGTGCTTAGGACACTCTAGATCGATCCTACAAAGACGTAGGGTGACCATGTGAACAGAGCGCTGGACGTCTTGAACACACATGCAGAATGGTAAGGTATATTTCCTTACAAACTCTGCAAGGAAGGGTGCAGCTGTCCACAGCATGGCCCAGCATCTTTTAATTTACATTTTCATCTATATTTAGGGCATTTAGCAGACACAGTCCAAAGCGACTTACAGTAATTCATACATACACTGATGGCGGTGTTCCGATAACAAGACGCTGGCTCTACCTGCTAAGCCATAGCTGGCACCTACCCTCTTTAATCCATTTGAAAATCTGGCTGTTGGTCAACTTCTTGAACTCTCCACAGGAGTTGAGGTGGGGCTCCTTATTGTCACAATATGAGCAGTAGGGGTTCCAACAGATACATGTCCGCTGCGTTCCGGTTCCGATCCGGTTTTGGTCCGCCGTCCGGCAACCACCACCATTTGCGCTTTGAGTTGCCACAGCGCAGCACTGCCAGACAGTTGGTGTCACGAGATTGAGGAGTTCCCGCGATAATTACATAATCACTTGCAACCACAGTTATATGTATGTGTTTTAAACACAACAACGCAAAGTGTTCCCGACCAAAGGATTAGTAGAAGAGCTTGTATTTGTCTCTTTTTTTTAGATTTTTGTGCTGGCGTCAACACGGAGTATTTTATTTTGAAAAGTAACCGGATGTTATGTTGTTGTTTTGGTGTGTTACTTACTGTCTGCTCTGTGCTAAATTCGGCTGAATTGCTGTGTCGTGCTCTGGTATCTGCCAGAAATAGAAGTCCTGAGTATCTGCTCCAGAGGGCTCCGGACTGCCAGAGCAGATACGCAGCAGACCTGGTGGAAGTTAACACATAGACTAGAGTGAAAACCTATCAGCTCCACTGCCATGGTGGAGCCATAGCGCAGCAGACACGTATCTGGTGGAATTGCCGAGTTAGGTTTAGCTATGTATTTGGCAGGTGTTGGCTCTTTTGGATTTAACAAGTCTTCTTTTGTGGGGAAGACTGATGCTGACCTGTCCATAGGATAAGCAGTGCGTTGGTCCCTCCTGGCTGGCTTGGATACTTCACCCTGGTACAAAGAAGCTGCTCTACCAGAGATACGCTTGGCTTGTGATTTGACCTGCAACTGTGAAACGGTCCACATGTGAGCTGCAACGGAGCTCATAACCATTCGGGCCTTTCGAGGTTCCTCAGTATCCCTATCAAGGACTGGCCTGATAGAGCAAAGGCATCAAAAGCATTGGCTTCACCAAACTTATACATATATGCCTTTGCAAGTTGTAGTGCGCTGGGAAGTTTGAGGTGGTCTACTATCAGCTTGAATTTGTAATGATGAATGAAATAGAGCAAAGTCACTCTCACATCTACTAACAAACACTTGAGATTAAGCCTTTTTTTCTCATTTCAAATAAAAAATATATATATATATTTTTTGCTTTTTAAATGTTGGAGGGTGTCCAAATATTTCTTAATGCGCATATATACACGTGTATAGCATGTGAGTGCACTGAGCTGTTGTCTGTGCATTTGCAGTTTAAGCATGATTTTATTGCAGATAGGTATATTCCTAATGCTTCAATGTTAACAAAATATTAATTAATAACAATTAATCAATTAATTCATAGTAGTTAATCCATAATTAATTTCCACAGACTTCCAAATGTGGGCTGCCAACAGAAAATCAAATAGGGGCCCCCAAGGGCAAAACTACTGTTGTCTTGAAATTGGCAGCCATGTGGGATTCATGTGGATTTGCCCTTGCTTACACTGCTCAACAGTAAACTCACAGCTACCCACAGTGGGCTCTGCACGGGCAGTGTTACCTGGTCTGTGTAAAATCATGTTTTTGCTGTGTATGCAATGTATTCATTGAAATAGGGACTGAGAAACCCCTGTTAGGCTACTTGACAACTTGTGACTTAAAAATGATCACTATGAACACCCATTATCTCAAATCCCTGTTATGGTTTACTAATGATTTGGGGCTTTCTTTTTGTGTTGAGAAAGACTGGAGGCTTCTGGATTTAAACTCAGCAGAAGAGTGACATCTGCTGGAGAGGAGCAGCCCTTCAAGACTGAAGACAAAGCCCTCACTAGTTTCTTGTAAAATACATATCATATGTGAGAAATAAGAACAAGAAGCCTGTATATTAGTTATTGAAATCGGTAATATTCAGAAATGCGCTAAATGAATACATTGTTGTGTATTACACCAGAAAATCAACTGACGTCTATGTGGTCCAGATAACCCATAAATAAATTGTGTTTTTATTGAAATTAAATATTAATGTGATTTATCAGTGTAATTTTAATCAGATGCATTGTAGTGATTTGATTTGATGATTGATATTCAAAATAATATTGTATTTTCTCATTTTTTGGTTAAGGGGAAAGGGGAAAGACATGGTTGTCTTCCCCTGTTGTAGTACACATCGCTACTTTCTAAAGTATTTCCCTGTTGTTATTCTACCACTGTGAGGATTACTGGAGTATACTGTTTAGCAGCAAAACTTTCTAAACTGTCAAAGTGCATAAAACAATTTCTACTGTAGCAGTGATGTTAAAAGCTTTGAACTTCATTGTTATCCTGACATCAATATTCATTTTAAAGATTGAACTTGAAGTTCAACTTAGCTTTGTCTCGATTATAACAATCTCCAGACATAGCTCACTGCACCTGACCAGCAGCTCAAGGCAGTAACCACCATCCAACACCTGGTTGGAGCGATGGGGGTAAACTAAACTACTGAGAAAAGAATTGGCATCTACCCTAGTTTCATATGCCAGACGGTCCTATCTCCATGGTACATAGCCCCCAAAGGGTCATAGGACTACTTTTGAATCACCTCGCAATATATTTTGCTTTCCTTGCAATCATTTTTGCATTTCCTCACAAAACGTTGCATTTCCTTGAAAAACGTTTTGCATTACCTCACAGTACTTTTTTCTGTTCTTTCTGAGCTGCAATATTATGGATCAAACACACCCACCTCTTTGGCCTCTCTCCTCGTCTTCTGCTGCTCTTTCTGGGGTCACACATCCACCAGAGAGTCTCTTCACAATAAGTGTGTCTCTGGGCTTGTTACGTAGAGTGTACAGGCTGGCTTAACACTGCAGCCAGCTGCCCTGCCTGCTCCACTACCCAGGCTGTCTCTACCTAACAAGCCCAGAGACACTGCAACTGCAACAGCCTAAATCTCTGTGTGCTTACCAGTGTGGCAACTAAGGTGATAATCCGGTTAGGAAATGATAAAGCATCAGTAAGATGAGATTTTTCATGTCCCTCCTGGGCTAAATGCCTTATTTAATTAATACTTTCTAAAGCTAAACGTGAATTGTATCTAGTATGTACAAGATTATTGTAGAAATTACATGTCTGTCAGTGGATGTGATCAAAGTCTGGATGTTGTCTTAAAGAACTGGCAGGAGTCGATTAACATTCAATTAACATTTTTAAATGTAGACCTTTCATCACAAAATAATAACCAGCAAATGATCAATTTACATCTATCCATAGATTGTACTTGACTCTTGAGAAACGCTTCCAACTGTTCCACACCCATTTTCACATTATGTAATAAGAATGAATTTGGAACATATATACATATAATGTGGGACTGCCCAGATGTCAATCATCTGTTGTCTTGAGTTGCAGAGCTGCACATGCGCTATTTGATGTAACCAGAGCTAGTAGCCTATTCCTTGTTTCCTTAATGTTTTACTTTTTGGTTTACTTCAGGTTGTTGATGATTGTCATATTATTCAATGATAAAAACAATAGCTTGTATAGTTAGGCTAAACTGATCAGTGTCAAGTATTACAGATGTATGTAAAGGCTCATGATTTGTTGTCAAACTCAACCTAACTTACAGTATTGGAAATGAAAATATCTGATCACCAAAAAAACTTCATCATGAGGTATTCTTTATTCGACACAAGCTCCAATACAATGTTTTAAAACAGTGAGTGAAAGAGTTTCCGTATCATACGCTTGTTACTAGTTATGACTGTATTTGACACGGTTGAGAAAGAACGAAAATGGCTAACTGTTGTGTATTTGGTAGATGTATTGACATGAAAAGACTTTGGAGTTTATGACATGGAGGAGTAGTAGATGACAGAACAACAAAACAGTGAGTACATGGTTTATTAAACTTTTAAAATTTCCCTTTCCTTTAGAGCCTGACAAAGACCCTGATGTGAGAGCTGGGACCCTGCAGAAAGACACACCCTCAAATGGAGCCATTGCCCAGAACCCCAGCTCCTTAGACACAATCAGTCCCTTTGCCTGGGACATCACCCCACCATATGAGACCAATAAGAACAGCTACAACAAACCTGAAAACAAATTCAACAGCAATCTTTGTGTCTTACTCTGACCACCTTAGCCTCCTCAGTGATCAACTGTTCTAGTTTCTGCCAGCTTAGAGGTGTGTGAGCTCAACAAGGAGAGTAGGCAAGACAACAGTGAGAATACCATCTAGTTAGGTGTCTCAATTAGTTAGCTTAATGACAAGGACAACTCTACTCAACCACACTGACACTATGTTACAAAGCATCTCAGTCCACACAACAAAGAAGATTTGTTATTACCCAATTATCTCTAAATCCGTTCCAGACACGAACTGAGACATTTCTGATATTAGTATTGTGCTGGCACACAATGGCTCAGGAAATAATAATATACCACCATTGGAGCTTGTCCAAATATTTCTTAATGCGCATATATACACATGTATAGCATGAGTGCACTGAGCAGTTGTCTGAGCATATACCAGTGATATGTGCAGATTGAGATTGCAAATATACCCTCCCTCCATGTTGTTAATGCATTATTCTCACGAACAAAATTCCATCTGCACAGACCATAAACTGCACACTGAGGCGCTTCCTAATCTACAAACATTTTGCAACATAGAGCATTAGCTTAAAGCCTTTAGGGCTGAGTCTGCAGTAGGTAAAATGTATTTGTGATTGTATCCATTCGTCATGAGTTGCTATTATAAATAACTATATTTTTATAATAGTATTATTACATTTTTAATGATTGTCATTGGGTTTAAAAGGGTACAGATTCCAAATTATCCCATGTGACCCCCCTCCTCCGTGACCTCCACTGGCTTCCTGTTGCGGCCCGCATCCGATTCAAGACGATGGTGCTGGTCTTCAAGGCCGTCAACGGAACTGCACCCGTCTACCTCCAAACACTGGTCAGACAACACGCCCCAGCACGAGCACTTCGCTCTACTACATCAGCTGGCCGGCTGGTACTTGTGGACCTTTGAGTATTTTGATGAATATGTTCTTTTCTTTTTGCCTGCCCTACACATTCCAGGTTACCAGCTTCAAAGTTTGTGTGATTATGTGACATTAAACCTTCATGTTGAAATAAAAAACATATATATGACTGTGGGCAAATTCCAGACTGGAGCATAAATATTTATTTCTTGGTGTAGTGGTATGAGGAGGTTTAGTTTTTAGTTAATGCTGGAGAAGACCCTGGCGGTGATTCACAGGTTGTCTGTATCATTGGATGTGTCAGTTTTCTTAGCCTTGTTTGGGTTGCTGGAGCCGTGTTGTGGTAAGCCATCTGTTTCCAGGTTTATGGGTCTGTGGTGATGCTGATCGATGAAGGCTTCTAGGTCTGTTATTTCTTCCACTTTAAGGTTGCTTTGATCTGCGCTGCAGTTGAGATGATCCATCGTCTCATCTAGTCACATTGGTGTGAAATGGCAGGTTTTCAGAATGTTGCTGACCGTTAGTTTGCAAGTCATTTGGCATTCAAGTGGAGAGGAGCTGTAGAAGTTCCTAAAAATGTTTTCTCATATTTTTACTTGTACTCCCTCAAGTTTCGCTCCTTATACATAATTTTTTCATCAAAAAACAAAGCAATCAGACACACAATTTGCTCTTTGGCCTTCTAAATGACAGGAATACCATCCAATGTTATATATTGAATCTGGTGTAATTTGAGAGTAGGACCTCCAGAGTAAAACAGAAACAACTCTACTACAAAATTTGTTGAATTTGCTGTGTTTTCCACATTTTTTACACCTAAAACAATTAAGTGTATCATTGCGTTCAGCAGGGTCTACTGTCTCACAGTATCCTAACTCAGGTGAAAGAAGTTGTTGTCTTGTAGGTAGAAGCAGGAGTATAATAGGTACGTCTCAGTTAAAAACTCTTTTGGAATAACGAATGGAGTCACACCGCAGTTACCATCACAATTCACAATGGCAACCTTTGATCACAGCTGGGCACATTTAAAGAAATGGGGTCATTGTAAAAAAACACCTCATGAAGGCCATGGAGGCTATTTAACTTTTTTTTTTGCCATAACTGAGTTATATATTTTGGAAAATTTCTCTTGGACCAAACATCATAACACAGAAAAGGTGATGTGTTCCCCTAAATCTTGATGGTTAAGGATTACAATGATCCCTCATCATATGCTTGTAACGGATGTGTAGTAGGACGATGAAGGACGATGACTCAAAGCACTGTTTTGCTGCATTTATTTGCTCCTGCAGATGACATATAAAAATTATTAATTGTCTTCAGGTATGCTGTCGTGCACATCTGCTCCCTCAGCAACGCAAACACCGCTGTCAGCTTACAATTTTACAGTGAGACATTTTATCTGCAGTCAATTTCAACCATGAAAACGAACACACAGAGGAGGGGAAACAACGCCACCTGGTGGCGAAAGAAACACACTGCGTGGGGTGTCGTGACCAAACATAAAACACAAAATTAATAATTTAACAAATGAAAACATACCTGCACATGACATATAAAAATTATGAATTGTCTTCAGGTATGCTGTCCTGCACATTTGCTCCTAAACATGCAAACGAACACAGAAGTTACACTCGTCAGCTAGTCCAAATCGCGCCAGAAAAAGTGAAACAAAAATGGTCTATAAGACTTATATTATCGGTCCAAATGATACAAAACAGCTCGGTAAAATAACAGTATTTACCAGTGAACTGCACCGAAGAGTTTACTGTAAATGACTCAATTTTCAAAGAAACTAGTACAATATTGGCGCCGCATTTTTCCTCACAACTTACCCTCAGCAACGCAAACACTGTTGTGAGGTCAAAGGGGAAGGGATTACGGAACACCAGGAGGAACATTAAAGGCAGAGTGCAGGAAGGTAAAATTGATAAAATAGAATAATGCAAATGAAAATAACTCATTGAGATAAAATTCATTAATTCTCAAAATAATCATGAAATGACAAATAAAACTTACAAATACAAATTTGAAAAAAAATAAAAATAATAATTACTAAGTGCAATTTTGACTATGTAACATGCTGTTCAATATCAAAACCTGGGCCAAGCTTTATCATATCATATCAAACTCTGGTCCAGGAGAGTTTGTATCCCATTTGTAATATCTTGTTATACTGATCAATTACAGTTCTTTTATTGTTTTCTGTTTCTTTTCAGCTTTCTATACTTGTAAGGTTAAGCTTTGGCGACAAAAATGGCAAGGTTTAGAAAAACAACATATTTTTTAAAAAACATTTTTTTACCTGAGTTGCAAAGCTTTGACATTACAAACATTTGATTGGTCAGTTGCAATGATGGTCATGGAGCAAGATTATTTATAGTGTTTCAAGACCAACACCAACACAGCTATATCAGATCTTTCACATGACTTCAGATCAGATGCAGTATAGAATCAGCATACCAAACGAAATTCAACTATCCCTATTATAACAAAGCTGCGATGAACATAAGGTTCAAAGAAGGCTGTTTATGGCTCTTTTTAGCGATTTGGTCTTTCTTGGACAATATGATCGAGATGGAACCAGCAACCAATAAGCACATCTCAAGAAATTGAGAGAACCCAAGAACTTCTAATCCCTGTGACTGCACAGTCTAAACCTTTGCACATCAAAGGTTGCAATGCCCTTTTTGAGTGATTCAACAGATGATTTAACAATGATTCAATTCAATTTTACATAAATAGTTTAGTAGTTTTCTACCACAGTAACCTATGTTGTAGCTTGTACACAGAATATAAGTGTATTCTAAGAAAGTAAATACCTAAGGTTATCACACCACCATCTGGTTACTGGACTGCACTACATATAACAACACCAGAAAGATTTGACACTTCCCTGCTTAACAATTCTACTTAACAATCATCATCCTGATAATTATTATTAGACCTGGTATCGGGTTTGCAAAAGCTTTTTTTAGTGTCTCTTAGATTTCAAAGCGACATTAACTGCATCAATTCTGTGTTTCAGACTTACACCCTTCACAATAAAGCTCACCAGCCCTGCTGACAAAGAGGGGGCAGAGGGCTGGTAGAGAGAGCACAATGCTTTATTAGTGTGCAGTTTTAGAAATGACTTGAAATGGCACATAAGCACATGAGTAATGTAAGAGCTCTCTCTCCCTCTCGCGCTCTCTCACTGAAACACACACACAAGGACCACACATACACACAACATACTGCATGTGCCATTATGGATTGAAGTAGGCTGATTTTGGCTCAGCCATTATCTTCTTACACAACCCACTACAGTGAAGAGAGTCTCACTGTGTGTGTGTGTGTGTGTGTGTGTGTGTGTGTGTGTGTGTGTGTGTGTGTGCGTGTGTACCTGTCTGTCAGTCAGTCAGTTTGTGTCTGCGTGTCTGTGTGTGTCAGAGGTAAAGCGAACAGAGGTCAGAATTTCTTACGTAAGGTTTTTGGCTAAAACTCACACAGACACTACACTGCTCCCTCGTGCTTAAAACCCAAGTCAACACAATTACTTGAAAATGTAATTAATTTGACTAATGACATACTATGGATAGAAAATAAATGGAAGAGATAAATGTCCAAAATTATTTTTAAGACTTCAATATCAAAATATTAATAGAATGACTACAATGAAACTCCCCAGACACAATCCTGGATGAAAAAAGGAATTAGGTTGAGACTTGATGGAGGTGGCTGGAGGCTTTCAATGAAGCGCTGGACACTCAAAGCCTTAGTCCTTTGGATTTGTTAATGGCCAAAAGGTTGTTGACTGTCTCTTGGTGATTCTGGGCTGCTCCAGCAGTTCATTGGCTCTTCCCTCCACTTTACAACAAGCCCTCATGTTTGGTATGGCCATTGCAAAACGGCTCATAAAGGAGGTGGCTAAATGATATGGTTTCCTGTTTACACCTGGAAGAAGTTCGGTTTTCTATGTCTAACTCCCAAGATAAGTTTAAGAAGATCTGGGGTCCTTTCATAGATTATATCAGGAAGGACAGACCACAAACTGGGACCTGAATGCACAGCACTATTTCCTTTTCTTTTTCTTTGTTTTTTTATCCATACTGCGACTTTGCTACTCCCCTCTGGCTGAGGCCTCCTGGACTCAATCTATCCATGTGGATTTTCTGTGACATCTGATCAGTGACATGTATATTTACATATTTTCTTTTCCCTGTACTGAGGAAATGCTGGCTGTCTGCTTTGTTTTGGGTTTTGTTTTTTATGTATGTTTGTTAGTTTTTTTTATGTTTTTGACTTGTTGTCATTGTCTTGGTAGTGTGTGTGTATGTAATTACAAAAGTTGTAGAAATAAAATTTTCAAAAAAAAAAAAAAGACCAGGTTGTGTTTTCAGGCGTGCTGAACGCATCCTGGCTCTGAGGTCTGCCCTCGCGAATCAAACTCAGCCATAGGTTGCAGAAATTTCTGGTCTAGGAAAGAGGCCTGTTTGGGGCTGCATGCTGAGTCTTGGTCAGGTCACTTTGGCCCTGTGTTGAGAAATATCTTTTCTTTTCACCCACAGGCCTAACACTTTCTCTTTCTCCATCCCCACTTTCTCTTTCTTTTTTCACAAGACAAAGGAAAATCACGTCATCAACTTAATGTCATGATTTGGGGTTACTGTGTGGCTTCTCTGCTGTGCTCGGTGCCTTTTATTTGCCTGTGTGTTTTTTCAGAGGTGCGTTTCCGAGGCTGAACTTGTCTCTCCTCTAGGAGGCTGGAGCTCCTGTCTCACACACACCTGCTCTCATCATTAGCCTCAGCTCAAATACCCTGGTTGGCTCTTCACTCGCTGCCAGATTGCTATTGACTACATCGTGTGGTAGACTATCTCTCGAGCTCAGTATTTGTTGCCTAGTTGTATTTTTCACTCTGCTCAAACTCAGACCCAGTTTTCTCCTCGTTATCTCCAGTGTTGGCGTTGAGTCTTGATCACCAGCATCTTCCACCTGCCTCCCAGCCTCGTGCACCTCTGCCCAGGGGCACCGCTATGGATTTTGGGCCCCATGAAAATAATTTTTTTAATTAAAATTTTGAGTGCTATTTTACATAAAACTATGCATTTTGATGGTCTCTCTGGACCCCTCTTAATCACGGGCCCCTAGAATCCTTCTCCTTTTCCCCCTTTTCGGCGCCCCAGCCTCTGCCTCCAGTCTCACCAGCCTCTGATTGCTCCTAGCCACTCACCAGCACTGAACCTCTGCCTGCCACGGACTCACCCACCATGCTTCTCCTCTGCCAGCTACTCCCGTGCACCTTTGAGTATTAGAATTAAACTCTCCTCCAATTCTGGTTGTCTGCTTTTGGGTCCAACAAAGAATTAATCGTCACACTTTATTGATCACTATCTGCGGCAAACTCAATGTAGAAAGATAAGGCTGGCTGTAGCAGCTCCACATATCATGCACATCATGGCACACCTATCAATGGGAAACAGACTTCAACACAACACCAGATAAAATAGGTCAGATATATGAAGAATGATGAGTAATGATAAAAAAAAAGATACATTTAATCTAACTCCCTTGTTTTATTAGTTATGATTGCTTTTTTTAAATGTAAACATATAATCATCAAAAATCTTTAGATTTAGATTATGATGAAGAAATGCTTTTTATTGATATCAGACAAATTAACCAAATTGCACTTTCAAACATTAAGGGCATTGGTCTAAAGACCTTTATTTATGACCTAGTATTACTTTGAAAAGCAAAGCAGAAATGTGTACTTGGAAGGGGAACTGCATTATCTTAAGTAAGGGCTGGGCTGAAATACAAGGCAAAAAAAGGTGGAAGCTTAACTGTAAGTTGTCATTTCTGTTGTGATGAGTTGTTGGAAAAAGCATAATATTATAAAAGTAGAAAAGGTAGAAAAGTTGAATACAGGCATAAATGAGCAAATTTAACATTTAATATCTCTGTAAGATTATAATTTATAGCTCAAAATCTTAGTATTAAATCATGTTAATAAAAGTTATCATGCAGACTGTTGTTAGTCTCTCGAACAGGGAGCTGTCCTCATAATCAATACAATATCAGAATGAAACCCCTTCCTGATCAGGCAAGAGTGGGTCTATTAACACACATTAATTCAAGGGAAATAATTAATTGTAATTTATGTAAAGTATTAGCAAATTCACAATGCGACTGGTGACCGAACTGTAAAATATACAGAAACCACAAACAACGGCTTTATGGTCGAACGTTTACTTACTTATTTAAAGACAAAGACATGACAATAACAAAACACAAACTAGACTATAGCGACAAGACATTACACAAAGACAAAGAAGTTCATGGGTTGGATCGGTTGTAAATGGAGCTGTGCTCAGCAACACAATAGAACATGAATGAAAGACCTTAAAACAGACTGTGCGTGCATCGTTCAAAGCTGAGAGTACTGAAAGTAACCGAAAAGAAACCAGGAAATCTAAGTTTGGACCATAGTTGATTGGCCTGGCCAACACCTGACACCTCTAGTCCGCATTTGGGTCCTTTTTTTGTTGATCATAACATCTTCCAAGTTTTTGTAATAAAAACCCAAACTGCTTATTCGCTATCATATCTGTCATATCTGCATCTGGGTTGAAAAGTCTATCACTGTCTCAACATATACTGTTCTTTTGAATAAATCCTTTAATAACATCCCATAAATACCTTGCCTCAGTGGGAATGACAATCTGGAAGACTGCCAGCTCTGTGGGTTTTCTCTCCATGCTACATGTATAAGAGAGATCTGATTAATCGTGCCAAGTTTGTAACTTTTCAGACAATTAGCAACTCTCGACCTCAAGAGAATTTCCCTTACATTTTGGCGATGAGGGTGGGATGAACGCTCTGCCGATCAATGCATGAGCCTGGACTGAAGGTTAAACTGTCCGCAAGGGGTCTCAAGTAGACCAAGGGAAAGTTCTGAGTTCACCTCTTCACCTCACCTCTTTCAACCATCCCTGAGATGGTTGAAAGGGGTGTGCTTTGGCACAATGCAGTTGCTGATGCATGAGCACAAGCAACAGAGATGCAACATCTAGATAATGATGTAACCATTCCTCTTCACAACCATTTAACAACACTGGCGGCAAAGGGTTCATGTTGGTCCGATCTAGAGGTCGAATGTTTTTAAAACAGAGTGTGCATTCAGACTCAACTGGATACAACCCACAAGAACTCTCAGTTATTTGGGAAAATTTGCAAACCATCTTCTTGGTCATGGATATCAAAAAACAATTGAACAGCGGGACTAGGTTAAAAAACTGAGGATTCAGAACCTGAGAGTATGGGACGATCTTCTATGAATACAACCTATGAAGAGTTCTAGCAATTTTCTCAAAAACCCTTTCAACCATCTTCATCGTAATCCCCGCCCTCCTGTGTGGTCAAAACAATTCATTCTCAGTCACTCTGATATCTGGCATCATAAATAAAGGTTGAAGCAACTGTCCTGCAGTCTTGCCTTTCATTCGTGCCTTTCGTAGCTACATTTAGAACCCTAGCTCCTCGTGCAGAGAAGGATCTTACACTGCTGCTGCCTACCCTACCTGTCTACATGGAGTTTGCCTTGGATGATTATCGTTAAATATGATGACATGATTTTCCTTTACCCTGCTGAAAGAGCGAGTTTGTTGAAAAAACATTCCATCAAAGGTTGGGTCATGGTGGGGGCATCGTTGTCGGAGAATCTCCTCTTTCCCATTTACACGGAAAATGTGATGGTATAGCATGCCATTTTATTCAACCAGATGATGGTGGTTCAGCAGCATGAAAACCAGTCTTGAGAGACGTCACCTCTCCTCTGGGGTGTGATTAGAACAGCCAATTTCTGTTCTCTGGCCCCCAGCTTGGCACAGCTTGTGCATGTGGCACAGCATGTTGTCAGTGAAGACCATGCATTTGTGCCCCTAAGGATACTCTTTAAATTTCTCTGTCATGGCATGTCACTGAGCGCAAGAAATTATAGCTTCATGGAGCTATAAATTGCCATGTTGCACTCAGTGGGCCAGCTCTGAGGCCACTATGAGCTGGGGTCTCCAAAATGAAACTGGAACCTGGTTATACCCCTGGCCATATCTGGCTTGTAAAGACAGTGGCCAGATGGATGCCCCATAAAGGGCATCAAGGCTTTCTTTGATGCAACGTAGGGGGAAGTCATCCTTCCTCTTTTTGCTGTTCAGCACGTTGTTGTCCATACACATGCATTGGTTCCCATCCTTTTTCCTGACAAAGACTGTGAGAGGCATAGATACTGCTGCTCTCCCAAAGCACCTGAGCCTCCAAAAGGTGGTTGATGGTCAGCCTTCACTGCCTCCGGTTGGGGGGATGTGGAGATTGTCAAGAAGGGTAATGTTGTGCGACATGAGGTTTGTACAACCTGAGTTGCCCTCTAGGACAGAGAGGACTAAGCTAACTTCTCTCTGCTATGGCTCTGCCAATGCAGATCATGGGCCCCACATTACTCTACCCAGAAATGTTAGCAACCGGGAAAGAAACAGGCAAGTTTTTTTTTTTTTTTAACATTTTTCTTCCCAGCTATGCCATGGCATGTTTCAGCAACATCTTACAATTAGCTTGGAATCGAGGGAATAAACAAATATCATCAGAATTTGAGACAAACAGGGAGAAAGAGTTTAGACTTGCCTACACAAGTACCACAGGCGGTTGAATTAGTGGAGGGCAGTCTTGTTCCTGAACATTAGTCATAATAACGTCATTTGCTGTAATACTACGTTGCCCCTTTTTCCTCTACTGCACTGTTTATGTGTACATAGCAGGATGGTATGTAACTCTTCTCCAGTATGACACTGTCTAACTGGTTCACCAGCTGCTTGGCAACAATAACACCTTGGAAACACAACTTAAATTGTAGCCTCTCCAACATATAAACACGGGGACCCACACAAATGAAACTACTCCATGTCAGTACTGCAGGTTACGTAGTCCACAGGGTGGCTTAACTCCCACTTTTTTTGTCTACCTGAGTGTAGGTGGAAAGCTTGAGCTTGTGTGTTAACATTCCAATGTTCAGCTTAGGCTTAGAGCTCCCTGTCTCTGTGGGAAGCTGGTTTAAATTGATATGGATTGCTTTATGGATAGGTATGTATATGAACTGATGTGAAAGCCTCTTCTCTCAAGTCACTCTATGTTATGCTATGCACACAGTCCTCCTCCTCTTCTAATTGGATTAATTAACACTTAGCTTTGAAGTGACAGTCACAGTACACAAGAGTCTACTTTCTGTGTATCTGTGTAAATGGCAATATTTCAGCACAGTGCAGAGAGGCTAAAAGAGAGGGCGTGTGAGATAGAAAGTATTGATGACAGTTGCACAAAAACAAATAAATGTAAGCCTTGAGGTCCTATTTGTTATGCACTGACATACAAACTGATGCAGTTTAATTCATCAACAAAATTAACTTTAAAAATTATAATTTGAATCCAAGACTCAGCCGACAAAAGATGAAATTTAAGATGAAAGGCCAGAATTACTTTGCAATGCACATTTTATGGTAGTGTCACGTTCTGTGTTTTTGACTCGTCAAGTTTCATGTTTTTAGTTCTGGTCACTTCCTGTTTTATTTTGTAGTCTTGTGTCATGTCTCGTCTTCCCCGGTTCTGTTCTGATTACATGCACCTGCCCTCTCGTGTCTCACCTGTTTCTCGTTCCCTCATTTGTTATGTATTTAAGTCCTGGTTTTTGTTCAGTCTGTGTCTCATCATTGTATTTGTCTTCACGGCTCGTTCCATGCCATGTCTTTGCCCCTTTTGAAATTAAAATTCCATTTTTGAACCCCGTAATCCTTGATCTCGCTTCCCGTCTGTGCATCTGGGTCCTTCCTCCACGTCCTCTACAAGCCTACCTGACAGGTAGTCATGATTAAAACTGTTAAAAAGGACCATATGATCATATATAATTAAATCCAGATTTTATCTATGTTTGTGAGTTGCTACATTAACTTACTGTTTAAAAGACATACATTCCAAGAATTCTAAAAACTCTTTGGCTCTGGTATCTGCCAGATTGTCAACATGACTTAAATACAAAGTAATTTGATGAGGGGATAAGGTGCAATTGGAGGAACACAGGTGAGGGAAATTAATAGAAAAACACTAGTAACTGGGAAGGGGCTGAGGGAGGGAAGGACTAATGAGGAGGATGAAGTGCAGGTGGGAAGGGAAAGCAGACTGTGGAAGAACTCAGGTAACAGGGTTGGACTAATTAAACAATGAAAGACAGGTGTGGAGAGAAAATCAGGCTGTTTAAGAAACGGCAGGGAAAACAGTTCGATCAGATAATGGAATATTGTAACATATCCTACCACACTAATGTGAATGACAAACAACTCTACAGAACAGTGTCACCACATGTCTACAGTCCCTTACCATTGCTGAATAAGTGCATCAGACAAATCAGTGAATGGATGGGCCGAAATTTTCTACAACTGAAACTAAAATAAATGAAAAGTCAGCTGTCATTTTGAATATATGTGCCTAAAATCTACAAACCAAGCCAGAAATATTGGTGTAGTTATGGACGGAATTTTAAGGACCACATAAAGCCAGTTATAAAATCAGCCTTCTACCACCTTAAAAACACAGTAATAATTAAAGAATTTCTGTCTAACCAAGATACAGAAAATGTGATTTATTTTGAGAAGGCTAGACAGTGTGTTAACAGGTCATAATAAAAATCAATCACACAGCTGTAGCTTGTCCAGAATGGTGCTTCCAGATTTCTGAGACAGGGGGCACAAATTATTTTATTGATTTATTCATCAACATTTGCCAGGGATAATACAATGTTACAGATTTACTTGTCCCCGTCAGATTAATTTTTCCTTTTAAACATCATAACAACACACCAATTACATATTAATACATGTTCTCTGCCTGCAAGGGAAAGTGGCAGGTTGTTCCATTTCTGGAGATCTGCTTTCTCTTTGGTTGTTAGAGCTGTGAAATTTTCCTCACGCAAGGAGTGACTGGAGCCAGTGATATTAATTCTTAAGTATTTAAAACTAGTGCCAGATAGTTTAAAGGGGACAAAAGACTGTGGTGTTCCTCTTGCCAATTAATTTACAAGAAATCATTTGCTTTTCTGTATATTTAATTTGAACTCAAAAAAGTATCCAAAAGGTTCAAGGGTGGCTAAAACATATGAGGTGGAACTTATTGGGTCAGGGACATAAAGGAGTAAGTCATCTACATATAAGGATACTTTGTGTTCGTGATTTCCTCTTTTGGTATCTGAAAACAATGTATTAGCTTTAACAGCTATTGATAGAGGCTCAAAATAAACAATAGCAAAAGGAGGGGTGGAATGTGAGAGTCGAAAAACTGTGACAGCTGACTATTTGTTCGTACACTGGCCTGTGGGGAAGTATATAATAAAAGGCATCTCCATCCAGTCTCCATGTACGATTTTCTGTATGTTGGGCTTAAAATTTTAAGACGAATATGACTGGTGAGTTGTCAGAGTTAACCACAGAGGAATATTCAACTGAAATTACAGAAGGAAGGAATGTCTTGTCTATAAAGAAAATAATCTATATGTGACTAAAAGCTGTAAACATAAAAAGAGCATGGGTGAGAATCTCCATTGATCAATACAACCACACTGGTTTATCACACAATCAATGTCTCCTCCAAATATTAGCCTGTGAGTATTTAGATCAGGAAGTGATGATAAGAGTTCTCATGGAATCTATGTTGTCACAATTTGGGGCATATACAGAAACAAGGACAACTGGAGTTTGAAAGAGGAAGCCAGTTATTATAACGTAATGCCCCTTAAGAGTCACAGATGGTACCACACAGAATTACATTAACTTTTATATAAATCAAGATGGCTGTACCTCTCGTTCTGAAGTTGAATTCTGAGTGGAAAATGTGATCTAGCCAGGGCCTTTCAAGTTGTCAGTGGCCTGTAGTGCGCAAAGGTGTTTTTTTTCTAAGAATGTGTACTGTATTGAAATCTTTCAAGTGAGAAAATACTGTGGCGCATTTCACAGGTCCATTCAGACCCCCTACATTCCACAAGATGATCTCTCTCTCACTCTCAAACTATTAGTTATTTGTCATAACAATCACTAATATTCAAATGACAGCTGAGAGTAGTGATCTGATTTATTAAAAACAGTCAAGAGGTAGTTGGATACTCAAGTAAACACAGTCTATTGGCAGTGTGTATCTACCACAAGAGGAAGGCAGTGGTAGATACGAAAAAGAAGAAGGGAAAGAAAGAAAGAAAACAAAGAAGAAAATGAGAGAAAGAGAAACTATCTATTAACACTTCATAATATATAATTATATAAAATAATAACACTTCCTAAAGGGCAGAAGTGTAAGCCGATGAAAGACAAAGCCACTGATCAGTGAAATACCTGTGTAAATTCAGCTGCAAGAACTCATATGATGGAAAAGAAAAGAAAAAACTTTGCCTGTGCTCTGTTCGTTGCTAATATTATCAATAGCTATTCAGGTAATTTGTTAGGTGTTGATTGTAAAATATCACAGCATCCTCACATTGTAAAATTTGTGCTTGGAACCCTGATAGGAAAGTGAAAACACAGCAAGATGGCAAATTATGGAATTGATGCCTCTCTTATATAGTTTGGATTTAACTGGGGTGAATGCTGCACTCTACCTTGGCGAGGTCACTTCTCATATCAGGGAAAATGAAGGTCTTCTGACGTCCTCATTTCCGTGCTCGGGCTAGGACCTGCTCTCTCTGTTTGTTGCGAAGAAAACAAATAATCACCCATGTCAGGTTTTGGTCTAAGAGTACTATGTGCCTGCTCAAGCTCTGGTTGTGAGGTGAACGATTCATCTTGAAGAATATTTACAAGAAATGTAGACATGAAGGGCCCTATTTAGGCGGTCTATAGTGCATGGTCCAAAATGCAAGGCGCTAGTGGGCTTCGGGTGTGCTGCATAAACAAAACCAGTGTCTGAGTGTCGTCACACCTTCTCCTGGACTGGGTGCAATCCTGTTGCCTCCACCTTATGACCCAAGAACATCACTTCCTCGCTCATGAATGAACACTTGGTCCTCTTGAGCCTGAGACCAGCATTCTGTTGCAGTTCAGCACCATGGCCAGAGTCTGCAGGTCTTTAATAAACCTGCAGTCCCCGGGCCCATGCTGCTCGCTCCCACACTCAGAGCAAGCCTTCTGCTGGCGCTGTTGCGTATTAGGGGCGTGTTTTGTTGACATTTTGTGCACTGCTTGAGCTTGAGGTTTGTCACATCCTTGCTGGCAGTCTCAGTAACCTGGGCCAGCTTTAGCTTTGTCAAAAGTAAGGTCTTGCTCTGACTACAGCTATAAACGATCACCTCTGATTCCATACACCAGTCTATCAGGTAGCTTTTCAGATAACCTCAGTGTTTGCAATCTTGCACCAATCTTCTCAAAACAGCCACATATTCCATTACTGTTTCTCCATGCCTCCTGTTTCTTGAATTAAACCTGAAGTGTTGCACAATTTTTCTGGGTTTGGGGTTGAAATGGTCCTTTAATAGCTTAACCAGCTCGTCAAACATTACCTGGTCTTGCAGGGCTGACGTGGTTCCTCATAAGACTGCAAATCTGACTGCCGAATTGAGCAAAATAGCTTTCTGTCCAATTACATCTGTTATCTCATTAGCTTAAAAAAAATGGTGCCTCATAATATTCCTTCCACGTCTAGCTCTGGCTATCAAAAGGAGCGGTGCTGCCAACCATGGCCAGTGCCATGCTATTTACACACAGTCCATCTTGTCTTTGCTAACAAAGCAACTTAGCAGGGTATCTCACGCCACTGCTTGCCTTCCCGCGGTATATTTACACAGTTACACAGTCACAGTTACAAGAACTCTCTTACAAATATTCGTCTATTTCTCAACTTCAGTGTGAGGTATTGTCTCCTGGATGGCTCTATCTAGTGTTTTCTCCTTCCTCAATCTGCCCTTTCATTTATATTTTCTCCTAGTAACAGTCATTACTATACGCAAAGATATAGAAAAAATAAGGGATATTGAAGCAAATTGCTGCATTTCTGATCCATTCTTTTTACAGACACTTAAGTTCAGTCAGTGCAAAGTTATTATTCCATAATGAAATACTGATATATGTGAAAACTCATTTGAACTTCAAAGATTAAAGTTAATCATTTAAATGAAATTTCCAGTTGTTAGTGTGTTTTAGGTCCGTGTGTTGTGAATAACAAATATCCTTTCTGAGTGAGAAGTGTTGCCAGTATTCTGGTCGATTGAGCTTATTTGGAGACATCAAGATGATTTCTTTGTCATCACAACACAAGGTGGCTTAACAAAATAAAAGTTTGAAACTCCATGTTGTTCAAACATAGGACATACTGTGCAATCAGTGATTTAGTCTAAAAACACATATAAACTACCACATATACGCGCAGGAAATAATTCTGTAGTGCATTTTATTTTATGTTTCTTTGCATCTGAGTGAATGCAGCAGCAACAAGATAATGATCAAATGGCTACCGGAAAGTTTGACATCAGGTAACTGGTCCATCAACTTTGACTGTGTTTGAGCACCAAGCCCATCTCTCCTCCTCACAGCCTGATCCAGGATGCTGTGGTAGAAACACATCTCTGTAAAGATGTGGCTCAGGTGGGGTTTTGGTGGTCTGACTACGTTTTGAAGGTGAGATGAACTGTTGGTGATGCAGACTGTATGAAGAAAAACACTGTAGCATATAAAGTAAGTGTACATTTAAAGTGCCAGCACTGTGAAGAAATGTTGAATAGTCAAAACAGATATTAGCCATTAAGGATTGGCTGAGGAAAATGACATCACGAGCCTCTCTCTCTCTCTCTCTCTCCCCCCATCCCTCTCCCCACCTCTCTCTCTCTCTCTCTCTCTCTCTCTCTCTCTCTCTCTCTCTCTCTCTCTCTCTCTCTCTCTGGTTCTCTCTCTCTCTCTCCCTCTGTCGCTCGCTCCCTCGCTCACTCTGAATGGACGAAGCGCTCTCTGGTGCGCGAGCGAGAATCCGTGCCTTATAAGATTTGTTTTCCGACACAATCGATGAGTGATAACGAGTTATAAGTGATAAGTTGCTGTTGGTTCTCTGTGTGTATTGATCATAGATCCCTGTGACAACCCGACTGATTGACACAGCATCTACTCCAGTGAGGACAACTGCACACTCCAAACTGGTTAATGTCATAGCAGAAAGAGAAAGCACAACAGACGGACAGGAGCGTCGGCACACAGTGAACTGTGATCCTCCGCCACACAGCGGAACAGTAGTACACTGAGAAATAACTGGATAACTGGACATTTTTTGGTGCGACAGCCGGCGGACAACTTGGAAAAAGGAAAGTGGATAAGAGAAAAAAGCGGAGAAATAAAGGAGAGAGGTCTCAGGCTGGCAGTTGTTGATTCAGCGCCATGCAACATGAGTAACGACAGTAACGGAGTCGGGGGGCTTCAGTCCCCCTGGAACTTCACCGGTAAGTGAAAGGCTCCATTCATTTTGTAAACACACACCATTCTTTATCGAGGTTTTGACCATATACAGTTAACGCAATCAATCTCAAGTGAAGGACGATGGGTTCATTATTATCATTGGGTATAACTGCCATTTAAAGAATAGAAATAAACTGATCATTTAGGCTTTTTATAGCGAGGCATAGAGAGTTACCTACCAAAGCATTATCATGCCCTTTGTTAAATGAGGCATGATACATGAAAACATTCGTTTTATAAATGTAAAGGAAATGGAAAAATAACAAACAAAACAACAAGTAAGTACAAATAAATGAATATCTAAATAGGCTATTGATAAGTAAAATACAAGTTTCTTAATATGTCAAACAATGAGTCAAAATTATTTTATTTTATTAATTAACATTATAAAAAGAAATAATGTGGTCAACGTTTTCACAGCAAACAGGCTAAATATCTGGTGTAGACAGGTGTTGTGGTATTGTTTCAAATTATGATTAACTTAATAGAGGCTGATTATAGTCCAGGGATATCCTTAATTCTTGACACTGGTATGTCCCTGCCCTTATATCAAATAAATGACTGATTAAGTTCTATTGGATCAGCAGGTAAGTGATAATGTGATATTCACATAATCTGTAATCAACATCATGTATCAGAATATGTTTTTTCTTTTTTATGGCTACATCTTATTGGGAGAAGGTTATGTTGTCTTTGGGAATCCAATTTCAAACAATGATAACAGCAGCTTTCTCTCAGGGCAGAAGAGGAAAAAATGGAGATGAGGAGAACGGAGCATAGGATGACAGGAGGTGGTGAAGGAGGATATAACGAAAACAGTGACTGACGGACAGTATTAGGTTTTCATTATAGAGCCTGATGAAACTCTTTCGCTCCTCTTTTTCCCATCCAGTCTGCTCTTCTTTTTTCATCTCTTCTTAATTTCCTCATCTCTCCATTTCCTCCTATTTTTATGTCATGGAATATTGAAACGACAAGCCTTGAAAATTTGAGAGACATTAATCCAAAGTGTACAAATTGACTATACAATATGTAAATATGTATGGCATTATAAGTGTAAATACAGGGACATGTATCAAATTTGCCCCAGCGCAGTTGATTTACTTGAGTTTGAGAATCCCACAGTGTTTGTGTGTGTGTTTGAATGTGTGTTGCCGTGAGAGACTCATAAACCTAAAAGACATGGTACAGAGACATGAGGGGGACAGAATGTAGTTTACAAACCATGAGACAACACACAGTGTATATCTGTCATATACCACTCACTACTTCACATTATAACTTTTAGTTGAGTCTGCTGCTTATACGTTTAAGTGATTACGCAGTTCTTTTTATTAGACCGCATGATGCTGAAAGCAGTGTTTTCTGACTCACTTACATACACTGTTTGGAAGGCATAATACTAGATACATACTTCCCAAGTGCAGTTCAATAAAACAAGATAAAAACAACAATCTCAAAAGATATGAAAATATCAAAGACACCTCAGTGGTTAGCTGTTTTTTCAGATCACTCAAATCAAATCGATTTTATTTATATAGCCCACAATCACAAACACATTGCCTCAGTGGGCGTCACAATATAATAGACCCTCCATTCAAGTGAGGAAAAACATGCCATATTGAGAAAAAAACCTTTTAACGGGGGAATAAAAGATGGAAGAAACATCAGGAAGAGCCACAGAGGAGGGATCCCTCTCCCAGGAAAAATCACGATTTACAAATTGCACTGACAGAATAATTGATACAAATTATGTAATTAATGTAAAGTGTATGGATCCAGGAGATGACTGAGCAGACCGAGGCATCGCCAAGTGGTGCCCGAGCCACACGACCTCCTCTCCACCGTGGTGACCTGGAAGAGGGCAGGACACACAAGATAACTAGCAGTAAAAAGACTGAAGGAGATAATAAAACAGAGGAGACCAATGATCCAGTGGAGCCAAAGGTATGACGATCCAGATCATCAGTATGTGAGGCAGCAGGAGCCAGGGGAGGTAAATGGTCCCAGAGGCCCGTGGTCCATCAGAAGGGAGCCTGAATGAAAAGAGAGGAAGAGGAGGAAGAAGTGCAATCAAATGTAACGCCAAGAGTTTTCTAGTGTTACCATCACCTGATCAAAGTTGTGTCTCTGGCAAGCGGGGCCATTGACCAACATCTTATTCTTTATCTGAATTTAGGAGCAGGACGTTTTCTGACATCCATTTCTTCACTGCAAACAAGCAGGTCGCTAATTTTGTGATTAAGATTCATCATCAGCTTTTATGGGCACATACAGCTGAGTATTCTTCGCATAGCAGTGGAAATGTCTTCCATAACTGCAAACAATTTGGCCAAGTAAATATGGAAGTAGTCTTATAATAAAAAACACATTATGTTCTTTTGGATAGGTAAGACTTTCACCAAGCGAGAGCCAGAGATGGCAAATTGTCTTTCAAGTCAGTCTGACAGTATGCCACGATCTATGGTATGAAACGCAGCGTTGAGATCCAGTAACAGAAGCACACATATTTAACATTGTAGGTCCCAGTACTGGCCATAGATCCTTAAACAGTTTTGCCAGAAGGGGGTCCAGGAGGCTTGGTTTTGAGGTTGAGACCAGTTTAGACTTGTCTCACGAGATATCCTTTCAATAAGGTTAAGAGCTGTGACTAACTGAGAATCAGCACAATGATGTTTTACAGTCAACTTTTCAGAGGAAGCCAGAGATGAAGAGATCATTTTTTGAGTAAGTTTAACCACAGTGCCAAAGAGAAATCTAGGGTTGTGTTTATTATTGCTTATTAGGCCAGAGAAATATGCTGTTTTTAGCAGCATTAAGAGCACGCTTATAGTTAAGTACACTATCACACCATGCAAGATAGAAAACTTCCAATTTAGATTTTCGCCGTGCCATTTTCCTGCGGGCCTTCTTTAAATCTTGGGTGTCATCAAACCAGGGAGTAGATTTCTTTGACTGTGTTGTCTTGGTATAAACAGGTGCCCCAGAATCAAGGAGAAACAGTGTTGACATCATTAATAAACTTTTCCACAGGTTCTGTCACGGTCGCAAAAGGAGCCAAGACCTCAGGCAATCTTTCACTGAGTTCCGCTACAATTGCCAGGCTGATATGACAAGAAGTAAAATCATTTGTGTCACCGGTACAAGGACAGGCTAATGACACATGAAATGTAATAAGAAAGTGGTCCGACACTGCGGAAGAGACAGAAGCGACATTCAGGGCTGACACATCTAACCCATGGGACAGGATCAAGTCCAGAGTGTTACCGCTGGAATGAGTGGGTTCATGGACAAGCTGAATGAAGCCAGAAATATTAAGAAGTGCCAGAAAAGCTTTACTCAGAGGGTCAGAAGGCCTATTTAAGTGGATATTGAAATTCACAATAATTAGGATCTTGTCTGAATGAGTAACAAGATGTGCAATAAATTCACCAAGTTCTTCAAAGAACTGGGAGCAAGGCCCTGGAAGTCTATAGATTACCAGCACGTGAAAGCCAGTCCCCTGGACAAGGCCATTACTATTTCATGAAGATAGTTTTAAATTAAGTAAATTTAATATCCTGGTTGGAGGATAAAATGAAAATAGATTTGTATAAGAGCAACACCTTCCCCCTGTTTAGAGGCATGAGCAACATGGGTTTAGTTATTGTCAGGAGGGGAGGCTTCATTTAATGGCAGAAAAATGTTAGGTTTCAGCCATGTTTCACATCAGCCAATCATGTCCAGCTCATGCTAGATTAATCAAATCATTCTTCAGTAAGGCTTTAGTGAACAGTGATCTAATATGAATGAAGCCAAATGGGGGTGTTTTAAGCTCATTGGAGCAGCAGTTTCTAGTGACAGGCCATTTAGTGGAGCTTATGGTAGATATCAATGAACTGAAATAAGGTACCTTTTCGTAATAGTACGTTTTGGCTGCTTATGCAGGTAGGGATGACGGGATCCAGTAGTGATTAGCTTTGGTATTTTATTATGTAAGACTATATAAAGTGCTTGCTGAGACATTTCCCTAGTGTCATTGCTAGAAATCAAAATTTGATTATTGTGATTTACACATTTAGAGGATGATTCAATGAAAGAGTGGCAAGGGAAGGTGACAGTCTCAATGTTTTACTAAGCTATCAGTCTGGTATTCTGCACTATTTCCCTGACTAGCCATATTAACTAGGCTAGTCGAGTCCACACCAGCACTGACTGTATCACTAGCAGGCTCTCTAATCACTTGTGATCTGGCAAATGCTATATCCCTAGTGTCAAACCTTCAAACACCTGTCTACATTGCTAGATAAAACAGTAGCGCTGACTCCAGGAGGATGAAGGCCGGCCGCTCAGCAGGTGGGGGTGGGAAGAGGGCCAGTTATCTACGAACCTATATCCCTGATCTCTAGAGTGACGCATCAGCCAGCGGTTCATAGCTGTAAGCCTACTGTATGTCTCATCATTACCCCGCTGGGGTAAGGGACCAGAGACAATCGATGCCGACACATCTTTCCAACAGCCGGAAAAGTCCTTGCTAAGCTGTCTTTTGTGATCCCAGACTGCTTCAGACAGATATTGTTGGCACCGGCATGAATTACAATATTGCTGTAGCAAGTGGTGTTGTGTGCTTGGGTTCCCTGTTTCTCCCAGTGTGATGCCAGCACCATAAGATTAGCCTGTATGTTGGAAGCTCTGGCCCCAGGTAAACAGCAAACAGTGGCTGGCAACACAAACTTAACATTGCAGGTAATGGTAAATCTCCTATCACTAGAGTGTAGAGTTTAGCACTGTCAGCAGGGCAGGGGAGGCACAGGAGCCAGCAGGACTGACAACTTAGCTAGCAAGGACAGAAAACTGGTTAGCAGTCGGGACGGATGACTGCTGACCAGGCCATACAACCGGCGACTTGCTCTGGTGCCCTCTCCAACGTCGCAGGGAGCAGCAGCTGATGAGATTGAGCTAGTGCTAAGTCTAGCTGACCTGCTATCAGGCAGTGCCCATGGTTCGAACTGAGAGAAGCAGCTCTAACTCACCAACACATCTCTCTATTAGAGTGGGGTGTCCTCCCCCGCCACACACACACACACACACACACACACACACACACACACACACACACACACACAGCGCTGCATTTTCACGATAGAATGATTGGCAGCTCTGAGTTCTAGATTAAGCATCGGGGGGTTGATGTAAGAAACCCCCTCTCCTCCATTTTCTGTGATTCCTCCCTTGTCTCCTCACCTCCATCAGCAACTTCTCTGTTCTCCTCGCCTCCCTCTACACCTCTCATGTCTCCTCTCTTCCTCCTCCTGCTCTCCTAATTCTATCCTTTTTATCATTGCTCAAGCGAAACACAGATCCCTGTAGTGTAAAGACATGTTTGTGTGTGTGTGTGTGTGTGTGTGTGTGTGTGTGTGTGTGGTGTGTGAAAACATACATAGTTACAATAATAATAATAATAATAACTTTATTTCTGTAGCACTTTTAAAAACATGGTTTACTAAGTGCTTTGACAGAACAAAGCAAAAAAACAATTTACAATTACAAAGGACGATGAAATAAATTCATGAAATAGTTGAAATAACAGAGGTAATGATAGAAATGTATTAGTTATGTGTGTGGATAAGGAATTTCAGATGTGGGTGTGTAAACATGATGAGACATGTACGAATAAATTGTGTGTCCGAGTGTTGATTTTCCAGGTCATGGCAATTCTTAATGCTATATCGTAGGCAAAAGTATTTGTCTCCTTGCAATCCTGAACACTGAACAGCATAAACTATATTACTCTGCTTATGCCTGGGTGTTAGGACGGCCACGTCTCTGCCTCAGTGTGCTGCTTGGGTTGAAGTGAACCGAGATGTGGAGTTTATTGAAGATGATCCTGAGTTTTTCAGATATTCCCACAACATGGACAAGGAATGACAATGTTTTTTCCACTTTTCTTTCTCTTCCTCTCTGTCCGCTCTGGATCTATTAGATGTTTTGACAAAGGTCCAGTTAGGATAGCCACAGGTTTTAAGTGCTCCCTTATAGTGATTCTGTTCCTTCTCCTTCCCCTCTGTCTTTGTGGGCGCGTGAAAGAATGAATGAATTACTTTATTTCAAACCAAAAATTAAAACAACTCAATAAAAAAACAAACAAGACAAAAGTAACAGTAACAATGGTTTAGGTTTTCAGTAAGCCCAGCTTGTGCTCCAGTGGGTGGTGATGTTGAGGCTTGTATCTTCTTTAATGTGTACCACACAGTCTAAGAAGAGCAGACATTTTGTGAAGGCTTCCACTTCCCTTGTTCTAATTTTGACCCAGGTGCCTTTTACATGTCTGAACCAAGGCTTAGTTCCTGTGGAGCTGATCAAGGTTCTGCTCTCAACTTCTTCCATGTAGAGGTTGGCCACTATTGGAGATACCGGTGGGCCCATGGCACAGCCGTACTTCTGTAGAAACCTTCACTGAACTGGAAGTAGGTGATCATCAGGCAGAGGTCAAGTAAGGCACAAGTGTGGTCTGGAGTGAAGTTGGTTTCCTGCTGTTCAGAGTGCTGTCCTGTAGCAGACGTTCCTTCACCATCTTTACCACTGATGGTAGGTGGGTGTGAATACATGTAAAAAGTGAGGCGACATCATGAGAAACCAGTGTTTCATCTGAGTCCAGTGTTTTTTCTCTAGCCTTGTTGGCGAAATCCTGAGTGGTGTGGAGTTTTACCAATCAAAAGAGTTAGGCTACTGGCTAATTGCTTGGATATGTTATGGATTACTGATTTGATGCTGCTGTTGATGGGTCTGAGTGGTGCTCCTTCTGTGTGTATCTTGGGGAGTCCATGGATGCATGGGATTGCTTCCCCAGGGTTACAGTCAACAATGCTGTGGTCTGTCCTTTTCCAGTTTTTGCAGATATTCTATAAACGTCTTTTTATAGCTACTGGTAGGATTATGCTTTAGTATCTCGTAGATGGTAGTATCACTAAGCAGATAAGTTACTTTGGTGTGTTAATTTGCTGTGTTTAGCACCACAGTACATCTCCCTTTATCTGCCGGCGAGATGGTGATGTTCCAGTCTCTTTTGAGGGATGCCAGGGCCTTCTTTTCCTCAGTGGTGAGTTTGGAATGCACCATTCACATTCATAAGAAAATCTCCAAAGAGAGGTGCCAAGGAGGCATCCTAATTCATACCTGAACCATGCCCGAACAACCTCAACTGGCTGTTTTCAACATGAAGGAGCAGCAGCTGTCCATCTTACTCACCCTATCCCAGTCACGCTGAGTCAAAGTTCATTTTGGCCAATTGTATCCGCAATATTCTTTTGGTCCCAACCCAGAACTCTTGACCATAGGCAAGGGTTGATAGAGATAGAAAGCTTTGCCTTCCAGCTAAGCTCTTTTTTCACCCACAAAGGTCAACCATGCTTGTATTACTGCTGACCTCCCAGCAATCCTTCTGTCCGTCTCACACTCCATTTCACTGTCACTCTGGAACAATATCCCAAGATACTTAGACTTCTTTGCTTCTGGCAACACTTCAGACTTGGAGGTGCTGACTCTCATCCTGGCCAGGTCGACTGCACACTGTCGACTGCACACTGCCTCAATACATGCTAGGTCTGATGAAGGTCACGTCTGATGAAGCCAACAGACCATGCTGACCACTGCCAGGGATTTAGGTCAGGCTTCCCCTGAGTATTCAGACTCTTTCCTCTCTCTCCTCTGCAGTGGATGTGCTGGTCAGGTTTAGGAGCTCCTCAAAGTTCTCTTTCCACTGCTTTACCTTATCTCCAGACTGAGTAAGCTGTTCCACTCCAACTGAACACATCCTGAGCCAAGCCCTGTTTTTCCTTCCTGAGGGAACCAGTTGGCTCAACTTCCCTGAGACAAATCAAAAGCCACCATAGCCTCCCATTGCATCGCACCTGCTGAAGCTGCAGCCCCACTGCCTTCTGGTACCTGTCTGCTGGTTCAGAAGTCCCCTGGGCCAATCAAGCAAGAAGGGGCTCCTTCTGCCCGACAGCTTTCTTCACCACTGTTGTCCACCAGCTGGAGTCCAGCATTTCCCCAGGAGTTCGGTTCTAGAACCTGTGATATATGTAGGAGTCCACAAATATTGCTTCTACAGCTTCATGTAGTTCTATCATGCTGTGACTGGCTAAGCCCGATGGATAGAGGCCTGGCATTGGGTTCTGTGAATTGTTCATAGTCTGGCCCCTTCACCTGAACAATTTGCTTTGGGATACCAAAGGCTATTGCCCCTGACAACACAGCTCCCAGGATCACAAGGACACACAAACACTCCACCACGTTAAGGCAACAATTATTTTGGGGGCTACAAGGGCAAAAATGCCAGATGGCTGCAGGTTGAACAGACTGTGGCTGGAGTGGGTCTTGTCTTTTAGTATCCTTTGGGTTCCATGCAGATATCTCACTTTACCAGTGTCACCGACGCTCAGTAGATGGGTTAATCTCTTGCTGCAGAGCCTTCCAGTTCTGTGCTGTGCACGAACTTTGCCAGTTGATGTTTCCAGTCAGGATGCTTTTGGTTGCTCCTTTGTAAAGCTGACATGAAATTGTCTCTGAAATTTGACCTTCTTAAGTTTACTTTGAAAGTAGTAGAACTTTTCTGTTTATTTTTATTTTTTCATCTATAGTTGCTTTTGGGTGTTCACTATTGTATGCTTCATTGTCACCTGACCAAAGTAGCTTTTTTGGCTCTGGAGAAAGCCCTCACCACGCCTCTAATACACAGCTGCAGCCCAGCCTTACGGGACTGGCGTCGCCATGTTTCTTATTGTCTGACCTAGCAACAGTAACGAAGGGGGGTTGGACTTAGATGGGTCAATTGAACTTAGATGATGAGACCTCTCTGTGTGCCCTCAGCAAAGTGGCTAGCGCAGGGGTGGGCGACAATTTTTTCCAGAGGGCCACACTGACTTACAAAAATACACATGAAGTGCCACAATTGGGCAATTGCATCGAAACATTAAACACGTAGTGCTGAATTATGTTAAACTAATTCTAAGTACCAAATGCAGCAATGAAGGAAATAATAACTGTTTCAGTCTAGTGGTAAATTAATTCAATCAACTGAAGAAAACGTTTTGTGAAAATATTACACCTAGACAGCAAGACAAATGGAATTCCATCAGGTTTGGTGCAACAGCTTCATTTTAACTTCCTGCCCCTGTTATATTGTGATCTTTTCAGTCTTGGTGTGAAACTGTTTGTGAAAGCACAGTGTTTTAACTACAGAGTGAACTAGTAACGGCAACAGTGACACAGACTCCCTTACAAATCGTGTGCTTTTAAGAGTTGTTGCATGGGGAGAAATGTAAACTTTGTGAAGTGGCTATGGTAATTTCTAAATCATTTGGCATTAAATACAACATATTATGAGGTTACTATTCCTTGTTAAAAATGTCAGTTTGACGCAGCTTCGCTCTAACAACCTGTCTGTTGTCTTGTTGGGTTAGGAGAAACCCCTCCTCATTAGCTTAAATCCTGTTTTTGTCACTGCCCTGAGAGTTTGGTGTTGCTGTCTGATTCTGCAGACAGCTGTCACATTCAAGAGCACTCAGTTGAATTTATTTTGGTCATCCTGTACTTGCCTTCCCCCTCTATAGTAGTTTTTTTTTCAGGTCACAAAGGTTCACCTTCTTGCTTGCTTCTTCAGTACATAAAAATACTTGTACATTCTGTTGTTGACTGTGTATTTACCTGTTTTTACAATTTTATGTTGACATTTGTTAAATGCAGTGACACTGAGCCCAGGAGAAAATGCCTAAGGGGAAAATAAAGTAATCATATCGATGCTGAAAATAAGCCAGAGGCATGGATCAGGGGCTTGTCTGTGCTACCAACTCTTCGTCACATTTATGCCCGAAAAACAGTGTCTGCCCCTGGCAAAAAACTTTAACTGAACATGTGTTTGTCTGCTTCTACTATTGTGTTGTTGTAGTTACTGTCTTGAAAAACATCACAGTGATGGTCAGCCCTCCCGACTAAGACTTCAGTGAACTTCCCCCCAGAAGACTAGAATGTGATTATCTATTTACAGCTCTCTGTAAATTTGGCTACAGCCCTATACTCTGCACCACAAGCAGCAGTTCGCACTAGCAGTCTAATTTCAAAATGCTTCCTCCTCCAGCAGGCAAGCAACCCTGTCACCTCTCTGTTGGACTTAGCAATAGAACGCTTAGCATTCACCATCAAAGACCAGATACATTTTCCTGGTATCACGAGGGGTGGCTATATGCAAAAACTAGCTTTGTATGCAGATGACCTCTTATTGTTCTGCTCAGACCCACTTAGATCGATTCCAAGTTGACATGATACAATGGCATCCTTTAGTTGTGCATTTGGATACAAAATTAAAAGAGGACTGCATGTGCTGGACGTCCCTCCCCATCTCGCTGGCTGGTAGGGTTTACTCCATCAAAACGGTCGTTATGCCAAGAATGCAATACTACTTCCCATCAATTCCTATTTTTCTCCCCTTGAACATCTAGTTAAAGTGGGTGGCAGCTGTGTGTGTAAACTAACTTGATAGACATACCCTGAAGACAACAATGTACTGTAGGTGTGTGTGAAAAAGAAATGGTCAAACTACAGGAATTTATTTGCTTGGCAACTGTGTGATACGTCTGTTAGCAACCAGCAGTAGGCCTACTATCACCATACAAAGGCCATTATAAGTCTTATGTTTTCGTCTCTGTCTGTTTGTTGGCTGGTTTGTCAGAACAGATTTCCATGAAACCTGGATGGAGGCAGAGCCCATAAAAGATCCCACTAGCTTTTGGTGCACATCAGCATAAAGGGACAAATCCAATAATTATTTATCAGTTTCTTTCACTTTGCAAGGTTGCCCTTTATTTTTTGGTAATTTGCCCAACATTTGGTGTGTTTTATGCATTTTTATGGTCAGTAGTTGGTTAGATTACACAAGAATAGAAAGTTGGTTGAATCTTTTCTTTCATTCATTGCCAATTTGTAATTTGATTGTGATAGCTGACTTCTCATAACCCTCTGTCAGAGGTTCTCCCCTGAAAACAACCCAAACAAGAGTGCTAAGTGGTAGGGGCAAGAGGTGTATTGGGATTAAGCCTAAGTGTTAGTTGCAGCCCAAGTTTGAATGAGTAGTAGTAAACACAGTCCTTTGGTAGTGAGGACATAGTAGTGGAGAGAAGAGAGGTCGTGAATAGGCTGTTGATCAACCAGATTCATTTTCACCAACTCTTTTTTATTTGTATAGAAACATCAGAAAATCCTGACGGAGTGCCAGTTACTAATCTTTAACAACCTGCAGTTGTGCCATCATCTTTTACATGGCCTAGTTTTGAGGATACTGCAGTTGTCATGTTGTGTTTACTGTGTGGCTGTGCATGTGTGTCTGAATGTGAACTTTTTAATGTTTCAGACCCAGATGTTCACATCCTCTGTGAGCCGGCATCAAAATGGGCACAGAGGGATGTAAAGTTGAAGAGAGGGTAGAATGCAGAGGGGTGATAGAGGAATTAGAGGGAAGGGGTTTGAGAAGAGGCAGAGGGGGATTTATGCCAACTGTTTAAAGCTAGAGAGGGCAACTAGTCTGATAGAATTAGAGCTGATCGGGGTAACATTGCTTCATATTTTATTAATTCCTTTACACATCATTCATTTAAAAAAGATTGTGCTTATTACAAGATCTAATTAAAACTATCACAATGATCTCTTAAAAATATAACGAGCTCTGATGTAGATTCTCAAATACTGTTTCCTCGCCAGCACACTTCCACTACTTCCACTCGGGCATTTTTCTTCTTTTACATGTGTTTACACAAATTCATCAAGAAACTTATATTTTTATCTGACCCTGTTTTAGTTTGTTGATATGGCCCAACAATTCATGTCTACCTTTTGGTTTAATAAATTCATAATATATACATCCAACTGTCCATCAGTAGAGCAGAAGCATACGTTACCTTGTGGCCCATTGAAACTGCAATTAAAATGTTTAAGGTAAAAGACTGATGAGTATGCCATAATTCTGATATTGTATATATAGAATTAGTGACATTTTTCATGCAAGCTGTTGGTTGGAGGCTCAGTCAGTATTTGAATACCATCTTAATTGAACAAAATGAGAGTTCATGATAACCAATATACATTGTACTACACTCTTCCTATATTATTAAGATAGTTTAGGTACTTTGATGTCTGAAACCTGACCTATACACTGGATGTTATTGAGCCGCTACAAAACATAATGCCTCACTCATTTGAAGTTGCTAGATATGGGGGGACATTTGATGGTGCCTAATAACTTCCACTGAGTAATGAGTCAACAGAAATATCCACTAATGGAGACAGAAAACTGAGGGTATATACCCAGCATTGGGACAACAAAATGTGGACAAGGCCAACTCGAGCAGAACTGTGTCTCAGCAGCAGAATCTGTGATGAGACACTGGGGAAATTCATGGGAGGAAATAATACAGCAAAAGCCATCTCATTTTGTCCGATTAGAACTTGTGTTACTGAAATTGTTAGTACTGATTTTTATCACGAAGCAATATTTAAAAAGCATCCTGTTGTACTGTACAGGCAGGAGTTGAATTAGGAGTGGCTTAGCAGGGTGGAGAAGAAGCCTGTGACAAGGCACTGGGTGTTGAGCCTGAATTTGCATTAAGCTGCCTAAACTTTCAAATGATTTGTGTCTAAATTTGCTTTTCCTTGTAATTTTTAGACCTCTGTCCACAATGAATCACTTAACAAACAACACAAAAAAACAGCAAAATGTCTTAATTTTCACCCTCTTCAGACTTGGCAAACACTAAAACTGCATCACATCAAACATCTTGTAAGGAGTGGAACAGACTGGCCCCAGAGAACATCCACTTATTATAAGTTATGTTCCAGTATATCAACTGTCGACCATAGTATGAAAATTTCATGTAGCTCAAATGATGATCCTAGTAGGTCATGACAGGTTCCTGTTTCATGGGGAAACATCGGAATTCGCAGCACTGCCATGGACACCTTCGATTAAAAGCCAGCACTTACCATTGCAAAGTTTTTTTTCTACTGAATTGACCCAATGTAAAGTTAACCTGATGTATTCCCAAAGAGGAGTTTGTTAAACACACAGTATGTCATTTCTGCCACTAGGGGCACTCAATCAAAACAGAACAATAGAAGTTTGCTGGATGTTGTATGAAGAGGGCAGGCATAGCAGGAGGCAGGACCGCTGCTCAGCTGCTCAGAGCTCTGGAGAAGAGAGTGGGACCTTCAGATCTTGTGGAGGAATAAACACTCAGAATCACATTGGATTCTACTGATCGAGAGCCATTTACCAACTAATGCATAGGTTATTTTTAAACTTTTGGCCTCAAACAAGCATGTCCTCAAAAAAGGGTCAGTTCAAGTTTTGCTTCCCTCTCTCTAACTCACTCGCTCTCCCTGTCACACACACACACACACACACACGCACGCACGCACGCACGCACGCACACACACACACACACACACACACAAACACAAACACAAACACAAACACACACACACACAAACACTTGCCACCAGCACCAACAAGTTCACAAACTAGCTAGCTTAATCAGAAAAAAAGATATTATCAGGCAGCGGAAGATCACAGGCTATTTACTGCTGATGGTTCTCACGTATATCGGTTGAGATAGGAGGAGGAGGAAGCCACACAGAGGCAGGTTTGCTGGTGCCAGAGCTCAACTCACCTGGCTTCTAGATTCACCCTCCACAACACGTGCCACCATGCCACTTAGATGCTCTTTTTGCCACTTGTTACTTGACACTCACCGATTTCCCCGGCCTCAAATGATCAAGTATTTTGGATATTGGGCACAGCAGTTTAATGTCACATTCTGGGTCCATTATTTTGCACCCAATGATTAGGGTCAGAACACTGAACGGTGCGAGGACCCTCTTGTAATGCAATTATTCTAACTTTACTTTACGGTTAGGAATTATGGTAACTTTTCTTACATGGCTGTATCTGCCCCAATCTTCACGTTTGTTAAGAGTCCCGGCCTTAACACATTTACATGCCAATGTCCAGTCACAGTTATTTGTAAGTGTCCCCTACTGGTAGCAGGAAATTACATTTTCAACATCCTCCTAGCCAGATTACCTGATCTGCCTCAAAAATGCTGACAAAACACTTAAGACCTTGATAATGCTGTTATTGTAAAGACTCAGAGTTTTTGGTCAACAGCGGTGACATGCCGGTGTGGCACCGGTCGATGATTTGCTGTGAAGCAGGACGTTTTTGTATACAAACTTAACAAACTCAATATATAAATTCATACTGTCGAACTTCACAAGTTTGATAAGAGTTTGCGCCTGACAACATTAATATGCTATAAATTCTGCCACCCAGTGGCATTAGGAAGTGCCATTTTGTGTACTTGTATGTATTATTTCTAGCAGGTTGACCAGATCCACCTGAAATTTGTTTAGCAACTCTTCAAAGCTGTAATGACGTAGTATGGTGAACATTGGTACTTTTCATTGGATCCCACTGCTGTGGCAATGCCTCCGTGATAAATGAAACAGGAATTTGTTCTAACTTAACTGTACATTGTCCAATCTTCCCCAAATTTGATGTGTTTTAGTCCTGGCAAATTTTAACCTACTGTTAAACTGGAAGTAAGCCATCTTTTGATTTACATGAGAATTACACAGTGTGATCTACCCTTCATATACTTGAACCTAATATGTAATTAGTGAGTGTCCTCTAGCGCTACATAGTGGCTACAGGAAGTCACCTTGAACTCATAAGAAAACACGTTCAACACTGCTTGCAGTTTCAGTTATATCTTATGTTTCAGTATGTGAAGTGTGGACCACCTGATGAAAATTTCTATTAATTGTCCCACAAGGGGCAGTTCATGGTGCCAGTTGGTGGTGCAATCAGTATGATTCCTAATTGGCATGTTGATGTCCTCAAGAAGAGACTCTAATTAAAGGTGTGAAGTTTGGTGCAGATTTGATCATGTGAACTCAAATAGATTGAACTGATCCAATTTGACATCAGTCTGGTTAACTGACTCAAAGGTGGTCTTCAAAGTACAGTTTAAATTTAAAAAAGGGGAAATTTCAAAATGGCTACCTGTTACTAACCCATGCCTACCAGTTTTTGTACACTCAGCTGAAAACAAAAAATGTGTAGGGGGCACATTTGAGTCATTTTGCCACACCTAATTCTGATAGAGATACATACAGTAATGTCCCATAGGTGCTCAATTGGATTTAGGTCAGGGGAACAAGAGGGCCAGCCAATGGCATCAATGCCTTCGTCATCCAGGAAGTGCCTACACACTCTGGCCACATGCAGCTGGGCATTGTCCTGCACCAGCATTAGTTCTGAGGATTTCGTCCTGGTACCTAAGAGCAGTCAGGGTACAGTTGTTGACCTTCGACGGCCCTGTCCAGCTCTCCCTGGCACAACAAACCAGAGGAGCTGAACTACCTGTGCAACCTGAGTGGGCTGCAGGTACCGCCTCATGCTACCAGTAGTGAAAAGGACACTAGCAGAACACAAAACTAGAGAAGAATCAGTCAGGAACGATCAGGCGAGAGCAACTGTCAGTGGCCACCACATGCAAAACCATTCTATTTTGGGGGTTGTCTTGCTTTTGTCTTTGCTTCTGTTGGTGATGTCCTGCTGGCCTCTCCACGCTGACGCAGAGTTGTCACTTTCAACTTTTCAGTGTAGATCTGCTTGTCTGTTGCAGGCCAAGGATGATGCATAAGCAGCAAACAGAATAGATGGGGAAAACAATGATTTACAGCAGGCATGTCCAAACTATTCCACAAAGGGCCGTGTGGCTGCAGGTTTTCATTTCAACCAAGCAGCAGCACACCAGACCTGACTCATTTAATCAACTGATCTCAGTCTTCAGAAAGTTGATTGGTCAAACTGTGTGCTCTTGACTGGTTGGAACAAAAACCTGCAGCCACACGGCCCTTTGTGGAATAGTTTGGACATGCCTGATTTACAGTATCTGAAAACAGTCTTTAACTGCATGACTTCCGTAACATTGTGACACTGTACACCAAACTTTTATTCTCTAAAAGTAGATTCCACCTCCCCGTGTTTCCCCCAATAGCTTTAAGGGCCCAAGAAGTCAATTTTGAATCAAGCACATGGCAGCAGATGTGTAAAAGACCGTATTTACTCATTTAAATGTACAGGGTATGCTCCATGCCACTAGAGCATCTCAGTTCCCTTAATTGCATAACATCTTCCCTCGTTGGCATCTTTTCATTGCATCCTTGCATTATATGTGTAAACATGTGTCACTGACACTGTCGGTTAGACTTAGGTTTAGCATTACCAGATCTCAGCAATTACCCAGGTGGGTACAATGTTATCATAACCAACAAAGCTGAAAAAATAAAGCCAAAGTTTATGTGAGTAAATGGTTTCTATATTATTTCTATTATATTGATATCCTATATTATTATATTTTTTGTTAAATATGGCAGTATTTTTTGTATAAAACGGTGTTCATGTTTTGTTTGTTTGTTGCAAGATAACCATGTGGTAGTGATGTGAACCTGAGGCCTGCACACAAATTGTGGCTCTCCACAATGGAGCGATAATTAGGATGATGCTGCGGGTTTCTGCAATGGGAACTGTGGGTTTACGGTGTGTTTATTTTTTGTTAAGTCTGCATTTCCAAAAAACAAAAACAAAACAAAAAATAGATAAAACAACATGAAAAAAAGAAACAGGGTTTGTTTGCTGGAAAACTGCTTGACCAGTTTTCTACCCTAAGGGCCATTTTAGCTTTTTTTATGCCTTCTTCTTTAAATGTAACATGTATATTGTGCTTCCAGCATTGAGGTTTAAGAGGAAGGTCACCCCATTGCTCACCTCCTGCTTCTCTGGGGAGATCCTGGAGAGATGATAAGGAAAAATGCATAGAAAAAGAGCCAGGGAGAATCATAGAGAATAAAGCAACACCTTTCTAAACACCTCAAAACATGTCCAATTCAAGACACATCAAGAAAAACTACAGACTCAAACAGTAACATACCGTTTAGCCAGTCAACAGCCAACAGTTCTTTTATTCCTGCGGTGTGTCACAGTGTGGATAGGTCTCTATTTTTCATTCAGTTTGAGAGCAGGTCATACTATGTTATTCAGAATAAATTTATATTCTTTCAGATCTAAAGCTGCAGTGGGTAAATGAGGAATGAAACAGGCGGAAACATCCACAGTTGTATTATTTAATATAATGTAAATTTTAGATTAATATTTCAATGCTGGCTGCTGGTTGTCTGTTGACTGTGCGAGTACATGCCCATGCTAGAGAGGTATAAATGTTGCAACAGAGCGCTGGCTGGAGTCTTGTTGCTGGAATGCTGTTCATATGAGTGTGTGAGATGATGGTGATGAAATCTGTGGTAATGTGCCTCTCATCTGCCTGTGTTGTATATTTCATAGAAGATCTAAGCCAATTCTACTGTGTGCATGCGTGCATGATTGAATTTGAATTAAAATGGATTATTATTATTATTATTATTGTTTTGCACGGAATAAAGCCCTTACAGTTTTTGAAAATGGAAGCCATATTGCAGTTTATTAAGGGAAACAATTATGATATATAGCTGATAATCAGTCATTCTTAGGAAGGAAGCAACTCTTAATTATGTGCTAATTTACTTTGCATTGTTGACAATAAAGTGTTTTGGCTGTGAGCAAGTTAGTCGGCTTTGTCTTTGGAAATGAAACAGCTATGCCCCAGCCAACGGAAATCAAAGCTGCTTCTTGATTTGGTTGCTGTCTTTGAGAGAAGATATGCATCTTGTGAAAAGCTTTAAATCCTTTGTGTAGTCAGAGAAAATATTTTGTGTTTATAAAGATCAATGCAAATTCGATTTTAATTAAAAGTGAATTCCTGACCAACAGCATTAACATATTTTGTACTCATGTCCACTATCTTTATTTGGCCTTTGTATTGTATTTTATTGTAATGGCCCAGTTGTTTTGGAGATGTGACAGCAGGTGGTTATAGAGAGGCAAACAGCACTGCACATCACAGCCACCATCTGCTGAGGAGCAGGACTTAATGACCGATACACCTTTTTAATATAGATAAACTCATAACTTCGTGACTCTTATTCACATATTTTTTGTTTTCGGTACATATTGACCAGGCAGTAATTATTTTATGATCACAGCATCAACTGACAGAAATAACATAAGCACTTGTTAACGACAGCAGCTGTACTGTTTAATTGGCTTTATTGACATTTAGAATGAGTAATCACAGGAAGAAACAACAGGTTGTCTTCCTCCTGTCACAAGTTGAGCGCAAGAAAGCGGGGAGGGCGGGAAGAAAGGAAGGGAGGGAAGGAGAGAAAGAAAAGGAAAATGCACAGGAAAAGTCCTGTTGTGACTTATTCTACAGATACAGACACTGAAACTGTAGTGAAATGCTGTTATGATGTCGATAAGACTGTCTACAGGTTGTTTTCAAGTGTATTTTGGCAGAGAGCCGGTAAAAAAATAGGCAAGACTCCAGAACTGTAGATGAAACGCCGCTGCAGCCTCGTCTCTCCTTGTGCGAGAAGCGCGACTCATGCTGGCAGTGTGGCTGCTCTAACCTGTTAACACGGACGCCAAGATGAAAAGTAGGACATTACGCCACGCGACCACACTGCTCACGCAGGCAGCCAGTGTGGCCAGCCTGTCAGACATACAGTACTAATGTTAGCCTTGCACCATATTTGATGGCAAATATTACAGCATGGTAAAGTGAAAAAACACTTGCTAGATTACAGTGGTCCCATAGCAGCACCCAGGTCCCAACTGATTTTCCTCACACCCTTACTCTTTGTTATTTCAACTCATTCTTGCCTTTTCTCAGTCCTTTAGATCCAAATTCCAATATGATTGAGCTGTGGTCCATCATATGTCCAATAGTTTGTACTGATTTTCCTTTTTTTGAATATGTACATATTAGTACAGTCGGAATGGCAACCTTAACGTTGCACTTTATTGTTAATGTAGTAGGACGGTAATACATCTAAAAATAAGGCCTTTATGTCCAGCTTGAATGCTAAGGAATTCCCCAGAATGCTTGTCAGTATATTGAGAAGAGTATAAAAGAATAATGTGAAAAGGCTGAATGTAATCAGAGTTCTGCTTTGAAATGAATCCCCACCTATTCCCCTGCCTGCACTACATCTCCCAGGTTCTCCGTTCTGCAGTGTTTGTGTCTTCCTGCATTTAATGTATCCACTTAATGTTATCAGAGCTGGCCTAAATCACTTTGAATATCAACGGAATAACCGTGTTGACTCAGCATTTTGTTGAAAGAACAATACAATGTATATTTAAGCCGCAACCTAAATTGAGTTTGTAGCACAGATTGGTTAGAGGGTGCACATACGTTTTTCATTATTCATAATGCTTTGAAGTAGTGCCAGCTATAAATACACACATGATATGTTTGATAACCATTCTGTATTATTCCATTTACAAATGTTTGAGCATTCAATGTCAGCCATAGACTACTTTATATTATTGTAATCTGACTTTTTTTTTTGTAGCGGTGGAGCTCTGAGCGCTGTGATGTCACTTCCCTCATATTTAGGCTAGTTTTATACTGAACGTACATGTTTAGACATGCAACTGACAGCATGTACTGTTCATTTCGGTTAATTTTCATTTATATATCGCCAGATGACACCAAATGTTATCTCATGTAACAAACCTGTGAACAGACCCAGGCTCTAGGTAGGCAGACATCTACCTTGACCAGTTGGGTTAGGGGAAGACACAGTGACCGCAGCAAGCTATAGTGGTAGAAAATATGACTAATAATACTCGTAGCAGCAATAATACCTACTAAAGTAAACATAGACTCAATTATCAAAAGTCAATACTCTTCATATGTTTTGCGTGTAAAATCATTTAATTTGCAAAGCAACTAAAGCTGTCAGATAAATGTAGTGGAGTTCAGAGCAGCACTAAAAAAGTTCAATTAAGTACGTATGTACAGTACATTACTTGAGTAAAGGTATTGAGTTACATTTCAACACTGCTAAAGGGCCTTTGAATAATGATGCTCGGCTGTATATACAGAAGGCAATTGCACTCTGATGCGACTGCTTATCTTCAATCAATTATTTTATGGTGTGTTTTCTGCAAGATCCTCATCAGTATGCAGATAAGATTAGCAAGTTCCCCATGGCATGTATGAAGTCAGATAGCTCTGCAGACTGTACAGAGATACTCAAGATAGACCAGCAGCAGAACAGCCAGCAGCCAGTCTTATCTGCATCCAACCGTGATCAGTAGGAGTGAGACGGACCAACGACCATCAGATCGCTGGCCTGCTCACAGTACACAGCTTTCAGCCTCGTAGTCGGGTGACTTCAAACCATTGTGGTTTCCACACTACATGACTGGTCAGCGACAGCGTGTCACAAACTACAAGATGCCACATGCGACATGACTCAGGAATGATGTGGTCTGAACAGTTTTTTGTGTGCTGATTTGCAGTGACAAAAAAGGGGGAAAATTTGGATGTGTGGAGAGCAAGGATTATTTTTGCACTTAAATTGTATTAAAGCCTGCTCCTATTGTGGTTACGTATACTAAAAGGCTTGTATGTATATAGTCTGTATTCCTAAACTTTAGGCTATTACTGCACCTGCTCCATACACAGGCTGGGTTCAGAGAGCGACTGTGGATTACAGTAGAGGAGAGAGGGAGAGAGAAGAGGAGGACCTGCTCTCATCCAGATTTTTAGCCGGCGAGACATCCTGCAGATGTCGGACACACGCAGGCAAGCTGTCTCTGAGCTCCTGGATCAGGTCTTTCAACAGTTCACATTTACCCAAAGTCATCCACGGGAGCGCATGCTGATCTGCCTCTGATCTGGGTTTTTTGAGCTCTAAAAACCAGCTGAAGTGGCAAGATCGAGCCTAAAATCCTCAATCCGCTTAACTGTGTTACATAGTATGCACCTTTTCAAGTGACATTACCCCAGTCTGCAATGACAGAAGGGACAAAAAAGGGGAAGGAAGAAAATAAGGGACTAATAAACTTGTTTGGAAATAATAAGCAGAGTACAATTCAATGTTAAGCTGCTCTATCCCATGGTCCATATTTTCCACCAGGATATATAAAGATAAATCCTTCTAGGTCTAGAAAAATGATCATGATGATAGTTCCCACTGAATACACCATCGGTACATTAGACACGCCAGCTCAGATCTAACATTGTCATCAATATCTCTCCAATTTGGAAAGAAACAAATATATGTTGCTAATTCATATCGATTCATTAATTCTTTAAAAGTCGAGGAGGTGACAAGTAAAATTATTCTACAAGTAGTTACCACAGCTCAATGCTAATACTACACAAAATCATTTTAATAATGAAGCCACTAAGATGTGTGGTCTATATTGCTCAGATTGTGATGTGAGACAGGTGTTCTTTTTCACTATCTCTAAGGAACAGCTTCTCTGCTTAGTGAGAGTGCTGAGCTGAAGTCACATTTTACCAAATTAGCTAGGCTGAAATCATCAGCACAAATACATGACTCATGACTGGGGACTTCAGTCAGGCTTATGCAGTGGTACAAACTCTGGTCATGATCAGAGAACACACAACACACCCCAAATCAAAAAGATCCTTCTGCATTCCACTGTTTGGAATTTCTCTGTGTTGTTTTAATAATGGTTATAAAAGAACATCAATGATTGTTCATTTACCTTGAGTGATTGTTTGGCATTTGGTACCTTGTTCACTTTATGTCTGCGTGGCACTGCACTGTACAGAGCTGAGATCATTTTTTATGACCAAAATACATTCCTATTGGCGGTGACAATGTCATGTTTGTTAATGTAGGTCTACTTATCCCTGTAAGACCCAAATATAGAAAAACCTAAAAAAAAAATTTTTTAACCTTTCAGATGTTGTTGTAGGAGGCCTCTGATGCAGAAATTAAAGAGTTTTTTAAAAATAAATGTTTATGTAAGTTTTTAGAGAAATGTTGTAATATTGCAACATTGGGCTTAGGTGGGTGCAGAATTTTGTTGTACTCACATTGTCTGAACAACAATTCAGAACAACTAAGGGTTCATTTTATAGGGTTGATTGCTTACTTAGCCCCATAAAGGTATATAACCTTAATAATAATCACACATTAGTCATATTTTTATGAAGTTATTAATTAAAAAAAAAATTACACAGGATAAAAATCTAACTTTTTCTAGCAACTTCTTCATTCTTTTTTCTTTTGATGACTGACTTTCATTGGTAGTGAAAGTCCTAAAAAAGACCAGCAGATGTACATGTACCAGCGACAAATTTGATGGGGAACTTATATTTAGGCTTCTCAACTTCAGTGTAGGTTCTGGTGGCTTTGTCCCAGCATTGAATCAGGTGCACAGGTTCAGGTCCAGCAAAGGATGACACTAGTGTGACAGCCCTGTTGTCATACCATTTGACAGCACAGATGTTTTGATTCCCCTCAACTCTGATGTCATAGCCTCCTCTCCCCTTTTTCTTCAAGCTCCTCTCATCATCAAGGTTACAGTTGGGTAGGCGCACCTGCTCAGCTGTTCCCACATGTTGAATTCCCCGATCAAGGAGCTTCACTAATAATGGAACACAGTAAAAGTAGTTGTCTGCAAAAAATGTGTAGTTCTGACCTTCTGGAAGTGTGGAAGCAAGCTTCATCACAACATCACCTGACAATCCAAGTTCAGATTTGGCTCGTATTCTGTTGACACTGCCTTATTAGACATCGAAGTCACACATCATGCCAGAGATTCCAGTTCTCACCCTAAATGTAAGTTTAGATGGCTTAGCCTATGCTCTCAACTCATCATGCTAAATGAAATATGCATCTCAATCATTAGCCATTTAGTCACACAATACTGCCTTGCCAGCTTGCTATGCCCTCTACTTATCATGCTAAAAGAACTATGCATCCCAATCACCAGCTATAGAGTCACACAATGCTGCCTTGACATGACAATACTGCTTGTTAAGCTCTCTAATTATCATACTAAAAGGAAAACATGTATACCCCCTCTTACATCCACACCCCACATTCAGGAACATTTTCATCTTTCCCAGAACTGAATTGTCTGTTGATCCGCTTTGTGGACAAAGTCATGAAATTTTAGGTCAGACTGATCAAATTAACTACATTTTTTAGAGATAAAACTTTTAAATCAGTCAAATTTGACCAGAACACAACACAAAGGTAGTATGTATACTGTCCATGTATAAAGAAAACACTCAGTGGTGTAGTGGAGGGAACACAACCTGTCTGTGCCCACTGCAACAAGCCTGCTATTTTGGCTACCACACTCACCCAATGTTGTAAAATTACAACAAATATATAACAAGCTCTAAATGAAATTTGATGAATCTATTCCACAATAACTACATATGTACATGTTCTAGACATTGTAATAACAACAAAAAAAAATATAAAAGACATTTTTCTTACGTGAATCTGATGAATCCAGTCCAATGAAATAAAGAGATGTTGTTCGAAGGAAACCTTGAGAGGTTGTGTGAGTTCATGGCCATAAGGGCGGGACTTCTAAACAAATTTACTATCCAATAGCATTGTGAGACTGAACAATAGGACCCAATGACTATGTAAATGTGGTAGAAAATAAGATAAAATATAACAGATTGTTTTTTAGGATGGCTAAAGGTAACGTTGTAATTTTACAACAGTGGGTCTTACAGGGTTAAGCCATTGCTTTACACAAGCTTGTAAGTGCACCTTGTTGTTACGATGTCATGTGCTACCACATTGGTTTCAATAGGCTACAGAGTTCATGACAGGCAGCTCACCTGCTGTGGAATCAGAAGCAATGGTGGAAAAAAAATCAAAAACGCACAGTGTGTTTTTTGGGGGGAGCGACTTAAAACATACTGATGATGAAGAAAGTCAGCAGAGCAGACACATACAGGGAGAGGCGGAGAGGGGAGGCAAGCCAGTGTGTGTGCATTAAAGTGGACAATTAAAGCTACACTCTGTAGGCAAACTTTTAAAGCGATTCTGAAAAAGCTGTGATTTTGTGATTTTTTAAAATTTATTTTTTTGCATTTTCACAAATAGAATAAAGGTTTCAAAAATCTTAAACTGTCTTTAGCCCCTCTGAGACAATGTAGTCCAGAATTAATGGGTCTAAGTATAGTGGTTTTTGGACCTGGTCTCATGAGGTCTAGACATGAAAAAAGCAGTGAAATGGACAGTAAAAATAAATAAAAGTCAGGATTATTAAGCCCTGTGATGTCCCCTGTCATATTGGATTATTGGGTTATGAAACATTTTAATAGTGAGCAGGTAAAACCACAGCAAATAGGTAGGAATAGAAAATAAACTGAAAATCAGTTTACCATGAGCAAGGACAATAAATTAAAAATGCTAGCATTAAAATGATCAAAACTTAGGGTTGTTAACCAATTGCAGACCATGTCATTTCATTATTATTTGTCATTTCATCTTCCCCATATTAACAATGTTTTTCAGTCCATGAACTGACTTGAAAATGACTGAACAACGGCGTCTATAGGCAGTATGCCACTTTTAAGGTGGACTAGAAAATTCCAATGAGAAGTTGTGAATCAGATATTAACTTTAGCGTCGTCTGTTGCAGTGTGGTGGAAATCTTTATTTGTGTCTTGCCAGTTTCAAAGCCTTCATTATATTATGTATGGTTCCAATGCCACCATGGTGTCAATTCATTGACTTACCATCACTGCGTGCCTGTGGTTATTCAGGCTTTCTTTCACACTGAATTATTGGTGGGTAAATTTTCTGTAAGCTTATCAAGTGCAACACATGATGAAGTCAATAACTTCTGGGTCACACAAATCGAACAAACTACTGTTTGTTTAATTTTCCAATTTTGGTTTCCCAATTGAATATAAAAGAACAAATGATACACGAATTATACTGCAATAAGTGCATTGTATTTTCCACTACATCTGCAAACCTCAGCATCAACATGTGCTTGGTCTCCCCCTGCAGGGAGTGAGCTGAGTGCAGAGTGAGTGGGGGAGGGGCGTACATCCAGATGGGATAGCTGCTTAAAAGCATTGCCACACAAGAAAAAAAAAATGGCAACCTTAAATACGCCGCTGTGTGCAGGGGCAAGTCGAATAGCCAGACTTTAGCCTTTGGTAGACATGGCCACACCTGGTCAACCCTGGCTTTGCCATGATGAGCAAATCACGAAACAAACATTCGAACATAGACACCTACAAATGCCGGCTTGTAGCCTAGATAGCTAACAAGCTGCTCAGCTGCTGCACACAAAGCAGCATAAAAACTTGAAATTCAAAGATTAGACACCTTCGTCCTGCACTTTGATTTTTTACTAACCCATGTACTGAAGTATTTTAACCCCAGGGTTACTACTGTAGAAGGAGTCAGGAATTATTTCAGGACAACAGACACTGTGATGTTGATCACTGCCATTATTACACACTATGTTTGTCGTTATTGAAATAATATTTTTTCATTATCTTTCTGTCTTTCCCCTTTTTCCATCAGGGTCCTCGGTCAACCAATCAGCTGACCTGTTCTCCAACACCTCATGCAACATCTCCACCAATGACTCAACAACCTGCTCTCCTGTGGACGATGGAGTGGGGGCAGCAAGTCCATATAAAGCTTTGGAGATGTTTTTTATTGCCCTGGTTACAGGATCTCTCAGCTTTGTGACTGTCACTGGAAATATTTTAGTCATGCTGTCCATCAAAGTAAATCGCCACTTACAAACTGTTAATAACTATTTCTTATTTTCATTAGCATGCGCTGACTTGATTATTGGTGCTTTCAGCATGAATTTGTATACAGTCTACATCATTGTTGGCTACTGGCCACTTGGGCCGGTGGTCTGTGACTTGTGGCTAGCTTTAGATTATGTTGTCTCAAATGCCTCGGTGATGAATTTACTGATCATTAGCTTTGATCGCTATTTCTGCGTAACTAAACCCCTAACGTATCCGGCAAGAAGGACAACAAAGATGGCAGGGTTAATGATTGCAGCAGCATGGATCCTGTCATTCATCTTGTGGGCTCCTGCAATCTTGTTCTGGCAGTTCATCGTTGGACAGCGAACAGTACCACCTGGAGAGTGTTACATTCAGGTACAGTGCATGAAACTTTGATGAATAATTGAAAAAGTGCATTCAGTGAGAGAGAGTTGTTTGCAAAATGGTAGCCTTTTAAACGGCCTTTTGATGTGTGATAAATGTGTGATGAAATAGTCTTTACTCAGGGTCACCTGACCTTACTAGTTTTTCTGTAGCTTTGAACCACATGTCAGCTTTCATGTGGAATAAAAGTGAATGATGTTGGCTCAGAAGTCACATTAGGTGACATTAACATGGAATGTTCACCACATGATAACAGGTAGTTGTATAAAGGAAAGCAATGGTAACCCCTGTCTCTGTCCAAAGTCTGTCGAATGCCTTATTTTTACAAATATTCCTCCAATCCTCCCCTGACTCCTGGTCCATGACGTCTGACCTCTGCTCAGTGGATGCTGCTGAAAGACTCTTATGACTAATCACTGCACTGATACAGCAGAAGGTTTCAGGAAGCTATTTTTTTTCTAGCCTTGCTAGCTTGTGTACTTCTACCATAAAAGTATATAAAAATTGAGGAAACAAAATAGAAAATGAGTAATACCTGTGTAGATCATCGTAATAATAGCATGCACAGCCAAATGTAGTCAGAAGATTTAAAATGCCAGCACATCAGTTTGCTAGTGGCCATCTGTTGATCATGTGGTTCTCCCTTTGCAGTTTGTAGCGGTCTGTCGAGGGCTGTGAGTGGTTTTGGTCCGGGGTTGACCGACAGCTGATGTTGTTTCTGTCTGGTGTTCATTCAGTCTCATGTCCAGGATCTTTGCTGTTTCACTTTTTAAAGTGTTTCCAATGGTTGACACATTACTGTCATCGATCCATATACCACAATTAATTTGTCATAGATACTGATCCTAATTTCAAGAATTAACTTATGTAGAGGCCATGACAAATGACAAATTTTGTTGTTTAGGTATTTATATTTTGACTCTTATAATGTTTGCTGCTCTGTGCTAGATATATCTCAAACTCTGCAACCCAATCACCAGAATAAATGTTGGCAAAATATGTTTCTGCAAACCGAAGATGGCCCAACTTCCTAAAATAAATATTGCCTGATATTTGTTGCGGGGTCTCACTAAAAATGTCCAGTGGTTTCACTTTCTCACATCTTGGCAGCCTTTTCAACGGCTGGGCAGGGTTTTCACCTACAACTCCAGCACTGCCCCCTCACACCTCCCAACATCGAAGTCATGTAATACACGTGTAGTGCAATCGTGATATGACACATTTTCCGTGATATCACAATTTTTTGATTTCAGGTTTGGATTGGTTTGGATTAGACTGTAAATGTGTACCTAATAAGATGGTAACTATGTACTGAATATTTACTGTAAACTGCATATGTGTAAACAATCACTGAAGGTGATGGAAGGCTTTCTTACTTTCTTTTATTTATTTATTTCCTACTTTCTTTCTTTCTTTCTTTCTTTCTTTCTTTCTTTCTTTCTTTCTTTCCTTTCCTTTTTTCAGTTCCTTTCTAACCCTGCAGTGACGTTTGGGACGGCTATAGCAGCATTCTATCTTCCTGTCATTATCATGACAGTCCTGTACATCCACATCTCCCTGGCCTCCAGGAGCAGGGTTTCCAAACACAAGCCAGAGAAGAAAGAGAAGAAGGGAATAAAGTAAGAGCCTCAGTAGAATCAAACTGACCTTTTCTTAATTCAGGCACTTGCTTTTGGAACACAAACGCTTATTTCATTAAATAAATAGCTGCAGCAAACTAAAAAAGGGAACCTCGTTATGCTTCTATGTGTGTTATAATCTCTGCTTATCTAACAGTTTTCCTTGGTTGGTTTCTCTTAACCAGAAGCCTCTTTTATACTACTTTTAAACAATATTCCATCAAAAAATCTGTCTACCTAAAGATGGTGGTAAAATGTTTATTTTCTCAGACAGAGAACAACAACTCTGCTGAATTTGGTTAGTTACAAGGGATTCCAATGATGACCCAGTTTCACTGCAGAAGAAAGTGCATATTTTGCTTCTTTGTTAATCATCCAAATGCCTTGCATGTTCTAAACGATCACCATCCCTGAAGCTCTAAAGCATAGCCTAAGGTAGTGATGATGATGATGAAGTACATATACCTATGCAATAACAATATAATAAAAATATTCAGATATTTTAATTAAAAGTCTTTATTTGTATACAGTGTTCACCCAAATATTTTCCTGTTTCATAAACCATTGATGGTTTGTAAATTGAAAAATGGTTTTAAAAAAAAGTGGTTTAATACATTTAAAAGTACCACCAGATGGCCACCAAGGCTTTTAACATTAATAAATCAAATACACAAATTGCTGCACAATGATTGATATCCATTTGTGGATTGTATAAAGTACACATTTGAGGCACAGTTTTTTTTTTATTTGTGTTTTCATTGGTGTTCTAATGTTTTTTTCCCCAGAACTCCCAGCTTGATAAAGAGTCACTTGTTAAAGCAGAACAACAACAATGAGACCAGTCCTCAGGCCAGTCCCCGCTCCACTCCCAAACTTAGTCTGGACTCAACTACAACTGCGTTGGAGGCTGTGAAGAACGGCAGAGTGGAGGAATCCAAACCAGTCAAGGCAAAGCCTCTAGCACAGCCCAGTCCAGGAGTCACACAGGTATTGATTCGCACAGTCAATCTAATAATATCACAGCTTATATATTCCTACAGACTTTGTTCACTTGTGCAGCAGTTACATTACTTTTCTATTTACTGTAGCACTATAGAAGCTTGTTATGTTCAGTTTCATCTATCTATCTATCTATCTATCTATCTATCTATCTATCTATCTATCTATCTATCTATCTATCTATCTATCTATCTAGGAAAAGGAGAGCTCCAACGATTCGTCCACAGCTTTTATTCCCCCCACAGAACCAAAGAACAATACTAAGAATGAGGTCATATCTGAGGTTAGTGTTCAAAAGCTGGTCGACTTCTTTGCTGTCATTCCATGCTTTGTTTCCAACACATTCGTTATCTTTGGGGTTTGAGCAAATCATAGTCTCATCAAAAATTATACAGACATTTGATGACCCCATTTTTTTGTCAGTAATTCATTTAATTTTCATGTGATAACCAAGTAATTCGTTAATGCGTTTTTTTCTTTGTACTTAAGTGAAATATATATGAACAAAACAAAAAAAAACTCTGCGTAACTACTCACAAGTGACAACTTTTCTTTGGTACCAAAGTAATCCAGTAAACGGTTGCCTGTACATTCATGAGATCATTGCCAGCAGGAACTACCAATAGCTCATTCAACATTTGATGGTGTTTTACAGGATCTTGCTCAACTGATGCTCTCCCCTTTTTGTTTCCTTGGTTTGGTTCTCAAATTGGCCTAAAATGGGGACTTTTCCACTGGTACTTTGGCCAGGCAGGGCCAAATGATGTCATGTTGCTACAAAGCACAGACAGACACCCACCCACACCAACCTCTTGCTTTTCCTATAACTACTTTATAAACCAAGAGTTAACAGTGCTGAGTAGGGCTGCACGATATGGTCAAAAAGTAATATTGCGAATATTTTGAAAGATATTACGATATAATTCATGATTATTATGGATGATTTGATTTGACATCACAATTTTCACTGTCATTTTCACTGAAAAACTACTAAAGTCATGATGATGTGGCATTTCCCCCTGTCTTTGTCAAACAAACATGTTTTATTACATCTGGAGAGCAAGCTTTGTAGGCCAGAGCATCTCTGCAGCACAACAACTTTTCATTAAAACATTGTTTTGTGATACATTTTACCTTTATAATATAATTGCAGTTCTTACAATTTGGATATCGCACTTAGTCATGTTGAGATTTTGATTATTTTGCAATTCGTTGTGCAGCCCTACTGCTGAGCCCGTTATTAAATGAAAATCTTGTCGTGCTGTTTCTCAGCTATTGGACTGTGATATATTTGCAGGCCAGAGAATGCAAGAGACCCAAGGGCTACACTTGAGGAGCATACATCCACAGTCATGGACTACATAAATTACCAAGTGGACAATGTAATCAGCAGGAAGCTGATCAGGAAGTCGGCCCAACCCACCCTTGTGAACAGCTGTGCCTCTTTAGCTGAGCAACTTAATTACTTTGATAGAGATAACAAAGATCAAATGGTGCAGTCCCTTCTCATGAATGATACTGCGCCCATCCTGAGCCCTCACAAAGTCACACACTGCCTACAAAACATCAAAAACAAAATCAAAAAACCTCAAAAACATCTTCAATCTCTCCCTGTCCTCATCTTGTGTCCCTGCATATTTTAAAACATCAGCAATAATCCCAGTGCCCAAACAGTCAGCTGGCCTGTGGCTCTCAACCCCTTAGCCACTAAATGACTGGTCATGAAGCACATAGGGAGCGTCAGGCCAGCTTCTTTTGACTAGCACCAGGTTTCCTATAGGAAGAACAGACTGACGGAAGATGAAATAGCTATTTTGCTTTACACTGCATTAGAACATCTGGAGCATAAAAACACATATGAAAGGTTGCTCTTCATTGATTATAGTTCCGCCTTCAACAAAATCTTGCCCAGCAAACTCATTGCCCAACTACAGGACCTGGGACTTAACACCTCACTAGGCAACTGGGTAATGGACTCCCTAACAAACAGTACACAATCTCTCAGACTTGGGAAACAAATCCCACCCTCATCTATCCCTGAACACCAGTGCTCCAAAGGAATGTGTACTAAGTCTACTTCTTCACACCCTTTTCACATATACACACACACATCGCTCCTATCCCTCTGACTCAAATCGTTAAATTTGTGAATGATATGACTGTGCTTGGCCTCATTGATGAGTCTGCATATAGGAGACAGTACAAGAACTGGCAGTATGATGCCAAAGTCACAACCTAGCTGTGAACATCAAGGCCAAGGAAGTGATAGTGGACTTTCACATGTCAGGACAACACACCCCACTCAATATAAATGGCGAGGCGGTCGAGAAAGTAACCAGCTTCATGTTCTTGGAACTGACAGTGACTAAGGAGCTGTCCTGGTGTACTAACACCAACTTGGTGATTGGAAAGCTCAACAACGCCTCTTTTATCTGAGGAAACTGAAGTGAAAAACCCTACTGCAGAGGCTTCTGGTCCTTTGCTATTACTGCAGCATTGAAAGTGTAATGACATACTGCTTGGCAGTGTGGTTCTCCAGCTGCACAAAAGGCGGACCATGGATGGGTTTTAAAGTTTTTTCCAATCGTTAAACACATGTCTCTATACTGAGGTCCAAACTCTCCAATAGGTCTGTGACTGGAAGAAATGCTACAACACAGCATACAACTACAGAACTTTCAAAAAGCAAATTTTAAATGACAGGGCTGGTTTGTGTAGGTGTTTTATGTGTATTTTTGACTGTAAGTGTAACAGTTTTTACATTAGTATACATGTGATAAAATGTAAATCAAGTGTTTAATTTAATTTACAAGTGCAACTCTTGACTTTCTCCATTGATATACCTCTCACAAGATGTAAAAGTAGGCAATATGGTTTGATTTGATGATAGGGGATGTTTGACACAGAGGCGGTGGATTACATGTTGCTGTGAGATCACAGTAGACACATGTAGGATGCAACATGCTAGAATATTTTTTATGAACCAAATATTTGATTAAATGACAGGAATATATATGTACATGTTTTTTTTTTATTTCTAGAGACTTCCTTATCTATATGGATTTGTTGTATTAAGCCATTTTTTTCTGTTCTTCAAATTTCTATGTAATGTTTCACATTACTTTTACACACAATGTACTCTGTGAATAGGGAACATTCCAGTTTCAGAAAACGTACCCAAGCAATTGAGAAAAAACTGTAATACTAGATGATTTATTACTCTTTCTGGAGGAGCATTATTGTACTTTTGTTGTGGTAAGCATTACTGTTTTCACTGAATTTCTGCCCTTTCTGACCTTGTGAGCTTCATGCATCCTACAACAGGTCACAGTGGCTTTAAAAGTTCCTCAAAAACTCTCTTTGGTTTGTTACAGGCTGCAACAAATCCCAACCCAGTTGACACAGCGACAGCCGATCCTGCTGAGACCAAGATCAGCGCCAGTTCGAAATGGTCCAAGATAAAGATTGTAACAAAGCAGGCCGGAGACGAATGCATTACAGCTATAGAGATTGTCCCTCCTGTAGAGGGAGCCGAGAGACATTCGATCCCAATCAGCCGTCCTAGGACTGTGGCACGAAAGTTTGCAAGCATTGCTAGAAGCCAAGTGAAGAGGAAAAGACAGATGGCTGCCAGAGAAAAGAAAGTATGTTAATATAACACCAACATGAATCATGGTCCTTTCGTTATTAGAAGCATAAAACAATCACAACCAGTTTGCTGATGGTACAGTAGCTAACTAGCTAGCTTGCTAATATTACATTGTTAATGCTCATATGTGCATGACAATTCCACATTTTGACGTATTTCAGTGTTGCATCCTCCCCTTTGACAGCATATGATGCCTGAAATTTAACCGAGGACCAGTAGTGAATTGTGGCAGTTAGTACCGCTCCTCTAATATCAGTGCAGACGTGCAGGGAAGGATCATGGGCTGCTGACCGCTTACATTAGTAACAAAGCAGTTTCCATTTTAATTTGATGACTTCTTGGACCTTGTGAATGAATTGCAGGCGTCCATGCTTTTCTGTCTCCATCAGATAATATGCAGATTGCTCTGTGATAATACCAGGACTGCCACACTAACACAAAGAAATCACCACAGCGGAAGATGGAAATCTCAGGTCCTAATTTCATGACCATCATCTACGTCAAATGATGACATTTGAGGGTCTTGAAGGGTTGTCCCATTTCAAAGGGGGGATTTCAACCACTACCCCTTGTAACTCTGCTTTGAGGTGAAAGGGGTTTAATCAAAAAATGAGATGTCAGGATAAAACTTGGAAATTGGATTCAGCCAGAGAGCAAGAAAAGTCTTAGTAGGGGTAGTTGGATTGGTTACAGGCTGGACTTTTCCTCCACAGAACAAGGTTTGCGTCCCAATTTTGACAATTGAGAGTGATTTGTTTGATAGATAAGTTAGTTAACATACGTAAATGACGTAGCTTATGTAATGTGAGTGACGTGATTATGCCGCTTATGTTGCGTGATTTGAGTTACATCACACGTCTTATGTTATGAGAATGAATGTAGTATGATCTTTCCCTCAACCTAACCCAGTAGTTTTGATGTGTAAACCACATCAAACCACAAACTGTTTAATGTTGATAATTGTCCAAAAGTAATGATATATCATAATATGTGAAGTGAAGTGTTAGTCAGCAAGATCTTTTTCAAAGTCAAACAGGACTTGTATATTACACATTATTGCAAACTTGACAGCGGCACCTTTATTTCAAAAGTCTAACCAGACATTGCATATTACGTATTATTGCTGACCTGACTGTAGAGCCTTTCAAGTCCAAAACTGATGATAGAGGAGGTAGAGCATCATAGTCTGAAGCTCAAGGCCATTGAACAGGCTACTGTAAAAAAGCACAGTCTAAAGAGTAGGTGACAAAAGCACATCTTCACTGATCATCTAGACACAGAAAAGAGCAACATAGATATCATGATAACAAACAAAGCTACCATTGTTATTTTGCATGGCAGCATATGTTGCTGGAGTACAGGTGGGACTAACATGTCCACCAGCGTGTGAATGGTATGGAGCAGCTGTTTTCAAAGATGAGTTGCTTTTGTGCTGCAGTCATTTCACTTAATTACAGTATTGTTCAGAATGACAGATGGTGTTTGGTGATTTTCTTCTTATTTTTGAAAAGGACAGTCTGTATTTTTAACCATATTGTTATGATTTTTGGTCTAGAACTCCCCACAGGTCACACCTGAAATTCAAATCATCAGCAGTGAGGTGGAGTTTGGAGCTTGGGGTGGTTATTGTATACAACGTCAAAAATGAGAAAAGTATCCTTCACAAAATCCCAGATTAGTATTTCTGATGGCAGGAAAGGAGCAACCAGCGCTTATTTTAAGCTTAATGAAGTAACTATAAAGTAGAATCAGCTATAAATACAACAAATTTCCAGTTCTCTGAGACAGCTACATTTACTGGAAATTATTACATTACATAATTCAGTTTTCAATATTCTGACTGCCCAGAGCCCTGTTTCCAAATAACGGTAGACTGTAAGAGGGTTTCCCAAAGCAGCAGTTAAGATCAAGTGCCGAACAAACAGAAGCTGTTTGTGGCACTGAAGATTAACTTGGCACATTTAACCGTCTATAAACCCAGCCACAAATATACAAATCATAAAACAAATGTCTTTAATGACAGAATCAAAATGTTTGATAATGTTACTTGATGTTCATGCAGCAGTCATAGCTTTCTGATTTCTGTGTGAGCATGGCAACCACAGAAACCAAAGAGAGGGAAAAGATATAGGAGCTGATCAATCAGCTTTAACCTCTAATTTTCTGGTTTGGGGTAGCAAAGCTTGCTTTGTCAATCATAAATTCTGGTAAACCATTTCCTCTTTTTAAGCTACAACCTGCTCTCTGTAGCTGTTTGATGAAAATGCATTACAAGGTGGCATCCCTGGTAGCAACCACTAACTGAAAGCACCTTTAAGTTTAAGTAGAATTGTTAAATGTATCATACCATCATCTTAGCCTTGAGATGCTTTTGGGAAACAGGGCAGGTAGGCTTCTTCTAGGCTTCTATGTCAGTGTCAAGAGTAACATTTTTATTTTATTATTAGTTTTCAGTTTATTTTAGATCAACATCATAATCAAACTGCAGAGGTCAGAAGCCTGGGAAAGTACTTGAGGTAATCAGTTGTTCAGAGTGACATTTACTTATACTATGCTACAATAACATAGTTTGATAGCAAAACAGCATTTCATTCTCACTCTCTTGGATTAACTAGCTTCAAAAAAGTTTTAGCTTGCAGCCAACTGATTTCCATACCACAGTGGAATTAATGAAAAACCAATAGCTTCCTAGAGAGTAGAAAAGGTTATCAGTGTTCTGAATTTTCTTTGTCCTGTTCTCTCTTGGTTAGCTCACTCCTCCTCTCTCTTTTCTTCCAATTCTCCACAGGTGACCAAGACTATCTTTGCCATCCTGCTGGCTTTCATCATCACATGGACACCTTATAATGTCATGGTGTTGATCTCGACCTTCTGCCAGTCATGTGTCCCTGACACTGTATGGGCTATTGGCTACTGGCTGTGTTATGTCAACTCTACTATCAACCCAGCTTGTTACGCACTGTGCAACGCTACATTCAAAAAGACATTCAAGAACCTGCTCCTGTGCCAGTATAAGAATATAGGTACAAGATGAGATGGAAGAAGAAGACTGAGGATGGGATGGGTGGGGAAGGGGTGGACCACACTGCAAGAACAGGAAACAATGGAAGGAAGAGAGGAAATGTTGTTGAAAGGTGAGTGACAGAGGGCTGAAGGAGCTGGAGAAGAGAAATGGATGACAAATTGTATAAAAAGGGTTCTTCTAAAGAGAAGAGACATCTGCAGGAGATTAGCAGCTACAGTTTATATTGTATAAAAATTCTGATCATCCCAATTGGTATCTATAGACCGAGATCAAAATGTGAGTCCTTCAGCTGCCCAGCTTCACCTCAGATTAAAGATATCACACACTGAGTGGAAGCATGGTTTCAAAAAGTAGGGAAAATAACTGCAATGATAGAACAGGAACTGATGTGAGCAGAAAAGTAAAAAACAAAAAACCTATACATTTATTAAACCCTCTGCTAGTCCCATGTCCCTGACACTGTGTGGGCTATTCGCTACTGGCTTTGTTAAGTCAACTCGATTATCAACCTAGCCACATTCAAAAGAAATTCAAGAACTTACTCCGGTGCCAGTATAAGAATATAGATAAAGGCTATGGTGGCAGAGGACTGAGAGTGGGATGGAAAGGGAAGGGTAAACTACTACACAGAGGTAAGGAGAGGAAACATCATTGAGAGGTGAGTGACAGAGGGCTGAAGGAGCTGGAGAAGAGAAATGAATGACTTAATCTAATAGAGAGTATCTTCTAAAGAGAAGAGACTGCATCGGAGATCTGTGGGAATATTTGCAACTATGGTTTACTTTGCCATCCCTGATGGTGCAAATAGACAAAATGTGATTGTAAATAGTGATTCCTTAACCTGCCCAGCTTCCCCTCAGATGGAACGAATCACTGTGCTTTTGTCGGATATGACAGAATTACACTTCAGGATTTAACAGTCATGGCTACAGCCACAGTCACTACAGCCACAATCACACCAGTCTGTTCCAATCACAGCATTGGCAGCAGTCAGTCAGAGGATAGTGTGAGAAGTATGTTAATAAGCCTCACTTGGTATCTAAACTCCCGTAGTCTTGTGGCTGAGCCAGCCACGGCTGAAGATGAGTGCACTCCTGCTGTAAGGTGATAATTATACAAAGTATGATACTAAATCATAATACATGCCGTACTGTTATAGTCCAGCCTTCCTTAATGGAAAATAAAGTATTGCAAGGGAACACAGAAGAAGTTCAGGAAAAATCCGTTGAAATAATCTACATACATAACTACAGCTTGTTCATTGTCATTTAAGTGTATTTCATTTCAATTTAATCTCATTTTTATAAACAATGAATTTTTTTTCTATGAATAGCATAGACCCTAGGCACCATAAAACTGACTGATAAAATATAAGGACATATTGATCAAGAAATAAGATCTACATTTAAAAGAGAGTACGTATGACTGGGAGACTTTGACTGTGACTGAAGGCAAGGGAAAGGTGGAGCAGGATAGTAGGACAGAAAAGGTAGCAACAGTACAATGAGGAAAATTAAGAATTTTGGCTAGGTAGTATATCACACACTGTAGCAGCCATGTTTAAGGTCAATGAGCAATAAGAGCAGCAAACCGTAAATAAATTGGGCTTCGAGACATAAACCTTTCATATATCATGACCACCTTAATAACTGTCTAGAGATATGTTGCACTGTTACAGCGCGTGATCAGTTTTTATTCATTTATTCAAGGTCATTCCAAAGAAAATTCTAGTCAGTTTTCTAACCATCATTGACTTGCTTTCAATAGAATATATTTCATTTGAATTGCATACTACTTGCATGTCATAGAAGTCAGAGAGATAGTAGTTCCAATGCTCCATGTTTTCTAATAGGCTGCTTTACATCTGTCGCATGCAGTTTGTAAGGAACAATTTGAAAAATATTAATTCTATTGGTAGCATGACAGTGATCAGAAAAATGCACGACTTGAAAGTTTTAGTATCATATCAATTTTCAGTGACATGATGAGGTTGATGAAGACTAGTGAAGGGAACGTACTAATAAAAATTGTCATCTTGTGACCAAATTATGGTATTTTGAGATTCTCCACACTGTACCATGAGTCCCTCGATGCCAGTGGGTGGGGTATGGGTCACGATAGGGTGACAGCCCAGTCCCCAGGATGAAATGTTAGCAGTTAATGTTTCTGCAAACCATTGATAAATACATCCATTTGCACAAAATGTGTTATATCACATTCACATTAAATGTTGATTACCTGATTTTCATATATGGAGGTGGAGGGGATGGTTTTGGAGTTGCAGGCGACAAGACTGCCAAGCTGATGACTGTAGTGTGAGTCCACATTTGGGCATTTGTAAAGGATCATTTTAACAAGACAATTCCCAGCTTTATTTGTGGCGACAAAAAAAAACGGTGGTTTTAATATGATAAAAATGATATTGCAATGACCTTACATTAATGTAATAATAGGTGTATAGGGGTGGGTGGGGGTGGATGCCCGTGTCAGTTGGGGTCTTTTGCCTTTTTGAGTGTGAGAAAAAGAGTGAAAAATGCCTGCAAGAAAGAAAAGATCTGGATGGGAATGGACTAGAAGGAGTGCGCAGATGGAATTGAGAAGAGGGAATTAGGGAAAAAAGAAACGATGAGCTGGTGGAAGAAAAGTAGGCCATGATGGGAGGAGAACAGAGGAAGTACAGGAATTCCTCATTTAGTTCTGTTCTCCCATCCCTAATGCTTAGGCTGGAGATTTAGTCAGACACACAACACAACAACTCCCCTAAAATCAGGATGGAATCTGTTCCTTCAGAACCATCTTATTAGCATGAAGATTTATTCACTTCTTATCAACCCTTCAAATGGCTTAGTGATTCTGCTGACTTTCTGATATCCCACAATAAAAAAAAAATGTCTGTTGACTGTTTCTGCACTGTAACTTGGGTGAGCAGGTAGGATCTCAGTGTGTGAAACGTAACAGAACTACATGACATAAACCACCAACTGTCACTGGTTTGGTGAAACTGGATAATTTATGGTAATTTATGGAAGAAAATGTTTTCTGTTTTGGGCTGAAGCTCAGGAGGTGAGCCACAGCCCACCCTCATCAGAAGGTCATGTTCGATCAATGGCCTCTACAGTCTACATGTTGAAGTGTCCCTGGGCAAGATACTGAGCCCCAAATTGCTCCCACTGGCTGTTCCACCACTGAGCATCTGAGTGGATATAACTCCTGATGAGCAGGTGGTGTCTTGCGTGGGAGCCTCTGCCACCTGGTTGTTAATGTGTGTGTGAATGTTTTCTGAGTGGCCAGTAAAACCAGAAAAAGCGCTAGCCTATAAATAAGTCTATTTGCCATTAAGTAACCTGTAATTGCTGCTCACTGCTAGTTAGCTCTGTTAGCCATTCAGCAAACAATGCTGAGGTGGAAGGAGTACCTGAGTGGGCACCATCGAGCAACAGAGCTGAGCTCAGCGGTCTCAATGGACATCATGACAGAGGCAAAGTGACAGAAATGCAGCGAAAATAAAATTGGAAATAAAAAAAAAAATGTAGGCATTAATCAACTTATAAAATGTGACATAAACGGATATTTCTGCTTTAATTTGCCTTTGTGAAAATAATTATGCCATAAAACATGATCTGAATTAGATTCTGGTTGTAGCCGCTGAAATCTCCCTTAGTGATTTTTTTTTTTGTGATTTTTTTTTCTTCCAAGACTGCATCGCCAGTCCCACCCTACTGTGCCGTGACTGGTTTTGAATGACAGCCCTTTTTATTTGCATAATGAAGCAGAAATGCATGAAATAAAGTGAAAATAAATACAGGAATAAAAAACTTTGTGGAAATGCAAAGGGAAAATAATACAGAAATAGATAAGTAAATAAATGAATGAATATATTTAAAATGAATAAATTAATAACTGAAATAGAAAATTAAATGGGAAATTGAATAAATAGTTGAATTAATACAAAGGTAAACAAAACATGGAAATTAATTCATTAATTAAATGTAATGCCATATTTATTTATTTATTTATTTATTGAGCCATTTATTTGTTTTAGTTTTTGACTCTGGCCATAGAGATAACTTTTGTCAGAGTCGCAGATTTCTGGGTTTGTCCATCTCACATACAGTAAATGGTAGGCAAGCATGGACTGTGTGTTCTGCATGCTGGCCTGCAGTGGAACGTCTACTCCAATCTGTATGTATGAAACAAACTCATAAGGGGAGTAGAAAGGTTTGCAGTTTATGAGAAATAATTCTAGGTCAGGAGAACAATGCTGAAGGATCATATCACATCAATACAACAGCCGCTGTTAAAAAACAGACCCTCTACCTTCACTGCTACTGGAAACTTTGTTGTTCTCTGCTTTAAAGAGTTGGAGGCCTGCCAGCTGGAGCACAGGGTCACATATCGATCCACAGAGCCACGTCTCTGTGAGGCAGGAATGAAGAGGAGGCTCTGTAGCTGAACTTCATCCATTTTGTTGCTAAATGAACAGACGTTGTAGAGCAGTATTCCAAGTCAGCGCCAAAATAAAAAAAAAGACAAATTTACGTTTTGAAACTTCTCACAACAAGGCCTGTGAGTATCTCAAGTAACCGCTTCATTGTGTCTGGAAAGAATTGAGTTTTCCAAATGTATGTTTTTGGCTCTTTGAGCACCACAAGCCGAGTGTCTAGATCCATTATATTTGAGAGAAGGCAGACATCTCTACAGATGATATCTCCAAAACTCAGCAACTCACGCAAAAACAATCTAGATGGATAGATAGCAAAACACTGAAATGGAAAAGTCCACAACAACAATGAATGAATGAATGACGCACCTCCACCTCATCCCAACCCATTTGGGTGATAAAATGTCAAAGATAGAACTAAACTAAAAAAAAATTCACAATATGAATGCTTCCTAAAGGGTTGAGGTGAATCTTGTGGACACTGTGTCGAGTCACATTTGTGTTCAAAGTGAGGTTGGTGACCTGTTATTAAAGGCCCTTTTAGTAACAGTTCTCTCTTGGAACCTGTCACCCTCGCTGATCTTTCTGGTAGATAGGCACTCTGCTCATGACAAGGTCAAAAACAGTGGACAGGAGTACTGTTCGCCAAAATGTCACATTACCAGCTCAGAAACTGACAGTAATGTTGAGAGAGGTTTCTCTGCCACAAATCCTCCCGTCGACCTAGCACACAGTTTAAAAGATTTTCAGTCTTAGTAAAGTGCTTCTCCTAGATAAGAACTAATATATAAGGTTGAAGGTGTGTAGGCCAACTTAAAACAAAATCTTAGACGTCAATTACCACTTCAAAAGTGCATTTTGACAAGAAACACCCAGGGCACTGTTCAGACAGTCTATAGTGCATGGTCTACAACACAGTGTGATTGTGCGTTTAGGGCGTGTCCAGGTCCATTTTGCTAGAAAAACAGCAGACAATCTGGGCCCAAAGTGAGGCGCACGGTGCAAAGTGGTTGAATGTTTACTCTGAATAGGTGTGTTTTGCGCAGAACATTAATCAAACCAATCTGAGTGTGGTCTCCCACTCCCTTTAATAGCCAGGTGCACCAGGGCCTGGCACATATGAAGTGGCACTTGTCTTTGCTGAGAGAAAGGGATGTGATCCTCGGCTGCTGGACCCTCTGCCCGGCTGTTTCACAGTCATCTGTCCCATCAATAACTCTGTTTGACTGCATATGAAAAGATAAAATGATATCTAAGTGAGGAGGAGGAGGAGCGCTGCTGCGTTCCTCTGTGTGCACGAGGATCTCAGTCCGTGGATCAGGCTCGACGGGTCATAAAAAGGATGTGATGAGAGGTTGAAATACGTCCTTAATGAGGATAATATGAATGACATTACCTGCAGCGATCAGAAACGATAGGAAGAAACAGCTGATAAACTTCAGTGATGATTTAAAACTCCTGACTCGTTTCCTCTGGAGAGTTTCAAACTCCTGCTTTTAGTTTTGGTCATTAAGTGTGCCACGATATGTTCTACAGTACATTACTGCCTTTATGGACATGTTTAAAATAACTGAAAGCAGCCTCTCAAATTGAAACATCAGAGTGTCTGAACGGTGTGAACCCGCCTGTGTAGGCGCAGCTAATGCCTCCTTTACATAGCAGGAAACAGACTGCGCCTTTGACTTTCGACCAGCTTTTCGTTGGTCTTTCTGCTGCCTGAAGACAGCAATCCATCATCAGTGCTCCTGACCACACCTCACTTTAAGACCCACACTCCCAGGGGAGCACAGGTGGGCGCAAGTACGTTTGCTATTTACACAACGTCAAATTGACAACTGCGTCGGTCTGAAACTAGCAATGTCACTTGCTGTGCGCCAAGCGTAAGATAGAGCCCTTAATCAAAGAGTTCAACATTCTGTGACGTACACATCAGCCAAAGATCACAGTGTTTAGAAACCTGACAAAACAATCTGCAGCGTCAATCTATCCACTTTAGGATTGTTATTGTAATATTTAGACCTATCTGTCATGGCAAAGTTTTGCACAAAACAAGATTTCTCAAAAACCAAGCTAAAATAGAAAACAAAAGGTTCCAAAATATAAACCTACATACGAGTCCGGTGCTAGACACTGACAGATCCACTGAGATTTCAGTGTGTTTTTTGTCTGTATATGGATGGATGGATGGATGGATGGATGGATGGATGGATGGATGGATGGATAGATAGATAGATAGATAGATAGATAGATAGATAGATAGATAGATAGATAGATAGATAGATAGATAGATAGATAGATAGATAGATAGATAGATAGATAGATAGTCATATTCTGCTTTATTTGTGTTTTACTCAGCATACCAACATTTTTGTAATCAGGGTTGCAGCACCACGACTGACCTCTTCTCAAGGTTCCGCTGTCTTTTGACTCTGAATCTTGTCAGGCTCTCAACTATTTGAGACTATTATAAAAACAGATATTGTCAAAGTCAAACCTACAGCCTGACCAAACCTTTTTAACACCGCTGCCATAAGCAGATCCCTTTAGTGGCCACTCTCTACTTTGGGTATTAGAGATTTTCATGTATTTGTTCATCCAGTTTATGGCTGAATAGAGAGATCTTTTTTTGTTTTCTAATTTCCATAAATGTTGGCTCATGTTTTGCTCTTCTTCATAACCTTGCTTTATCACTACTTTTTAAATGTATTCTTCAAATTCTACTCCACATTTAGACTTCAGATTTAATCATAAAACACACTAAAGACATTCTGAAAGTAGTTCTGAGAAACCTCTTTGTTTGTGTTGTCACAGTGAGAGCAAATGGCTGCTCAGTGTATGAACATTGCAATTTCACAAAGAAAGTGAGTGAGTGGAGAGGACATAGAGTGTGTCAAGGTGAATACAGGAACTGTACACAGACAATAAACATTGCTTAACAGACTGCAGGAAGTGATGGCAGAAAGAATCGTTGGTTAGTAAGCTGACATGACTAACTGACAAGATGTGTAGAATAAATAGATGAAAACAGAGTTTAAGGACATTTGACTGACGACCTGACTGCTTTACATACTGAAAAGGAGAAGCAGCTGCTCAACGGCTCATACCTGGCAAGAGTGTCATTGGTTAAGCCAGAGCTGACGAACAAACAGTCACATTCTGCTCTGAACAGCTATGGAGCCGTTTAACTCGCGGGAGGAGAGCTCAGAGATTACTTTTCAACTTTAGGATTTATCTTCACTCCTGTCTATCAGCCAGACTGCAGCAGCGACCTGCTGAAGAGACCTCTGTAGAGCGTGTTCATGAACGTTGCTGTAATGTTGACACAGAAGATCCTTGTGTGCCATTGCAGGCTAATGTCACCAGTTATTAACAAGATAAATTAGCATTATCCAATCTACGATTAACATGTTTTTAAGTTTGCCATGAATCTAGTTGTTAGGGTCAGAGGATGACCATGGGAATCTTCAGCATTAGGGTTAAAAGATGCCATTTTTGGTTTGGTTTGGGAATTATTATTGTCATGGTTAAAACACAGTCGAGTGGTCTAGGGGTTTAATCTGGGCAGGGACTTCTGTTACATGTCATCCTCTCCTCGCTCTGTCCCCATTACCTGTCAGCCTTGAACAATACCTCTGTGAGGTCTGCCATACAGAAAAAGTTGAACTCTTCAACTTTTATTCGTCATTATAAACATTCAGTCTTTCTTGTGAGATTATTTCTGGTATGCTGTAGTAATTTAGATTCCACTCAGTTGAGCTGTTGTTAGTTATCTGCCAACAATTATCTCTCTGAGCCCTGGGAAAGAGAGCTGAGGTGTGTGGTGAAGTCCTGAAGACAGATCAGGGCAGAGACTGACCCAAAGAAAGGAAGTGCTTTGAGACTTTGGGCATATAGTAGGCCTAACAAGTGTGATTTAGGTTTCCTCACATTCTATTACAAGGGAACAAATTGCCTCCCACTCCCAAAGAGCACTCCAGCTCCTCATACATTGTTTTCCCTGGCTTATGGTTACTGCTGGCTCAAATGTTTTCTAGTATACATCAGCTGAATAGCTTCTACTGCACCAAATATTGAAACTAATCTTTAACCAGATATTAGCAGATAAATCAATCTTCTTTTACTTTTGTATTGCATTTTATGTTTGTATAAAGACAACACAGAACTCTGGAGCATTTGTTAATCTTTGCTTATTTGGCTAAGTAGGCTAATGCTGAGATGTCAAAGATGACTTCATATTCATCACAGATGGTTTTGAAAATACAATTATTGTGCCCAAGAGGAGCCCTGGTCAAAGGGTCACTGTCCTTGGTCCTGAAGATGCCTTAGCTCCACAGTAGTGGATTGGCAGTGACTTAAGAAATGTGCTTTCCAACACTATGTCAGCTTTTTTGAAGAAAAGGTTCTGTAGAACCTGAGGCAATTTTTTGAATGATTTAAAGTCACAGTGAGCTGATGACAAATCATGAATACTTTGACCAAAGGTTAAATAAGATTTTCACTTAGGTGCAGTAGCCAAGTTGCCAATGCCTGGCACAGTGTAGTACCCCACTATTGGCTGTCCTTGATGATCAGATGGAGTTAAGGAGCCACTCACACTGGATCAATGCTCTGATTAAGCAGATTGTCATACTAGACTGACAAGGTTTTATCTTTGAATCAGAAGATTTCAGATGGAATGTATTTTCTCTTACAAAACAGAATATAACAAGCAAACTTTGTGCCATGATAGTTCAAGTACATTTTCTGTTTTATACTTTTGGAATGAAACCCTAAAAACTAACAGAATGAAGCAGCTGCCGAGAGAAACTTTTGTTCAGCTAAACAAATTGATGCTTGGTTTAATTTGTTAGTAACTCTGTCCAAACATTATTTTTAAATTATCTAGATGTAAAAGTCAATGTAATGTATGATACAAAAGTAGTAACTAGTCACTAGTTTATAAAAAGTCCACCATATGTTTAAATGTTAATTTGAAGCACATTGCTGTAAATACACAACACTGAAATTCTTATATGTCATATACTGAATCATTCCAAAGAGAAGATACATTGTCCTTGTGTTCTTTCAAAGTAAATTAAATATATTTACCTCCTAATGTACAGAGCATGTACTTTGTAGTGATCTAAAGACATTGTGGGTTGTAGTCTTATAATTTGTCAGAGTATTGCTATTGACAATGCAGCTCAATGGCATCAGTCGAGTGACAACAAAACAATTTCATCACATTGAGGCACAACTGATTCATTATTTTTTTATGTCAAGAATACATCCCTACATTAAGATGACATATATTTTATACTGTGATCTGTAAATCTGTAATATATATGCCAAACTAAAGGAAACAAACCACTTATAATGTCTTAGTAATGTTTCCTTTTGTTGGTAACCATTTGTATATGTGCTGTGTATGTTTACAATATGAATATTTAAAGGGTAAATCAACACTAAATGTAGCAGGTGTCCTGGCTTTGGAATTGGATTCGGGAATTGTGGTGCACAGAAAAAGTTCAAGACTGAACATCTCCATCCTTAAACTCAGGATTCTTCTAAGGATTCTTTGTAAGCACACAAACAGGCCTTTTCTGCTCCAGGAACTTAAGGTGTAGCTTTGTCACAGGTTCTTCTTTTGTTTCCACCGATCACCCTCCACTCTGGGGAAGAGTTCCTGAACATACATTTGGGAACTTCAGATGTGGTATTGAATCCAAGTTCCGGGTGCTCTCGGGGGAATGAAATGCAACAGCTGGTTTGCAACATGGCAAACATGGCAATTAATAATGCAGGATGCATTCAGACAAGAACTCCGAGGAGGTGTGTTTCAGCATATTGCCAATATTCTGATTCATATATTACTCCGTTTGTTTTCTTGCCTTGTAATGCATTTCCAGTGCAAACTGCAGATTTTGTGAACAGTGTTGGAGTATGTTACTGCTTTAAGTACATTTCCAAATATTTGGCGAGTGTTATTACACTCAGAATCATCTAACATTTCCAGTAGTCAGCTAATTTTTCCACTAAGTAGCAGGGCAGTGTGACCATAATATGCCCCGTAGCTATATTTCATTTTCTCTCAAAGCAAAAAGAAAAAAACTAAACACAATAACAGGGTTAAAACCTGTCTGAGCCACACACCCACCAGTGGAGCGGTGTCAGCAGGGTGGGAGCTGACCTGGGGCCAGTCTCCTGTCCTCTCCTGTCACTCTGTTCTTCCTTCTGTGGGTAGGGCTCTTCTAATCATTTACACTGGCAATAGACAAGTTTCCTGTTTCAACATATCATTATGAAGTAAATGTTGATTGCACAATGTAATGGATATAGAATTATGAAAGCACCGTCGTTTACATCGGTTCCCTGTAAACCTGGACATCACCGTACAGTTTTATCACCAGGCGTGCGGTCACGCAGTAAAGGAAGGTTAACGATCCTTTTTGATTGTGTTGCTATTTGTGAGTCTGAGGAAAATGGTAACAATCCAGTTGTTTTTGCAAATGCGGCACCGACAATAATGAAAAAAAATCTTGTCTGTTGCCACTTTAATAATACTGATATTCAAAATCATCAGCGTAAAAAAAATCGTCGCCACACTCACCTATCGAACCATACGGTGTTGTCTTTTCAGCGAGACATAATGGAAACGTTTAGGTTCGTAGAACATAGAAGGGAACATGATAGAACCAAGAGCATAGACCTGACTGGCTAGGAATGGGATTATGGATACGAAGTCATGCTTACGAGCAAGTAAAAATATTGCAAATGATGCATTTCAGAAGCACAACACAGTTACTGACGTTACTGATACTGAAGGTTTCGGACTGGCCTGTGTGACAAGACTCGTGCAGTCAACTGAACAAAAGCACAGATCAAAGAACACACTTCCTGTTGTTGCCTGCTATAGCGCCCCTCACTGGTGACACTCCCAACTTTAACTCTGAGAAAAAAAATGAGGTGTTGCACCAATGCAGCAAGGTGTGTATGTCACTTAATGACAGCCGGGTCTGTTAACCAATCAAACAGCCACACACCCTGCAGTACACTTTTACATCACTAGCGAGGTAAGAAGTTGGCAATCAGCAAAAACAAAACTTTGATGCTCTTAATTGGAAAAGTAAGATAGAAGACATGCAGTGGAGTAAATAGAAGTAAGAAAGTGGCTTTTACTACTTATTGACATAAGTAGTCAACTACTTGCTAGAGTGAGTAATAAATTATACAAGTATTTGTAAAACTTTATTTGTAGAAAGTCTTCAAAATGAGTAAAGTACACCAGTGATGTAACAGCCCCCGACAGGTACAATTCTTCGGTAAATGTATCGAGTTACATGCCACATGGGCCATATAGCAGTGGAACAACAGTTTGTTGCCCTTTTATGAATTACGGTTGATTTACTCTTTAAAAACACTGAGTGCCATTATTGTCAGATCTTTACTTTACTTTGGGTTCCAGTGGTGGCTTTCAGGAAAAGCCAAATACCCGAGAGCCATCACACTGGTGAGTGTTTTGTCTTTATAATGCTTTATGGCTGTTTGTACTTTCTCCTATACTTTTTCATGTAAAACACAATTTAAATAAGCGCATAATTTTCAGAGCAACATAGAGCATCGCCTGGCACAATATATCCAGTATTACTTTTTAAATGAAATGTATTAAAGTTATATCAGAATAAACTTGTGTTGATACAAAACTGTAATGCTAATAAAAACCTGCTGTTCAAAGTTTACAATGTGTGTTGTCTCAAACTTTACTGTACAATGACTCTGCCTTTTACACACACATATAAATATTCATTCAGGGGAAAATTTCAAACTCCCAGGCACATTTTCAGTCATACAAAAATGTACCTCATATGATACAATTCTTGAAAGTACATCCTTGTCCCTCATTGAAAAATCTAAAACCAGTTGTTCAAAAGTTTTAAACTACCTGACACAAAGTCCATTCTTAAAGAAGCCCACGTTACAATCAGGTTTATAACTGTGATTTCATGTGAGCACAGAGACACATTCCCTCTTCAGCAGATAAATGTGAAAACATCCATCACCCTGCACAGTGAAGCTCACTGTGAATGAAGTCAAACCAAATTAAGATGTGTAATGTGATTACTGTAGTAACTGAAAAACTGCTTTTTGTCTATTTAAGAGACTTTTTTGGAAACCAGAGATAGCCCCTCCTACTGGCACTGTAAAGTCAATGTCACACTGTAACCATGGCAACATAGATAGAAACTACACACGTTATTTATTCCAGTGTCGATTCCGACAGTGTCGATGAAATGGAACACAGAGATCAGAACATCACAGCTGACCTAGATTGGGAGGAGCAGGTTATTAAGAGTCAGAATCAGAAAAATGAATCAAATGGAAGAAAGCTCATCGCTAATTACACAAATTGATGCAGTCAAATATTCAAAAAACATTATTTTAGAAGGAATTCAAGCAGTATTCCAGTATAATCTCGTGCTAGTCAACATCTGATGTCGTCTTTAATACAGATTTTCAGCAGTTTCACCTCTTCTTCATTGCCTACAACTCACTCAGAGGAGTGGAGAGGCAGTGTGTTGCCATGGTGAAGGTGTGATCATCATCATCATAGTCAGCTGAACAACTCTGTGTATCATTATGAGGATGAATAATTATCACCAGGAACATGGAATGGTTACTCTGAGGGTGTAAGCATGAGGTGGTTCTCTCTCACACACATCAGGCATCTCTCTTTCTTTGTGTGTGTGCGTGTGTGTGTGTGTGTGTGTGTGTGTGTGTGTGTGTGTGTGTGTGTGTGTGTGTGTGTGTGTGTGTGTGTGTGTGTGTGTGTGTGCAAAAGGGCTTGTTTGACACATCCACTAGTCTCAGCCACAAACACTACAATGGGAAAGTCTAAAGAGCTCAGCATTGATCTGAAAGAGCACAATATTGATTTGAACAATTCAGGAAAGTCACTTGGAGCAGTTACAGGTCCCAAGATCAACTGTGTGAACAGCTGTTTGTAAGTACAAAGTGCATGGCGCAGTTGTGGAAGAAAACACAAACTATCACCTGCTGCTGAGAGAAAATTGATCAGGATGGTCAAGAGTCAACCAAAAACCACCAAATAACAAGTCTGAAAGGAATAAGAAGCTGCTGGAGGACAGGTGTCAGTGTCCACAGTCAGGTGTGTTTTGCATTGTCATGGCCTGAGAGGCTGCCGTGAGAGAAAGAAGCCCTTGCTCCAGTTGCTGCTCCTCAAAGCTCGACTGAAGTTTGCTGCTGATCACATGGACAAAGAAAAAACCTTCTGGGGAAAAACTCTGCAGTCAGATGAAACAAAGAGTTTGGCCACAATGAGCAGCAATATGTTTGGAGGAGAGAAGGTGAGACCTTTAACCCCAACAACACCAGACCTACTGTCCAGCATGGTGGTGGCAGCATTATGCTGTGGGGCTGTTTTGCTGCCAGTGGAACTGATGCTCTAAAGAAAGTAAGTAAAATAATGAAGAATGAGGAAAGTATCCAAATTCGTCAGGAAAACCTCAAATCATCGGCCAGAAGATTGGCTCTTGGGTGGAGTTGGGTGTTGCAACAGGACAATGATACCAAAACATAAAGAGTAATAAAGGAATGGCTAAATCGGGCTAGATGTTTTAGATATTGAGGTTTTGGGACGTCCTAACTCTGTTGAAAAAGTGTGGACTGTGCTGAAGAAACGAGTCTGTGCCAGGAAGCTAGCAAATGTAGTTGAACTTCACTGGTATGAGAGGAGTGGTTAAAAATTCAGCCACAGGACTACCAGAAGCTTGTGGACGGCTATAAAAAGTGCGTTATTGAGATGAACATGGCCAAGGGACAGTTAACCAAATATTAGAATTACCATATGTATATTTTCAGAGAGTTGTAGCAATCATTGTAACTGAAAACTGCCATGATAATTTCTTTACAAGGGTATGGAAACTTTTGATCACGACTGTATGTACGAGTGTTTGTTCTCTGTTTACTGCTTAATATTCTACATAATATAAGAACTGTCTCAGGTGGGACTAATGTACACTGTAACAAACTGTATTCACTTGAATACTTACATTTAACATCATTTTGAAAGTCTATTGTTGTCACCCAACATTTCCCATAGGTTTCACGCTAAAATTGGAAGTTTAAGATCAAATAATAAGATTTACCTTATTGTAAGAGAACAAAACATGCAGGGAGAAAGGATAGTATACAGTGACACTGGAATATCTTCAGTTAATGAGTTCCTCATACAATTCCAGAAACAAGCAAATACATAAATAAGTGAAGATTGCAAAAATAAAAACAATACAACAACATAAAGTCAGCAGACTTCACAGATATCAGGATGAACTGCATGTGACTGAAATATGAATGGCAGAGTGAAATAAAGACAACAGAAATCCATCAGCGCTGCAGGGAGCTGTTCATTTATTGATGAAGGCTTTCTTCTCTAACCTACATCAAAGGCAGAGGGACATGTAAGGTGTGTGTCAGTGTGTGTGTGTGAGAGAGACACAGACACAGAGAACGACTGTGTGTGATGGTGATCCTGATCTATATGTTTTACAGTGACAGCCAAATCAGCTCATTAAAGTGGGATCAAAGTGACAGGACACCATATCATCAAGATCACAACCAGTACAACTTGAAACCTCTCACAACAGTTACAATAGAGCTGGACAGGCATTTGTCAGCTGTGACTAAAAACAAAGAGCTGCAATAAAGCTGACAGAGTCTGCATTTATATATTGCTTCTCCTCTCTCCCTCTTTCTCCCTCCAACTGCAAGAAAGATGTAATGTCCAGCACATGGGAGGAGCACACACACGCCACGTGCACTGCACAACAGGCAACACTGTCTCAGTGTAATTGGCTGCCACTGTGGTTTGAAACATTTTCAAGAAGAACATCAAGTGTTTCCATCCATACACCCTGACACACATGTGATACACTTCTGCAGGCTCCACAGTTGCCGTAACACAAACAATGCCACAAATAATAATAATAATCAAGAATCAATGAATGATTTCCTATCTTCCCCAAGTTTCATTCTATATGTTAAAAAATACCTTTAGAACAGAACAAATATTTAATATTTCCAATCATTTCAGTATTTGGGTGTTGTAACTGTGTGTGTTTGTATGTGAGAGTGAGAGGCAGATACGACGATGAAAAAAGTGAATATAAGTATATGTATTTGTAACATAATTAAGCCTGTGATAATAACAATGAAAAACAAAGTTTGTCTCTTGACATTAATATATCAAGTTGTGAATTAGTCTACATTTGTTCAAAACACAAGTCATTTTGATTGATGTAAGTGGCTCAACAAATTTTCTTATGCAGATCCACAAAACACACTATTTGCTTGTTGTATTTACTCTGCTCCAACTATGCCCCGCCCCATGTGGTGCATTCTGGGTAGTTTTGGGTATTATGCCTTATTATAACCTTTCCTCTAGTGCAACTCTCACACAATTTGCTGAGTGTACTTATTCCAGGGAATTCACCCTCTTAATTTTGTTGTTGTCATTTTTTTCTAGCACCATGAGGCAAAAATGTCATGTCATGTTTATATTGGACAGATTGACCAACAGGTACATCACATACTTGATTTAAGTGGCTCACCGTGACAAAAATATAATGTGTTTTGTCTATTGAGAAAAAGTAAGGCAACTTTTTGCATCATTTTATCATGTAGATCAAACAAGAGTTGTCTTTGTATATACAACATTAATCATGCAAGTCATGTTAACTTACTTTTGCAAGTAAATTCAACTTAACACAGCCAAGTTTACTTTGTTTGTAAAAGTAAGTTGACTTTACTTGCAAAATTAATGTTGTACAAACAAAGACTACTCTTGTTTGATCTACGGGATAAAATGATGCAAAAAGTTGCCTTACTTTTTTAAGTAGATCAAGCCCTGTATTTTTATAAGTGTAGAGTGAGAGAGAGAATGAACTTCAGTAAACTGATCTGCAGTAGTTGGGAAGAAACTAAGCAAGTTAAGCCCCAACAACTCTCTTCAGTTTAGTGACCTGCTGAGAGGAAGTTAGACGGAAACTAGTTGGAAGTTTCCAGGAAATGTATTGCGGAACTATTTACCAGTGCTTGATGAAAATATAAAAATATTATAATTGAATAATATTGGGGTAATTTTTTTTTTAATCAATTATGAGGCTATTATTGAGGATATTTGAGGGTAATTTCAAACAAATGTCAAATATGTTACTTGGTAATTGCCATCTACTTACCATGACATTTTGGGATTGGTGTTAATCACGTTTTCTAAAAATAAGATAAATAAAATAAGAAACAGGAGTTTCAACATCTGTTGAAAGAAGCTAAATTAGATGTGGGCTTCAACAAACAGTGTTGTGATACATTTACTGGAACCTATACAGCGATCAGGCATAACATTATGACAGCTGACAGGTGAAGTGAATAACACTGATTATCTCTTCACCATGGCACCTGTTAGTGGGTGGGATATATTAGGCAGCAAGTGAACATGTTGTCCTCAAAGCTGATGTATCCCCTGATGGCTGTGGCCTCTTTCAGCAGGATAATGTGCCGTGCCACAAAGCAGAAATGGTTCAGGAATGGTTTGAGGAGCACAACAACGAGTTTGAGGTGTTGACTTGGCCTCCAAATTCCCCAGATCTCAATCCAATCGGACCTCTGTGGGATGTGCTGGACAAACACGTCCGATCCATGGAGGCCCCACCTCGCTACTTACAGGACTTAAAGGATCTGCTGCTAACATGTTGGTACCAGATACCACAGCACACCTTCAGGGGTCTAGTGGAGTCCATGCCTCGATGGGTCAGGGCTGTTTTGGCAGCAAAAGGGGGACCAACACAATATTAGGCAGGTGGCCATAATGTTATGCCTGATCGGTGTATGTAGTACAAGAAAAATATGACAATATAACTTTGCTACAATTTGTAGACTGGTATTTTGAACCAAAAAGCGGACACCAAGACAGGGGAAAGGTTTAAAGGAATTTATTGGTTTGCTCAGGAGATCGGGTAATAGATGATGGCTCTAGTGGGTGGCACAGTAGGTGGTGTAGTTGGGGCTCACGGTGGAGGCTGAGGTGGAGGTACAGGTGAGTGAGATGCAGGTGGATCCACAGAGGAGTTTGTCTTGTGGCAGAAGTGCAGGAGGCTGGGCGGCAGAGTGGCTGTGAAGCACAGGCTCTGGGAATGATGAGGAGATTTCAACAATCGGTCATAAGATTCAACAAAGAGTCACAAGAGCAAAATGTCACTAGTAGTAGCATGAGCTGTTTAGCCATAAATACCACAGTGACAAGTGGAAACAATCTGGCAGTGAGTGGAGAGAAGACCAGAGTGTTTAAGCTGCCGCTGATGATTAGATGGGCTGAAAAACCACCACACAAAGTCCACAATCATGACTAACGTTTCTGTGTTTCCCTCCAGCAACAGTTTCAATGGTGATGAGAGTGACTTCCAGCAGCAGTGGAGCCCTCAGCCTTCACACACACGTATCAGTGGGAAAGTCAACATTAAAATGGTTCACATTCATCGCAACTACCAAACCATTAAGCGCTGACCCTCACCCTGGGTTATTTCATGTGAAATCATTATCTGTTCACCACCACCATCACAGCTTTTAATAACCCATCAGGGGACTTCTGATGCGTTGGCTGTCTTCAAACAAGAAAACAAGCCTATCAATTGCATTACAAATCCAGCTTTTAGAAATCCTAACTCTGAAGTGAAACTGTGTATCTCTTCAACAAATGTATTCAAATTATTGAAATGCAACTTCTAACAACTTGATTGGCAGGTGTCAATCTATGGCAGTGCCAGTTCTCTGGAATCAGCCTGGTGGGTCAGGGCTCTGTGGGAAATGGCCTGGGAACGGGTCCATCTGACTGTACTCAAACAGAACACACACACACACACACACACACACACACACACACGCACGCACATGCACAGACACACATGCACATACACATACACATACACATACACATACACATACGCACATACACACTCAATTCAGTGATAAACAAGACATCAGCCACACAGTAAACACACCATAAAACGTGGTCATGAAAGCCAATCAAAGATTAAATTCAAATACATTTTAGAAATAAAGCTGCAGCATTGTCACATCTATCTATAAAGTAGTCTTTCCTCGTTTTACTGTAAGATATATCAGATTTAGCAACTGCAGGTACAGCCACTAGAAATGTGCCTCCAGCACCATTTCAATGTAGTTCACTCCTGTATGTTTCTACATTCATTATTGCAAGTCTGGCTGCCGATATTTCAAGATATTTTTCTTTAAACATGAAACGAAAAAAGACACGCAGAAGTTTCTTCTTTCATCTTCAATCAGGACTTCAGGCTCTCCAACAGAGATCATTAAACATCATTTGCTTTGCCTCACTTGCCAGCAGGATCAGAGATCTACTGAGTCACCCCAAGGCCTGAATTGTATTCGTTCGTACATTTTAATGAAGATACAGAATTGACTAAAATTGAAAAATGGATGACAGTTTTGTCACAAGCTCCACATCTTGTGGCTCTCATCCAGGATAACTCCTTAACAACTGACCTAACTCCATTCACTCATGAAGGCAATGTGAGTTGGCTTAAAGGTCAAGCATGAACATTTAAGCTCTGTGCACTGTGAAATGTGATAATCTGGTTTAACAGTATCCACAAGTTTCCTGGGGAGGTCACTGGGTAGCTGGGAAGGAATTATTGGCAATACTTCTGTTGGTTGGCTTTGGAAGCGTTAGCTAGCTAAGTGGGCTAGGCAGTAATAACAGTGATAACATTCTCCCAGTAAAGTGGCTGACCCAGATTTAAATGCTGTTACAGAGCTCTGGGACAACCTGCTGTTCATGGTTGTATGCACACAATCTAATTTAAATGAGTGGATTAAACTGGAGTTCTTCCAATACCTCCAAGTGTTATAAATAAGAACGTTTTAGTAAATTCCAGTGGATTTCAGCATCTCCGTGGCTTGTTATGGAAGGTGAGAGTGAAGTTAAATTCAGTTTTTATTCCCCGAAGTTTAACAAAACCAACTCTGTACTCTCCTTGACCCAGTTTTTTTATTTTGTGTCTGATATCTTAACTAATATCCTCCAAAACACAAACACCACCACTGTAAATATGTTTATTTCTGTTGTAAAATTGGGTATTCTAAAATCATCATTAGGGATTAGGGGACTCGCTTTTGGAGCCAGCCTCAAGTCTGCTGAGAAATATTATGACATGTGTGTTTAAAATGTTTTGAAAGTGGCTCTTTTTAGTAATTATTATTTAACTCAACTTTTGCTTAACTGGAAATATACATAAAATATCATGCACTAATCATTAATCAATATTACTTCAGCATTGTGGTTTAAATGTTCCAACTTATTCCAAATGTTATTCCTAACTTCCAGCTTTCTGTCAACCTACATAACTGCCTGTATCAACTATCCCACCATCCTATTTTAACTGGAACTTAACTGGAAAAATAAACTGTTATGTGAAAAATAAACAGATGAGATATCATTATATTGTGTTTGAGAGGTCTATTTCTTATAAATGTATTATCCATGTCTGTTTGATAAAATAAGTGCATGTTCAAACTGATTGTATTGTGTATGTCCAGTGGGCAATATTAATTTTCTTCTGCTCACCCCCAATTTACATTTCAAAGAGCTCTAGGTACTTTGGGCAGAGATTTATCTTCTTGTCAGCAAAATCATCAGCCAGCCTTGGGTAACATGATTAAAAAGTAGAATTTCTGCGGCTGTTGCATGTGTGCATCAAAATAGTTTTTAGCAAATAGAATGTCCACCTCTGTGTCCTTGCTAGATGTCCTTTTGACCAGCATGCAGCTCTGTTGGCCCAGACGCATCATGGTCACTTGTATATGAAAGAGGGAATATAACAAAACAGTGCTAAAAACATCTGATCATAATACATTTACAATACATGTCCAATACTTCTAATAAGCAATTTTATTCACCTGGAGGTAGTAGTCATCCTTTCATTTGGGGAGAATGAGGTACTGTCCAACTCTGAAATTCTGGCAGAGACATGGAACTATTGAAGCGGCATGATATCTGGAGTTGAGTTAAATCAAGGATCCTATCTGGGCAGGCCTCTATTCATTATTATCTATTATCTATTATTTTTGCTGTGTGGGTTGTTAAACGCAGCTTTAGCATCCTGCCTTAACTATGAGTCCCGGTTTCTTCCATCAATATAGCTGCTTCTACAGGATCATTTGATGTAGCCTCATAGAAAATTGGTCATTTATACAGGTCATTGTTGTGCTGTGTTCAGTATGACATCATAAGGGCTTTTCCGAGCATGTGCTGGTCAGGCTTGACTCAGTTTGACTGAACATGCCAGCCCAGCGGGGATTTCCGTTTCAACTACAACAGGGCTACCTGCTTGAAGGTTTGTCTTTATCTAATAATGTGCTGCTCTTGTGTAGTGGTTAAAGGAGTGGCTGTAAATACTCTCCCTCTCTTCAGTATTTTCAAAGCACAGCAATTAACAAAGCTCCGCTAATTTGGTGTTAAGCTTATTGCATTTCTTATAAACTCTTCACAATAAAAGGGCCCTGATATTAATTATTTAAAAGCTTTTACTATGAAGCACCAAGATCAGTTGGTGCTTCATAGTACTGAATGTTTGATTTTCACCAGCAGAAACTTTACAGACTCCTGTACAGCAGATAGCAAACATGATGAAACAATAAAATACAGCAGACGTCTGAAAGTTCAAATAGGGATGAAGAAGAAAAGGAAAGAGATATGATCAGAAGCTAGTAAAGTACTAAGATCTAAAAACATCTCTCTCTAGTTTCTTGTTGGAGGGAAGAGTGGGGTTACCCTCTGTTGGCTGCGGTGAAGACAGCACCGAAGTGTGGACACCTTTTTGGTTCAACTCAGTGCCTTGTTGCTATCTAGATCTGCTCTGTAACTTAGCTGGAGGAGACTGTTTGGAGAGCGTTTGCCTGGAGCTGAAAAAACGAGGCCATCACCCGGGAATTGCTGTGGCGTATGAACTCTGCATGGTTGTTAAACAGTTAATGGGAGGTAATGGAACGTTCCACTGAGCTTCTTGGTGGCCTGGATATGCATGCTGTGGTCTGTGGTGTTTAAAAAGTCCGGGGTTTCCTTTTTCTCACGTTAGAATTGCACTTTTGCGCACAATTCATGACATCCCTTTCTTGCCTTGCCTGACTGCATTCTCAATCTAAATTGAATGAAACAACATAGTTCATTAGACAACAATCCGAAACTGAAGCTTTTATGTGTCACAGTTTTAGTTGGATTTCACCAGACCAATTCTCAAATGACATTTGATCCCGCAAAATTTGAGGCTTGGTGCCACAAAACTAGGCAGTGAATGAATAAGTAGCCTAAATTAACATTTTTGGTTCAGTACATTTATTAGTAATAATATTACAATAAACCTTCCACAGAATGGCATCTGTCGCCTGTCGTTGGTGTTAGTACCCAAGCCTTATGATGAGATACATGCAGGTTCTGGTTCAGGTTCTCTATGTCTGCTTTAAGGTACAAAGGGTTGTTTGAAACATCCTTTAATAACACCAGAGTGACTGTATTACTGTGTTTTTATTAGCACATCTCCAAGCTTTTCAATTTGAAAAGTCTTACCATCACAGACTGAGGGATCAACAATATCAATATCAAAACAAAACCATAACGTGTTTTCAACCATCTCAGGGGGTTAGGGCTGGTTAAAGGTATTCTTAATTCACCCTCTTTGAGCTCTGTGAGGTAGTGTTCCCACATCATTAGCCAGTTAAGCTGGCTAGATGTCCATGAATTAGTGATAAACTCCACACTACCAATCATTCAAAGAAACGATTACCATGCTGTTATTATGAAAAGGCCGGTTCCAGTTCAGTCACAGGACATGCTGGAAGTCCCTCCCCATAATTTGATATCATGTGGGGGTAGGAATAAGATTGATGTACTTGCACTATATCTTCCAAATTGAGACATATAAAAATATAATAAACATGTGATAATATGATATACTTTATCAGTGTCCTTATAAAAAGCTCAGAAAAAAATGTTGCAGGTTTTTTCCACTTTCTCCCCTTAATCATGAGTACTACATACAGCTGGCATAACTGGTGGAGCATGGTGGAGTGGATGTCTTACACACCATCCAGGCAGCAATTATGCACTGCAGCTTTAATAACCTGTCCAGGGACTGGAGTTGAAAAAGCACCATAGCAGTATCCCATGAGGAAACCTCTCCGAGCTTTCCCAAGATCAACTAAAGTAGCAGCAAGGGGGATAAAAAATTCTTTATCTTCGGCAATTCATTTTAAATCATCATGAAGACCTTGGCTCATTTATGCACATGCAGATGCTGAGGAGAGGGGATATAAATATGCTGTAGCTAATAAAGAAACCACGACACAACAGTGATATGTTGAGATAAACTTAAACAACAGATTCCTGTGTAGACTCAGAGTGAAGGTCAGAGGTCATCATCATTGTGTCCAATGAGTGTTGAGGAATGATCAACAACGAGGCTTTTTCAGGTCAGAGGTTAACAGTCTGCACAGGGTGCTTCTCATGATGAAACGATTAAAGACCAGCTGAACCATGTCCTCTTAAAGGCTATCAATGTATTTTTCTGATCTTTCCGTTGTGTTACAGTTGCATCATCTCAACAGTGTGTTGAGATGATGGACTGAGTGGTGAATTGGCCTTTACTTTGGCAGCATTTACAATCGTTTAAAGCTCAGTTGGGAGTGTTGGTATAAAATGAGCTGACCTGGGTTGTTTTTATATAACTTTTCTGTACTTATGCTAATTGTGTTTCTGGCTGGCAGTTTGACAGAATGTTTAAGCTTTCCTTCAAATTTACATGAAAAAGAAGGCCAGAAAAGGGTTCATTCAGCTGTGAAATGATATGCCTCATCCATGCATTGTGCTTCATTAACTATACATGAATATATTTTTCTTGGTGGATACTTTATAACGCCATGCCTCTGGATTCATAGTTAGCTGGTTTGCTGCAGAATTTGCTGTGGAAACAGAAATACATACCACTTAAAAAAGGATGGCACACACCCAGTTTAGTGCATCATGATTTTTTTCAACCAGTTAAAGCATTTTGAAGGATTTTTTTAAAAATCCGCCAAGTAGTTTAACTCACTCTTGTCCATTGGTTCGTTGGTTGGTCGGTTGGTTGGTTGGTCGTAAGGGTTACATAAAAACTACTGAATAGATTTTTATAAAACTTTGATGGCGGATGGGTCTCGATCAAGAATAGATGCCATTAAGTACAATTTGCCGTGCAACCTAAAACTTAAGTTGTGGTTAAGTAATTATGGGTGTTCCAAAATTTAGAGTGATCCAAGCCTATTGAGTTTGATATTGATTTAAGATAGACTCAATTAAAGGGGATCGTTGGGCCTTGGTGGAGATATGCACTCTCCTGAGCCATTCTAGTGTTTACAATTGTACTGCAAGGTCTTTAAATGTAAAAAAAAATAAATGAATGAATAAATAAAAACACCATATAGCCTACAGTCGCAGGCTGTGTTAGGACAACAGGGAGCCAGCAGACCTGTAATGGAGTAAAAGTACTGATTTTTTTGTGAAAGACTCTGCTAAAAATATGCTGCCTTAAAACCACTTCGAAAATGTACAATTCACTCCATAAAGTGACTGAAGTACATCTAACGGAATAAATGTACCACATTTATACCCATCGCTGCCCACATGTGCAAAAAGGAAAGAGTGAAAAGGAGGAGGTCGAACAGAGCAGAGTAGAAATCAGCGAGAGAGAGAGGTCAGTCTATCACAAGCCCATTATCCATAAAACACTGTTTCATCCTTAGTGAAGCCAGTGACCCAAAGAACATACTGTGGCCACGCTGCAGGGCATGTCTGTCTGTCTGTATGTATGTAAGTGTAAGTGTAATGTAAGTGTGCAGCATAGTAAAGGCCAAACATGTAGTGACCAAATAGAAGGTAGCTTATATCTCCTTTAAAAGTGGATTGTATGTGTTAGCGAATGCTAATTTGTCATTTGGATCCTATACATACTTGGTATATATTTGGTTGCTGTGGCTCAGGAAGTAGAGCACTCATCCACTAATCTGAAGGTGGGTGGCTGGACCCTGGCCCTGCCTCCCATGGTAGCCTCTCCCACCAATGGGTGAATGCTGACTGGTGGTGAGAAGTGCTTTGAGATGTGGGTAAGACTAGGAGAGTGCTATATAAATGTAATCCATTTACCATACTGAAACACTGTAATAAACAACTATACCAGATATTAAATGTACAACATTTAACTTCTGCCCTTCTTCTGGCTCTTTAAGGGCAGATAAACACTGCATGAGGAACACTGGGGGTACACCAGTGGATACTGCTGTATTCTAGCCATACAGCATCTGGGTGAACAGACTGTGGCTTGATGTTGTCCTTTTATTTTCCTGCGACTGGTCATTAGCCAGGAGAAGGCTGGATCGAGGAATAGCCTTAGGTCAAAGCTGGGTTAGCTTAGCTCCCATTCCGGCTCTCTTTCCTGTCTTCCTGGGGTGTTGCATCACTTGCAGTGACGTTTCTGGCTGGCAGGTTGGAAGATGCTGTTGCAATCATCTCACCGTCGGCTGCATTTGATCCAAACCCTACACTCCCTTTTCACAATTTGATGACATAAATTGTCATGAGACAGATGTCATAAGTTGATGCTTCAGTAAAGGTAAAGGTGATTGATGGTTTAAAGATAAACTGAGTATTGATTATTAATGATTTTCAAGAAATGGGATGCAATCTTGATAAAAAGAAAATAAAAAACTATTACTGTGATGGTTGCTAATGGTTGGGTAAAGATTAAAAAAATGTTGTTTTAATTGTATGACATTTTTGTCCATGTAAAAGCTACTGTATTCACTGTGAGAATGTGAAATACTGGAACTACCAGAAAGAAAAACCCTGGTCAACAGACAGAAAAACTCTAAACTCCCCCGAGTGACTTTCTTCTCTCTGCTCTGATTATCTCTGTCAGTGCCTGGAGGTCCATCTGCCATAAGACACATCAGAAAAAAACATAGTGAAATCAGTCCTGAAACCACATTCTGACTTTCCTATGAACATGAAAGGAGACAAAGAAACATTTCTTCGGGGTCATGATGGTATGACAATTTATTTCCAGTGGAATGCGTGTGTCAGACAAAGCAAAGGAACAAAAGCCTTCCATCTTCTCTTTAGTCACCGTAGTGTTTGTTGTGATGGACATGGACTCCTCCCCCATGACTGAGGTCAAATTAGGATGTAGCCAGTGGTCAATTTGTATTCTTTTACTATGTCATTTTAGAGTCAGTTAAATTAAACCACTCAGATTTATTTTAACTGAGAACATTTTGGGTCAAAAGTAAAATACTGTAAATTGTGAGGTTATCAAGTAAGATTTATAAAGCTTAGTAGTCACACTCTGGCATTTGTTGTTAAAAGACACCATTTTTATTACAGTTATTACAACAGTTTAGTATTAATTGTTGTAGTAACTGTGGTGTAATGTAAACACACATGTTCTCGCACCCAACTCGTCAAATATGGCAGCTTTGGTCAAAGGCTCTAAGCTTCAAACTATGACACTGTACTTCCCCTCTAGTTTCAGTTTTGTAAGTACTGTTAAGTTAGCAATGGTTAATATGCAACAGATAGACTTCAAGCTTGCTGACAAACATTTAACATATTGTGACTTTTGGACGGTTAACATGGTGAAATGGTCGCAGTTTGGTTGGCCTAAGGCACCAAAACTACTTGGTGAGTTTTAGGAAAATCCCAACTATGAACTCATGTAAAATAATACATCAACTATGAGTTTTGGCTTCACACAGAACTCAAACTTAGCTGTCTGAGGTAGAACCATGGAACCACCCCAACCACCTCCTGATGCAGACTTGTCTTGCTCTTGAAACCACTAAGTTGGAGCTGTGCCTCCGGATGTGCAGAGCATCATAGTTTGACTTGACTCTGCATCACAAAGTGAATGAAGTACTGTAAAAAGGTTACTGTGAGCAATATCATTAAAACACGATGTGGCCTGATCATATATACGACTCATCCATCTGGTGTCTACATGGTGCTACAGTTTTTTCACCGATACACTTCTGACATTTAGATTTGTACCAGGTGTTACAAGGATTGTTCTATTTAGAGTAACTGTTAAACAAAGGGTTTAGATAAAGATGCAGACTGGCCTGTACAGTAGGTACATCTGCTGTATGTATATCCAGTTAAATCCAGTGCAACAGCTCTAAGATCAACCCAAGCATTAAGAAGCATATCATATTCAGTTTAGTGTCTGAGAGGCACTGATTCAGCTTAATGGTAATTTATATCAAAGGAGGATGACAAATTATTAGAAGCTTCTTTCAGAAGGCTACCAGTTGTGAGCAGTGTGTTACGACCGTGATAACGTTTATTCTCTGCGTCATGCTTTTGTTTCTGTGTGCTCTGAGCTGTCTTGCAGAGGCTGAGCGTAGCTTCCTTGGATGGCTGGAGCTCCTGCTTCTCTCACACACCTGCAGCCCATCTAATCATCAGTGGCAGTTTAAATTAATTCATAATTACAGAAATGAACACATACCTCCACAATGCAAAACAACCACCAACTGTCTACCCAGAAGTGACTGTTGTTGTAAGTGCGATGTCACAGCGATTCGCTCAATAACATTCATTTGGTGTTTAATCTGATTCCACCTCGTTGTCATCTTTAAAGAATTCTCAGAAAAGTCCTGCTTTATTCTGGCATAGTCTCGCTTTAATGGGCTCTAACTGTGTAGAACTGGGATAAAACAACTATATTTGAATTTCTGCAGAGCTGTTATTGAGCAGAAAGATCTTTTAATCTTTTGTTTTACACACACTGTACGATTCACACTGCATTTCTACTAGCCCTGGGTTAAATGAATGTTGGGACACAAGATTAATGTTTACATTCTAGAATGTGACTTCCCTGTGGACTTTAGTAGAGTTTAGTAGATTTTCAGGGGATAATCTTGCAATCCTGAGGTGAATACTCATCTGGAGCAGGGCCAGCAAGCCCTGCGCTAAAGCTGGGGGTACCCCACTTTGGAATGTGCCAGGACTGTGGAAGTGTAACCTTTCCTAGCCGTGTGCTAATAGTTCACCTTGTCTGGGGCTGAGAGGGCTCTAAAAATGCTTTTAGTCCTAAAATCTGAAAAGCAAAGTGTGCTGTGAGTTGGACTCTGACTAGATTATTACAAGTGAGGGAGGTTAAGGATGAAGTCTTGAGAGCCAGTGAGTGTGCTTGTGTGTGGCGAGTGTGCGTCTTGCTGTTGACTGTAATTAGGGATTTTGAAAAGCAGCCGAGCAGAAATGACTTTTTAACAGCCTCCGTATGACCTACTAACTCTACCAGAGAGCCAGACAGACCGGAAAGACAGAGGAAGGAGTAGAGACAGAGCGAGTGTGTGAACACACAACTCACTGCTGTCCATAAGTAACAGCTTGTCCACACAAAAAAGTTTTTGTGTGTTTTTCAGTTGTCAGTCCATATGATGGAGCAAACATGCTTCAGCTTCAGTCAGTGCAGCTGTATTCAACAGATGCTTCACTCACAGTTTATTTGTGTGACTGCAACCTGAGGCATCTTATGGTTTGTGCTCATAAACTCAGCGCACAACAGTACTGTAGCCGAATGAGCCGGTGTAATCACTCACTACAACTGCTGCTGCCTGCACAGAGGAGGTGTAACAGATAATTCTCAATGAGCTGAGAGGTGACTAATGGAGTGGCTTCTCTCAGATGTTCATAAATGCACAACGTTCACTTTGAAGGCTTTAATAATTTGTAAAATTGAGTTCTGTTGCGCTGCGTCAGTCTTCCTCTCCGCTTGTTTTTTTCAGCAGCCACTCACCGATCTGATCTGAACTGGCCCAGTTTGTCAGTAAAAAGACCAAGTTGATATGTAATTCTCTCAACCTGCTCACATCTGCCTGCCATTTTCTCTCTTTCTCTCCTGGGTCAAATAGCAACAGCACAACTCAACAAAGCCACTTGTATCAGCAGAAAGGCAAAAACATGCATTTCTAACATTCTGAATCAAACCCTGAGAAAACGCTACAGTAGCTTAACTGCTGCACCTACACACAATTCTCCAAATTTCCCTGCCTCTGTCCTACAGGATGACCGCATTACACACACACACACACACACGCACGCACACACACGCACACACACACACACACACACACACACACACACACACACACACACACACCAGAAGTGCATGCATAAAAAGCTTTACTTGCAGTATGTTAAAATTGAGTTGTGGGGAAAGTGCGGGGCTCTGGCACAGGAAATAGGACAGTTACATAAAGACTAATAAAACCCAGCGGGCAGATGATAAGCACCAAACAAAATAGTTAGAGACGCGGCCAAGGAATAATGTACACTACAGGGTTTGAGTTAAATGTGAAATTTGTGTTTTGTTAAATGCATTATCATTTTTAACCCCAAATTCTGAATATGAATAAACTTGTTTGTTTATATAAGTGTTTTCAAAGGGTTGGCTGTGTAACATCACAGCAAAGTTGAGCAGACAAAGTGAAAAAAATTGCTTATTGATGGAAGTTCTCAGTCAATCTGAAGGAATTACAGGACAGAAAATGGTGAGCTGAAAGATAGAGAGCGTTTGTTTAGCAGGCAGTTGTAGAAAGACTCTTCTCTCGTCTCCCAAGCCGTATGCTTCCTGTCACTGAAGTCCCGTTCAACCAACGTTCTTTTCAGTGGGTAGTTTTTTTTGATTGCACAGATCCACATCAACAAATTCTAAACCACCACTTGTGCCTCGGTCGTAGCGAGGAGAATTCCCTTTCAGCTTTTGTTGTTTCTTTGATCATTGTGTATCTTGTCTTATCAGACAAGACTGAATCAATTCATGTCTTTGCTTTCATCTTATACCCATAATTTGGAGTTGATCTACATCAAGGGAGATGAAATGCATCAATAACAGCTGAGAAAACTACAATTTTGAAGCTATTATGAACCAGATAAGCTTTGATGGTATTTAAAAAAGGCTGAGAGGCAAGTCGACTAAAAGCAAAACACATGACATGAGTCACAATGTTTTATAAGCTGTTAATACCCTTGGTAACCCTTGGACCACCAATTTAGAGTGTAACAGAATAAGTGGAGAAGTTGTTTTTCCTCCTGTAGATATTCCACGCTGCACAGGAGATAATATGGTCTGATTAAGCTTTGTAAATGAGCCTAAGAGCAGTTGGCATTGTGTCATACTCCTGATCAAAGACACCAAAATAAACTGAGAACTCAAGCGTTCATTATTCATGGGAAATTAGCTTGTACTTGTCAACAGCAAAATGAATAGTGATTTCACAGGAATGAATGCAGCAGCATGCATTATATTGCTTCTTCCTTCACTTCTCCCACTGAAACAGAATCTTAAGCCAAGACATGTGTGCAGTTCATTCCACCTCTAACATCATAATGTAGCAAATCTACACTCAAAACTCTGCGTCACACTTTAAAAAATAAAAATAAAAATAAAGACAAATGGTAAAGAGATTCAGCGCATTTATTTAGTTCAAAATTCTTTGTGTATATTTTGTTTCTTTAAATATTAAGTGAAAAAGATTTTTCCACCACAGATGATAAGTAAAGTAAATATTAAATAAATGTAATGACAGAGAACAGCAGCAGTGCGATGTGGAACTGGCTTTTCTCTGCCATTTTTGCTCAAGTCTTCTGTTGCATGGTGATGTGTGTTACCGCTTCGTCAGAGAGCTTCACCTTGATTCACTCACCTGCAAACCTGTTGATTTCTACAAGTGAAAACTCTCCCTGGGTGTCCACTCAGTGCCATTAACAGCTCTCTCTCTCTGCTACCTTCCACTTCTTGTTTGAATGCCAAACTGAATCCTGGGATATTTGTGCTGTCAAGTTCAAACAAGTTACCAATCGATTATCCTTAGTAAACGTAAAGGACACCTGACTGGGTATTTAAACTGTGTTTGGCGAAATGCAAACTTGTGTATTGGGGCAGTATGGTCTGCAAAAGATGACTTTTCACATGTTCGTTTCACGTTCTGAAAGGCTCATATTGTAAGTAAGTGTTTAGCTGTAATATGAGAAAGTTTTTTGCCAGGCTGCCATGTTGAAAACAGACACAGTTACTGTCAATGCAAAGCGAATCTGAAGACACCACAGATTCCAGTGTGACAGCGGAACAATGATTCACAGCTGGCTGCCCATAAACTTGAGTTCAAAGGGTCCAGCTCCACAGAAGTGTCCTGGTTCTGATCATTTGACTGAGAATGCTGTTGCACCTGACCTGTGAACTGTGCCAGGGTACGTTTCACAAACTCACAACTTTTATCATTTTTTATAAATGTCATAAAATTGAATGTATACATTTCTTAGGCAAAAAAAATAACCATCTGGAATGTGAATGCTTTTTAGATTTAATCAAAATTATGCAGACTTTACATTTTAATCTGACATTTTTGCCCAAATAAAGTTTAGATTTATGGTAATGTTGTACAGCATCACTGTCTGTATGTACTTTTGGCCTCCTACAGTACTGTATACTGTGTATACATATCAACATGGATGCTGTAATAACTTATCTGCACACTGAGCATATCGAGCCTCCGACCCCCATTCTACTGCAAATTTGAACTCTGAAGAATGCGCGATTGAACTTTTGAATCTTTTGTTTTCATTGATAAATCACTAAGGGGTGATATTTTCGTTGAACTATATATTTGGTGATTATTTGAACTTGCCCAACCCTAACCTGCAAAAAGCCACCGGGATCAAGTAAAACTGTAAAAGCTGTAAAAAAAAAAAAAAAAAAAAAGAAGAATTTGAAAATGTAAAGGACAGTTAAGGTATAAAACTCTTCAAATCCAGTAGTGAGTCTAATAGTATGCATAGCTCTAAGTGCTGAAAAAAATCAAAACTCAAATCAAATGATTTTTTTTTCCATTAAACACCAGTTTGTTTACCCAAAAACCATGAGAGAATAAAGACTTGATTGGCCATGGATGTGAATTCAGTAGTACATATAAGTCGTTACTGTCAATGCAAAGCATATCTGAAGACACCACAGGTTCCAGTGTGACAATGTACACACATGCTAAACAAGATTTAAGAAAATGAAGCAGGATTGAGACTTTTTTGGTCTTCAACAGCCACTTTGCTGACTTTCTGTCCTGTATATTGTAATAATTGACTGTACAACGTTTAGACAGAAATTAAACCCTCAAAAGATCAGAATTGTTGAGTTTAAATTTGGACCCAAAAGCAGGACTCAGGCAGAGATGGTGTGTAAAAGTATCATGTATCCTTACTGGAAAGAAGGTGAGTTCATGATTTAGAGAGTTGACCTAGGCTGGCAGCGAGAGCCCGGCTGTCAGCTGGAGCCCAGAATAGTGAGATACTAAGCAAGGAAGGCGGAGATCACAGGAGGATGTGAACCTGAAGTACAGACAAACACATGATTACAGAGCTCAGGTAACACAAGTCAAATATTGAGAGGAATAAGGCCTGGTGACAATGCATGGCCCAGCTGAAACACGTGTCCCCAGTGAACTAATCAAAATGTACTCTTACACACAGACAGAGGTAACTAATAAAGAGATTATAGAGTTGCCATGACCGCAGTAGTGAACAAACTTGTGTGTTTGGACGATGGTGTACTGCTGTACCTGTGTCATAAATATGCTGATGCATAAAGACATGTTCAGTTAGAACTTCACCAAACTGGTAAGTGGTGGTTTTGTTCAGTGGAAGCGAGCCCAAGCAGAAGGGGTCAGCTTTCTCTTGTTTCATGCTTTAGCCCCTGCAGCCTGCAGCAATCAATTTTCAGGTGACACATTCCAAGGCGTAACACCAATCCAATGTACTTTTGCGCTCACGTTCTTGTATGAATCATGTCGATGAACTGAACAATCTGAAGATGAGAAGCTGAAGAACCTGGGTTGATATACTGCAGGGTTTGAACGGTTGATGGATGGCAGGTCAGCGTCGTGGAACAGGTGTGTCAGCTGATAAGGTATCGGGGGATTTGGGAGGACACCAAAATAGAAAAGGACGGGGGAGCTCAAGAGACACACAGGAAAAGTTACAGGAAGCAAAAGGAAAAAGTGAAGGCACGCCCACGGCTGTAACAAGTACACACTTTTATTATTATCCCTTAATTATGATTAAGAATGGGTTGGAGGTTAGTTTCCTTACTGAACACTGCTTTTTATCAAAGCAGTATGAAGATCTTTATCTTGCATCTCAGAATCTAGGAGTTGGCTATACAGGAACACAGAACAGAGATCTACAGGTCCAGCTGGTCACTCTCACTTAAAATCTTTGTGTATTCTACTGCCCCACTGGATAACTTGCAGAATTTCCATAAATGAACTGGATTTTTTCTTCAGTGAGGCAATGCATATTTTCAAAGCTCTTTTATAGACTCGTATAAATCAGTTATGCCATCATATAACTGGCTGCCATTCATGTGGCAAAGCAAATGAAAGACATTTCTAAAAGATGTATCTCTCAAAATAAATGCTATCATCAGTGCCAGAGAATGTGTGACCTGCCATGTTCATGTTCCATATCCTGTAGTGGGTGGTAACTGGTTTCCATCTCCGTTTTAAAACCTGGATGTCTGTGTTTACATGTACATTAAGTTTGAGTCTTATCTTGGTTTTGATTATATTCAGGATGCTCAAATGAAACCTGAGAAACCTTATTCTTTGTTTTTATAGAGATACAGATATCATTCTAGCAGGATCCAGGTTTTTGACTGTGAGCACCAATCAGGTGTTTGCACTTTTATTATCAAGTTCAGCCCATGTTTCCACTGTTATTGTTTCTTGCTGCTTGCTGTAATTTGTGAATGAGGGAAGAAACTCGTTTCTGTGGAGTTGGTGTCCAGACTTTGCAGCACACTGTGCAGATCCAACTGAGTCTGTGTGCGTTCTCAGCTCCTCTGTCATTTCCGTACAGACTCATTTACCTGAGCTGGGGCCTGTTCCATAAAGCGCAAGAAGAAAAGTTGGGATTGAAGGTATACAATGCAGATCAAAAGTAGTCATTCCTTGGATGTTTTCCCCTTTTGTTGCTTTTAGAAATGGAATCATGGTCAACATAATTTGTTTTGTTTTTTTTGTTCTACAAAAAATTTACAATGTTAAAGTTAAAAAACAGATTTCTACAAAATAATGTCAATTCATTAAAAATATATAATGTACAATACATGATTGCATAAGTATTCACCCCCTTTGCCACTCTCCCATGAAGCTCTGACTGGTGAAGAACCTGGGCAACAGTTGTTGTATGGAGAGTCTCCCTCATCTCAGCTGCTGAAGCTTTAAACTCCTTCAGAGTAGTCATAGGTGTCTTGGTGACCTCCCTCACTAGTCTCCTTCTTGCACAGTCACTCAGTTTGTGAGGATGGCTTGATCTAGGCAGATTTACACAGATATGTGCCATATTTCTTCCATTTCTTAATGATTTAACTGAACTCCGGGGGATGTTCAGTGAAATGTTTTTGTATCCATCCCCTGAATTATACCTGTTTCAATAACCTCATCATAGAGTTGCTCGGAGTGTTCTTTTGTCTTCGAGATGTAATTGTAACCAGGAATACTGATTAACCAGTGACTGGACCTACAGACACAGGTGACTTTATACTACAATCACTGGAGACACATTCACTGCACTCAGGTGATCTCCATTCCACTAATAGTGAGACTACTAGCACCAATTGGCTGAGCCCCTGTTGAATTAGGTCAGTCACTTTTAATTCCCTGACATTACTTTGTAAAATTTGTTTTCAATTTGAAACTAATGTATTGTTTCACAGTATTGTAAATTTTTTGCTTTGTATATTTTTTGTATATTGACCCTGACTCAATTTATAAAAGCTATACAAGGGGAAACATCCAAGGGGGTGAATACTGTTTATAGGCACTATAGTTATTAAAAGACTTGTAGGCTGGAGCACCGAAAAGGGGGGGAAAAGGAGAAGGATTCTAGGGGCCCATGATTAAGAGGGGCCCAGAGAGACCATCAAAATGCATAGTTTTATGTAAAATAGCACTCAAAATTTTTAATTAAAAAAAATATTTTCATGGGGCTCAAAATCCATAGCGGTGCCCCTGCTTGTAGGCATTAGTATGCCCTAATTGTTCTCTCATACTAAAATGCGTTGTTGAAAACACGTGAAATATTGTTTTTACTTTAAAATCTTCAAACTTTAATACATATTTTGACCTACGGAAGCTGCCATTAATTACATGCACATAGCACTCCGGGTGCTGATGTGAATTGGTTGCACTGCGAGGTGAGCTGTGAGCTGCTAGCGTGAGTTGTTACTATATTTACCAGCTAACAGTAGAGACAGTATCATTATTAGCTTAGCTTTCTAGGACGAGGAGAAAGGTGTGGGAAAATGCTTGTGGATGTACATAACTTCCAAAGGACCCGCGGCTGCGTTCTCGCCCTTGCTCCCAATACATTTGATGCATTTAGTGGACCACAGCTACCAAAAGAGCCCACAGGTGCTGCTGGTTATAAAGAAAGACTAATACCAAATGCTGTGCTTACAATTTTCTCACACAAAGGGTCTAAACACCCTCAGGAAGCAAGTGAAATCCACTCTAAGAAACGGGTTGATCTCAGTTCGATCCTGCTTGAACCAGTACATTTCTTAAATTAGCCTTTAATTTTTTGTGAAAGACAGGATAGTTTAGACTTGCCAACCCCTGATCTCAAGTCAATAAAAGCCACCATATATAAAACCTGAGAGAAAAGCCGGCAAGCGTGTGGCAACTAATACAGAATGTGATTGGTTATTGGGGATTGGTACTGGGTTAATTCAGGTTGAGACTCATTTTATGTGCATATGCCTAAATATTAACACCAAACACCATATTATTAAACACATATGTGGGTCTATCGTATAAATGTATCCATGTATAATGTATGACATTACTTCATAAGTTGAATTTTTTTTCATACTTGAATTTTTTGACTGATATTGGTTAATAAAGTCAAATATTATGGTAGCATGCATGCCAGAGAATCAGTGGTAAAATCATCACTTTTCTAAGCAACAACTCAAGCTTAGCCTGACACTTAGCCAGCTTGAACTATGTTGAAGATGCTTTGTTGAACCAATCAATTAGAAGACAATTCAGACTAACTGAAAGCAGCCTGGTTTATTTGGCAGCCTCACTTTATGGAACAGGCCCCTGGTGATGTGTTTGCTTGATTTGCCTTTGTTAGTTGATCAGCAGTAATAGTAGAGGTGAGTTGAAACAAGAGTTATCCTCCTATTGCTGGTGTCATACTTCTACTTTCACTTTAGAGTGAAAACAGGTATTCATCCAGATTTTCCAAAAACAGGATGATGTTTACATGTGTACATTTATAAGATGGATATATGTAAATGTACTTAGTGATATATTATCTTTGACTTTTTTTTTTATATATCTGTTGTTGTTGCTAAACTTTTTTTTTTAGAGGGAGGTTTTTTTTAGTTTAATGTTTGACTTGGCAGTAACATCCAAAAGTTTTCCTCATATCGCAGTGTTGATGCTGAACTCAACACAGTTCACACTACAACTTCAAGACATGATAAATGAAAGAGAAACTGGGAATCAGTTGTTCCTTTATAGCACTATAGTGATTTTGTGTACTATATCTTTACATAAATAAGCTTTCAAATTTGACATGATGAAATATTATAACCATACAGTATTTGAGACTTGATTTAACTTCACTTTAACAATCTTAATAAAATATGGACATTTCATTTTCTTTTTTTATCTAAAGCGCACACACACACGCACACACACAAACACGCACACAGAAAAAAGAAAAGTTGGTGTAAAAAATAAATAGAAGAGAAAAAACAGAATGTGCACTTCCAGAGCCCAATATGATAACGTGACCTTTCAAATTAAATCCTCCTGCTGACAAACGATTTAAAGGTATATGAAGCAGGATTCCAGCCAGTTACCCTCGGTCTGTTATGAAGAGCTACAGCTCTGTGTGTCTGTGTGGCTGAGGCAACACACACACACACACACACACACACACACACACACACACACACACACACACACACAGAAGAGAAGCAGAGCAGAGAAGCAAACAGTTGAATGCATTCAAACAAATTCTGGAAGGTTGCTGAGGTTTGGGGGTGTTGTCTTTAAAACCTACCCATCGTGAAACAATCAGAAAATTACATTTTAGTTCTCTGATTCACTGCTTTGTTCTCCCTAACAACACTCCCCCTCTTCATTGACTCTAGCTCGCTCAAACACTGCTGCTCTCTGTCTCGCCCCTTGAGCCAGGTAGCAGGGGCCGACTTTGAACGCTGTGTTTACAGACAGAGAAATACTGATTCTGCACAGTTTCAGCTTTAAACTCTGCTTGTATCCTGAGCTGTTGTTTTGATATGAACATTTTGGATGCTTACATGGTGTTTAAAGTCTTTTCAGCCCAGAAATTCCCCTCAAACATGCAATTCTTTAGTACAGGCCCCAGAAAATCATCACTTTCCAACACAAATAATAACCATGTCCAAAACAAATTGCAATTCTCTCCTTGCACAGTGTAGTGTATCCATTAAACAGGCTGCTTGTCTCTTTACTTCCCTCTAACTGTAGACTAACATTACCTTTGCCCCCAATCTTAGTGATCACAGTGCTTTTTCATCTGTTATACCCCTTTCACACCAAAATGAGTGTGTATACACCTCATCAGACTACATCTAGAAGACGTTAAACTAGTTTAATAAGTCTTATCAATAATATTGTGAATTGGACACAATGTTTTTGCCGAGCTAACAATAAAAGTTGCTAAGGAATGAGACATCTGCATGTGCAGTACCGATCAGGCAGCTGACTAGGCCCAGACCTGGTGGAAGGGACAAACATTGGTGACTTTTCCAACATTTCTTTAACTTCAGTCTCTCTTTCAAACTAAACCAATGCCGACTAAATTATGAATCAATCGCTGCTTGACAGAGACAGATGGAAAGATATTAACAAGCCAATGGCCTTAACTTCAAAGGAGAGTAAATTACCATGTTCACGCGAGTGTCTCATTTACATCCCAGCTGAGCCTCACAAGAGGCAATAAATACCCTTGACTGCTAGAGGTTCAATTGACCAAGGAGCAAATCCCAATTGTACACATTCACAGTGCACACAGAAGCCAGATGTACGTGGGTGTCAGTGGGTTCTGTGGCCAGTGTGAAAGGGGCTACATCAGTTAGTTACTCCACTTAACACAGTTAGCTTTGTATTGTTAACAGTTAATAAAGTTATTTGTTGTTCATAACATTTTTAGCACTTTTGATCATTTTGATAATCACCTCAACAACCAGCGCTTATCAACAACCCGATCCTAGCCAGATCCACAAATGATGTGGATACAGTTGCCAGGGCTTACAGGACAAGCCTGAGTGCTGTGGTGCTGTCCAAGGTGCTGACCCTGCTGCGTGGAGGAACAGAGTGCAGAGTGCACTCTTTCTCCTTTCTCTCAAAATGACTTCAGATCTAATATGTCAAGTAGACCAACATCCAGTTTTGTAGCGATAACTTTGTAGTACATTGACTTTGGAAGGCTGAATTAAAAATATTATAGGTTGAAGTATTACAAGCTGAATAATCAGCCACCAACCTTTCGTCTGGTGGGAACACTTTCAATATCTTGAAATGTGGAGGGAAGAAGGAGGCAGTTTAAGAGCGGGGATGATCCTGGACTGCTGCTGTTGATGTGCTGCATTTAGCACAGATCGCTACACTGAGGATCACCATGTCCATTCAGTCCGTAGTGCTACAACAGGACTCTGTTGATTGTTGGGCAGTGGTCACCCTCAGTATTTTTTTGATGCATCTTTAAAGGGGGACAGGAATTCTCTGATTAAGCCTGGCACATTGCTTTTTCTCAAATGTCTGCATCACAGTCTTGTTTTCTTGTGAAGCGCACATTATATACGATTAACTGAACTCTGAAGTGGAAACTTGCTACTTGACAGTTTCCAGGCTTCTGTGATCAAGTAACATTTCAGCACTGTGCATGATCTCATACTGAAGCTGTTTCAAGCAGATTATTCAAATGATCAAAAACACTTTATACAAAAAATGAACGGTAAATACTATTCACAATACATGCAAAGCTAACTGTGAACACTGAAATAACTAACTTCACTGTGATCACTCAGGTTGGAGGCGTATGTTGTGTTACTGTAGAGTTGAGAGAAAGTGCAAACAGACGATCAGTTTGCAGAATGGATTCTTGTCATAGTACACTGTGAGAGAATATATTGAGAAGGTTTTATGGGTGAGCGAAGACCAAACAAACTTTTAAATAAGTACAGCAGGCTAACAACATGAGTGATAATGGCATTTATGGTCAAATATTTACAGAGCTTCATTTCAACTAGCAAATAGGGGAATGGTAGTAACACTTTGGTCCAAACAAGTTCTTTTGACAACTACTAGATAGCCATGAAATCTGATACTGATATTCATGAATACCTTTTTCAACACTTTGGTTCAAGACAAGATATTTCAAAAGCATATGTTCGGATTTCCATGAACTCAGCAGTGGATAGTCATGGTCCACATGGTTCATTTTTTTCCACCACTGAGCTTTAATTTCTCTCCAAAAGATTGACTTGTTGAACAGTCAACGAAATTCCATCTAGCCCTACTCAATGTCTACACTGCTCACGCAAGATATTTCATAGTTTCTTCCCCAATAAAAACCTCTTACATTTTCTTTAAAAGTCTCAGAAGTCTTACATTTTGCTAAGGTGTGTGATGCACTGTGCAGCCTCTAACAGTAACTCCTGTAACCAGGCTTTACAGTTTTAGTCTCTTCTGATGTTTGAAATCTGTTGGAGTATGAAATAAACTGCATTTCCTGAGTTTTGTTTTTTACCATGACACGGGTCTGATACTGATTGAGACAATCTGACCCCACGGAACATCTTAATATGACTAATTTAAGGTAAATGGTCACTTTTAGTGACAATGGAGTCCTTTAAGCTTTTTCTGGTATGAAAGTGTTTTGAAGAGAAAAACTCCAAGTTAACTCCCCAAATTGCTATTCAAAATCACACACAAGATTCTGATCACCCCAAGGCTGTTTCTATTTTCTTGATTTGACCAACACTTTTATTACATAGCTACTCAAAATGAAAAGGAATGACTCAATGAACATCTCATAATCTTAATCTATATCTTCGCCCTCATCAACATACACCTCAGGCATCAATATAACTGTCATTACTATCATCACGATCACTGTCATAATCAGTACTAAATGTTTATTGATCAGATTTGGCACAGCTTCATTCTTAGTTTTGTGCTTTCCAGGAAGCACACATGTCAGTAGTAAACTTGAGTCTGTGTGCCAGTCCTCCCATCACACAGGCCTAAATGAGCTGATGTCAGTCTCATGTAGTTGAGGAACAAGACAGCCGTTTCTTCATCCATGTCCTGGCCACAGAGAGTCCAACCGTTTCAGACAGCTGTTTCCTGGTCCTCTCTCTGAATCATCTGGTAATGCTGTCTGTTCTCCAGATAGGCTGCCAGTTCAGCATCGTGAGCCTTCTCAGCTCTGTTCTTAGGAGTTTCACCCTGATGAAGAAACATAAAGAATTACAGAAACAGGAAATGTCTCTCATTTTAACTGCTGATTTACAAGCGACCCAACATTTGAAGTCCACATGCTGTCTCAACAGCTACAGGCATGTTTGGTGGTGTTTTTACAAGGTCAACTTATGAGACAACAGAATGATTTATGAACAATTACCATTTTAGGTGAAAGCCCATCCAGATGTATTGCAAAAGAGGACATAAGGTGTGATGTGGATGACGAATTTTGACAAGAAGACGGCTGTATATCTCTATCTGAATTAAGTGACAGTCAAGTGCATGGCCCAACACAGGAGGGCCAACCTCAGGCAAGACTCGGCAGAGGACCTACATCTAAAGAACCAGGGACACTCCTCTGAGGCCAGCGACGTTATACTGTGTTTCCACAGTGGTGGAAATAATCACAGTGAGCTTAATGAAGCTGATGATGAAATGAAATTTGTTTGAAAAACCATGAACAGTCAAGGCATGTTGAAAGGGCGGCAGTGTCCATCTGCAGGACAGCATGACAAGGGAAAATAAGTTGTGTACCATGATGCTGTTTTGAAGGTGAGCTCGTATGCACAAGCTGAAAACAGCAGCTCATTTCACTGCTCACTGTGGTTGTTTCTGCTTGTACGAGTCCTCCTTGCAATATGCAAAACTGATCTGCTGACCAAATAACACGTATTCCATATCTAACTAACAAGGCAGTCAAATCTGCACACCAGACACTGCAGTGTGTCTCATTATCAAATGTGTGGACCGACAATTTGATGACCACTTTCATGCTCCTCAAGATAAGCCAGTTGGATTTAAAAAAAAAAAGCTGTGATCTTTCTGTTCCATGATTTTTCCATTGTAAGAGTCTTGCAGTAGTATGCTGGTCTTTCTGTCTGACACTTTTGAACTGCATGCCGTGATGAACACTGGGCTTTTAGACTTTGAGTCTTGTTAACATCAAAACAGGCTTTTGTTCTTCTTCCTAATTGCCACCATGACGAGCCTCTCCTCTCTGCTGACAACGCTGTGGTGTATAGGTTCCAGTTGCTGTGTCGAAAATGTGTGTGATAGTGAGTTTACGGGCCAGCTCATGCCCAGGTTGATCAGTTTTACATTTCATATTCCTCAATAATTGAAAAATGGAGGTGTTGATAAAGTCTCCAAATGATAAAATGATAATGAGAAACATCCGAGTTTGAAATTAAATAAACTACATGTCTGACACACACACACACACACACACACACACACACACACACACACACACACACACACACACACAAGAAGTACTTGCATCAGCACTTACATCTCGATCTGTTACACAACTTAGAAGATAGCATTATGTGTAACAGAACAGCACATTTTTTAAGGTGAGCAAAAGTACAAGAACAGGTAGACTTAAAAACGATTCGAGTGAATGATACTACTAATAATAATACAGAGCTTTTGCTTGCAATAACTGCATCCAGCCTGCGACCCACTGACATCACCAAACCTTTGCATTCGTCTTTTGTGATGCTTCTCCAGGCTTTGAGCGCAGCCTCTTTCAGTCGCTGTTTGTTTCGGGGGGCTTCTCCCTTCAGTCTCCTCTTCAGCAGGTAAAATGCTCAATAGGTTTCTAAGTCTGGAGATTGTCCTGTCTAAAAACCTTCCACTCCAGTTTGGTTGCAGACTTGTTTTAGACTTCTGAGTTTATTTTGCTGCTGCCATCATGTGTTACATCATCAATGAGGATCAATGAGCCCGTCCCAGAAGAAGCCATGCAGGCCCTTGCTAATGAGTGGTCTGCATGTTCTGGTGTGCTCTCTGTACTTGTTACTTGTGAAACCTTCACTCCCGCCCTCTGGAGGTTGTTGGTGATGTCACTGACAGTTGTTTTAGGGTTTTTCTTTGCAGCTCTCACAATGTTTCTGTCATCATCTGCTGATGTTTTCCTTCGTCTACCAGTTAGACTTCTGTTGCTGAGTACACCAGCGGTTTCTTTCTTCTTCAGGACATTCCAAATGGTTGGGCTGGTTATTAGGGGTGCACCGATTGCAATTTTCTGGCCAATTACCGATCACCGATTTTTAGAAAGCCTGACCTGCCGATTCCGATTTTGGTCGATACCGATTTTTTTATAACTGACAGCATACACCTTCAATGTTTGTATCTTATTTTATTGAAAAACAAACAATACCTGCCAAGCAGTACAATACAAACTTGTTGTACATGAGGTAGTTCTCTCAAATATAAATGAAAATAATACAGCATGGCTGTCCAACCTATTAAATATCAGCTCTATCAACTCCATAAGATTCCTCGTAGTAGCTTTGCTCTTTTCACTGCTCATAAGAGCTAACAGCGGGCCGTTGGCAGGCTCTTTGCTCCCGGCAGCTTTAGCTTTAGCCTTAGCTCGATTGCTAGCTTCAAATGCTGCATACTCAGCGGAGTGATGATTTCTTAAATGGCGAATAAGATTTGTTGTGTTGAACGATTTGATTGTGGCACCTCCAGGACTTACTTCCGCCTTGCATTTATTGCAAATTGCAATCCTCTGCTGTCCATCTTTAACTGTGTAATTCTCCCACACTGACGACGACATTTCTGTTTGTTTGAGGTGCTCCGGGTAACTGTTGATACATAGTGCAGACGCACGTGCACGTGCAGACGTGCAGACGTGCAGATGTGCAGACGTGCAGACGTGACCTGATCTGGTGGGCGGCCTGTCAGTAAGACCTCTCTCACGGCAGAGCAGACTTTCAGGCTGACTTTCAGACCTTTGCGGAGGTTGATAAGATCGGTAGACAAGATCGGTTTCGCAACAAAGAATCGGCTGATCGCCGATCCCGCAAAATTAAGGAAATCGGCGCCGATCGATCGGCCGGCCGATCAATCGGTGCACCCCTACTGGTTATGGCCAATGTTAGTTCAATAGCTCTGATTAATTTTCCATCTTCACTCAGCTCTTCTCCCATAGACAGCTCTCTGGTCTTCATGTTCTACACCTTTTAAACTGTAAATGTAGTCTGCAAAGACACTCACTTGAAAAATGTGTAGGTTCAAACAAAAGATGCCATCTTTGAAGTTTTTTAACTCATCTAGATGTAAATACCTGGAAATGGATGCTGATATTCCAAAACCAAACTGGAGCTGCTTTAGTCCTCACCTGCAAAACCACGGACTGCTCCTTTAAATCCACTTTATACACACAGTTCAATTCTTCTTCTTCTTCTTCTTCTTCTTGTCTTATATTCATCTTTCATTCATCAAAAGTTTTCAGCGTACAGCAAAAATAAAAGAAGTGGCCTCGCTGTTCCAGTAGTTTTGGAGGAGACTGTGTGTCTGTCACCATCTTTCACGGCCAACTGAAAACAAACTCTGAAGCCAGTTTAAAGAGGAGTGAAAACATCTTTTCAATGGGGAAAAGCCTTCAGTGCTATTCTCTGCTATTCTCTCTAATGTACTCTCCAGTTCTGATAAAAATGTTGCTATGTAGCAGCATCTATGCTATGCTAACCACGAGGAACTGCCAACAAACAGTCTTAGATTAAACCAGAAAATCCCGGACTTTTACTCTCCCGACATACTAATTCAGAACCATCGGGGAGAAGTACAACCAGCAGTAGAGTATGTTACTGCATGTCACAAAGCAATATTTCAATGTGGGATACTTTCTTTTCTTTCATTTCATTTTATTATTTACTGTTACAGTTACATTCTATTGTCATAAGGTGACTTTTGTTATGTCAATTGAATGAACTGAATGAGAGAGAGAGAGAGAGAGAGAGAGAGAGAGAGAGAGAGACTTTAAGAGGTAAGTACAGAGATGCAGATATAAAACAGAGTACATTTTAGCCAATGTCAAAATCATAGTCTTGTCTTCTCAAGTCATTTGTCTCTTTCCATTCGTTGCACTCTCTTACTGTCTGTCTCTCTCCCAAGCTCTCTCCATTCTCCGCTCTCTCTCCCTCTCTCTGTATCTAGGTCACTGCTGAGTCCAGCCTGTTAGGGAGCTTTTTCTACACGGTTAAAACCTCCATGGAAAACTGAACAAAAAATGAAAGAAGACGCATAGTTGAGACAGACCGACCGACCAACCCTCCATTCCCCCACCCCCTTCAAACACACACACACACACACACACACACCAATAGACAGTCACAATGGTTGGTACAACGACTAAACCCAACCTTTACCTGTCTGCTAGTCTACAGTATTGACAGTATTGTTATACCATCCATTTTTCAAAGCAGCAGCACAGTGGAGTTGTAGAGTCCATACAGCAGTCCTTTCAGAGGCCACTAGCTATGTCGAGAATGGTCACCTTAAATCTATTCACAGTGTGGTGTTTGATTGGAAAGCAAAGCAAAGAAGCCCAGACATTCCTTTGCCTAAACACTTCAGCTCTTCCATGGCTCTTCCCGAGGTGGCTCCCAGGCCAGCTGGGAAATGTAATGTGATACGCCCAGCATGTTCTGGGTGTGCTTCTGGTTGGAAGTTCTGGAAAAACCTAGCGAGGAGGCATCTAGTAGGCATCCTAAACAAATGCTAGAACCTCCTTCAAGTTCCACCTCCTCCAGAAGTAGATGTTGTTTCGCTTAACACACAGTTCACAAGCCTTGTTGTATTTATCTCACCATACAATTCTGAAATGTTATGCTTCCAATGTTGTGTCAATTTGTACCCATAATTTCAAACATGGTATCGAATATCGTCATTTATCCAAGTATTGCATCAAAGTGACCTTCACACAGGTGCTTAAAACAACTGAACACTATCTTTTCAGCATTTCAGAAGCAACCTGACCAGTTCCTGAGTTTCTCAAAGTGTGTTCCAAGTGTTCCTTCCACTGTCTGATGATATTCTCTGTCAGGTTGAGCAATTAAAATATTTCAGCATAAAAAAGAGACACGTTTGGGGGTGTTTGATTGGCAGTGATTGTTGCCCATCACTCTCAACCATTATTGTTCACTCGCTCATGTCATTTTTAGCTTGGTTCTGCATCCTGCTTTTGAGTTTGTAGCTGTAGCAACTAACACAGATAGTATCCTTGGAGCTGGACCATAAACCCAACTTCAAGTTTCAAATTGTACCATCGTAAACCTTCTGGGAATGTTACATATGCGACATCCATGTTTTCTTTCCAGGCTATTTTTCAGGACTCTACAAACACAAGAGCAACTCCTGTAAATGGCACTTGAGCTGTCTGGTTGTGGAGAATATTTGATATGTTCTTGACAAGGGCATAAATAGACTAGCCAATCATTATCTAATAAATAGGATGCACATAAGAGTGAAACATAAGGCATGTTGTGAGTATAAGCTTCAAGAACAGTTCTTTAAGTACTTTACAGTAGTACAAGTACATGAAATGGACCTGGTTTCTCATAATAAGATCAAAGCGGTCTACATGATATATATTTGATTCAAAATGGCATTCTTTATAATCTGTTAAAGAAAGTTATATCTTTATGGCTTACTTTTTTAAATGAGCTGAACAAAGTCAAACATGTTGTCAAGTCGTTTTTTTGTGTGTGTGTTTTCATTTGGTTAACAGGAAACAGCTGTCTGTTTGGGCATGTAATCAAAATTGTACACTGTTAATTTTGGGACTGTACATGCATACGTGTGTGTGTACAGAACCTACCTGTAGGTCTGTTTTCATTAGTGACGCTCCTGCTTCTACTAGATAATGGCAGATGGTCCTGTGGCACAGAGATGCAGCTCGATGAAGAACCGTCTCCCCACTGGTGGTCCAGAGTACAGAGAGAGGGAGAGAGAGAGTTACAAGCATGAGATCACAGCATCTGATATCTACTGGGAGTCGAGCACCACTGATGATCAGGCACCCCACTGCTTTTGTTGGGTTGCTTATGTATATTCTCTTTAAAATTTGGTCCACTTGTTAGGATGCCCGGCACATATAGACAGACCAGGGCCCGGTGGAACAAAATCAGAGCTGCAGTCACAGGACAAAGTTGGAGAGTTCCACAACATGTTCTCAGCCACACTGTGTCACCTACACGTCCTTAAAATCTAATTGAGGTCACAGCCAAATTGTACATGATGGAGTTTAAATCAGTGTATATCAAACCACTGTGGTAGCACTTTCTGACTGTTCTGTTCATCTGATTAGTTGAAGTAGGCCCATGATAGATGGGAACAGACAGACTGTCAAGTAGGCTTTGAAACTTTTCCAGACAGTTCTAGCAGACCCTTTCTGGATGGTCCTGCGTAACAAACCATCTTGCTGGTCAAGTTCCAATAAACACCTGTCTGGAACGTTCCACAGGTAACAGGTGACAGTATCAGGTATGAAAGGGGCATCCTTGAAAGGCTCAGTTGTTCAAATGCAAGCAAAGATGGGGTGAGGTTTACCACGTGGGCTCAAGAACACTTCAGAAAAATCCCTCTCAGTAAACTTCATTTGTTGTTTGTTTGTTTGGTTTTTTCACATTTTACACATTGTCCCAACGTTTTTGAAACTGGGAGTGTCCAAGTGTGATTCTTATGTACGTCCAGAAGCAGCAGCAGACACAGTAATTATACCCATTTTCTACAGGAAACGCAGATATTCTAGTTCAACTTTACTATTTGAACTGTTGAGTGGTTTAGACGATACAGGTAAACATGAAAGTACTTACTGCAGTTTTTCTGTGACATCCAGCAGGTCACTCGGAGCTGGAAAACAGACAGACAAGAGGAAATTACTGCAGAGAACTGTTAACCAGAGCAAAGTTGCTGAGTATAAGTGGTAAACAACATTTGTCTGTGTTCACTGGTTTTGTGTGAACACAATTATTTTTTATCTATTTTTATTTATGAAGTGTATGTATTAATCTTCCTTATCACAGAGTCAATGGATAATCAGTGACATGGTGACAAATAACTGAATATGCTCTATATACCTGTAACGTTAAACTGTTTCTTTTCTACCAACTGTATAACACAGTAGTAGGAGATAGTACGTTGTCTTTACATAACTGAGCTTCACAATCATATTTTCTGAACATCAGAATAAAAATAAGGAGTACGTCTTACAACCGGACAACATTACCTGCAGGAGCAGCACATGACAGCTGCGCTGCTGAACTGCTTCAGCTCACACGTGTGTTTGTTCACACAGACAGCGTTGCTGCTGCAACCCTTTTATTGCGTGCCCTATCTTTCAACATGGAGTTCGCCTTTGATAATGATCAATAAAGATGTTCAGAGCGAGAGAGCGCCGACTGAGAACCGCACGCGTGAAGCAGAAAAAATAGACAAGTCTTCAAATCTCTAGATGATGCACCGCTGCAGCCTCTTTGATACTGAGGCATTGTGGCTGCTTTAACCTGCTTACATGGGTGCCAAAATGAAAATCAAGATCTTCCGTCACAACACATGCTGCTCATGCAGGATATGAGGACCAGCTGTCCATGAATATTACATCTGCAACAATGCATTATTACAGCCACATAGTGGAATGTGGATGTTGTAATCTCTCACTTTTATCACTTTCACATCTGTAGAGAGCCAAACAAACTGTGACATGTCAACCATGTGTCCAAAGATGCATTTCATATGCAGCTGGTCGAAAACAGACATCTCCTGAAGTCAGTACGAGCAGCACACAGCACCTAAGCAGTGTGATGGTTTATAATTTAGTAGAGAGCAAGACTGTGGAGGTCTTGTTCTGCTACAGCAAGTAATGTTTTCTTGATGATTTAACCATGAGTTAGAACATCAATTCTAAAGCTTGTCATCATGTGTGTAGCCCTCTTCATAGTGTTTCTGATGTGTATACTAATAAGGCTGTGTGGTCCCCTGTGGATTAATTTCACCTGCTGAGACAGCGCCCTTCTCATCCCCTGCTTCCTATCTGACAATCAGGACATTGTTAGCATTGTTATAACAGACTTACATTATTGTTTATTCACTGTGAAGTAGCATTGAGGTGCTCTCGTACAGGACAGTCTCTGTTTTTGAGCCGCCAGGAGCAGGGGTGCTGTTCTGACTCTTTCTTTTGGTTTTGGCTGAGCAGTGTTATTTTGTTAACAAATACAAAAATGAAAACATTTTCTCCATGACTCAGACGGGACATCAAGGAGCTAAAAATACATCTCTGATCATAAAAACTATGACGAATGTAATGTTTTGTTTTCGTTGACAAGACAAGGCAGGAATAAAATATGAGTGGTGGACATTCCAAAAATATTTATAGCAAATTTTCCTGCGTCTCGTCTGTCTTGTCAAAACATTAACAATGGATGTCTGTGCAAATGTTCAGAAACCCAGGCGATTCTGTCCCAACCCGACAGCAAGTTAATGACATGATGAAAGCTTTAATGCAAAAAGGGTTGGGTTGATAAAGTGGATGGATCAATGGCTGTGCTTTATCTATAATTCAGCTATGTGCCTTTGGGAGGCTTGAATCTGATGGTTACCCTCAGTTTATAACTGATTTCTGTTAAAAAAATATATATAAATCAAAGTCTTTTTAGAAGTACTATTAACAGACTGTGATTCAGAACTGTCTGCGTTCGTAACCATGGCACACCTTTCTAAGACTGATGGACAGAGTTTTGATTGGTTTGACTAGGGGTGTCACGATACCAAAAATTCAGTAGTCGGTGCCAATACCAGTAAAATTACACGATTCTCGATGCCAATTTCGATACCACGGTAAAAAAAAAAGGATGAAAATTTTGAATATTCCATATTTTAAAGCATCAGTCTGATGCATTTTGAGATGCATTTTTTGCCAACCTGTGGAGAGCTGGAGAAACTTAACTTCAGCCATGAGTCAAAAATATTATGGCCTCCTTACTAAGTATTTTGCAAGACATTTCATGCCAGCCTGTCACTGGGTCTAACATTTACAGCATATGAGGCACAATGTGGTAAGGGCTTAATGCAAATGGCTTAATGCATATAGGGATGCAGACCACCATCAGAAGCTGAAAGCACTGCTGGCCTCTGCGATTTTACCTGACTGAATTTGGTGAGTGATGGTTTCAATCATTTTAATATTTTCTGGTATATCCAAGTTACCCAGGAGCTCTGTTGACATAGGCTTAGCTAACGTTAGCTACAGCTTGATGAACTGAGTCATTGAACACAGCAGGAGAGAACGCAACGTTAGACAGCTAGCACTAAAGCTCCGGTGGAAAATGATTAGCACTAGCTAACGCTACCATTAACGTTAGCCTAAAATTAGCTACATATCGTTACTAAAGTTAGATGATATCTAGCTAATGTTAGGCTAACGTTAACGGTAGCGTTAGCTAACTGTTAGTGCTAATCATTTTCCACCGGAGCTTTAGTGCTAGCTGTCAGTCAGGTAAAATCGCCGAGGCCAGGAGTGCTTTCAGCTTCTGATGGTGGTCTGCATCCCGAAGAGGTTTTGCAGCAAGCTAGCCGGGTCAGCGCATGCGCGAGGTTTGTCGCGAGCGCGAGTCCTACTCGCAACATAAAAATAAATCCACGCAAGTTTTAGTAATTTAAGGAGATAGGCCTGCACGTAAGTTACACAAATTGAAAAACTCATAGGCCAAGTTGGATGGGGGTTCAAAAATTTACTACCTCGTCAGATGACGTTTATTACCTTTTACTACTTTTTACTGGCCTTAATTTGGGCTAATTTCATTTACTACCTTTTACTACCTTTTACAACCCCGGACACAACTTCCGGAAGAGGCGCTGCACCGATGCCAACACCGGAATCGGTGCGAGCAGTACTTCAAAAAAATGGGCATCGTCAGTGTTTTGACATTTTAGAATCGAAAGGTATCGCAAGTATCGGTTCTCGTGACATCCCTAGGTTTGACTAACTGTAATGAGTTACTGGATGATCTGACTGTGTTCACCACCACTCGGGAGGAACACATGCAGATCTTTGAACAGCTGTTCACGCGCATGCCCCAAACATCCCAAAATGTGAATTTGGAAAAGCCACCGTCACCTCGTTGGGGAGGCCTGGGAGCCCTGTACAGGCAGAAGTTCCTGCCATAGCAAAGTGTCCCGTTCCTTCCGTTAAGAGAGCCCTTTGCAATAACTTCTGCACTGTGGTCATCCTTTGACCAATCTAAGTGTGATGTCTGTCCTAAACCACGCCCCTTTCCGCGCCACTCCCAACCTCTCCAAACCCTTTTAACTGGAGGTTGAGTAGAGAGCTGGTGGGGTACTTTTGCAAGAGGATGCTGATTGAGTTACTCTTCATGCAAGTTGAACTACCAACAAGTCAAATACAAATACATAGAGAAGGAGAGCCTTGTTTGTACTTTGCTAGGTGTTGATTTGTATATCTATGGACAGATCAAAGATGCGTGTGGTCCGACATTATAATGCAGTAATGACTACTGAGAAGTCATTGGTTTGAACGTGAACATGTTAAGCAGTGTCATGGCAGGTGTGATCCCACTGCAAGAAGGTCTCTAGTTTGGATGTGCATACTATTAAGATGTGTGGTCCCCTGTATGGAACTGTCCACACTTGCTAAGGTGTTACCCATCTCATCCACAAAACTATAAATGAACCTACATCCTGCTGCTTGGTTATATGATTCGTAATGGATGAAGGATTGCTGCAGTTACCATTGTCGAGGATGTATCGGACCATCTCTTTGCTTCCTGCGCTGACAGCATGGTGCAGTAAAGTGCAGCCTGACAGGTCCAGTGCTGTGAGGTCCGCTCCCTTCAGGTGCAGCTCCTGCAGCTTTTGGTGAAATGGTGGTCAAATGAGATGTCAAATAACATGCAGTTCATGGCAACATCCCATATCTGGGATGGATGAGTATTGAAACATTCATGACAGATTTCAATGAAACTGACCTTCTTCATGTCCTTGTTCTTTACACACTCGATCAGCATCTCTAGCAGGAAGAAAGAGAGAGAGGGGTTTTTTAGAAGAGAAGTAGCTGATTTAGAGTTAACACAAACTCCTGTCAGTAAGGATACGGACATTTGTTTGTAAGAAGATGCATTTGGCCTTCTATGCTTTGTGTGTTTCTCAGTGCAACGGCACTGTGGTAAATACAAATTCCAGGTCTGTAACAATGTGTCAGACATAATGTAGGCGCTAACTACAAACCAAACTCATGACAGTGTTATGTCTTGAAAACATCTTTACAACTCTCATTGAAGTGACATGGTGCAGAGACAAATGTAAGGGGGCAGAGTGGCTGTGGCAGATACAATATGACCCTGTTACAAGACACTGTACCATCAAAAAAGGTCAAAATAAAAAAAACTTACAGAATGACACTTTAAAAAAACAAGCAATCACAGGAAAACATCAGGATGTAGATAAGAGTCAGAGCATCACCAATTACACGATGCAAAATACACAAAGAATCACAGCTGTCTGAGCTGTATCCTGAACATCAGAAGATAAAGGTCACAAGATGTGTTAGGGCCCTCTTTATATGGCACATGTGTAGATCAAGCACATGGTGGTAGGGCTGCCATTTTGGTTTGTGTGGTGTGGGCTTCTCTAAAAGTGAATTAGTATAATGGCAACAGACGGATATTATCATTTATGTCCGTTGAAGTTGGTTTAACGATTGCCATTTCACTTTTAATTCTATTGTATCTCTTGTTTGAAATGGTCACACACTGTAACTCATGTGATAGGGAAGTATGTGCACTGCAATGCATTTTGGAATAAAATATGAGACGCAACTTTAAATGAAAAGTTGGAAATAAGGCTGTGACGCAAAGGATTAATAAACTCTGGTAATCCGACATCTCTCACATAGCAGGCAGAATGCTCGGCTGGAACCGGCCGGTCTGAAGTGAGCATAGTGTCTGCTCACTCTGTAGCACGGTGATGTTGTTTGTGTGCCGTTCAATCAAGGTTAACACTGTCACCATATGTGTGGAACAGCACTGCACGCAAATGAGAAGCTGCAGATATATCATCACACTGAACGTGTCCCGCTGCCTTCAAATGGCTGCAGGGATTTACAGAAACTAAAGGAGAAGCTTTCCTGCTGGATTTAATGAGCTGAAGGAGAAGCTTTTCATTCAGTATCGAGCAGCTGTGGGCAACAGAAAGTGTAAAAATGACTCATTAATATATCGATAAATGCAAACTAATTCCCCTACACAGGATTTAAGTCTTTCTTTGTTTTATCATAAGCACACAGTACATCTGTGGGATTTCAGCTGTTTTTGAATGAGACATCATCCCGGGTTTCAGTGTCTCTTCTTTTTAACAGACAGGTTGACTAATCCATTAAGAAAATAATGAGCAGATAAACTCTAATAGTCAGTAAGTGGGTCAGTGGTGGCCAGAAGGTGAGAGGAGGTAGCTTGTGCAGTGGAGCTTCCAGCGCTGAATGAGTGACTGTGACTGTGTTCAGGGTGTCTCTGAGAAAGAGACCATTGTTCTCAGCCAAACTCCCTGAACAAATAAATAACTTGACATGATCCCACTGTCTTTCTTCTCTTCCCTCTTTGTTATGTTGCCATTGCTAGAGATCACATGAATTCCCCTGCTGACGACGGCCTGATGTGCCTGCCTATCTGTCCTGTGTCTGACTCTACTGGGCTTATACCCACGTTTGACCTGTTCCCCTGAGACCTACACAACCTCTGATATTCTGTTGTCTCATCCTCAGAAACCCTCCAATGAGGTTTCATCGTGTCAGCCGTGTCAGTTTGTTTGTTGATTGGTTGGTTGATCTGCAGGATTACACAAAAACTACAGATTTCCACAGAACTTGGATGAAGGATGGGTCTCGGCCCAAAATGGACCCAATTCCCTTTTGGTGCAGATCTGGATAAAGGGATGGATCCAGGATTTGTTTCTTACTGTCTTTAACATTGAAAGATTGATTGAATTGAAGGGGAGTGTTGGGTGCTGGTGGACGTATGTGCTCTACTGAGTGTCATTGTCAGTCAAAGCCAACTCAGTTGAACTGCTGTTTTCTTCTTTTGCTTGTCTGGGTACAAACTGAACTGATCAATAAATATCACTGTCCTGCTGCCCCCAATGATTACTAATGTTAAGACATTTTTTTTGCATTGCAAGATTTCTTGTAATATATTCATATTATGTAAGGCAAACAATGGTTTATGATCAATAAAAAATCACAATGTTCACAAAAGAAATTCCTTTGGAGTTTGAAATGTAAAAGATGTTAAAATTAGGGCTGAATGAAAAACATCACATTGTGACTGAGATCTGGGTCATGACTTTAGTTGGATTGATAACTTTTGCATTTAATTTTCACTTAAAAAAAAAAATGGTGGCGCTGTTTAGCTCAGTTGGTAGAGCAGCGTCCATGTACAGAGGTTCCGGGTTGAAGTCCCGGCCCGGGGCCCTTTGCTGCGTGTCACTCCCCCTCTCTCTCATCCTGTTTCCTGTCATGTCCTCAAGCTGTTCTATCAATAAATGTACTTTTAAAAAAATGAAAAAAATGTTTAAAATAAAATGATTTTTACCGGGTGTGTAAAGAGTAAACATGCTACCTTGTGTCGGGTGGATATGATCTGTGGGCATCTCTGTACCGATGCAATGCTTCATTTATCATTATATGAACATATAATGAATGCTGTGTTAAATGTTAAATGTTACCTTTATCAATCCTCCAATTTGCATTTAGGGCTGAGCATTCTGATCACATGTTTATCCCTAACAGAATGTAGCCACAGTGTTCGGTGATGTTAAATGAAATAGAGACAGGCAGTTTAGCATTTCGCAGCCTTCAATCATGGTTATTACACAGAAACCACCACAAGTCTTCAGGTTTAATGGTTTGATGGATAAAAAAAACAACATCTGTACAGTAATTTGTGCCTGTGGGACCTCAGCAGAAGTGCATATAATGTGATATCATATCCCAGCACCCTCTAATAAAAACATGGAAATACACAAATAGGGAGCATCCATCATGAGGAGCACAGTGCCAGCTAGTGATTTAGATGAAGCCAATAACATAATTACAACGTACACCCTCATCAAAACCTTTTAAAACACAGACACACAGCACGTCATGTCATAGCTTATTGGATGAAACATATTCTGTGTGTATGGCTGAAGCCAGGCTGACATATGAGATGAATGTTTATTAGGTTGACCTCAATTCGCGCTCTCACTCCCTCTCTCTCTTTCTCTAAATAGCTGAGTCCAAATCCAGTTATGTTAAGCTTAGTGCGTGTGTGTTTGTGTGTGTGTGTGTGTGTGTGTGTATGTGTGTGCGCATGTGTGTGAGCGTGAGTGTGAGAGAGAGCAAGAGAGAGAGACAGAGAGAGGGCGAGAGAAGACTTCAAAAACCTCTAAGAGCCTTTGTGGCTGCAAGACAAATCAAAAACAACACACCAACCACAAAACCCAACACACACTCTGAATGTAAGAATTAAATGAATTTAGCCCAGAGAAGGAATTAAGTAAACCAGAGAAAATGAGGGCCATTCTTAAGCATGAGAGGAGAGGAGAGGAGAGGAGAGGAGAGGAGAGGAGAGGAGAGGAGAGGAGAGGAGAGGAGAGGAGAGGAGAGGAGAGGAGAGGAGAGGAGAGGAGAGGAGAGGAGAGGAGAGGAGAGGAGAGGAGAGGAGGATGGGAGGAGAGGAGAGGAGAGGAGAGGAGGAGAGGAGAGGAGAGGAGAGGAGAGGAGAGGAGGAGAGGAGAGGAGAGGAGGATGGGATGAGAGGAGAGGAGGATGGGAGGAGAGGAGAGGAGAGGAGAGGAGAGGAGAGATTTACGAAACCATAGGGAATATGCAAAGACCCGTCACCCTGTTTCTATCTCTCACAGACTCATAAATTGGCACACACACCCTCGCCCTCTCTCTCTCTCTCTACACACACACACACACACACACACACACACACACACACACACACACACACACACACACACACACACACACACACACACACACACACGTCACTTGCTCCATTGAACTCCTCAGTTTGATGCAGTCAACCTGTCCAACCCTTACGGGAGCTGTCTGTACGTCGGGATGAAAGAGAGAGGATGAGTGTCTGCATTAGAAATAGAAGATTCATGTATGTTGTACACAAGGGGAAATTGAATTTAAATGTTTCCATGAGTAAAACTGTTTCTTTTTAAACCAAATTATGCAAATGAAGGAAAACATTCTCCTATCGGCCCATATCCCAGTGAACAAAGTCCCTTTCTCTGACTGGCAGTGTTCAGATTACGAATAGTGCCGTGTCAAAATAGTGCAACCTCTCTGCTGAGGCAAAGGCTTCAAGCCTGTCTGAATACAACACTCACATATGTAAGAAAAGCTAGAACTGGAAGACAAAATCCAAAGACTCACTCAGTCTGGGTCAAACAAATCCAGTGTGTAACACCCACATTCTCTTATTGGAACACATATTTGCTCTGTGTGTCCACTGTCTGTTTCCTAATGTGGTGGCCATGACAAAACAACTGCAATAACCCTACACTCATAGACAGTCCCGCTCCATCGCTTACTTACACTCCTGAACTGCCATCATAACTTTAACTAAACTTCAGAAGTCATTCTACACGAAACAGGGAGTGAGTTTATTTCCTCCATGTCTGCAAGTGCATCAGCGAGCAGGGCTGTCTTCACAGCCAGCGCAGAGGAAATGGTTAGAGCACCCAGCTTTCTTTTAATACACGTATGGCCTATGCAGACCAGAGATTCGGGATGAGTGGAAACGTATTTACAATGTGCTCATCTGAAAAACTTTCTGAAAACCTTCCACTTCGCAACAATGCTACCAAACGAGATGGTGCACCGTCCCCGTCCCCAGCAAAACTCTGCTCTGTTCTAACGGCTGGCTGTTTAATAGTGGGATAGCATTTTTAGCATTTTAAAATATGAATGAGCACAGCATTTTCTAGTTATGATGAAAATGGCGAAAACAAAAAGGCGTGCTTGACAACGGGAGTGTGTGGCTGGGCGAGGGAGGAAGGCAGCAGCAGAGAGTGGCGGAGGACAAGCAGTGAAGCTGGCAGTTGGGCAGTAGGTGCTGATTACGTCGATTATATGCATTACGTTGGAAAACAAAACGAACTGCGACTTGACAAGCTGAGGCGCAGGCCACACCATCAGCCTGAGCCGAGATGCACCAGACCAGTTCACACTGCTTTCTAATAGGATCTCATCAGGGCAGAGCAGAGCACAAGCACCTCAGCTGTCAGTGCAGCAGTCCATCAGGGCTTGTGTCATACAGATACGGCTGTTACTTAAGAAAGCTGATGAGGTGATTTCTCTTCTGTCTCTTCAAAACTGCCATCTTGACCTGCTGCCAGCTTATTACAGACTTAACAAGCTGATTTCATTACCAGGCACACTGTCTGATCTAAAGTGTTGTCTCCTCGCCAGTCTTCAGTCTGAGCCGGACTTCAGTCACCTGCTTATACTCGGTATTCCAAGACAAGAATGTAATTATTCAAAGCTATAAGACTCATCTAAATACAGACCTCAGTCTTTATCTGATATAGACATTTTGAAGGATGGTTATTACATCCCCACGTACAGGCTGAGCTGAACTATCACTACAGACCAGCCACAGTGAGCAGCTGCCTTTGGACACCAGATCTTCACCAAGGCTCCACATTCCCTGCTGCAATTATTTTAGGGTATTTTGAATGCCTGCACATTTGTCTGGTAATACGACTGAACGACAATATACTGAAATATAATGAGCCATTATGTGACACTTGTTTTATTACCTAAAATTGAAACTTTGGTAGTAGTGTGATAAAGAGGGGCTCAGTTAAAAAAAATATATATTCTTCAAGTTGTGCCTACACATGCAAATAGATTTTTACTCAACAAATTAGCATACACACAATTTACTGATTTCTACAAGGACAAATGTAAATGGGGCATCAGTAATGTCCCAGAACCCTCGGGTCCTGAGAGGGTTGATCCGGCTCAGGTCTGGCTGCTAGTGTTTCCTCCACAGTAAGAATGTCCTGCCGTGAGCTCCACCACTTATTTGGTGAATAATTTGGTTGATTTGGTAACTGACAGAAATTACTGATGAACTAAAAAAAGAAGTTGTCATAAACCATAATGATGTCAACTTCTGTGTGTACTAAGCAGTGGGAAGTTGTTCAGACTGTTTTCCTCTGAAGCAGCTGGCATTCAATGTCACTTTCAGCAGTAACAGCATGACTGTATTAGCTGCTGTTGTTGCTGCAGAATGGGGCTGATTTCCATAGCGACTTTAATCACTGACAGCAAGAACCGGGTAGAGTTCCACTCAGAATGCAGAACACTAAAACTGAAATCAAACACGGACCTGCTGGCAAACTCACCGCCAAGAAAGAAACACAACCCAACCAGATCATGCAGTGAAAACCTGCGAGCTCCCAAAGAGAATAATTTCACAGCGAAGCTGACAGAAAAGAAAGCTCAGACTCCCACACACGTCTCCAAGAATGCAAAGTGAGTGCAAGGAGACAGAGGTTGACAAAATATGTGTCAGAGAAGAAAACAGTCCGTCTGGAGACAGAAGCTGTCTCACTTCCCTTTCTTACCCAGCAGCATGGCTGTCAGCCGCGAGCCTCAGCTCTGTGTAACGTCAAGTTTAAATGAATCCTTAAATCAGACGCCAACCTGTAACAGCCAGGTCCCACAAACTACCTATACCACGCAGAAGGGTGTGTGTGTGTGTGTGTGTGTGTGTGTGTGTGTGTGAGGACATTCTGACCGACCCTCACTACTTCAGGACTGCTTGTAGATCTGACGTTACATTAAAAGAGAGGCTCCGTAGTTGGAGGAAGGGTTAAGGTTAGGGGCTATTGAATGCATTATATCAAATGGGTGTCCTCACAAACATTGAAAGACAAAAATGTGCGTGTGTGTGTGTGTGTGTGTGTTACCTTTTTCTCTCTCTGTATCACTTGTCTTCTGGCTTTTCTCCTGTCTGGGGAGGGAGACAAACAGACGGGAGAGCTGCTCAACCACTCACTGTTTCAGCTCAGTCTCGTTTGCTGCCATTTGCAGTGCACACATGATCACGCACACTCCTGTACACATGTTTGTCTTTGCTTTGAGCAAAACAAGACATCATATGGAAATGGGTCATTGCATGCACACATCAGCAGTAAGTCTGTAAGGCAGGTGAATGTTCATACGCTCAACAAATCCCATGTGCAGACCCAAACCTGCACAGATATCTCTATAGGAAGCTTTTCCCTGTGTGCCATAGAGCTCCGTTCTTGTCTAGAAACTATTAATAACTCATCAATGAGTCACACTGGGTGAGGCATGTTTCTTCATTACCATGAACACACAGTGCAGTTCATTTTCGACTCAGTCCCACATGCAAAGTCATGCTGCCCAAATACTATATTTCCCCAGATGGATTGGACTGTAGTGAGGGACAAGAGCTTCATCTGAAACAGGTTTGTGTGACGGACAGAACTTTATTTCTAATTCCCTTTGCTTGATATAAGAAAAATAGATAAGTATATTTGTTAAGATTCTATACCACTTTCCTACAAACAATCGGCGTTTTTACCATCAGCCAGGTGTACCATGGGAATCTGACACAAATAGTTTTATGACATGGAGGTCAGCAAAATGTAACCTGCAGTGTTGCTCAATGGAGAGAACATCTGAATAGAAATATATTTTAGAATTTATCTTTTATACTAAATGCAAATGAAATGAACTAGCAGCACATTATGATGTCACAGTGAAGTTGACCTTTGAACTGTTGGATATAAAATATTATCACATTATTTGTTTCCTGTAAGACATTTGTGGGACTTTTTTTTCAAAAGCAGTGTATGACTTCTTTCACGATGGCCAAAAATGTGTTTTGTGAGATCAAAGCGACCTTTGACTTTTGTGATTGACACACAGGAACATAATGCCTCTGGTCCTGGCTCATACTGTGGAGGCTCATCAAGGATGTACATGAACTACTATAGAGCAAGTTTACATATTTGCTGTATTTTGAACATGCAGGTTGTAAAAAGAAGTTTAGAACTACTGGTCATAAATAAATGAGAGATTACAATTGATGAGAAGCTTTTACATGTGTGTGAGGAGACTCACACACACACACACACACACACACACACACACACACACATTGTCATTGCGATAGTGTTTTAATGAACAGAGTACTGCTCTGCTCTAATGAGAACCAGGGTGTTTTAATGAGCAGAGGAATGTGACATAGAGACTTGAATCAAACTGACAATATCAGAAGAGCTTTGCATATGGAGTGTTAGAGAATAAAACTAAAGCACACACCCACACCAAAAGAGGCATCCACATCAAACTGCTGGCAACAGACCCAGCCAAACCACAGCACACCTCTTGAGAAAGCTGTCTCGTACCTTAGGCTCTGGCATCGCCTGTTGCACTTTGTATGTGGTAGCTTCAGAAATGTTAAAGGTTAGTCATGAGAGGACAGCAGCCAGGAGTGACAGAGCAGCCAATATTAATATCATATATAATAACCATACTGAGAAGGCTGCTTCTTGTATCTTCAGTGACCCTTTTGGCAGTATACAGTGGAAACTGAATGTATATTTGATTAAATGTTGTTTTACAGTGAGCTCCACAGTCTGTTGGATACACTGATACTCCCGTGATGTGTGGATAACTGATTTACTTTATTTAAATAACAGAACAAATATATGTTTGCCAGTTTACTGACCTTAGTCTTGGTTTAAAATCAGCTGCAGTGGTGTTGGAACGATGGATGCAACCCGCCCTGCAAAACAACAGACATGACAAATGATGATATTTGCATTTCCTGAAGTAAAAGCATGTGATTGCTGCATCTGCTGCTGTCACTTGTGGCGAGGAATAGGTGCAATAATCAATATCCAGGAAGAGCTACATTTGTCACAAAGCTCTCCACTCATAGAACTTTACTAGCATAGTCAGTCAAACTTCATTTTTACTGCAGCGCCACCTACAGCAGCATTGGCCAAGTTTCATTTTCTTAGAGACAACAGATTTACAGAAATATCATACTACATGTTACTGTGGCGCCCCCTGGGGCTATAATTGTACAAAAGTTTACGCATTCGTCCAGTGTGGCAGTTTGGACAACAATTCCAACTTTGGTCTGTTTAGAATTGAATGTTGTTTGGGGACATCTTAATATGGTACATATCGAGAATGGTGAAAATTGGATGAGATATGTCAATAAGGACAAAAAAAGGTGTTAAACTAAAAGTCCCAAATTGACGAAAACTTGTTGTAAGATCCTAACTGCTGTATCGTAGGCAGCTGGACTTGTTTCAGTTTCTTGAAGACGTTTCACCTCTCATCCAAGAAGCTTCTCCAGTTCTAACTAACTGGAGGAGTTGAAGGCTTTCAAACTCTGTGTGGGAGTGTCCTTACAGAGTCGACACATGTGAGCTCTGAGTTTCAGGGTTGTCAGGGCTACTTGTGGGTCGTTGACCCAACTGGCCTTCATGTGGGTTGCTAGGGCTAGGTGAGCCCAAGTTTGAATGGTTGTTAAGCTGTCTGGGGAGGAAAGTCAGTACAGCATTGTAGGTGGGTGATAAGTGATGTCGTAGCCACCTCCTCTGTTCAAAGATGGTCGTTCCAGTTTAACATAGATGGATTATTTTACTCCTATTTTACCATCTGTCCTCTCTGGCCAAGATGTCAACTTATATCTGAAGGAGGAAAATCATTCCTGTGAGGACATTAATGTAAACATCTTGGCAATTTCAGAGATTTGGGGACATTATTTGGGCACTACAACCCAATTGGGGAGTGACATATTCTAATTGGCAATAGACAATTTGTTCTGAAGAAAGAACTGATTCCAATGTGAAATGGCTGTAGAAGAATGGCACCATCCACATACAGATCAGTTCCCAAAAAACCCCACTTTAGCAGTGCTAGTGTGTCTTAAGCGCATCTGCCATTGCGCAACCGAAACAGGAAGAGGCATAGTTTTTTCTGGTCAGTATCCCCAGGTAACGATGGAACAACCGGAATAACTCTGCAAAAGAAAAAAAACTCCACTGATGGAGGCGGCAAAGAAGGCGAAATCAACTGTTCATCCATCTTTAAATCACCTCCCTTCCGTCCATCTGTTTTCCTGCTCCTGTACTGAGGCTGTGGTACAATGTGCTTAAAAAATAAGCTGCCTGAGGGCATTTCAGCACATAAGAGCAGCTGAAGGATGAGGCGGTTTCAGAATGCAACGGACAGGCATTCACCCAATCGAGAGCACCTGAGTGTTATGTCAAAGTCGATGTTTCACCTCAACACTTGGACTTGAGATGGTTCATACCCAGCATTCTTTCTTCTAGACCAGTAGCAGAACCTGCTTACTTCTTGATACAACCAAGAATTTTACTCTTCCTTTTCATAGTACTGAGATTGGGGTTTACAAGCGAAATTGGGATTATTACGGTTGTTTCTTGCTTTGGTCATTAGTGGTAGCCATGATGCTAACTCTGTCTTCGTGACAGCTGGGCTAACAGTAACACCACAGGGAAACGTTTTCCAACTCTCAGTCAATCCAAACTGTATGTTTTAACTGTTCTAAAATGTGATCTTCCGATTCTGAACATGAACTACATTAAATCTATTTTGTTCATTTCATTATTAATGATATTCACAATGTTGGGTGAAATCCCTTTTTTATTTTTTTTTTATTGTTGTTATCATGGTTTGGTAAAACAAGTTAATTCCAATAAATCCTACTAAGCTGAAAAAAAGGAATCTATGTATGAAGAATATACATAGTAAAATATCTCAGAGAGAAGTTTAACGGTCGGCAATGTTTGGTGTCTTGGATTATCCAACAAGTACTTGTGAGGAGAGTACCATTCTTACTAATGTAGCAACAGTGTTTCCCACAAATACACTTTACATTGGCGGCTGTCAGTGTACATGCATAAAGGTGGACAATTAAAGCAACATTATGTAGGACTAATGTAGGCTAACTCTAAAGCTATTCTGAAGAAAGCTAACTGATTTGGCCAAGTTGAATACTTGATTCTGATCAACCAGGTGTCAATCAACTCTGTTCACCGTTCCAAATGATTGCACTGTAGCCTGTATCTAAAATGACTGGCATTGGCATCAGCTGGCTGCAGACACCTCACCTTTTTAAATATCTTGTTTACAACACTAAGAGTGTTGATTTGGGGACAATGGCATGGCTAGCTAGTCTTGTTGTTTAACACATTTTAAAGTTAGATTTACTGTCTGTCAACAATGCACAATGTTATTGACTCTGAATACTGCTTGTTCAGGAGTTGAGTTATTGCTTGAAAAAAAAAACTCAATTTCAAAACATGTTCATAAAAAAATTAGTGTTCTTAATTTTATTTCTTTGGCAAGTCGTCATTTTATAAAAATAATGCCCTTCAATTTTGACTTGTCAAACCACTGATTGTTTTAGCCTTGTCGTACTGATGTCACATCTTATTTTTCTGATAAAAACAAAAAAGATACAACCAACCAAGAGTTTACTAACCTGCTGAGTTTGCTGGGTGCAGGTGTGGAGTTGTGTGTTAGCGCTTCAGTTGCAGAGCTGTCACTGTTCACTCGCTGCCTCTGGGTAGAACTACAGCAGAACACAGAGGAAACAAAGTCAGTGAACAAACTAACTCAGTCAGAGACAGATAGAGTCCAGGCTGGATGTTTCCTGGACCAGGTTCACATGATTTAGAGGATGTGGTCTGTTGATCTGTTCATCTGAGACCTCCATATTTTTTCTTAATTAAATAATATCCCCTAACAAATATATTTCATATCCCTTAGAGGTTTTTCTAATAATGCAAGGCAGTACTAATTCTGAACTCGTTTTGCAACAGACTTTCACATAACACAACTTACAATGATGATAATTGAAATCAAATGTCAAAACTATGAGCCACAGCCTTTTTTTTAACCTCTTTGCATTCACTTATCTGGTAAGTGTGGATCCTTCCTAGATAGAGACTTAAATAGTGAAACATTGAGATAATGAGCATGAATGGGACAAAGGCACTGGCAGAAAAAAGGAGAAGGAACACCAAAGCACTCTGAAGGCTGTTAGGCTGTGGGCAAAGCAAGGAGAAGCAGAAGGTATCTGAAATTCTCTAAGGAATATTCAATTGGAAGAAACTTGGAGAAGCGTAGACATGGCTGAAAGGGTATAAGAGTCTCACATATAGTCCATAACTGCAACTCCAAAATAGAAAAACTGGGGCAAAGGATATAGAGTAAGTCTGGTTCAGCAGAGCAAAGTACCACTGACATGATGTCACCTGCTAAGACTGGTTTGAAAGATTTTACTGAATACACCCTGAATGTCTTTCCAGCACCCAACAACATGACAAGCAGCCTCTTTTGGGAAGTTGAATAATGGCCAGTTTCTCTTAGAAGCAGAGACAGTAGTAGCGCCATGCTGTCAGAGCCACACCCGTGTAGCTTTAGTTACACCATGTAGACACGAACCGTGATTATCTGTGTTTACACCGCAGCCTCGCAGCGAGCGACACCCACGCTGACCGGTGCTGTCGTAATTATCCGTGCGAGCAGGGCCAACAGGAGCCAACCCATAATGGTGTCCTCCCTCAGCTACAACCACTGTACGTCTGGGGCTCAGCACATGAGTGGCTGGGAGAGTATAATTGTTAATGGTCTCCTGTGATTAAATCTGTGGCTTGGGGTTTAGTTTCACACCTATGTTTCTGAGTGTTTGCTTTCATACAGCCCTGAAGGCTACATGTTGTGTTGGTTTCTCACAGCTGGTGCCAACACATTTCATGCCTTTAAATTATAAACTGCCCCCAAACAAACCATTTGGAGTCTTTTGTTTGTCACTGAGATTAGCAGTGATTTGTTGGTAGTGCTATTGTTACAAGAAAACACACATATTTGGGTCATCAGTATGAAATATTGCAGGTAGATCGCCCTTTCCCAAACCTCTCTTATCCACCCACAATGTCCCTTTCTGCTGCAACCTTCGCTCCTTGCCTCCCTCTTCCCTTGCCTCACCTGTCCTATCAGCTCACCCCTCATCTGACTCCTTCTCACTCATGTCTTCTGACATTTCTACTGGCTGCAAAACCACCTACCCGTTTCAAAACAGCCCCTGGTGTTTTCAGCTAGGAAAAAACTCACACATATATATTGAAACTTCCAATGATTCTGAGCCCCTCCAAGAATTTCTTATCCATGTTGATGTAAAACGTTGCTCGAAAGTCTATTCTTTCCCTGACTATCTCAGGCGACATCCACTTACTATTGTACATGTAATCCTTGGTCACAAAGACTTTGGCAAGAGCTCCAAAGCTGTGGTTCCACCCATAAAACATTTGCCATGTTATGAACGTAGATCTACTGTCCATGCTAGCTTGACCCTGTTGTACTGTATAACCACAATACATACAATCATACTTTAAACAATGTAGTGAAACTTGTTCTCTGCACATAACTTATCCCTAAAGAGCAGTGGCCAGTGCCTCAGTCAAGGACCCTGGCAGAAAAATGATCACACTACATGCTTTAATGGTGGGGGAAACCAAAGTACCCAGAAGACACCCACAGAAAGGCCCTGCCCCTGTCAGAGCCACTACATTCATGGGACTGCGACCTCTCCTATACACTGAACATCACAAAGTTTCCTTTCCTGAAATACACCTCACTAATATTTCAGAAATTCCCCGACCATTGGAGAGCCTGATGTCTTGTGAGCATCGTGTCTAAGTTAACACATTTCCACCTGAAGTGTAAACTGACGGTATCTGAAGCTATCAGCTCAAAAATCACTTTAAAAACAAAATGTTTGGTGTGTAGGTGTCTTTCAGTGTGTTTGTCAGAGACAGAGAGATAGAGGGAAGCAGGGAGAGAGAGGTAATTATAGTGGGAGGAATAACGTTCACCTCTGGCCCTGCGTGGGCAAAATGCTACACTGTTTGTGTGTGTGTGTGCGTGTCTAAGTACAGTAGATTGGTGTGACTCTTGAGTGCTCTGACATGCATTCCATTTTTCTCTCTCTCCACTGTTTTTCTGACTCTATCCTTCTCCTGAGCCCATCTCTCCCTCACTCTGCCCCTGCCTCTTGGTCTCATCTCTCCTCCTCATCCTCCCACTCAGTGCACTCAGCATTGCAAATCAGCCCGCCAACACAAATGCACACACGCGCACACACATGCACGCACGCACACACACATAGACACACGTGCGTGCAAACACACACATAGCCAAAGGGAAGTGTTGTTAGGATCAGCAGGTTGCGTTGCTCTGCCTGTACTCACATTGTACCTGTTACTTTATTTATACCCTCTTTCTATCCTCTATGCTAATCTTTGCATGTTCACAGTTTGTGTTTTACATCCACACAGCAGCCCAAACGCCAGGAGGACCATTATTGTTCCGTAAGCATTTATTTTATCACACTGATATATTATCTGTGGGGTTTTTTTCAATAGCCTAATAATCAAAGCGTTCATGGCTCCATGACATCAAATAATTAAACTCAGGGAAAGTAATTACAGCTCCAGATTCTTAACACCAGACTTGTACACTTCACTCCTATTAGCAAGGGTCAATTAGCTTGAGTTGTGCTGTCAACACAGCATGTCCACTTATACTCACAACTAGCATTCAGAAGGGCACTGATGCTAATGACTGAACACAAATTATACAGGCAAACACGAATTAACTTAACAGCACAGCCATGACAAAGACAGCACTAACATCCTGCTGTTACTGTAGGTAACAACACAACACAGCTTTGTGTTTCTGATGCTCTGGCTCAACAGGCTCCGCCCCCTGCTCCACTCCACGGCTGGGTCCACAGCAAATCTGCCATTCTGACAAAAACACAGGTACTCCCATTCATTGTGAATGAGGTTTGTGCAATTTGTCTGCTGTGGTGCTGACCAAAGGAGGTTCCGAAAAAATAAGGCAGCCCGCTGCAGCAGTCGCTTCACACAAGCTGCGGATCAAACCGTGTGACATCATGTGTAATGTTTTTCACACAGTTTAAAACACTTTTTTTCTAACTCTGTGGATGCCGATGATCAGTGTAGGAACGGCATGCTTAGCATACTCTGGCAGAGGCATGACGGCAGACTGGAAGCAGAGTCGATGGGGTCCATAGCAGGGCTCGCTATTTAGCATGGCTTAATGCTACAGAGGGATCACAACAGACATGTCTTTGTGCAGCGTTGGGTTTCACTGGTGATTACTCAGTTTTCCCTGCGTCCGGGTTGTTTACTATCATTTTTAATTTGTCGATGTGGACTAACGATCCCTAGAAGGACGAGCATGCTTGTAGCATAACAACATAGCAGCTTTGCCTTTCAGCAAAGTGATCAGTGGGGGATCCCAACATGTCACACACACGTACCATGGAGAAACAGTCCCACACTTCAACACAGCTGAATTACACTGCAGCGTTTAGCCGCATCGTCAGATTTGGTCTGAATCCAGTCCATGTAGTATATAAGTATAATTCACCTCTAGTCACAAACGTGTACAGTCATGGTCAAAAGTTCAGCAGCCACCACCCGACATGGAGCCTCGCTGCCACCCTGATTCCTCACTCAACTGGCTGGTCAGCAAGTCACTGCCACATAGCCCTGGATAGCAAAATGCTGGGCTAGTTTAATACAATTGCCTATAATCCTGGGGGCTCCCATTACCTCTGAGGTACTATTTGGATCCATCTTGTTTGTCAGCACTTTAAACAGCTGGACAAGGAGAAGATGCTGCTAAGCTGTGTCTGCCTTTCTTTTCTCCTTCTTATGAGAGAAGAGACGAGGCGTAGCTTGACTGGAGTCCAGCGCCGATGTTCCACTACATCTGCCGGCCTGGCTCTGCTCGGTTTGACTCGGCACGGCAGCCCAGCCCGGCCTGGGTCTTGTTTGTCCATCACAACTGGGCTACCTGCTTGAAGGTGTGTCTTAAACCAATGACGTGCTTGTCTCTGGTACTATCCAAGAATCACCGCTATCAAGGTGGCTCCGCTAATTCAGTTACAAACACTTAATTAACTGTAACACACAGACTTTTAAAATGGTCCTTCTCTCAGGTTTCCTGCATAGACATGAGTTCAGTATCAATTCTAAGGGGAGACGGGTGCTTGTTACAGGTTGGCTGCCGTCGGGACACCACCACAGCCCTGTCGGAGGTGGTGCATGCTTGGCTTGGCCCTACTCCAAGGCAGGTCCATTGCCGGCACGACTTGGCTCGGCACGGCTCAACTCAGTGCGGTAGAACTGGTGATGGAAAAGCAAATCAGCGCTGCTTGATTTGACTCGGTGCGGCAGAACATGTTCGTGGCAAAACGACACAATAGACGGTTAACAAAACCATAGAGGGAGTATCTATACTGCCAGAATGGTGTTGACTCCCTCTAGTAGCGTTTTAGACACTTGTGAAATCAATGCCAAAGAACACTGAGTCTGTTCAGGTGCACACGGTGACCTAACACCAAGACAAGGTACTTTGGTTTTCCCTATTTGCCACTCGTTTGTATCTACATGTTTTATGGGGGAAGCTCTGAGCTCAGTGTCGTCGGTAGGTTGAGCAAGCACATGGTAATTTCAGTTTGCTGCTTCACAGTTTGAATTGTAAAGCCTATTGAGCCTGTTAGAGGGCAAAGCCTGCATGAAGTAGAACTGCATAATTCTGAAGTGTGTAAGTGTGTGTGTGTGTGTGCGTGTGTGTGTATGTGTGGGGGGGTTAAATACATGAATAATATTTTCTATCTGCATTTTTCAACAGTTTCTTTTCCTTCTGAGAAACAGCCAAGTGTTACTATATTATTAGCTCTAGTTGTGCGTGTGTGTGTGTGTGTGTGTGTGTGTCTCTGTGGATAACACATTATTTTTCTGCTTACTCTGCCTCCATATGAAATCTTTTTTTCCATATTTATACACAAATAAACAGAATAAATTCTCACCTACAGGAACCTGTTAGAGCAGCTGTCTTTAAATGTTCTCTCTCTTCAGACACACCGAGAAGATTAGAGAGAGAGCAGAGGATGTTTCTCATTTTTCCCCGTTTACTGATTTTAGGGTAAGTCTGGTGTTATTATTTTTTTTCTATACTGTCAACAAATCCCATGAAAAGACTCAAACCAACGATGTTTTGCATCTCTCAGTACTTTGTGTATTGCCCACCCTGTCTGTGGCTGACATCGCCAAGCTCAAAAAATGCAGACTGATGATGTAAATCTTGAAGACAGTTCAAAAATATACATTTTCTTTTCTTTCTTTCTTTTTGTTAATTGAAAAAACAGCTGGACCATGTTGTTTTTATTAAACGGTACTCATGTAAAAGGAAGTAGTGCAGTTGCTTGGAACAATTTTCAGTTGTTGACTGATGGAGCTCGAGGCAGATGGCTGCCCACCACTGAGTCTGGTTCTGCTGAAGGGTTCTGCCTGTTAAATGCAGTTCTGTGTTGGGTCTGTGTAAATAAATGAATCCAGGAGTATGGTCTAGACCTGCTCAACTTGGTACATGTCATGAGATAACTTTGGTTGTGAATTGGCACTATAAAAATAAAGATTGATGGATTGATTTATTGACTCACATTTTGTGCTTTGGGGAGAAGAACAATACTTTTTTACTCTTTCTTTCACTTGCTTTTGCTTTTCTCCACAGGGGCCTCCAGAATTAACACACAATGAAAAAGTTCCTGGTAGCTGCTTTAAGTTTATATACGTACATATGTTGAAACTCAGAGCTGCAATACAGTTAATCAGTACAAATGAGTTTCTTTTTGGACCCTCTGTAAGGACACTCCACACAGAGTTTAACAGCCTGCAACTCCCTCCAGTTAGTTAGAACTGAAGAAGCTTCCTGGATGAGAATGAAACGTCTTCAAGAAACTGAAACAAGTCCAATTTGTCCATGATATGGCATACAGGAACGATGATGTCTTGAGGCAGGAGGGAAGTTTCTCGTGTGAGAGTGAGATGTTAAAAAAGTCAGTAATAACCTGTGTTTAGCTCATCTGCAGCACGGCCTCACACATGATGGACACGTCCCTGCTTTGGTGGCATGTAACGTGCTTCATGGCTTGCCTCATATCCTTAGAACTGTGGGTGTTGAAGTCTCTCTCAGTCTCTGCTGATGTCTCTGCTTGGCCTCTTTGATACCTGCTCTCAGTCTTGCTCTGGTAGTGTTGTATGCCTCCTTGTTGCCTGACTGAAAGGCAGCCTTCGGAGGGCTGTTTTGAGTGGCTGTTTAGTCATGTTGCTGCTGACGACATCAGAAGATTCCTGCGGTGAATTTTTTTTTTCATTCGCATCCGGAAGAATATAAACAGCAACGATAAAAACACTGGTGAATTCTCTAGGCAGATAATGTAGTCGACATCTTGGCATCAAAAATGCATCTGATGAACACAATCTATTCAGTGTTCACTGTGCTCAGCTCTGGAAAAGGTGTGCCCCTCCAGTGAATTAGCTTCATCCAGGATGTTCCCACGTTTCAGTGAAAATGAGGACATAGCGTTCTCCAATTTCCGTTACTGAATGAGCCTGACTTGCACATCATCCACTTTATTTTCCTGTGACCAGACATTACTCAGAAGAAGGCTTAGTAGAGGAATAGTTCTAGGTCCAAGTTGGGTCAGCTTAGTTCTGGTCCTGGCTCTCTTTCCTCTCTTCCACCCTTTGATCGGTAAGTTTTCAGTGACGTTTTGTCCAGCTGGTCCGGCTGGCTGCTCTGGATATGCCACTGGCGGAGATGGTCTCATGGTCTGCTACACTTAATCCAAACCCCACACTTCTGTTGATCAGTCCATCTCTATCGTAGGCAAAGCGTGCTTCAGTAGAAGGAGGCATGAATGCAAAAAAGTTGCAAAAAATACCAAAAATGTAGCAAAGATTAAAGGAGCTTCTAGCCGCCGCATCTACATGTATCGCCATCATCATTCAAGTCAATGCAAGAAGATCTGCCTGGCATCAGTGCAGACAGGAGACAATCTGTCTTTGACAGACAGGGTCCTTGCCCTGCTTCTGCTCCCCCCACTATGCCTCTTCTTCTGGACATAAGGCCTTGTACATTATAATGTCTCTCAACAATGCTCAGAAACAGGCTATTCTTGTTTCTATTCATTCCTTGAGTAGTAGTACATTTAACCACATATACTCAACTAAATCTGCAGAATTATCAAGTCTGGTATTAATTCATTGTCAGTCAGTTTGTCTTCACACAAAAACTTGGTTGAACCGAGACAACTGCAGGGAAGCTGTCAGCTCGTTGCATCTACCGGTTCAGATGGCTCAAAACACAATCTGAGCCCATCACCGTACAGTATAACCCTGGAGGATAGTGTCCAACATGTGAAAACCTCCTGCTGCCTTAATATTCAGCCTACAGCTGTATTTTACTACTGGCATCAGACCTCCCGCTCAAACTTCACTACTCAGGGTATTTCCAACAGACCGTGACAACTGACGCTATTCAGCCATTCTTTAAAAGGGACAACTCATTAATGAACAGTAAGAGAGTCATACAAAGCCCACATTTTTTTCATTGAAAACACCTCCCTGGCTCTGAACTCAGACCTACATTTTAACAAGACATGAGGACAGTTACAAAATTGGCTGCCACCTGAAGAATATATCAAGTAGGATTTAGGAAATGTTTCCCATACATGTATCTTCAGCAGGGTAGACTAATTTAATCTGTCCTAAACTGTCTATAAGTCTCTTTAAGAAGTCGATAAAGCAGCTGCAGTTGATTCAGACTCAGTTTAGTCATAGCTGTGCTTGCTGCCACATATAATAAAGGCACCAGTTGCTTGTGTTCAGGTTAGGATTCAACCAGTGGCAACAGGATTAGAGTGCTGGTGAATGACCTACCTGCTGTTTACCAAGCTGGAGGAAGGGTTAACCAGGTCAGGCATGGCCGACGGGGAGGTGCCTACAGTCATCGTAACAACCAGCTCAGGGTCCAGGATGAAGATCTCTTCCTGGGAGATTTCTGATACATAGTTGAGATGCTCCTGATAGAAACAGAACACACGGGACAGTTTCAAACAAAGTCCAGACTGGCCTCCTGGGATACCAGCTGGTTGTACACACTGTTGTTTCTTCACATTCTGTCGATAATGTTCATTTTTTTATGTATTAAACATACAAGCAACAAACAAAATCTGGCCATAGTCACCTCTTTAATTCTTGTATTTTTAAAAATGTATTTTCTTCATTTATCAACTACAGAAACATCTGTAGCTTAAATCCTCTGCAGAATGTAAGCTGACTTTTAGCTAACTATCTGCGTACAGCTTATTTTCTCTTCCTTTTTTTCTTTTCATTTCAGCACACTATTCTATGGATGTTATTTTACCAGTAATATTAGTCATTAGAATAATATCATCTATCACAGTATATGCAATTTTATTTTGTGACCTTTCACAATTATCAAAAACCATTAAAAAGCCTAAATCAAAAGGCAGCTCACTGATTTTTAACATTACCCACAATGGCCTAAGGAAAAATTAATTAAATACACTTATAGTGTTACAGACTCAAGCTGGAGCGCCTGCTTTTTGAAGAAAGTTCCCACAGTCCCATTCAATCAAGAGACTTTGGAGATGTGGATGGGAAAAAAGCAGCAGTGTACCTCGGGAGGCCAGCACCCTCCTCTGACCATGAAACTTTCAACTCTAAACTAAGAAGTAGCTGAATAATAACAAGACACAGGAGCCAGATGCAGTCTCTGTACCAGTGGTGTATGAACCACTTGTCAGAGTTATATGCCAAGAAAGCCTTCACAAACCTAACAATGGGAATAATTAACCTGCTGGCAAGAAACCACTTTCTGTTCATGGTCATGAACAGTGGACATCTGCTTCCACTGCTGCAGCGTTAATGTGAGCCTTGAGGCAAGCCAAGTGACAAGGAAAGATTCAGCCACATACAGAAGTAGGTCTCCTGTACACTTACTGTAAGTCCAAGGGCATAGTTTTCAATGGGGACCAGTGTGGGGAAAAAGTACTCTTGCCCCTGTCACTTCCACAGTTTCAGTTTGAGTCATTCTGTAAATTCAATTGAAATGGTGTCCTCCTACTGTCCATGCTGCAAAATCCAGATGGGAGCTGCATTTATTGCTAAAAGGTTGAAATACACATCTATGTCCTTGTGCTCAGGGTAATTAAGCTGTATGAGCAGCAGCAGGTGATTTTAGGCCTTTATGTTTTGCTTCTCATGCAACATAAACGCTGCCGCTTTCAGGAAAAAAGCAATTTAGTGTTTTTCTTATCTACAGATAATTATTCCAAAAAGATGCTCATAATGAATATGAATCAAATGGAGTTAGCGCTGTGCCCTTTGTGGTTAGATTATTTTCTTGTCAAACATTGCAATAAAACATTCATATAAGTATAAGGTCCCTGTGAAGGAAACTATAGGTGAATATAGGGTTAGTGCATCATTATTGTTGTGGAATGCACAGTAATCATTTCATCATCATAATTGAGTTAATTGCTAGATGTTTTGAAGTGGAGCTAGGCGGGAAGGACTTACCTGTGCTCTGTCTATCCTGTAGAAACGATCTGCTGTCGTAGCTGAAAAGACAAACAGAATCACCCTGTTAACCAATGAAATATTATCTGTGCTGATAGCAAACCTGCTCCTGAGATTCATCGCTTTAAAGCAAATGGCTTTTATCATAGTTAAATTATACATGGGTCGGCTCCCTGTATCTGAAGCAATTATACAGAGAACCACAGTATTATGACAACCTGCAGTGGAACATGGCGAGGCAGTATCATCATGCAGTAAAAAAGCACATTAGAAGTCTTACACCATAAAATAATAGGATTTTACAGCAGTACAGAGAAGAGAACTACATCTCTCCAGTTCTTTTTTTCACAGAACTGTACCTGCTTTCTCTTAAATGCTGATTTACTTTTTTTGGTAATTTTCATTAATCTGATAATGATAAAATTAAGGTTCATACACTGATCAGCCAAAACATTAAAAGGAATAACAGGTCAAGTCAGTAACAGTGCTCCTCTTATTACAATGCAATGTTCTGTTCTTGTGGGAAACCTTGGCTATTGGTATTCATATGGATGTCACTGGACATGCACCACCCATAGAGCCGTTGCAGACCAGAAACACCCCCTATGGCACTGGCACTCCCTGACAGCAGCCACAGTGGGACAAAGCGCTGTGAAACACCACAAAAACTGCTCAGGAACACAAAGAACTAAAGGTGTCGATGTGGCCTCCAAATTCCCCAGATCCCAATCCAATTAAGCATCTATGGGATGTGCTGATCCAGGGAGGCCCAGCCTCTCAAACCACAGAACTCAAAGGATTCCCTCCCAGATGGTGCCAGATACAACAGGACACCCTGAGAGGCTCCTGTGCTCAAACCAGGCTAGAGCCAAGTCTGATGCATAGCAAGGCCTCCATGTATAGGAGCTGTTCTTGCATGTCCCATGAATGCTTGATCTGATTGAGATCTGGGGAATTTGGAGGCCATGGTGACACTTTGAGCTCTTTGTCAGGTTTCTCGGGTTACGCCAGAGCAGTTGTTGAGGTGTTGCAGGGTGCTTCGTCCTGCTGAGGGGCCACTGACACAGGGGACTACTTGGTCTTATAAGATGAGCGGTGCGAGTAGGACCCGAGGTAAAAGTCTTCTTTTAGTACATTAAATGACTTGTTTTATCACTGCTGTACTTTGATCAGTTTTTGCTACTATTTGTCATGTGAATGTAGCGTGTAACCCTCACTGTATAGCTTCTTTGTAAAGCACTTTCACAGACTATCGCACAAAATGCCAATTTCTACATAATGTTGCTTTGATGTTTTTGGGTGATCGGTGTATGTGAATGAGGGGAAGGGTTATGACATGAGACTGCATTGCCACATATTGTCAAAGAAGAAATTTGCTATCATCTTGCCAGAGACCGCAGTCATCAGTTTCCACAGTAAGTGAGGTTAACATTCATAGTGTCAGAATCCAAACCTCGCCCAAAGTGACAGTGAGCATGGCTGTCCTCTACAGGGGTAATACCACAGATTATCACGGTTAATCAGAAGCTACAACAGAAGGTGACAGAGACCACATAACCACTGTAAATTCCATTTTGTCTGGTTTTGGTGTCTGCCTTTCAGAAAGACATTGAGCAGGCAACCTGAGGACTTGTTACGTACACGTGCTTTTCTACACATTTAGCGAGCCACATAGCTCAGACTAAATGCTAAAATACCGTTCTGTCCTGTGTCATCAGATCATCAGTATTAAAGGGGTCATAGCGCTCAGATGCTAAACATTTGATCCTGCTGTTACCAGTGTTGGGTCGACCTTTAGCGTTCCTTAGTAAAGGTTTACTGATGCCACTTTACAGGCTCATATTGAGTGAACTGTCCCTAAAGTCCTCCACAGGATCACAGTACGACTGAACACCTGACATACCACACACACATTTGCTCTGTCCTCATCAAACACTACTCCCTTCTCTCTCTATTTCAGCTAGCAATCTTTGTTTGTCTCTAGCTCGCTGCTAAATTCCACCAGGACCTACAAGCAGAGGTGTGCATGTGTGTGTGTGTGTGTGTGGGTCTGTATGCAAAACACTGTGTAAGATGTGGGATTTTTCTCTTTGATATTTCTGATAATCTGCTGCTGTATGAGATAAATATTCATGACATTTACCACAAGACAGGATCTGATGGAAGTACGCTTTATGTTATTTAAAGGGAGGACCATCACATCCTGAGACTGCATGTCTAATATCTACATCTGTATATCCTTCTTTAAATTAAGATTCAGGGGGTATTAGAGTACATAAGAAGAACATTAATATGCAGTACCTTTATAGTTCTAATGTACTTGTTAAAAAAGTGTATTACTACGTTGCTTTTATAATATACCATAAAAGTACAGTACACTGGAATACAGTGTTCTTAAGTGGTACACTGCACACTCCATCAATACAGTTCAACTTTTAATCAAGTTGTGTTTATTTGTTGTTTTCTGGAAAAAAAAAAAAGAGAGAGAAAGCTGCTGGTATCATTCGACCACACCTCCATCAACAGAATGCTGCTGTGCTATATCTCAGTGTGGTACGCTGGCTGCTCAGCCGCAGACAGAAGACAGCTCTCCAGCGGGTCATCAACATGGGACCAGACATGATCAGCTGCCCTTTGTCCTCCCTGGAAGACATGTCCAGGCTCTGCACCTCTGCAGAGCCAAAAGCATTCTAAAGGACTCCTCTCGTGCTGTTTGACCCTGTTGCCCTCTGGCAGGGCTACATGACCATCACTGCATGGATCAGCAGACAGGACCACAAACACACAGGTCAGAGGAACATTCACTGACCCCTCGGCCTGTTTAGACGCTCTATGGCACTTGGTCTAAAGCGCAAGGTGCATTTAGGACGTGTCCGAGTCCATTTTGCTAGCTAAACAGCGGCTAATCTGGGTGCAAAGTGAGGCGCACGACACTAAGGGGTGGTATTCAGACTCTGACTTAGTCATGGGTGTGTTTTGGGCGGAACATAAATGAAGCCAATCCAAGTGTTCATTTTAAGGGGGCGCAAGTTCATTTTCTATTTACACAGCGTGCGTAACGATGGCGTCTGCGTTGGTCTGACACCAGCAGTGACACTGGCACTGTGTGCTGCTTGCACCGAGCGTAAGATAGAGCCCCTAATGTACAATATGATGAGTTATGATGTATGAAAGACCTGTGTTTACTCAGGAAGATATTTGTATTTGCAAAACGCTCTCTAGTTTTGTGAATATGACTTTATACAACACTGAAAAACTGTTTGTGGATAGTGGAATATTTGTGGGTTGTGCTAAACATTTGTGGATTGTCTTCTGTGATTTTCACCTGTTAGAGTCCAATAAAATAGGCTGTCGGATCTAAAAGGATGTGAGAGGAGGACATCACTGAAACTGCACTGCAGGGGACACTGTGGTCTGGTTGGATTTGATATAGCTTATGGCTGGCTGGGGCTCAGTGGCCAAGGATATGATCCGAAGGCCTTTTCAGAGTTGGTTGACTAATAATACGCTTTTTTAAATAGATTTGTCAGCTGGATTTGCCAAACGTTAAACCAATGGTGTGAGGGTAATGAATCAGAAAGGGAACAGCCACAAAAAACTAAGGAGATTTTAAAGATTAGTTCAACAGGTAAAAAACAGCAGAAGCAATGTTCTTCTGGCGTGAACAGCCAGTTCAACTGAGCTGTGCGACGTATATGCCTCCTTTGTGTTACTGTATGCTAATTTTGTCAAATTACCACCGTCCTCCCTCGGTTATCATTTTATTTGTTTCTGTTTTTTTGCTGTTGTCGTCTCCCTTTTAAATGTCTGTACTTTTGCACCTGGAGTCAACGTGATGACACAAGGTTGCACGCATCTTGAATGTAAAGGGTACGTCAGCTTGACTTTTAATTCTATTGATCTATTTATTTTCATGGTAAATGGGGAGAGGAGCTATTGAGACAAGAGTGTCCAGGCAGTGAAACTGATCAACAGAAGAGTCAAATTTTAACAACCTGATGTACTTACAGTCAAGGAAACACCACTTTGGAGATAATCTCTGCGAGGACAGAATCCTTGGCTTGTCAGCTTCTTCCTGAATGACACACAGACAGAACAGTTAGGTAGAGTGCAGGAGAGAACTGGCAGGCAGTGGGACAGGAGACTGGTGACTTTATCTTCATGTTCATTTAACCATTATTTACCTGGAATATTTCCACTAAGATTCAAATCTTTCTTTCATCAATCTTTTTTAAAAAACCCACAAACAAGCAGCCAACAATTTCACATCAAAGAAACAAGAAACAGACTTTAAACATGCAGCAAATTCCATCAAGACAATGAATGAGCGTTCAGGAACAGAACATTTGCATACAGGGCTCAAAAAGCGCTTAATCCCATTTTATAATCTTCCATACGCATCAGGTAATAAAGGTGTCTCTGCAGCTCACACCAACATGAAGGTGCAGGAACTGTAAAAGCCCGTCACCACAGACAGCGCCTGCTCCAGGGATGATGGACAACTTTTTTGCACATGATCAAAGTTGCAGCTACTGATATTTTTAGAAGAGTCAAAAGGGGCACAAATAAGGAGGCAGTCTGTACAGTATGTCATTATAAAGAAAAATGATTCATCTTATTCCACGGCTGTACAAGAAAAGTCCAAGAAACATTCTCATGCAAGCTGCAGTGATGTGTGGGAAAACTCTGATCAGAGACTAATCGCAATCTCGCATGGTACACTGGATCAAACATTTCAAAAAATATATAATCTGCATGCATATATAGAATATCAGCACGATCAATACGGCTGATAAAAATGTCGCTTGAATTAGTCTTTTCCTTGCACCAAAAGGAAAGTGTATCGTTCTACTGTATCATGGAACCCAACTTCACCTCGTGCTGTGTTGTCAGACACTCGCTGACGCTGGGACTTTTTGTTAATTCATGCTCTGTATCCAACCCTTAATCCAGATCTGCCCCAAAAGTCAGTCCACTCTAGGCTGACACCCATCCTCCATCCAAGTTTCAAGGAAATCCTCATGTCTGTGTAATCTTGCAGACAAACACATAATCGGACAAAGGTGAAAATATAACCTCCTTGGCAGATGTACAAAATAAAGACGAGTCTGTAATTCAGCTTCAGTCAGCGCTATAAAGTTTAAAACTGCGTGAAACCTTTCTGTATCTGTGACCTCAGGGAAGATGTCCACACCTACATGTACAGCCACCTCATTACTGCCACTTTTTGCATTTTGGTATCACTCGGACTTCTTTTCATTCCGCCTCCAATTAGCTCAGAAAACCACAGCAAGACTTTTAACAAGATCAGAAAACAGACCCAGCATTACTGAGATTCCTGCCTCCGAGCTGGGGCTCCCTGTTAGCTGCACGCTGAAGTTAACCCTTGTTCTTTGTTTACACAGCGCTGATCTTAGCCCCGTCTCCATCAGTGAATCCCTGCCCCCATATCACACTGCTGGACACCTCAGATCCTCCGACCACAGATCCCCGTCTGTCCAGAGATCAAGGACTAAATGTTGTGGGGTTGAGCTTTCTCCGGCCTGATGTTCCACATGGTTTGTTAAAAACTGTGAAACTCTCCTCAGTTTGTTCTTCTCACTCTGTTGATGATTTCAACATAAAAACACTTTCACTGTGCCTGACTTTCCAGTTCTCCTGCATTTGGCTTAGGCATATGTTGCTTGTGTACAGTAACCATGGTTACGGGTTATGTTGTGCTCTTCTGGAAAAGGCACAGCTGTTCTCTCCGCCGCCGAGCAGTGACTCACTCAGAGGCCGTTTGCCTCACTTGTGGACTAAAATATTGTTCATCGTCTTAATTAAAATCTAAGAAGAGAAGCCAGAACATCAGAAAACTCAGTGATATTTCTTGGGTAAACATCTAAAAATAATGTTACTGTTACTCCCACAGCTCTTCATAATGCCACATTAGCTCATGGTGTGTTCCCTCGGGAAGCAAAATAGTGTCAAGAGTGCAAATATGCCAAATTCACTGGCAAATTTGCTTTGTCAAGTGTTGTGAGGGGAGGGGAGGGCCGAGCGGAACGCTGCTCAGCTGCTCAGAGCGGGCCGGCTCTGGAGGAGAGCGTCAGGTGGATGTGCATCATGAACACTGGATGCTGCTCTGATCCAGAGCTGTTTATCGACAGCAGGAGAGCTCAGAGATTATTTTTGAACTTTTGGGATTAAAAAGTAGATTTATCTCCACAGACGTTTATCAACCTGCATGCAGCAGTGATCCAGTGGAGGTGACCTCCACTGTCAGGCGCCTGTGTGCCCTGATGACTGCTGGCTGGAGCCGGAGGGGAAATGGACTTTTGTGAACATTCAATTCAATTCAATTCAATTCAACAGGCTTTACTGGCATGACATTTGACATGTGTTGCCAAAGCACAATCACAACAATATACAACAATCAATAACAGTATATAAAATAGAACAAAAACAAAACAGATAACAAACAAATAGTAATAATAGATAAGTAAATAAATAAAATGATAATAAATAAATGAATAAAATTAAATAGAATGAAAAAAAATAAATAAATATAAGGAGATGGTGGCAGTAGAACATTTTACATATAAGGATATTTGTACATGTATATCCGACATTCTATGACTTACTGGTTGTCTCTTGTGTTGTGGCAGGAAGTGACATATTTGGCCGAACACTAACACTGCACACTCTTTCTTTTCCCCCAGAACGTACACACGAGACGGAAAAGAGAGTCTCTGGTGAGTGCTGAGTTCACTGAGACGCTCAACTGAACTCAGACACACACACACACACACACACACACACACACACAGCTGGTGTCTGCAGCTGCTGGCCAGCTTACAACTTATGAACAGTAATGTATTCTGGCTGTTGAGGGGAAATAAATATTTGCCTGAGTAATTTGTATGAATAAAAATGATCCTACGATCAAACATACACAAGAAACGCAAGAAGAAAATTCACTCCACGGTGGGTTTGAACACACCTCGTCACAAAGTGACGAGCAAATCCTCACCTGTCTGGAAGCCTCTCAGGCCTGCAGACTGAACTGTGGGACCTTCACTGACATGCCTACAGAGCCCAGAGCCACGTGGCCTGCTGCAGCGCTCTGACTGCAGACCTGTACGCTCTGGGCTCTCGTGTCACATCGCTGGCATCTCTGCTCTCGTGCTCTGTAAGAGGCTTTTCCACAGTGACTGGAATAAACTCCTGCCTGAAAACTGCACTCTGAGGATATTAAGCGCAGAACTGGTCAGATTTACAGAAAATCAATGTCGTTTGGTTGCTTCAACAAAGCAACCTATTTCTGCACAGGAGAGACGGAATGTAAAAAGTGTCCTTCCGATAGATATGACAGGAGCAAAAGAAGGCAAGGAAAGAGAAGTCATTTTCCTTTCAAACTGCGAACCTTTCGCAGAGACTGTGACAGAGAGGCTGGCTGAAGTAAACACCTCTCCTACTCGCCTTCCCAGCGTTTGTTCTAATCTAATCCTGCTGTCGAGTTCAGCAGCAGTCTCCAGCTGAGCAGAATGCCCGCAGGCGTTTACAGCAAACCTACAAACATGGAATCAAAAGCTGAACTTGTCTGACTCTTCTCTCCACCTTCGTTCTTCTCATGTCTCTTCTCCATTCACTCTCGCTTGTCTTCTTACACATGAAGTTGCAGAGTTTCTTCTTTGTTTCACTCACACTTGGTAAGCCTTCTGAATCATTCTGCACCTGCACTGATGTGTGCTGTTTATCAAAGAGAAGCATCAGCCTGGAAGGGCAGTGAACTGTCGCTCCCGTCGGCATCAAAGAGGAGCCTCTTGCCTCTTCTCAAATTTACACTTATAAAATATGGAATATGGAAGACATAAGTAGTTGGCTGCTTTTGTGGTTGGACCTTTTTAAGGACCACACAGCCTTTCCTGCAGAAAGCAGCCAAAGAGTGAGAGCCGCCCAGAAATATCTAGACAGTCTGTGATGAATACATTTGGCTACTCAATAAAATCTCTTCAAAGAAAGGGCAGTAACATTGCAAATTTTGAGAGACGTGTGCCAAGTCCACAAGCCAGCACAACTGACAAACTGGTGTCAAGTGTGCAGGCAGTGTTAGGGCAGTGTTAGGGCAGTGTTAGGGCAGTGTTGGGGCAGTGTTGGGGCAGTGTTAGGGCAGTGTTAGGGCAGTGTTAGGGCAGTGTTAGGGCAGTGTTGGGGCAGTGTTAGGGCAGTGTTAGGGCAGTGTTAGGGCAGTGTTGGGGCAGTGTTGGGGCAGTGTTAGGGCAGTGTTGGGGCAGTGTTAGGGCAGTGTTAGGGCAGTGTTGGGGCAGTGTTAGGGCAGTGTTGGGGCAGTGTTGGGGCAGTGTTGGGGCAGTGTTAGGGCAGTGTTAGGGCAGTGTTAGGGCAGTGTTGGGGCAGTGTTGGGGCAGTGTTGGGGCAGTGTTAGGGCAGTGTTAGGGCAGTGTTGGGGCAGTGTTGGGGCAGTGTTGGGGCAGTGTTAGGGCAGTGTTAGGGCAGTGTTGGGGCAGTGTTGGGGCAGTGTTAGGGCAGTGTTAGGGCAGTGTTAGGGCAGTGTTAGGGCAGTGTTGGGGCAGTGTTGGGGCAGTGTTAGGGCAGTGTTAGGGCAGTGTTGGGGCAGTGTTGGGGCAGTGTTAGGGCAGTGTTGGGGCAGTGTTAGGGCAGTGTTGGGGCAGTGTTGGGGCAGTGTTAGGGCAGTGTTGGGGCAGTGTTGGGGCAGTGTTGGGGCAGTGTTAGGGCAGTGTTAGGGCAGTGTTAGGGCAGTGTTGGGGCAGTGTTGGGGCAGTGTTGGGGCAGTGTTAGGGCAGTGTTAGGGCAGTGTTGGGGCAGTGTTGGGGCAGTGTTGGGGCAGTGTTAGGGCAGTGTTAGGGCAGTGTTGGGGCAGTGTTGGGGCAGTGTTGGGGCAGTGTTGGGGCAGTGTTGGGGCAGTGTTAGGGCAGTGTTAGGGCAGTGTTAGGGCAGTGTTGGGGCAGTGTTGGGGCAGTGTTAGGGCAGTGTTAGGGCAGTGTTAGGGCAGTGTTAGGGCAGTGTTAGGGCAGCGCTGCCAAAAGACAGATTCAGGTGTCACGTTACAGATGGCAGCTACATGGTAACATACTGTAGCAACAATTTAAGCTATTTACCTTATTGATCCCATCCTGCAGCAGCCTGCACTGTTTAGTACAATCCTTAAAAACTACACTCCACATTTCGGACTCATTTAACCATAAAAATAAAACACATGTTCTATAGACACGTTTCCACAAAGTGCGCACGTCGCCCGAGCGCTGACAGAAGGCAGCGGTTCCATGGCTGCACACAGTCTGTCCCAGCCTCCGTTAGGATGCCAGAGGGCCACAGAAACCTTTCACGTGCTCTTTGTATAACTCAACACTGTTTGTTTGCTCAGGTGTTGAACTGTGGCCTCAGTAAATATTGATATTTGTGATTATATAAATTGTTCTATATATAAATTTGGTCTGTGCTTTTAGAGACCTGTCTGTATATCTGGACCACCATGAAGACACCAAGGTGTGCTGAAGTTCGGTGAGACAACACACATGTCTTTCCCAACAGGTCTACATTATATAACTCAAAGATCCACGTGGAACAGCTCATCCAGATGAAGGACATTGTTTTCAGTGATAAGCCTTTTTTTCTTTCGTCTGATTGTTACTAAAGAAATCACACAGATTTGTTCTGTTCACAATGTCATTGAAAATACTGAAGATACTGCAGTAAGTGCAGCAGAGGTTTCATATACTACCGTAGGCCATTATCAGAAATGAGATATTTTTTCTCCCACTGAATCACAAACTGTACCAGAGAGCATCACCATTCGCTGGAGAGCAGGAGATCAAATGGTGAAACAAGTGTTACATCACTGGGTTGCTAAGCAACACAAAGTCTGACAACAACCCATGTTCTGTCTTCTTCGTATGTGAGCCAACCTATATAAATACAGGACTGTTTAAAATAATGTTTACAGACTGAGTGTTGCACTGCTTTCTGCTGAAGCAGAAGATTAACAGCCTGCTGTGAAACGAATATGGTGGGAACATGACATCGACACATGGAGAACACAACACAGGGTTTATCTCTTTCACTGCGTCTGCTTCATTTACTAGCTGCCAGATGCTACTTTCACATTCACTAAACTGTCATGCACTTAAGTAATGGGACTGCCTCTGGTGTGAAGCAGTGTGCTGATATATGAAGCATCAGAACAGAAGTGTGTGTTTCCTATATCAAGTCGGGGAATTAAAACATAAAGAGTCCACAAAGACCTGCTGAAGTGAGCCTGATTACTTGGCCATGTAAAGCTTTCACATGGTTGTAAACATGTGGATATGTCACTTCTCACAGATCAATTTTAAAATATTGAATAGTATTTAAAGCAGCTACAATGCCTCTGGCAGCCCCTTTGGACAACAGCAGTGTGAAGCACCACTGCTTTGTGTTTAGAAATCGTGATCTGGCTAGTGCATGCTTTTGTTTTGGAAGCGAGTGAAAAGAAAAAGCAACATTTCTGTAATACACTTTTTTTATATTTTTTTTTATTGAACAGAGCTGTTTACATTGTGGATGGCAATTAGGTATCTATTATAATATCCATTTGTGGCTATGTTAAATGATTCAATGATGAAACAAAATGGCCACACTTGGTTCCTTGCTGTACCAGACTATAGAGCAGCTTTACTTTTATTTTCCTATCAATTCATCCTCAGTATGCAACCATTAAAAGTAGTTTTTTTTTTCTTTCATTTTTATGACTTGTCCATTTGTATAAATCATGATCTGACCTATGACAGGCATTAGGACCAACTATAATAAGCAAGTAGAAGCAGCTAATCTTGTCACTGACAGTCTCAGTTGCTGATGTGTGTCATATAGAGACATTGTTGTGAAATTGGTTCATAACCAGCTCAAAGTTCTTGTAGTTCATTTCATGGCCAACTTAACACTGAGCTAAACTACAGTGTTTCACTGCAGAATCCCTGACCCCAACAGTGATGTCACAGTGCACTGACACACCCCTTTCTGTTCAAGTTCAGCACAAAGTTCAGTCAAAAATACTTAGTTTGTATTTGATCAACAGCATGAATTTGTATATTAAAAATGACCAAATTTGAACTCTTCAACTTTACAACTTCCCAAGTTAATCTGTTGAGTTTGGTGATTCCATTGTAATAACATGATTTATGATCACAAATGACATTCATCTATCAATTAATTGCAAAATATGTAACAAAAGTCACAAAGTGTCAGTAACATGATGAAGTTATATCGCCACAAAACCTGTGTAGGAAAGTGTCTGGATGGAAGGCTGGGCATGAGACTCCAACAGCAGAGATAAAAGATGTATTTTTCTCATGATGTTGATCTTTAACCACGATGATCTAACTTTACCCAAGTAGTATTGTTTGTGTAAACTGAACTAGACCTTAAAGGAGCAATATGTAAGAATTTTAAGCATAAAATGTTCAGAAAGTGAATAAAATGCAAATACAGCTTTCAAAGACATCTACGGCCCCAAACGAGCCTGAAGCCTTCTCTGCACCACACAGGAGGGCCACCTCCTCAGGTCCAGACCCTGCTGTCCACTGACATCTGAAGGAGACAAATCCTTCCTTTGAGAAGGACAATGTAAACATCTTATCCAGAGAAGACAGATGGTTTGAAAGAGGAGTAAAAGAATCCATCTATGTCAAACTGGAACAGCTGTCTTTGAACAGAGGAGGTGGACTAAGACATTACTCACCCACCTACAATGCTGTACTGAGTTCCTCCCCAGACAGCTTAACAACCATTCACACCTGGGCTCACCTAGCCTAAGCAACCCACATAAAGGCCGGTGGGACCAGCGACACACACGTGTCCTTAACGCCTCTGTAAGGACAGTCCCACACAGAGTTTAAAAGCCTGCAACTCCCCTCCAGTTAGTTAGAACTGTAGAAGCTTCTTAGATGAGAGGTGACACATCTTCAAGAAACTGAAACAAGTCCAGCTGCCTACGATACAGCACCTAGAATTACCATGACCTGGATGACTGAGAACCTTCATCAACTTCTCTTCCCAACAGTCCACAGCAACACTCCCCCAATGCTCTGAGCCTCTCATCCATGTAGACTATAAACAGTATCTATGATAGGACCGCTAGCTGCATGGCTAACTGAACTAACTATCTACAAGCAGCTACAGTTAGCAGCAGTTAGCGGTTATTCAGGTGATATATGAACTCAACACGTGGCCAATTCATACTTATTGCCCCCTTAACCAGGGAGGTTACAGATCAGTAAACACCAATAATTCACTCTTGGGACAGTCATATGGGATATTCTGGAAACCCATACACTGTTTGGATTATACAACAGAGGAGTCAGACTCACCATTCCACAATGAGAAGAAGCTGGAGACAGAATGAACATATTATTTGTTTAACACTGTGCATTTTGTTTCATTACATAACAGAAATGCATCTTCAGTGTTATTGTGAGCGGAGCCCAACTTGACTATTTGTTCAGCACCTATGGTAACATATAAGTGTAATATATAGTCTGGGACCTGAGAAGATTTAAATGGCACAGATGGTGCAAAATGTGCCCAAATGGCACATTTGGAGATTCTGCCGGAGAACTCTGTACTCCAACCTCTCCAATTTAGTTCTGACTCACTTTATTAGCATAAAAATTGACAGATGTTCAGATGTTTTGCTATGGTTTGTTCAAGATTTGGAAAAATAATCTTTCATTTATGCTGTGTGCCAACTTAATTTACTCGGACCCAGTGACTCTGAATCTGAAAAAATATTTCAAGTGTTCCCTTTATTATGATACCTTACTTATTCAAATAGACCTTGTAATAAACACTCAAGAAGAGACACAAAATAGAATAGAGGCTAGTTCTGGTTCAGGTTATGGTCGCTTTGGCGGGTTAAGTGGTTTGTGAGTCTGCTTCTATAAACCATAGAAATGGAAAGGACTTTAGAGCTCTACGATTTGTGAACACAATTCAGGTTGCATAGGCCAGCGTGCTGTAAAAGCACAGCAACCTCATCGAATCAACCACATGCCAGGGTGACAGAGCATGACAGTACAGCGCAGATTACTCCCCCTGCAGCGAAATCCCCCCAGTCACCGACAGGAAAGAAAGGAAAGAAACAGATGTGTCCTTGAGAGAGACTCTCAAGAACAGTGAGCAGGTAAGCTTTTTTCCTCTCCTTTCCAAAAGTATTTCTCAAATGTTGCTGAAACTTTTCAAGGCATCCCAATAGGCTATTTTTGATGTAAACTGAGAAGTTATAGCAAGATACTGCTAATCATGTTCGGAAGAAAAGGGACAGGCATTGTTGTTAACTTGCATACATCTGATCACGCTGATGAGTTTTCATCCAAACTCAGATGAAATCTCAATTTCGCACAGACTTTTTCTGCTATTGTGTAAGTGATCCTTGAACAAAGGGTTTTCTGTATTGTCTCCAACGGGAGAGAAGTGTGGGTGTGGAAATGTACTGGTTGACATTGAGAAGGGTTTGCTGACATCACAACCAATTTGATCAAGTATGCCTACACTATATCCACAGTAGCTGAAATATAGTTAGATGTTAAGACACATTTATCATGGTTGAATTTATCCTCTATGCGCTGCAGTGTCATGCTTTGGGTAACACCTCACCACTGACTGACAATAACAATTAAATATAAATGAAATTCAAACCAGAGTTGTTGCACACAAAGTGACACATGTCCAAGTGACTGTGAAATCTAAGTATAATGCAAAATGTATGTTATCCAATACAACTCTGAGTAAGAAACCATCAAATGGTTACCTGAGGATACACTCCTGATTAGGGGTGTGACAGCATGTGTATTTGTCTCGAACGGTCTGGTACAGGGGGTATAGCTGGGTATGCCCTGTGACAAACTGTCATCTTTATTTATGTATACGATGGATGAGACAGAAATTCCAGAGTTTTACCCAGAGAGTTTTGTGAGATGCATCCCTGCTGCCTTTAAATGTTGGAATGAAAGAAAAAGTTAAAATCAAGCCACTTGAAAATTACATTGCAAGCTTGTGTCAAGTTGGGGTAAGAGAGAGAGTTGAAGCAACACTCCCATGAACAGCAGAGGCCTATGTGGTGTGTGTGTGTGTGTGTGTGTGTGTGTGTGTGTGTGTGTGTGGGTGGGTGGGTGTGTGTGTGTGTGTGTGTGTGTGCATCTCTAGCACTGTAGTGGGTTTAGCCCTGTTAGCCAGGCTAGCCAAACTCATGTAGCATTGCTACCTTCGAATGGCAAACACAAATAAGACAGCAGAGCTTGAGGGCCCTTTATTGACATTTAGATGGAGTGTATGGGAGCATCATGGTTTTCTGCTCATCTGATCATAACGTGCCATCAGACACTAATCCTGACCAGCTGTAGGAAAGGCGCTACGGTGCCTCCAATTCTTACAACCACAACCGCCTCAGCGGAGAACGAGGGAGCCCAACCCAACCCAGTTAACAGGCACCTGGAACTGGAGCAGACCACTGCATCACAGCACAGGGGCTATTACTGTTACTGAGCTATTATCTGTACCTATCACAGCTATTAGCAAACTCTTTTGTTTTTGCAGCATTTCTCATAATAATTGAATTATTAGTAAATAGAGCAGTAATTATTAGTATGATCAAGAGTATGACCTTTAGTGATAATTGTTAAGTAAAATAATTGGCTAAATGGGTTCAACGATTACACAATTATACATACAGGTACATTAAGTTACGTGACTGATGAGTCACATGATGGAGATAGAGAAAGTTTACCATATGTAAATGATGGAGGTCATAAGAAAAGTGACTTCATTTAGAGTCAAGATTTAATTTCAAAGTAATAAGCTTTTGGAGTTTCATTTCTAACATTTATAATTAGGTTTTCTGTCTGATCTTGTCATCTGCTGACTGTGGCACAGAACAAAAGTGTGAAAAATGCCTTTATTGAACAATAAAGCTATTTGGAACACAACACCAGAGATGACTGTAGGGAATTGTCAGTTCTTAAGATGTGTCTTTCTCCTTTGATTGTTTCAGTTCTGAAGCCCCTCCTGAGGAGATTGTAACCTCAAAGAAACTACCTAATTAACCCTGTAATTATATAACGGAATGATGAAAAGTGAAAGACTAACTTTTAGTCGTGCCGCACTTATTCTATCTGTTCTGAGCCCGGCATCCTCTGAACAGAAGAAATCGCTGCATTACAGAACAAACCCAACACATCTTCCACCACAGGTCACAAACAGCACAGTCACCAGTACACTTCACTGCACACGCACAACACTGAATATGGATGCCACAAGCATAGTGAAGGAAACACAGTTAATAAATACACTGAGCAAAGGTAACACTCTCTCAAACACACACACACGCAGACATGCAGACATTCTCAGACAACAGTCCATGCATCATGCTGGAACAACGAGAGACACGGGGGAAACTGATCTCTGTGGAAACAAGTGTGTGTGTGTGTGTTGTTGTCTCCTGACTGAAATCACTGGCCCTGTGTAGACAGCCTGCAGTGCTCGGCCTAAAGTACAGGGCCCTGCTGCATTTAGGGTGTGTCCAAGTCCATTCTGCTAGTTAAACAGTGGATAATGTTGGCGCAAAGTGAGGCGCACGACGCAAAGGGGCTGGATTTAGACTCTGAAATTAGTCATGGATGTGATTTGGACCAAACATAAATGAAACCGATTGGAGTGTGAGCTCCCATTCCCTCCCTTTAACAGCAGCGGCACTCCTCTTCACTGAGGGACAGGGACGTGGTCCTCGGCTGCTGGACCCTCTGCCCCACCGCTTCACAGTCATCTGCCCCATCAACAACTCTGTTTGACTGGATATGAGAAAATAAAGTGCTATCTAAGTGAGGAGGAGGAGGAGCTCTGTGTGTGAGGATCTCAGTCCGTGGATCAGGCTCGACGGGTCATTAAAAAATACCATCCTCATCAAAAACAGTGGGGATGAGAGGGGAGAGATATGTCCTTAATGAGGAAAGTATTAATGACCTCACCTACAGATCCTCCTGCAACTCTGACTTCAGACCAGCTCTTTGTCGAGCAGCGAGCCTGACCACACCGTGTGAAGGCCAGGCATTCTGGTTATTTCTTATGTCAGCATTTTAATTCTACTTAATCCTCCACCTTATTAAATGTTTACTCACAATCTACTTTAATCTGCTCGCTTTGCTTTTCGCTTAAATTCTCCTTCCACTTCTGGTCCTTTTTTTTTTTCTCTGCTCCACCTGCATCTTTCTGTCTCTCTCTGCTCTGTTGACTTCGTTTGTCAGCAGTGTTACACAACTCTGCAAAGTCGCCCTGTTAAGTTTTGGATTTTTCACCCACGATTCAGTTTTCACAACAGCAGGTGAGCCACATGTGGAGGCGGCGTGTTGTTAATGACCTAAACGACGCAAATCGATGTGGAACCGGATCAGGTACACTCACAAGCTTTTACAAAACAATGACATAAGTAGGCCTACATTAGACATGATAGGTCGCTCTCTCTCTCCCTCTCTCTCTCCCTCCCTCTGTGTTTCCCTGCCCAGGTACAGGAGGAGATGTGTACAGTGAGTGGAGATTTTCCACTTGTCGATCCATCACGGATGGCATCATTCTCTCAGACTTACATAACTAAGAAATGCTCTTAATACACCAGGGTGACCCGCCCAAGGATATGTGTGATAAATACTATGCCATGTGTGCGACGGTGATGGAGAGGGTTGCCTCAATGTCTGGCTGCCCCACTATTTAATGTGCTGGAGAACCAGATTCTAAAGGAACTTCATGAGAATGATTGTGAACGCCACGGGGCGGTTGTCATTTAGACGAGACACTGCAGACTTTTTTAGGTACAGAGATGATGGTGGCTGTCTTGAAACAGGTAGAGGTAGTCTCTGTGAGAGCGGCATGTTACAAACGTCAGTAATAACACTGACTAGCTGGTTGGAACGTGTTTGTTTCAGTAAAAGACCGGGGATGTTCTCAGGCCCACCCAGCAGTTTTCATTCTCTCGAAGCATCTGCTGTGAGGCTGAGATGGTCCTCTAGAGGCAGAGGAGAATCTACAGCTGACTCTTTGTTGAGGAGATCAAAGTGGCCATAAAATGTGATTAGCATTTCTGGCAACATGGCCTCCCACATGATGGAGGAGCTCCTCCTTTTGTAGCAGTCATATTTTGGATGGCCTGCCTCATATCTTTAGTACTGGTGGAGTTGAGGTCTCTCTCCAGTCTGTGCAGACGTCTCTGCTTTGCCTCTTTGAAACCAGCGTTCAGCCTTGTTCTGACGGGGTTGGATACATCCTCTTGAACAACTGAAAAGAAGCTTTACTAGGACTGAATCTCCAACTTATTCATCCTGGCCTTCTATTTGGTGAATGATGTTGTCTTTGTCATCACTGAATCATCAGCACATTTGCTGCTGTATCCTGGGTGGCAGCGTCTTTGAACTAGGGCTGTCATGGTGTCAGATGTTCACTGGACGATTATTGTGGCCAAGAGAATTCACAGGATTATATATTATCATTTTTTTTTTTTCTGTTGTATGGCAGTTGGCAACCAGTGTTCAGGTGCATTTCTGCCACTAACTATATAAAAGCGAAAACCGAAAGAAACAAATGATTTAAGAAGTGCTGGATTATTTACACAACATTATCATATGTCTGTTATCTACACAATATCAGTATTTCATATCTTCAATATCACTGTTGTTGTCGATACCGGTTATTCTGAACATTTGCCAATCTGTGCATCCCTGAAGAGCTGCTGGAGCTTCATCTGTTCTCACTGTTACACTTCTTACTGATGGTTTGACTCTTTTTATAATCTGGGATTAAGTTAGCAGAAGAAGCAGGGGAATATGGTGTGATATTGCACCGAAATTAGGATGGGGAAGGATTTCCAGCTGCCGGGGATATTCACATAAACGTGAGCACTTCATGGCACAGTGGGTGTGACTGCCATCAGGGAGGTGGTCATTGTTCTTCTCTTCTTAGCGGAGCCTGTTGTTCTGTCTGCTCTAAACACAGTCTGCTTGTCCAATGCAATGGCTCGATCAGGGATGTTGGAGCATAGCCAGGTCTGTATGAAGATGTGGGCAGAACATTCTCTGATTTCCCTTTGAGAATCTGCAATCTTAGCCAGAAGTAGTCTGGGTATAGGAATAGCCTTAGGTCCGAGCCGAGTTAGCCCAACTCTAATCCAGGCTCTCCTCCCTCTCTTCCTCCATCGCTTTGTGTGAGGTTTGGTGCAGCTGGTCTGGTTGGCTCGTCGTAGAGATCGTCTCAAGTCTGTGGCTATTAATCCACTCCTGCCCTTCTTTTTCAGATATTTGAGTTTATTGGGGTCATAAGCAGTACGTGCATTCATAATACAGCGGAAAACAAGCTAATGGAAACAACAAAAATTGCAGCTAAACTTTAGGGAGCTACATCATTATGTGCAGCGGTAGCCATGGTAACACAGCAGCTGCCCATAACCTGTCTTTATTACAATTCATTAATTTTATGAATCGTTCTGCACATGAATTGTCAGATTCATGAGTCCCACTAGGATTAAATATTGCTGGATGGAGGAGGCATCTGGGAAGAAGAGAGCACATACGGCAGGCACCATGTGCACCCACTGAAGTTCACTGCAGAGGCTTTGCCGCCCAGTCTGTCTGCACGGCTTTATAGCTTCTCTGCATCGTATGATAACCAAGAGCCTGAGCCCTTCTGACCATCACGGACACTGTAGGAAAGGCATCAAGATGGCTGTGGATCATAAGGGGTGATCCATGGACCACAAACACTATTTGGATTCAAGGTGGGGTCTGATCCTCTGAAACTGGATTGCACAGGTAAGGTATCTAATGCCGAAAGACAAATTAGTGCAACCACAATAAAACTACAGTTTAAGAAGCTCAGGTACTGAAACACAAGCAGTAGATTGGGCTATTTTCCAAAGAATAAAAAGATGCATTTAATATTTTCTGTGATTTTTACATCAATCCCAAAAATGATTTAGGATTATTCACATAAAAATACAAAAAAAGTATTTCTTCACAGTTTGTTTGAAATATAAGCCTTCACAGAAATACTACAGTACAATACTACCTCTGTCTAAAGTCCTAACTTATCTATGTTTAGGATGACATTTAATATTTTTGGTATTACCAAGACATTTTACAGTTAGAAAAAATCTTATGTTAGGATAGGAATTTAATATTTACATGAATATCCTACAATAAGACGGCATAGACCCCTACATTCAAAATCACCTCTAAAAACAAATGTAGCAACACACTGGGCCTATTTAAACCTCATACAGTGGCTATAAACAGTGCTCCCCCTCTAGGATGCTTCCCCTCTTATTCTACTGTTTGATGATCCCAAAAAGTAAGGATATTTCTATTCTAAGACTGAGAGGATGTTTTTTGTGATCCTGTTCAAACCATGGTTTTATTTGTGTATCTGTGCGTGTGTACTGTGTTGTGTAATAAATTCCTGGCCATGTTCTGTACTTTGTAACCCCTAGAGTACAAAACTGTTCTGTTTATGTGTGTGGGTGTGTTTAGAATGGCGCATGTTTGTGTGTGTGTGTGTGTGTGTGTGTGTGTGTGTGTGTGTGTGCTAAAGGATTGCGTATTGGTGGAACATTTATAGCCGTATTTAACTGGACTGCAGCTGTCACTCACTCGCGCTGCGTTGCTATCGGCAACTTTGTCAGATGTAAACTTTCAACCAGAGCTCATCTCTGGACATGATTATGATCATTGATTATGAATAATAAATACATTAAACAAGACTGAAAGGCTGAAAGTTCTTTCAGTTATATTAGTACTACAATCTACAGTCCTGGGTGTATGGTACTACATCCAGGGGGGAAAGTAACTGATTACATTTTCTCTCAGTACTATAATAAAGTCATTACATGTGTACCTGTATTATTTTAGTAGCTTTTTAAAATCAGTCAGTTAGGAGGACAATGGATAAACATATATGAAACATATTGAAACATAGAGATAAACTGCAGATGTGCATGGAGAAGATATGTGTTGACTGGTTGTTGTACAGAAGCACCTGTGTGGAATCAGTTTGAGTCATACTCCAAGGACCCAATCTTAACCAGGACACTAGAGCCTAAGCAAACACAGAGAATACGATGTTTGTGGTGGGGTAATAATAGATACAAGATAAAGGACGGGCGGTAGAAGATAACAGGCATAAACAAAAACAATAAATATGGAATCGGTTGATGAATAAATAGAATTTTTTACATTCATGCCAGTGTCTTTCCTCTAAAGAGAGTGTGTGTATGTGTGTGTGATTCTATGGTCCCATTTGTATTTGTTTCGGTACTATGTAAATGTACATGAGTGTTGTTTAAGTTTTGACTCGAGAGATTTGAGAAGTTTGGAATCCTCCTTGTTGAAATGTTCCGACTGCATTTCTATGTAGGTGAGAGCTGCTCCAGTCTGTTCTCTTCAGAGATTTAACCACAGTGAGATGATTTCCTTGTCTGTCTGTTTGTTTGGTTGGTTTTCTGTTTTCTGTGGATGACTTTGTATTGAATTGGTCTGAAGATAATATTTTTCCCATTTATTTATTGGAAATATTTTTGCATTAACTGCTGGAAGGTGAATAAAGTATGGTGTAGGTGTGTTCTGCCTGTCTCTTTCCATTTGGGGCCCATAATGGGCGATTTGTTGACAAGAAATCTGGGTTGTGCCAAATGGGTGTATGTAAGCTAAATTAAATTGTGAAATTAATGAAATCATTTTCTAACTTCGCTGACACAGGTCAAATCAAAAAGCTCTAATAGCCGCAGGGTTCCGGTAGCTGATGTGTGAATGGTAACACAGGTGAATTACTCACATGAATTGAAATGTTTCCACTGACATCCTGTTTACGTTGGATACTGCTGACAGTGGGAGTACTGTCTGTCCTCTATGTGATCAAATCGTTTTCAGTAAGTCTTGCTAGCGCGTCTGTAACGACTGTAATGCGACGCGACATAGAAATTGATTGACTGCTACATTTTCCAATAAAATATTGAATGTTGACGTGTTGCTAGCAGATGTACTTTTCCCGTGTGCCTCTGAGCCAAACAAAAACCACACTACAAACTCAGGCATCCAACTACCAACCTGCAGTCCCAAGCATCTGAAGGAGGGATGGACAGAGCAAAAGTCCTGGAGAGGAAGACGGGAGCATTGGAGAGGAGGCAGCAGAGTGGTCTACAGGCTTGATCACTCAAACTGTGAAGCAGCACACTGAAATTTGCATGAACTTGCTTAACCAATCAGTGAGAGGAGCCCGTCCCACTGCGCCAGAACGCAACCTGACATCCACTGTCTGGCCTCAAACTAATTGCTCTCTGAATGCTCTGCTTCTGCATCTCTGCTGTTTTTTGTGTCATTTCGACTAGCTTCTGAGCAAAACTCCTCACTCTTTATTGTCTTAATAAGCTTTTTAATCAGTGTTTTCGGAACTTGCTCATCATCTCACTTTGTCTTTTTTATAGTCAGTGAAGCACAGCGTTCTCTTTTCATCTCTACCCCCCCGACCCTTCTTACCTCTTGCAAACGCTGGATGTGTTCTCTGCAGGTTTCTAAGTCACTGTCACCGGGAACCACGATCAGACCCAGAGGAATGGCTGCAGATACAGAGGAACAGCACAATTATCCAAGAGCACTTTGATATCTACACACAGAGTGGAGCTCTGTTTCAACCCTCAGGATCCTGTGACAACTGCTGGGTTTTATTCTGCTCATCTAGCAGGGACTGATGTCCACCTCTGACTCCACATGAATGGAGTTAAATATATGGTAGAGTGGACAACCAGCAGCACTGTGGCTGGGGACACACATAGAAAACCTGCATTCGTTTTAAAGGGGCACTATGTAGTTTGGGAGAAGAAATTCAAACTGAGAATTTCTATATTCAAAGTATTAATAATACAATTATTATTTTTTCCATAACTGAATAAACAAGCTGTTTTTAGAGGACAATAATATCCCAGGACACTGAAGCTAGAGAAACAAAGTCAAAGAGTCTGAAATGGTGTTGTCCTTTAAGGTCAGTTTGGTTCTTCAGCTTATTCAGCCATTTAAAATGCAGAGAATTAGTTTATCTAAATAAGATAATGATCTGATTAACATTCCCTCCCCAGAACTACATAGTGTACCTTTAAAACAAGACAATATATTCTGTAAATATAAGACAATAAAGGCTGTAAATAGGCAGTGAGAGACAAATCATTGTTCGATCCCATTTGAAATGTGCCTTGAATTACACATGATGTTTGTCAGTTTCAAAGTTGCAGTTTGTCATCAGCTAATCAAATATGCGTTAGCGTCTAGTTAGAAAGACTACACATCCAAGCATCCCGTGAGTGACATCATCTCAAATAAAGCTAACCAAATCTTCCTAGTGCCTGTTATATTAGCTCACCGACTAACACTCCGTTCTATAACTGAAGCTGTCAATACATGGCCAGACTCGTTATGATTTGTATTTCTTATACCTTCTTTTGTACCAAGGTGACAGCCATGTTGGTGTTGGTGACGTATATTGAATGAGATGATGGAGTTCACTGAACAGACACAAAACTAAAAGGTATTTTACTATCTTTACGAAAAACTGTGACTTTCTTGACCTGCAAAAAATCAAAACCATTGACTACTGCTTTTCATAGTGAACAGTATCATAGTTAATACACATTTAACATTACACAGCTGTAAAAAAGGTGAATTGGAAGTTACATTGACTAATCTGTAGTTGTGGAAGTGTGTGTGTTGCCCACTGTTGCTCAGTATCACAAAGATAATAAATGAGTTTCATTGTCTGTGCAGAATACGATTACAGCATGAAACTCCTGATCATGAGGGAGACATTTGTCGAGCAGTGATGTGGTGTTCAAGAATCACATATACATGTGGCACCTCCACATCTGACAAGTTACATCCAGCGCCACCATTCAGTGCCAGTGGCGCCTTTTATTTTATTAAATGAGCCTGACCGAGCTGGCTCACCATCAGTAGGCCGACATACATCTTTGCAACAATAAAGAGTGCTCCCTGAGGCAGCGCAGGGCTGCCATCCACTGCACCAGCACAACACTGCTGGCTGAACATCACACAGCTCCATGTGCTGAAAGAGCCGTCAAACCGAGCGAGAAGCTCCTGAACCCACACACACACACACACACACACACACACAAACTAAATATCTGAATGACAAAGACAAAGACTACACCGGGAGCGAGCAGTAGTAAAAAATATATCTATAAAAACCTTCTTCTCTCCAAACATTCCTGAGAAGGTGACTGTGTAATAAATAAGTTTACATAATGTCGCACTTCCACATCTACTGTCATCTCATTACACAACTTTTACTGTACATTGCACTATATAACCTAATACAGCATTTACAGTACGTCTAATGATATTTCAGTGGCTTTGCTATTGTAAATTCAACACCTCTGACTGACTTGCAGAGCCTTGATTGTTACGATCCCAGGGTCTGCTTGTTGTTTGGCTCCATTTTGTTTCCTCGTTGCCAGTTATTAGCATCGGAGCCCTTTCCTAGTGTTCACTCTCAGAGACTTTGAATTTTTGCATTGTTTACCTGGACCATAACTGTTTTTTGTGGACTTTCTTGAGGGAAAGAAATCCTTTAGAGATTTCTTTGCTTCATTAAACTGCCTGCCTGGATCCCTTCCCTGCCTCTCCTACCTGCACGTCTCTTGTACTTTTGGATTTGGGTAATTTAACCAGTGAATCCCCTCAGCTCTGCTTCCTGTGTCTGCAACTGGCTCCAATCCCTAAATGTTTGCTGTAAGCCTGCCTGCACAACTGGGGCAACAATAACTAAAAGCTCTCCTCTGTCTTGTTCTTCGGTCTAAACAACAAATCTGTCTCTCGCGAGCATCGAGCGATATCATGGTCCTTGATTATGAAATATGAAAAACATGAGTTAGTATGGAATATGCACACATATACAGATTTCCCCCTTGGATTAAATCTAGCTCTCTGTACAGTATGTACAAATGATGATATGCATTACACAGAAACAAAGAAGAACCTCGTCTCCATTTACACCAGTGGAAGTTGTTTGCAGTATCATACCACATGCTTGTTATTAAAGGTTACAGCGCCCCCCTGTGTCACAAATCTGAACTGACTGCATGTGTGTGTGTGTGTGTGCGTGCGTGTGCATGTGTGTGTGAGCGCAGCTGAGTTCCTGAAGAGAGCGAGACACATAGAGGAGGAGCTTTGCCTCTTTATATTCCTAAAACATCAGCAACGCAAGCACTGCTCATTGTGTTCTCTCTTTCTGTGTGTGTGTGTGTGTGTGTGTGTGTGTGTGTGTGTGTGTGTGTGTGTGTGTGTGTGTGTGTATTGCGCAGTATGTAAATCAGGAAAACAAAGCTTCACCACAGCAGTAAGGGCTGAAAGGCTGTGACGCATGACGGAGAGACAGCTGATCCTGTTGACCTTCACATCGCTGCTTCACCCTCTCATCATGCGCCACTTTTATTCCCACTTCGTCCTGAGAGCGCTGCCGTCATTCAGGTGCATCGACCTGCAGCCTCTTGATGGACAGCTGGTTGAAAGAGCGATGGAAGCAAATCATCTTTTTTTTTTCATTTAAAAAAATGAGGTTTGCTGTTGTTTGGTTATTAAGACTTAGTCAGGTCAAGTCTCCATCCACTGATGACCTGACTGCTGTGGACCGCTGCCGAACCTTCAACACATTTATAGGAAATCTTCTATAGATTATTGGCCTGTTAGATCTCCAGATAAAAACATATTTTTTCAACAAACACCGTAAAGTATTTAAGCTTTTTATTTATTTTTTTGTTTCTTTCACACTCTGTACACTTCCTGTTTTTGTTTTATCAGTTATACAGTATAACAGCCGAACACTTTGGTTTTTAGGTGAAAACTGGCACCATATTAACAGCAGATAGAGTCTACCTGTCTGTTTGGTTTTGGTTTGTTTTGTTGGTTTATATTGGAGAGTTTTTTCCAAAAAGATTTTTGGTTATTGACGGTACAGAAAGCAGTTCTTGGCTTTTGAGATTCACTGGTTCACAGCTTCCATCATCATTAAATAAAGTGTGTGACTGCTTTGTGAACATGACAGGATTCAGCTTCCTGCTTCAGATTCAGATTCCATATCAGATATTTGTTATGAGTTTTGACTTGGAAATGCAATAAAGCAAACATTGTTCACAACACTACATTCATGGATGTATAGTATGCGTGTGTGTGTGTGTGTGTGTGTTTCCTTACATGCTTGACGCAGCTTGTCCTTGTCATAATGCAGAGCCTCGTAGTCACTCATGCTGATCCTGCTCACCCGGATCCTCAGTCTGTCTGGGACTGGCTGCTGACTGAAACAGAAAACAGGACCAGAACACTTCAAACAGATTCATAACAATAAGTTGTACATCATCATGTCCTGTTAGAGGCTCGCCTACTGGAAAGCCAAGGTTACATATCAGCTACTGGTTTGGCTAAGGTTGTGTAAAGGTTGTGTATTGTATGCAGAGTGTTGGATACGGATACGGACGGAGACGTCTCTCTGTACTCTGCGTTTATTTCATCCGTGTTTGTCCATGTTTTCTGAAAAGCTAACAGATGCAGACAAAGTGGAGCAGTACCATCTGTAACCTTGGGGGGCAGTAGAGCCAAGTTCAAGCAAGACTACCACAGGACACAGTGAAGAAATGTAGACAACGGGTGACTTGAAAAGTACTGAAAACGATCTTCGTGGTCAGTTTCTCTCCCTGGTATGTAACGGCCTGACAGACCGCCGCTGTCTGCAGCTCTGTGACCTCTTTACTAACAGCTAACGTTATCACAGCCTCCTCCACCATCACCATGCCTGGTGCTGTCAGTGACTCCTGACTCAGAGCTGCCCTGTAGTGGACGGATTGCAACCATGGTTATGCAAAGGGCCCATTAATGTATATGGGCAGTTATGGTTACATCCTTTGAGATGGACAGACGGATCATATTTCAGATGCAAAGGGGCATAAATGAGCCTCTAGCCTGTGTGTTGGAGTGAGCACATGTGCATGACTCTTACTCATTGAGGTGCGGCAGCGAGGTCCGTCGCTTGGTCTTCTGAACCATGTTTGCCTGGTTTCTGAGGCTGATGTGGATGACAGAGGGAGCGAGTCTGCACGGCTCACCATCCACCTGGCAATAACCCAAATCAACCAATCAGTCACAACAATTCAATACCCTGCTTAACAAATTAATACCCTGCTGCTGTGGCTGCATTTAGTCATTATCAGTGGCAGAATGTGACTGCCACTTGGCAGCTGCTTAGTGTGAATAATTTGTGTAATTATATAAATAATTTGTGTAATTATACAAATGTGATGCAGCTGGAACAGTGTGAAAACTGGAGTGCTGCAAACATAATGTAGGTGTAATTTGTACCTGGACTGGGAGAGGCTTTGTGGTGGTGAGGGTGACTTCTCTGCATTGGTTCAGCCTCTCGCCGTGACCTCCGACCTGGAGAGTGGCCTACAGACACACACACAAAATTGGACTTGGCAGATGCTCATTATTCTAGCCATGATTGTAATACCGTGCTTTTCCACCATTTCTCTTGTAGCATCGGAATCACAAACAGATGGATGATTATTTTTAATAACCTATGCCTTTTAACTCATGATGATAGTTTTACACTCCTGGGTCCAATTAAAGCTGAACTGTCTTTTTGCCAGGTCTGTTTTTCAGATGAATAAATCCTTTGGGATCTTTAGAAAGCATCAGGGTCAATTAACAAACACCAGTGTCAGGGATTAGTGTACCATGTGTAATTAGCTAGTAGCTACATTTGTCAGCAGCTTGCTGGTAGTTCAGCTACATTCATATCTGTACAGTGATTCAATTATTACTGTTTGCTGTTTCTGTAGTTTACTATAAAAAACATTTTGGGCCATAAACATAAAGGAAAGGACTTTTTTCATTTCAGGCATGCCAAGGCAATGCACTCCTCACTTGAATATATTAGATGTGAATTAGTCAAAGGCATTGATGCTGCTTTTTATTACCACGAGTCCAGAGAAGTTGTAGATTACTGTTTGATAAGTTACCTGTGAAGTTAACTGTGTGGTTCTGCTTGCTGCATTAGCCCACCTTGACTGAAGGACACTGCTTACAAATCAAAGCTGACATTACCTGCACTTTCTCATGAATAGTGGGGTATTTTTTCTGTATGACCTGTGAACCTCCCAGATCTCACTGAGCAGCTCCACTGACAAAACCTACAGGCCAGCTGAGAGGAAACACAATCTCTACTGCAAAGATGTAAACACAAATCTACGAACACATACAAAGGAACAAGTGGGCGCTTTTTGCAAGAAACGTATTTGAAAGGCATCTTTTTAAATCATATTTCACTGTAATTAAATTGCACATGTACATTGTCAATCAGATAGAAGTATTTTTAAGTAGCATTAGTTAACCAACTTCCATTCCTCCACAGGGTAGCTCTGCAAAGCTCTGATTTCAGAGTAGCTTCCCCAACACTGAACAACGTGTGCTGCTGTTTTGCTGTGCAGTTCTTTCCAACATTTACATTCATATTAAGTAAGACAGACTCTCAGCTGGCTGCTGGATGTCTTTCGCCAGTAACCATGACTACCAGGACGCAGCGAGCTCCTTACCAGTGAGGTCATAGTGAATCCGATGACCTCGATGTATCCATCATCATGGCGCTGTGGTTCAAAGTCGTGGTGATCACTGGGGTTTCCCCACGGTGTAGTGCCTGCACAGTACCTAGAGAACACAACGCACACACCACATCAATATAACCATTAGTTGTGTAGCAAGACATCTTCAGCTGTTTCTTCTCTCGTCACAAAGGCGACAGGGCTTTTGCATAAGTGCCACTTGTTTATGCGATTGCAGTGTCCTATTTTTTATAGAAATGCCTTCTTACTGTAAACTTTCCTCTTTTTTTTCATTTCTACAGTATTCTCATCCAATTGCACCATTAATAGAGGAAATAGAATGCCTTTATTGTCATTGCATACAATTGTATAACATAATTTGGGTTAGGGTTAGTAAAAAACGTATAATAATATTCAAAATGAGTTTAACCTGTTATTATACTGTTATTATAAAAATGTTATGCCCTGCATGAAACCACCACTTCTAAATACAGCCTAACTCTCCTGTGCTTCAGCCTTCATTGTGACATGGCTGGTGGGGCCCAAAACTCAGCTGCATCCGAGATCGAGCAAACAAACTTTGAAAGCAGGAACCTTTTGAAAGAAGCCTGCTTGATGTCTGCGTTCTAACTTAACCGCAGTTATAACTGAAAAAAACTGAAAGATGTTGTCTGCTTGCTGCAGTACAAAGAGAGAGGGACGGAGAGACGGAACGGCTCCAGACAGGCTGCTGCGTGGGAGCGAGAAGGCTCCAGGAAAGCAGCATGAGTGTGAAACTTCAACAGGGACAGTACAGGAGAGAAACACTGACACATTTAAAAATGCCACCAAATTATGGCAGAGTCTCTCAGCATGGTTTTTTTATTACATGACTATTTCTGTACAAAAAATTACCTGCCAAGTGTGGCGGAGAACCTCACACAATTTAATTGCCAAGTGAGAAATATGTCCACATTTGGAGCTTGCTGGACTCTGTTTCTGACTCAGGCATATTCTTACAACTACAGAAACACTTGCTGGAGAAACAGTGTGGCAGAGAAAACGAGACACATCATGTATCTGTGATTTAGGAGCTGACAGCAGATTCTCCGGTGTAATGTTAATGCAAGCACTCAGCAGCAGTAACACACAACGCTCACCGGCAGTGAAGGTGCTCACCTTGTCAACAACAGAGGAAATGAGCTACATTAACAGATTCATATGGGGACAACATCACTGTAAATGATCTCCAGCTACATCGTGTATTCAGTGTCACTAACAATTTGTTTAATTTAGATAACATATTGTAGTCTTCATAACACGAGGTGTGGGCTGGGACTGGGACTCTGAGTGCTTAGGGGAAATAAGAAATATGATTTCCCATCAACACAATCTAATTCAGATATGTTTCCTTTAGCTTCTCACACCTCTTAGCTGCCGAAAAGGGCCTTTCTCTGTTTATTGTTAAAGTCTATTCTTGCAATTCTACAGTGGATGGAATGAGCGAGTGCTCTAAGTATTTTTTAAGGGGTTATCTGACCACGTGCAGGACGAGCTAGCCACTCGTGACCGACCTGAGGAGTTCATTTCTACACACAATCTATCTGGGTGGATAAAAGACGTAGGGAGAGACATAGGGAAAGGGTTAGCGTCACAGAGTCACAGATCGGCTACACCAGCCCCAAGACTACAGCTACACCCCCTGAACAACATCTCACTCTACGCTCTGCCATGAACTACAGCCTTGGAAGAACCAATGCAGCTGGGAAAGGACTCGTCTGACCCAAGTGGAATGTGAACAGTGTTTCCAAAATAAACTCTGCACCTACTGTGGCCTACCTGGACATTTCCTCGCCTCATGTCCTGCGAAACCAAAAGATCCGACTCACCAGTGGAGTACAGCACACTGGTGAGCCGGACCTCTTCCCCCTCCAGCTCTTCCAAGGCTTAAGCTCCACAACATATAAATTGACTGGGCTACATCCTCCTTTTCCAGCTGGAGGACATTTTGCTGATATCCTCACCCGCGCCTCTCTACCTACAGGCCATCTCTACAACCTGTCTCACCCCGAGAGGGAAACCATAGAGAGGTATATTTCCGACTCTCTGGCTGATCTGCCCCATTTCCTCTCCCCTAGGAGCAGGATTCTTCTTTGTGGAAACGATGGATAAGATGCTACACCCCTGCATTGATTATCAAGGTTAGAATGAGATAATCATGAAGACCAAGTATCCTCTCGCCCTCATCGATGCCTCCTTCGAGCCCCTCTGCCATGCTACGGTCTTCAACGAGCTGGACCTCCACAAATGAGACTGGTCCTCCAGGGTTACTAGAGAGTAAACTGTTCGCCAAGACAGAGATGTGTGATTTCCACACCTCAGCTGTTAACTTCCTGAGCTACGTGGTGGGCAGGGCTACAACCAGCCGGCCCCTGCCTAAATAAAAGCTGCGGAAGACTGGCCCACACCAACACCAACGTCAAAGCAAACAGCTTTGACGTTTCCTGGGGTTCGCCCATTTTTACAGAAGATTTCATCCTTGACTACAGCAAGGTAGCAGCGACTCTTACTCAACTTTTCTCCACCAGCTTCCCCTTCTCCTGGACCCCAGGAGCTGAATGTGCTTTCCTGAACCTAAAGGAACTATTAACCAGAGCCAATGTCCTAACGCGTCCTAACCCCTCATTACAGTTCGTGGTCGAAGTCGACACCTCAGATTCTGGTGTAGGAGCCATTCTCTCCCAGTGTGACATTTCTAAGAAGCTCCACCGCTGTGCCTATTTCTTTTTGAAATTATGATGTTGGTAACCAGGAGACATCTGAACTGGTCCCTTTTTCTGAGTCGCTTCAACTACACTCTTTCCTGTCACCCTGGCTCCCACAACGTGAAACCGGATGCCCTCTCTCATCTCTATTCTCCAGATGTCCACCAACCCCGAAACCATCCTGCCCCTCTTCATCATTGTTGGCGCAGCTACAATGGTCTCAATGGGAGATTGAGACCATCATAACTCCCTAATGATAGTCTCAATCTCCCAGGTAGCTGCGCCGACAATCCTGCTCAACGCTCCCAAACTCCTTCCAGCGGTAACAAAGCCATCCTCATCATAAACCGCTTCTCCAAATGTGTCCATTTTGTCCCTTTACCTAAACTGCCCTCTGCTCTGGAGACTGCTGAACTTTTGGTGCTCCAGGTGTTCAGGATTCATGGCATCCTGGTGGACATCGTATCGGACCGTGGACCCCAATTGTTCCCCCAAGTTTGGCCAGCTTTCTGTAAATCATTGGGCGCAGCCTCCATCTTGACATGGGGTTATCATCCCCAATCCAACGGCCAGACGGAGCAGGTCAACCAGGGCTTGGAAGCAGCCCTCCGGTGTGTCACCGCTTGTCATCCCTCCAGCTGGTGCACTCCCCTGCCGCGGATTAAATACTCCCATGATTCGCTAACTAGTTAATAGCGAATCATGGGAATCTAACAAACTAGACAGAGGTATTTTGCCCCTTATGGCGGCTAACAGTTTTCAACCCCCTCTCTTCTCTGTTCAAATCAGTGTGACAGTTCAATCCGTCCAGGCTCATATCTCTTGCTCAGGAGATCTGGAAGACCACCCTTTCAGCCCTCAATTGCTCTGCCTTGCGGAACTGATGCCTGGCAGAGCTTCATTGCTCCCCTGCTCCTCAGTAGCAGCCTAGATAAAAGCCATATAGAAGATATGGCTTTGATCCCACAACTTACCCCTCCAGGTGGATTAACGTGAGCTTGCTCCTTGACACACTGGCCCTTTTGATATCAAAATAATTATTAACCCTTCTGCCATTCGCCTCAAGCTCCAACATCTACTACCTGCCTACTCAGCTTTGACAATAATTTCCTTTAACTATCTCTCTCTCTTGGCGCCCACTTTTGGGTCCAATTAAAATATCCAGTTCAAACCCTAGCATCACCAAGAGAACAGTTTTATTATGCTGAAATTATATCACTGGACAAATGATCCTGATTAACGGTACATGTCCTAGTTTGACTAGCCATCAAATTGATGATGTTTTTATTTTATTTTTTTGTCTGTCTGCATGTGTTTTCATCTCAGGGCCAAAGTATGGTTTACTTCTTTTTAGAAATATTTTTTCTTAATAATGGAAGAGATACTAACTGAAAAATGTAAAAGTAGACCAAACTCAACAAGCAAACACAAAACACTACACCATATTGCAGCACGAGTATAATATTGCATTAGTATCATCAGCAGTAGTAGTATCACCTGGGGATGTTGAGGAAGACCAGACACTGCAGCTTCAAGTCCTGAACCTTTGATGTTAAATCTGTCCCGTCACACTGGAGACGGAGAGGCAGAAAGACAGCGTGTGATGGAGTGACTCAGTGTTTTCACCCAAATGACTACTGCCTGATTGACAGCTACTCACCACTACTTTGATGTGCTTAGACAGGTCTTTGGAGCTTCCCATCAGGAAATCTGAGAAAGCTGTCTGTATGAGAGACAGACAGACAGACATCAGACAGACAGACAGACAGACAGACAGCAGGATTCTCTCAGAGGAGTGCATCACGAAACCACAGAAGGATGGAACCGTTTCCCACTGCTTCTCGTAAAGTCAGACATTGTGTTCCTAAACAACAATCTCCACAGCATTGTTATGTGTATTACTGTTAATGTCAAAGTGTTTCAGTGTCTCTACAGCAGCCTGTCACTCTTACACCCCAAAAAAACATACACCTGAAAATGAGCATAATATGTGTCCCTTAAATGAAATCATTCACACACTGATCTTTAACATAGAAGTTACTCACCCCAGCATAGAACATCTTATTCCTAAAACGACTGTTAAACTTCTCTGGGTTGGCCTCTAAAACAATGATGAGACATTAAATCAGTAAAACAGTTCATATATGCATAGAGAATTCAATTAAAAAGCAAGGTTTTCACAAACTTCAATGTTCTTATAACCTTGACACACCAAAATGAATGTAAAAAAAAAAATGTAAGGAGCTTCTCACACAGTATTGTGTGATCAGTGCCAGTGACATGTGTTTTTCATTTTTCAAATCATTTCTATGAATGTACCTCTTGACTCGTGGAACTCCAGAGTCACATGGGCATCGAATCCAAGACTGAAGTAATTGTTGAAAACATCTAGAGGAAGCTGAGGGCGCGACGACACAAAACACACAAAAACATTAAAAAAAACAACAGTTACTTGTGGGTTAAAATGCTAGTCGGGTTCCTTTTCACCTGTGTATCGATTCATATTTGGATAAAATGATATTTACAATCATGCAGTGTAGTGGAGTGAGTAAATTCATAGCAAAAACATGACGGGGATGCATTTTGTGGAGCGGCACAACCCCTTCATAACCCCATTTTTATTATATGCATTTATTCCATTCCATAACTTTTAGAAAGTCAAGAAGAGCCATGTGATTGCAATATTTAACTCCACTCATGTACGCAGGAAGCCAACAGGAAGTGAGGAAGAGTTACGTGCTCGCTACGGACACGAGGCCTTCGTTTGCAGTTGCATGTACGTGCACTGACCTTATCAGTTTGTTGTTCATCCGGTTCAGCCCCTGCACCAAGGTTTGGTTCAACCTGTAGATTCCACCTGTCGAGCTGGACAACAGTTCCTTCCTCAACATGAGAGAGGATCTTTGACAGAGGTTCATCTGTATAGCCCTGGAATGCATGAAAAGTGCAAAATGTATAGATACATATGTCAAAAATATATTTATACGAATATAAAACTAACTCCCAACTAACTTTAAAATGAAAAAAATCACACCATGAAATGGTTCTGAGTCAGGTGGACTCAACAATCTTAAGTCTGAATAACAGTAGCTGCAGACGAGTGTGATTTGAGGAGAGTCTGCCAAGAACAAATAGCTGTGTGTGAACCATCTGTATGATCCTTTGGATTTCATCTAGAGGAATGTACAGATGTATTACATGAGCGCTTACTGAAAACCAGAAATAAGCACTGTCTGGGTAATACTAGAATACTAGCTGTGCTGTGTCTGTGGCACGTGCAAGCAAGCTGGCAGAGGGAGAGACTCTGACAAGTTACTTTTCTCAGTAGGTGACGCTGAAACATACTTTTTTAATGGTAATATTCTTGTAATGTAACATCTTACTTTCAAAAGTACTGCTACCAACACTGGAGATAAGTAGTCAGTAGCTCAGATTTGCAGCAGCAGGTAACTGTACAGTCTTTATTATACTCGTATAGATTAGCTGTGTGTGGATGTGTTTGTCGGTGTCTGGACCCACCCCTCCCCAGTTGAGGGTCCTGGCGAGGTCATTTCCTGTCCCAAGTGGTAACACAGCAACAGGAGGTTGAGGATTTAATACCAGTTCATCAAGGCAAGACAGGATCCAACCCACCTGGTTCAACACACACAAATACACACACAGAGACATGCAGTTACAGAGACAAAGAACTGTGTGCCAACACCTATCCACGACACTTTAAGAAGAGGTTCACAGCATCCATCAGAAACAACCATTAAGAAATCCACGTCATACCCACAACGTTCCCCATGACATGTTACCACGGGCTCATATCCTCAATCGTTCTACATTATAAGCACTGTACCAGATTCTACCAGCTCACTGTCTATCAGTGCTGCAATATAGTGGCCTACTTTATAAACTAGGACTTTATTTTGACATTTGTTCACAATATAATCAGCATATCACCAAACTGGTGAAGTCATGCTCCTTTGATTTTAAAAAATCTGGGATGAAGCCCATGTTGTCTTTCCAGCATCCAGAGAAGTTGACTGGTTTCATCTCTTTGAAGGTAGAATTAGTCAGAATTGTCGGTTGCGGTTTTTATAAACACAACATGGAAAGTTCTCCTCCTCTCTGGCTCGACAACACTCGAAGCCTCTTCTTGGATGCTTTCAACATTCATCTGGCACATGGTCTCTATGTGCCCTGCTCTCATCCTCTGCACTGCAATAGATTGGGCGACACATCCACTGCCCAAAAGCATCAAATCAAATGTCCCAACACAGCCAAAAAACTTTCAGATATTTTATGTTTAATTGTATTTCTCAGCCTCTCTGATATGTATGTGCTTGTGTGTGTGTTCCCACTCACAGTGCCGTCTCCTCCACAGGTCAGGATCCTCAGGTTGTGGACTTTACGATACAGCTCCAGGCTACAAGATTGACAATGGCTAATGGTCAGCTCAGCATATAAACCTAACATCAGCAGTAGATATGCAGTGATGTGTGAGACCTACCCCTCCTTTGGTCCTCCTTGGCTCAGGTCAAACACCTGTCTAGGGTTCAGATACCACATGAAGGACTGCAGGATCTTATTGCCCTGTAAAACATGACGATATAGAATCAACCCAGAATCATGTCAGTCAAAGTGAGCGAGGTGGGTCAAGTTCCACATCCTACATGTTCAGTTTTTAATTCCTGACCAAGTTAATATGAGTTCTATAGTCAAAGTGGTGTCATTTCTCACATCTTTAAAAACCTAAGGTCCTCATCAAAATGAAGTACACACTTCCTGTTTCAACTCCTTTTTGATTTGTCGTGATAAGCTGGAATTCATCTGCTTTTTACTTGGGTCTACCTGAAGTCCAAGTCATGTGTCTCAAGTCCAAATCTTTCTGAATAACTGACTGAGGGACAGAGAGAATCACCTGTGGGCTGGATGTCTGACACCATGGCTAGCTGTAGGCAGGTTTCCTGACTGAACAGCGGTATGAATGGATGACTGACCACTATAAAAACTGGATGACATTGATTGGTCCTTTGACTAGTTTGTCCATTTGCTGAATCCGTACAGTAGTAGACCGGATGATGAACTGGTGTGTGACCAGGATGACCACTTTGTTCATGAATACCTGGTTTCCTCCGCTCTTGGGATTGACAAACACCAGCAGTGGTTTCATCAGTGGTGAGGGGATCGGTCGGATTATAAACGGCTTCCACAGTCGTCCTTCCTGTCAAAGAAGAAGACGATGTGCTCAGATCTTCTGCAGCATTAATTGTTCTGGCACAATCATGCTTTTGTAGTAAAGGGCACAAAATGTCCTTGTTCTCCTGGTCTGTTATATCTTAAAAAACACAATGTCATGGTTTTTATTCTGCAATAAAACCCCATCTAGTGCTCATGTGTATGCTGCCATTTGGCCCTATTGATCCCTATGGAAATATTTGTTCTGTGAATATATTAAGGAGACATGTGCCATGTTTTCTGTCCTCTAACGCCAACTCAGCTCCAGCTAGGCCGCTCCCCCTGTTTACTCTGACTCAAATGAATATCCTGCACGAGTATCAGGGTCAGACAAAATACTGTAAAAAGTCTCCCCCTCCATAACCTCCTCTGTCCTCATGTTAGAATGACGCTTTCACATGACTCATTTGCATTCAAGCAAACATGAAAGAACTTTTGTGTGCATTTTTGATTTGAGAGGCTCACAGAACGTAGCGTCGCACTGACCTCTGCTCCTTTCTTGCTGCTTTTCCTCTTGAAGGACGTTCTCTTCTTTTTCTTACTCGACTTCATAGATGACTGTTGAGACACAAAACAGAGACAGCAGCTGCAGATCACTGCAGAACCATTTCACCAGGACACTGTGTAGTTTTGGAGAAGAAATTCAAAGACAGGATTTTAACGTTAACATTATTAATGAGGTAATGACGCAAACTCTGAAAACTTCTCTTTTCCATAACAGAATAAACGAGCTGTTCTCAGAGGAAAATAAGGTCCAACAATGCTGATTGAAGCTAGAAAGGTGGCAGGGTCCGCCAAATAAAAACAGTAAGCAAAACATTACAGAATTGTGTCGTCCTTTAAGGTCGGTTTGTGTATTCAGTTTGGTCGGTCACGTTTTTATTCAACCAATATACACCGATGAGGCACTGAGTCCACTGCGTGAGTAGACAGCCACTGTGGAGTGAAGTACTGTCTCTGATGCCCACAGATGAACCAGCAGTGTTACCTGATGCCGTCGGACCCGAATGATCCATGTGGGTGGAACTATAAGGGCAGCGTGAGCTCCGATTGGGCAAGCCTCTTCAATTTGCTGCAGCATGAAGCAGGACACTTTGTTGTGGTACTAAAAAGAGAAAATACACCATGATCATATTGGTAGATACAGATGGAGATACAAAATGAATATGATTGTTTAAAACTTTCTGGAGATAGTTCAGCTTGAAAATAAATAATCATCTTGTCCCAGTGTGTAACTGAGCTAACATACTCACAGCCTGTTTGCACCAGGAGCAGCTGATGGCCACAATCTCCTTACTGTGGAATGCAAACTTCTGCTGGAAGCCCTGCAGAACAACAGGAACAGAAGTTATTTTGTGTCTCACTGCTACTGACAATAAAATTAAAAGTGATTCAATCCAATTGTCAAATTAGAATTTCAAAACATTTGTGAAAAAAGTGATTCTTATTATATTGTTGGTCAAAATACTACAAAACACTGCCAGGATTAGCACCCACCTTCCCACATTGTTTGCATTTCCCTTCTTGCCGTCTCCGATGCACCCAGTGATGACGCACCACAATGGGCTACACACACACAAACAACATAAACCGAAAATTACATAGCTTACTCTTTTTTTAACATAACACAAAATTAGCAACTAAGTAAAAATTAGTCAGAGTGAAAACTCTTCTCTGCTTGCAAGAAGTGTCATTCTACAACAGTTCCAGCAGCAGCACTGCTCGGAGCCCCAACACATTTCCAGAACTCACCTCTCGAATGTTCCTAGAGCTTGATTCTCTGAAAGACGGCTTACACCTAAAATTAATCTGGAGGAGAGCAGAGGGAGAGAAGAGAGCTGTAAATACGTAGATGAAGACTGGCTTCTAACTTCTAACTTGCGAGTACTGTGAGAGGTTACGTAAAAGGAAAAGGCAGGGAATTTCAGAACAGACAGCTGTTACAGCATGGGCATACCTGTAGAGCCATGATCACAATCATTTTCAGTGACAGTTAGAACATAATTTGGGAGGAAGAAGCAGTACGGCGAAAGAGGTTTAAATACGAGTGACTCTGTAGCAGTGAAAGTGGACTCCACCACGATTCCCCATGTTGAAGTGAGCACAGAAAAGAAGAACCAGGGCCACCAGAGCAGAGCAGAGACAGCACCAGTCACAGTGGTGTCCAGGCTGAACACTGTTAGGTCAGCCAAGCCGCTACTGGAAATTATTGGACTTGGCTTACAAAACCAACCACTGAATATGGCGAACAGAACGATTTAGCAGGAAACAACAGACTTTATCTTAAAGGGATATTCCGGTGTAAGTTTAATCCATGGTCTAACACACCTTGACACCGAGTAAGACTCCGCCTCGAGAGGTCAAGTTTGCTGACCGCTAGCTTAGCTAGTTTTAGCAACCTCAGAAAAGACCGCACGAAAACAATACACTGCAGCTTATACCTCCAATTAGAAACTGCCATCAAAAAGCCACAATTAATGGTCAGAACAGCACCAAACTTCAGCAACAGTACATGTACAGTCCCAGCACACAGTACGAAGCATCAAACATCTGCTAGCTTTGCCGGATTTGTATTAAAAACACAGCTCAACTCTCCGTGCTCCTCCAGCAGCCTGCCTGTGTTTGGAAGCCCCGACGAGTCGATTACCGAGTGCAGTAGATTTCCTCAGCTGAAGGATGAAAATGCATGTTTATTACTCCATTACTTCCCTTATTTTCCCTGTCAGCTCTCGATAATAAGAACTGAGCATGCCATGGAGTAATAATCATACATTTTCACCCTTGAGCTGCGGAAATCTACTGCACTCGGTAATCGACTCGTCAGGGCTTCCAAACACAGGCAGGCTGCTGGAGGAGCACGGAGAGTTGAGCTGTGTTTTTAATACAAATCCGGCTAAGCTAGCAGATGTTTGATGCTTCGTACTGTGTGCTGGGACTGTACATGTACTGTTGCTGAAGTTTGGTGCTGTTCTGACCATTAATTGTGGCTTTTTGATGGCAGTTTCTAATTGGAGGCATAAGCTGCAGTGTATTGTTTTCGTGCGGTCTTTTCTGAGGTTGCTAAAACTAGCTAAGCTAGCGGTCAGCAAACTTGACCTCTCGAGGCGGAGTCTTACTCGGTGTCAAGGTGTGTTAGACCATGGATTAAACTTACACCGGAATAACCCTTTAAGGAAATGGGCATAAAATCATATACAGGAATTATGAAATTAAAAACATGCAGGATTTCATTTTTCACTTACTACAGTGGTGGACAGTGTACAGTGTTTCAATGGCATGTTGGACAAACAGATCCAGACAGTACGGTGTATTTGACAGTGTGTATTGTCATAATGTAGGGAAAGTTTTCATTCCTACGTATATGTAAATTGTTAATTTAGAGAAACAGCAAATCAAATGTTAGTTGAAGAATAGTCATAAACAAATGATATTGGATTAATGACCCCACTCACTCTTTAATGTGACTTTAACTTCATTATAGTGTCCACTATATGCTGGCTTTTGGTTCACAGTGTCCCTCCTGATCCTGCTTGTTAATATGTCCTGCTGTCTTGGATGTGGGTCAGTTAGAACAAACTTGGTTTGAACCCACAGACTTTTATTTCAAATTCTAGTGAACACAACAATGGTGTTAAAGATACCAAATGTGTCAGGTGGAATTTTAGGAACATCTGGTTATACATTATGCATAAAACAGAAATTTTACAGTCAAAAAAGACTCTTAGCTTTGAACCTTTCATTGAGTATAAACATCATATTACTTCAGTGAAGTGCTGGAACAGCTGATACGCAATACATATCAGTGATATGAAGGGGTTAACAGTCGCATCCACTAATAAGGGTAAATCAGAAAGAACATCTTTAGTCATACAAACACTGAGCATGTCTATTCTTGACTTTCCTAAAAGACAGGTCCACTTAGTAGCTTTTTCCAAACTGAATCTTATAGTTCTGGTCAGCAGACAGAGTTTGCTATGTTGTCACAGAGATAGTTCAGTTGTATTGTGTGAATTAGTACTACTTACACTACTCAGTATTAGTTAGGGATGGTGGGATGTGAGTGCACATATTTTGCCCAACAGCATATCTGTTGCTTCAATGGCTCTCCTCATGGAGAGTCATGTGGCTCTGAGCTGTGAGTAATGCTGTTGTTTGTTCAGCTCAGTTGTGGGGCTATAACAGGAATGATAGGGTCAGACTCAAAACTCACACAAACACAGTGGAAGCTGTTACTGTTCTGGGGCTATAAAAGGCACTGGATAGCCATGGTCTATCCACGTCAGTTAACTGAGCAGGAGCGCCACCTGGCTTTGGCCCATATCCAGACAGGAAGTAGGCAAATTGATGCTGGTAATGACCTGTTGTCATGTGACTGATGTTCCATACTTAGCTCAGGACACTGAGCTGTCTTCACCTCAGCAGTCAATTCTATCTGCTGATAGAGGGAGTGGGATGTGGTTGGAAGTGGACCTTGTGTTAGGACATTTTTAGCCATATACACATTTTCATTTCCTGTGCTGTTGCCTCTACCTCCAATGTTTGAGAAAGTGCCCTCAGTATCATATTCCTCCCTGAAACCTCTTTAAAGCCAACCCTTTAAAGTGGCCGATGTACCATACCACCCTGATCCACAAGAAGATGAAATAAAGAAACAGTAGGTTCTACATGATTTAAGAAACCAAAATGATGCAAGAACAAAAGTGGAGGTTTTCAGAGGGTGTGTGTCTGACCAGGATCGGATTCCATTTCCACTCACTCACTTTAGAAGTGGATCTTCCACATGTTTGTTTGCCTTTACAGGATTATTTGCTCCATCTGTTTGCCTTATACTGAAGTGATTGACTTGGGCGGCAGCACCCCGTACGTTTGCCCCCACCTACAAAGACTCTTTGTTGTATTTTTTGTTCCACAGAAGTTCTCAACCTGAGGGGAACACTAATATCGTATTGTGCACTGGTTTGGTTATGAAGTGATTGAAGTGAGGTCCAGACACCACCTCTGGTCTGTGTGTTTCTGTCAGACTGAGGGTCACCGATCAGCAGAGAGGAGAGAAAGAAGAAGCTTTATGTGTCTCACTCTAAAGTTGGGCTCATTGAGGGGCAGGGTGGCATCCAGAAGAATGGCTCTAGAGCTGGGAAACTGCAGGTTAGACAGGAGGGACAGTTAAAGACAACCTGTCCATTCTTTCAAATGCACTGTCCTCTGTTTCACAAATGAAGACGAGTGAAATAAAAATCAATACTTAACAGTTAGGTGACATGAATAAACATGTCAGCTGAAAAGCAACCATCCTTGGATACATTTTTAGATTTCAATCATGACTGAGGGTTTAAAGTAATCCTCCTTTTCACTTCTCTCAGATCTGAAACTTATCCATTAGGACTCAGAGTTTAATCCTTCTTTATTCTTGCCTCCGTCACCTTTTGTCGCTCATGAAAGATGGTTTAAACATCCTTCTTTAATCTTATCCTCTCCAGCTCTATCTGCCTGTGATGACGGGAGTTTCACACCAGCGTCTTTATGCTTTTTTGTCTCCAGAAAGTACATTTAAAATCAGTCCACTCGATAAAATAATTATGAATACATGCAAAATTTACCTTCTCCAGCTGTTCTATACAGAGGGTGTGGGCGACTATCTTACAGGCAGCACACTTCTTTCGACTGACAGACTTTTGCTAGAAAGAAAAAAGAAAGAGGGAGAACATGATCAGTTTGGAGCGATGGAAAGACAACCACACACTTAAATGACAAGAACAAGGTACAAAAGTAAAATGTGTATTTTGAGGAACAATCATTTAGTAATTTGTTTCATGATCCTCAGTATTTAGGACTGATTTTGGAATAAACACAATATGAGGCAGTAATACCATCTCTGACCACTGAGGGTCAGTACTGTACTTCAGAATACATAGAAATGGTATATCATATGACCGCTTTGTGTCAGTGTCACATAGGAGTCATTATTCAAAGAGGTCTCAGAGCGCTCGGGTATTGGTCACACTCTCATTTGAGCTCCCACAGATGAAACGTGGCGATAATGAAGTGGTCTGCTCTAATTAAACTAGTAAAACTGTGCTGGGAGTGAACAACCTGTCAGTGAACGCCAGACCCAAACCGCTCACAGCCTCCACTGGGAAGAGGTCAAAAGTTATGGAGCGGGAGTCAGTGGACAACCTGAGAGAGGTCGAGGAGGACATTCACACCGGACATCAGAGACCGACAGAGACAGGGGTTTACCATCTGTTTCCTCAAATACATCACAGTGTTCCTGTGATGTCAGCTGATCAAAATGTGGCCCGTGAGATGTGGATGAAACCTCCAAAAACCTAATAAGAGGACCTTTTAGTAAGGAACTTGATAAAAAGAATACACAACCATGCTTAAATCCTTTGCAGTGTTTCCTATTTGGACCTGGACGGTGTAACCCAGACTCAGACACATGATCTGTACAACTAATTACTGCCGATCGATGTTTCTTCCTGATTTTGCATCCTAACATATTAATAACTGGTGCAAAGTCCTGAACGCTGGATACAGAATGAAGAAGCAGAGCCCTGCTGTTATTGACTTGGTGGCTGGGGCCGTCTCTCACGCTGCTCTGGACAGTGTAAGAGTGCACTTTCTCTCCAGAGACCGGCAGTGTTTGCCAATCTAAACCACCTCTGCTACTTGGATTGAAGAGGGCTTTTCATTTGTTACTAGCTTTTTCTGTGATAGCTGACGGTCTGTTTGCAGCAGAGTACGAGGTATATGGATTCTTAGTTGGTGCAGATATTGAAGGAATATGTGACTGACTGTGCAAACATGCTAATAGACATAAGAACATAAGGTCTAATAATCAATGTATGCCTTACCCTAACAAACTATAAATTTAACTTGGAGAAAATAGTTTCAGAACACAGTGAGGGACAGAGAAGAGAGTAAGGAAAGGAACAAGGACAGATCAGAGTCAGGTACTAACCAGCGCTCTGGCGATACAGTGTTGCTCCCCAACATAACAGTAGTCTCCAGATACATTCGTCTCAAACCAGATATGATCTCCATACAGAGCTGAATCCTACAGAGACAAAACACAGTGACACAGAGAAGGCACAGAGGAGGGTGTTCTCTAGAATGGGTTTGATGAGACATGTCAAATCATTGTGATATCATTTATACATGGTCAGAGTCAAAACATGTGTTTCTGCAAGGATCCTGTACGACATTTTGCTCTTAGATTTTAAACCACATAAATGTCAGGAACTTATAGCATGATAGCAAAAAAAAGTGTCATTTAGTGTGATGTCAGAGCTGCTGAGCTGCACACCGTAGAGGTGAACATTTAAAAATAATAAGTGACATGTGTTGGTTTTCTCTGATCCCTGATGTGACACAGTGATAGCAGCACTCACCGTCCAGTCCACAGTACTGCGGATATTTGCTTCTGGGTCAGTCCTGTTCAGAGACGATGTACTGGGCTGACAGGGCAGATGGTGGAGGCCGGACTTAGCTATCGCTTTCCTGGAAACACAAACAGACCGAGACTTGAAAATGCTCCAGTTTTCCTCCAATAACATTTAGAGAGGCAAGAAATTATTTCTTGTAAATCTTAAACTTGAATCTTGAATTTTTCATTAAACTAAAACACTCAGTTATCTATCCTTAATATTCAGAGATGCTCCTTACAGTGTTAGCTGTACCTGATCCAACCTGACTTAACATAACACAAAAGTCTAACTCCAACTGAACTGTGTTCCCTTTGTGAAGCTGATTCATGTCTTTTACAGGATGTCAATGGATTCAAATTCTACAGAAACAAATTCATATTTTTGGGTGTCTTGCACTTACAGTCATGGTGAAAAGTTTACATAAACTTGTAGAGAACATGTGTATCATGGCAGAGTTCCAATCATTTCTACAGCTCTCATTTTTCTGTGACGAATGAGTGGAACACAAACTACTTTGTGACAAAATACATTCATAAAGATTGGTTCAATAATGAATTTATTATAGGTCTTCTGAAAATGTGACCAAATCCACTGGGTCAAAAATATACATACAGTAATTCTAATTTTGGTTACTTGTCCATTTTCACCTCAACTGGACCCTTTTGATAGCCGTCCACAAGCTTCTGGTAGCCTTTTGCTGAATTTAACAACTCCTCTCGACAGAATCGGTGAAGTTCAACTAAATTTGTTGGCTTCCTGCCACAGACTTGATTCTTCAGCCCAGTCCGATTGTTTTCCATAGGGTTTAATTCAGGCCATTCCAAAACCTCAATTCTAGACTCACTGCAACACAGAAACATGAGAGCTGTAGAAATCTTTGGAACTGAAAACTGCCATAATGCACATCGTCTTTACAAGTGGATGCAAACTTTTGTCCATGAATGTAAATTATGAAATATCTCACTTTTCCTGCTGTTCAGGGATGAGTAATATAGAAACAAACAGAGAACTACTACTACTATCCTCCAGTTTGGGCCTTCAAAATAAAAGGATGAAAAATGAAACAAACATATAAATTAAAATCTGTGTGCTGTTTCGGGACTTTAGTGCCAAACTCAGTGAAAGAATGTTAGACCAATATTTGAGATCTGTCAAATATATCAAATATGTGCCCAATAAAGGAATATAGCTGTGCATATAACACTGTGCCGAGGCACACCAAACAGCTTCAACTGGACCCACAAGGGTCACTTTTCAATTATCATTAGCGAGACTAGAGCCATGACTAATACGAACCACACATGCTGATACCAATCCGAGTCCAATATAGTCAATAGTAAATATATCGGCTGATAGACACACACTTTTTTTGCAACGATCCATCAAATGTGGTTATCAGACCTTTGTGATCAAACAAAGAGGCAGGATATTTCAAAGTTTAACACTAAACTCTGTTGCCTAAAATGACACCACTGCACTGAAACTTAACATCATTGGAAATGTATTGATTCTAGAAAAACATTTATCTGAGATAAATAAATATCAACCAATATATCAGTCTCATATAGACTTGAATATATAGACCTGGACAGTTATAAAACAACAGGCACCACAGTGACAGTTCTTATCCATCCATTCCAGAACCACTTATTATGTCTGAGGCTGGAAACCATCCCAGCTCACACTGGGCAAGAGGCAGGGTTCACCTGGACAGGTAGCCAGTCCATACTATACTGTACATACTATACCATACACAATCATTCACATTCACACATATGAACCATTCAGTGACCAAAGCGGCATGTCTTCAGACTGTGAAGCCCTGACAGACCTGAGGGAAACATGCAGACTGCAATACAGATGAACAAAATAGGTTTTTATCAGCCTGGGAACTTCTAGTGGTAAAAATACTACAACACACACAATGTGTATGAATGTGTATGGTGCAGCTGAACACTGAGACGAGCACAGTTACCATCAGCTACTGTATGTGCTGCTATTGTTAGCGGAATGGCTTTGCACCCACAAGACGCACAGCCTGTTCACACTCGAGCGGTCATATAGGAAGTGGAGCATTTTTATTTCTTTCTTTTGCTGTCATCGTTACAGTTTTACACATCTTAATAAAAAGTCAAATGTGCACTGGATACATTTTTCAAATGACTCAAGAAATATTGCAGGCTTCGACAAAAGCTTTCGCACAAAGTGTAAAAGATCTAAATCTATGTACAGGAGCAAAGGGCCCATCAGGAAGTGGAGCGGTAACTGTAGCACGTAATATGAGTTCAAAAGGTTTTTCACTGTGTAAAAATAACTGAGCAAGAAAATGGATATTCACACAAAGCAACCGTTTCAGACAGACGGTGGGTCAGGCTGTCTCCAGAACATGACTGCTATGAACCAGTTCTACTGTACAGTATGTCAATATTCTGTTTGTAATCATTACATTTTAGTTACTTTGCAGTTGATCACAGAAGTCATTGAGTCTTATCTGAAAACAAATGACTCTAAATGAGATCACTAAAGAGAAGCTGCAATGTGGCCAAACAGCCATATTTCATATATATAGAAACTCAATATAGATATTAATATATAGTATTTTGCTGGCGTTTTTGCAAACTATGTTATATTTTGGATATTTTGTGCAGGATGCTTCTGTAGCATTTGACAGTTTGTTCTACATTGCAAGGTTAGCTTCTGGGGAAATCACCCTCTGTCAAGAAGAAGTACTGGCACTGTATTCATGGCTGGTACTCATTTGCAAATGAAATGTGTTCACCGACATGGGTTTAACGAAATGCTCCGCAGCCCGTGCAGTAACATCCTTTATCCAGTCGTGTGTCTCACAAAGCTGTGAACCTCGCCCCATCATGGCGTGTATGACTTCATACCCAATCACGGTACTATCACCTGTTACCAATCAACCTGTTCACCTGAGGAACGTTGCAAAGACGGGTTTTCAACATTCTACAAGTCTTTTGCTGCCCATATGCCAACTGTGGCAAGGATTATCAAGTTACCACACCCTGTTTAATTTAGTTTTACACTGTGTCACAACTTTTTTGGAACCTGGGTTGTATATGTATCTCTGTAAATATGTATTTCTATGTTTTAAATGTATGTCCTTTATTCAAACATGTTTATGTTTGGAGTATTATTAAAAAGGCACGGTGAGGAATTGAAAAGAACAAATCTTGCAGCCCCAGAGCCCTGTACTACGGAGCAAGCTCAACATACCCAGGACACGTTTTCATTATCTGGCCTCACTAAACCTGTCGATTCCGATCATGTGAAGCAGCCCCACGAAGGTGGTTATCAACTCGAGAAATTACCCTGAGCGTGTTCACATAAAAGCAGAGGTGTTTGCAGCATATGGCCAATCACAAACATATACAGGTCTACTGGCAGCAGAGCCAAATACTTCATATACGACCAAACTATACTATTTGTGTTTTCCATTACATTAATTAATCTATGCAACCCAACAGTGTCAAATGGACAATGGAGCTAAAAAAAATATATACATAATAATTTGTATATAATATTAATAATATTTAGAGTTGGCATGTAATGACTCAGCAGCAATTTAGTAAAGTATTTAAGAGTAAAGTCTTGACTACAGATACAAAACGAGGGCTGACAGGAAAGCTTCGAGGTTTCAAAGCTTTTTCCATTGCCAATGATTCGACGTTCAAATCAGTGTCTGAAGGCTACATTGGTATTGTTTTTAAACTACCCCATCCCGGTCCTCTTGAGAGGTAGAGACCATCCATGGCTCGCAACTGGAGCAAAGTGCACCCCCGCCTCATCAATCCCTACGGAGCCAAGATTCTCTAAAGCTGGCTGTATTACAAGCAAAACTAGGAATTCCCAGTTGCCAAAGAATGTGACCATGCTGGTCTTCCTTCCACAACCTAAAGCAGACTGAGCAGTAGTAGGCTTGTGTGGAGGCTGGAACAGACCACAGCCCCCTTCCTCTACACCTCACTGTTCCCGTCAGCCAAACGACTTCATTAGGCTAGATTAGGTGTGATCGGTTAAGGCTGTAATGCAGTGTTTTTCAGTCCTGTTCCTGAGGGCCCCCTCCTCAGCATGTTTGAAATGTTCCCCTGCTCTAACACAACTGATTCAAATTGGGTCATAATCAGTCACAAACAGAGTGTGATGATGAGCTCATCATTTGAACCAGGTGTACCAGGGAAACAATGGAGCCCATCAGCTTTATAAAGATAAATGGATGGATCCAGGACTTTTTCACACTTTCTTTAACATTATGGATTTTTTCATTAATTTCTCAAGGAATAACATTTGGATCTTGATGAAAAAAAATCAGATAATAATCTACTGGGTGCCATTCTAACTGTTGCTGTAAACTGTATTATTTGGTTAATCTTCTATGAAGAGATGCTCCTTTTTTCATGTGCAGCCGATTAAACTTTGGAAACTGAAGCGGTTTATTTCATTAGTTACTGCACTCGACAAGGCCAGTTTTTTTTTTTTATTTGATATGTTTGCATAGGCTACAGTCTATTTATTCAGTCATTTGTTTATATGCCAATATATTAGCAATATATCTATGTGTTATGGCTGTGATTTATTCAATGTGAATTTTGCACAATTTGTAGCAGTGTTCGTTTAAAAAAACTGGGAATGAAGTCCCATTTCATACTTGTCTCTCATTACATTCCTAATTATTATAGTATACATAGTATATAAGTCAATGATGACACAAGGTTTGAGGAAAGCATGTTAGAGACAGGCCTGGGTCATTCTAACTGAAGGTTTGAAGCTCAGAAAATGGTTTTCAGGACAGCCCTCGACCAAACCAGCACAAGTACAGGCACATACTATAGTTATCCTGCGTACGTGTGCATTTGTGTGTGTGTGTGTGTGTGTGTGTGTGTGTGTGTGTGTGTGCCCGTGTGTGTTTATTACATACGATAGGAAGTCCTCCCATGTATCCAGATAAGGATCATAGTACATGGTTCCCTCTGGCTGCCCCAGTGGTGAGGAGCAGCTTTTATGGAGTGCAGACCCAGAGGAGCCCACATGTGTTTCAGCATCCCCCGGCTCAGCCAGCTGACCCAGACTGGGGCTGGTTGTGGAAGTCTGGATTGGTTTATTTAAAGTCGAGTGAACTTCACTTGACTCTTGTCGATTATATCGACCACAAACTCCATAACCTGTTTCACTGCTCAAAAACACAGAGTCTGATGGGAGGAGGTGGGAGGAGTTTCGCCTCAGACAGCGAGGTGGGCGCACCAAGGGACGGGATGTAACGTTTTCCGTAATGAATGTCTGCGTAAAGTGCCTCCAATCTCCTGCGGCTCTGTTCTCTACTTCTTCATCACTGTCTTCCTCGCCATCTGACTCGGAACAGGAACACAGGGACACATCTAGTTCCTCCTCTTTCACTCCGCTGCCCATCTGGACAACACTGGCAAGTAACATGGAGGATCCAAGTAAATGAGGTTCAATGGATTTTAGTTTAGGAGGATCTCGATATCGCACAGCCAGCCCACGATGTACAAAGGGGACAGTGCCAGAGGCACCACGAGCATGCTGAGGTTTGTACTGAGGTCCCCTTCTTCCTCTCTTGGTGACTACATTTGCTCTCTCAGCTCCTCTTCCAAAGTCTCCAGTTGTTTCACTTGTGTTTGTTAATCCCAGCTCTATAATGGACTGACGCCTCTGTCCACTGGCCACCAGTAAGCCAACACTGGGGCGCCTGCGCGCATCAGGACAAACTGGAGGTAAACCAATGGAGGAGCGTCTGGACTGTACTAATGCTACAGAGGGCAGACCAACACTCGAGCGTCTTCTGGCTTTACTGGTCTGAACAGAAGGACCAGGCTGACGCACTGCAACAGGATGCTTCTGTCGTTTTTGACGACGGCGGAAATGGCGTTGGAAGAAAAGATCCATCATGTCTTGCTTGAAGTGAGGTGCAATATGGGAGGTACCAAAAATGATTTGTGGCATCTGATAAGATATGCTTTGGAAAAGAACACAGTAGTGCCTTTTTTCTGTCTTCTTTGACACCAAGCTAAAGGTCAAAGGTCAGCTGGTTTCCATGATAATTGGGTTGCCTCCACCAAAAGCTAGTAGAAGATGAAAGTCTAGCTTCTGCTGGTCGCCTTCTCTCCAGTCTTCATTTAGAAATGCTGAAAGGGCAAACAGGCTTTTTTGTTAATTAAATCTATGTTGGTGGCTAGATGATGACATCAACAGTTGTTTCCACAAGCCTTACTGATACAATAAGTAGTTGCTTCCAAACAATAAATAATGACTAACTCCAAAAAATCCTCAAAACAAAGTCAAAAATGTCATCCAAACAAACTCAAAGGGTCAGTCGTTCCCATGTTTGACCATCTGTACAACTCTATCAGTGGACCCCTGATGCAGTGCTGCTTTGTTCAAAGTCCTTTAAGTCATCCACACTGGTCTCTACCAGAAGCCCCTTCGCTGGTTCTCTCAACGTTCACTGTATGGTCCATTCATTAACTCACTCTTTTTAGACAGTACTTAGGACTACTGATGTAGTGTTTTGACCGCATGGGCTTTGTAATATGAAAAGAAACCTGAGCACAATCTTCAAAATAAAATCCATTTTTACATGTTTATGTTTGTGTTGTTGGTCTCCATCCCTACGGCACGCTACGATATTTTAGCTGTGTGTAGAGATGCTGTGTGGTGTGTTTATCCTATAGGCCCTTCTGATTAGCCTCGACAGAGACCACTAGTCAAATTATTTGGTACGAAAATCGGCCGATAACAATCAGTGGCCGATCAAGCAGAGCAGCCTTAGCAGGAACTGCTATTTTAGTTTAAAAGATTAGTCAATAATCGAACAAAAATCTGCTACAATGTCCAGCATTCAGACTGCAGGCCTGCACCACTCGTGTGCAGCTAGGGATGGGATTTTGAGTTTCATCAATTCCATCAGAAAAGTAAAATAATAAATCATATTTTAATGTGCTTCCACACTAAAACTCTAAAGTATAACACTCAGCAGATCATCTTTACTTTGGACATCTTTCCCTTCTGGAATTGTTAATCTTGCTTTTCATTTCTCTTTTCCAATACTTATCAGACAAACAATCACACAACAGTACCTAGAGACTGTCTTGTGTTGGGATCACTCCAGCCACAGCCCATGACTCCTGACTACTGACTGCTTCATTATTACATGAGACCACACCTATCTTTTAACGCAGCTTTCATTTGGATTTAAACTACACACCTGTAGCATCTAGTGATGCTGTCAGGATGACAACCTCTGTCCACAGACAAACAGACGTGGAAACATTTGGCAAAATACAAAACGTAGGCTTCTGAATTTCATACAAGAAATTTGTTTCAAACAAGTTGGGACAGGAGCAAAAAAAAGACTGGGAAGGTTTGGGAATTAATCAAAAACACCAGTTGGAACACTGAAAATAATTCCAGTTTGCTTAGAGGCACTGAACTCATTTTTGGTTCTTGATTCAGCTCTTCAGGCTCTTAGATTCTGTGACTAAAAGGCAAAAAGGCCCATAAGTGTACTGAGTTACGCTCTGACTTCTCTTCTTCTCTTTTCCCTGGGCTTCATGGGATTATTCTTCCTACAGAGCACTGCAGAGATGTATCAATGTGTCGCTCCGAGCGCCGGGGTATTTGGTGAACCAAATTTTGCTGAGTCTCACAGTATCAGTTTTTGCTGCGATCAGCAGAAGCGTGATCTTAAGGTAAATCTGAGAGAGGAGTCTGTCCGCCCACATGAAAACTTATCTGAACTCAATAGCTTAATCGTAGACCAAAGCCACAGATGTAACTATAGAGCAGTGTTGAGTTACTCTCAATCCACTGCATGGAATTAGATGTCTTGGGAATTTTTTTCTGGCATGGAAATGGAGTGAATTTGTGCAGTGCCTTGTATAGACTAAAGCTTCTGAGAATGATGACAGACAAATTTGTGCCTTTGGTCTGTGAACCACACTGACAGTGTTGACCTTCAGGGTTTGTTTGAGGGGGCGGACACAGACACTCTACAGAAAGGAAGCTACCATATAAGAACAGATGCACATCCTCCGAGAATCAAGTTCACTGTGCCTCTTTCTGGCCAAAATGGGCAGATTAATTCTGTTGAATGGATAATGTACTGTGAACAAATCTACCTCATTAGACTAGAATCACCAAATAAGCTAAAGTAAACTAAACATTAGAACCTTCCTGAAGGCAGCATTTATTGCAGGACTGCTGTATAAGACTGAATTAGTGTTGGCTGGGTGAATAAACTTATCTATTTCATGAAATATTCCATATCTTATGAGATGTGATGCAAATGGGCCTGAAACTTCCACATTTATGAGTTCAAGTAGTATGAGTTCTAACTTTCGTCAGGGCAGTAAATAGCCGTTGTGCCTTCTGCTGCAGACCCAGTTTAGCGCAGTCCACAGCAATCATGACTCTAAGAAAATGCTTACGAAAAAATGACAGGAATAGTCTCCAAACGGCTGCTGATTATGCTAATGATCCAGCAGACATTAAAAGCAACAAAGTCACAGAATGTGTAACGTTCAAACGTTTATTTTTATACTCCAGTTTTCAAAAATATATTTGCATTATTCATTTTTTTTAACTTATCTTTGGTTGTTTTAATGTGAAAAATAAATAACTTGCCATTTAGTGGAAACTTATGAACATAAAAGAGCTCTGTGGTAATAATGAGGGGGGAATGAACAGAAGATCAGTTCCTTAACGGCGTCTATTTTAACCAGTGAACTTACAAGAAACAGAATGACTAAGCGAGGGGCACAGTGCACTGTCGCAGACCACACCACCACAAACTTAACTTAAATAACTTAAAATCTTAAGTCAGTAAAACAGATATGGCTACAGAGAAGAGAACGGGACAGGAAACATGACATGTGGTGTGATCAGTGATGTTCTGACATTTAGAGTGTGTTAGATGATCAGAATGTGCACAAGACATCTGATGCGCTGATAAATAAGCAGCTGAGAACTGAAACCACTATGACAGTCAAACAGGAAGTCCCATCACGAAGAACCATCAGCACGCTCGAACCTCTGCTGTTCACATAATCCCACCACCTACATTAAACTGATAAGTACTCTAATGTCCTAACGCTCAAAGGTCAGGTCAGGAGGCATCACTGTGATGACTGACTTACATGGAGCCAAACTCTGAAGCAAAGGACAGCCACGCTCTGAGCTGATGCCATGTATTCATCACATTCAGGCTAGTTCACCACTGACAAAAAGCATATAGCAAAGTAGCAAATTGGCTCTTGATTAAACATGACAAAGGACTTTTTAATGGATTATTCTGCATGACCGGGCGGCTGTGGCTCAGGGGCAGAGCCAGCGTCTTGCTGTCGGAAGTTCACTGGTTGGATTCCCCATGTCAAAGTGTCCTTGGGCAAGATACTGAACCCCAAACTGCTCCAGATGTGCTGGTCGGCACCTTGCATGGCAGCCACCGCCATCAGTGTATAAATTAAACTGCATTTTGCTATGTTCTCTAGTTCCATACTCTGCAGACCGAGGTGCTCAATCTTTGTTAGTTAAAAGACTTAAGGACGAGAAGACTTTCCTATTTTATTTTTTTATCATTAAAAGCTATTCCACAGCAGCACCTTGAGTTTACTCTTCCCTATCTGGGAAGTAGCCACAGCTACCTAATGAAACGCACTGTTACTGTGAGCAAACTTTTCTCTGGGTTTTAACATTGTTGGAAACTTTCAGGATAATTACATTAAGTACACAACTGAACAAATATGTATAACAAAGGTGTAGAGGTTTGTTGGCCATTTTAATGCAGAATTCCTACATATCACATCTTTGAAAGTGTCCAAATAACTCAACATTAAGTATTTCTAACTCAGAATACGCAAGTACCAAGAAACTGTATACACTAACATGTGTGCTCGGCCCGACTGGCAACGAACAGAGAAGCTCAGATGACAACACACACAGAGAGTGGGACTTAATCCTCCCCTCAGGCACCATTACTCAGCTACATCTTTACATAGCAAATAGCTGCTAGTACATTATAATGGGATATTTCAAGATCTCATTTAACCTTTAAATTGGTGGCTAGTATTTCATGGTTTCGCTGAGCAAAAATTATACAATAACCTCTGTGCATTTTGTTATCAAAAAATGCTGGTTGTGCTGCTTTGGGATGAAATAAATAGCGCGTTACGTCTTCTCTGTGAGCACGTGTTAAAGCAACTGAGCTGTTTCCTGAGACTGTAAGTGACCACTGAGTAACAGACTTACGAGGAGTAAGCATTAGGCATGTATCTGTATAGGCAGGTGCAGGTAACTAGAGATGCACCATCTGGACATTTTTCAGCTGTTACGGCTCAGCGATAATTTCAATACATTTTTGTATTTTTAAAAGAAGTTGATAACCTGTAGTTGATGCACACCTGAAGGTAGAAAAGCAAAGATGAGGTGAGCGTTTATTGTAAAATGGACTGTCGAACATGTACTGCCTGCTGCTCCTGCTCGTCTCCTCCTTTTTCTTCTTCTCTGTGTTTAGTGGCAACTAGCTGAAAAGGTGCACTCCACCTCCTACTGTACCGGAGTGTGTGGATGTCATGATTGTTCAGTCCATGAAATCCATTTGGCTTTGTATCATCATCATTTATCAGCAGCGTTTTCACCTAACAGATACAGAGCGGATGATACAAATGTCCTAATGTATACTGCACATCAGAGCAGAGAGCACAGCACAGGTTGACTTTTATACTGTAAAATGGCCAGCGAAATACAATACGACACCAGGCTGACAAACTGTATCATTCTTAGATTTTTATGAACTTTCAAATATCGATTTCCCATGTTAGACTGTAATTAATAAATGCTCAGCAGAGACTTACTCTTAGTACAATTTAAACCTGCTTTACTCTGATCCTTCCCTCTCTATCCTTCATCTCATCTTTGCCTCTAAAAACATGACTGTGTGTGTGTGCGTGTGTGCATGTGTGTGTGTGTGTGTGTGTGTGTGTGTGTGTGTGTGTGTGTGTGTGCGTGCGTGTGTGTGCATTGCTGTTATGTAACAGCTGCCTTCTACAATGATAATCCCTTACCATAACAGGGGAGAGTGAGGGGGAGATGAGATGGGAGTGCTCAGTAATAAAACATTACCCACCTGAGTGTGTATTTGCATGTCAACACAGCTTAACGCACAGCTTTGTCTGGCTGAACTGAGACTGAAAAACACTGACATATTTTAATCTGCATATGGAGGCAGGAGAACATCTTCCTGTCTCCCAGTTCCACAAATAGAGTTTCTTTTGAAGAGAACAGGGCTCCTTTTTAAGACGGAGCAGGAGCTGCTTCAGACACACTCAGGGCTGTGGCAAGACTGACATCAGCCAGTAATGACAGACAGTCATTAATAATAATTGTATTCTTCTGTTCTAACTATTTTTCCAACCACTGTGTTGACCGTCAGTCCTCAGGCCTGACTAAGAAGCTGCTGATAACGCTGGTAATACCTGGTTCACCAGCTCTTTACAGGAGAAGACACTCACTAGCAGTCTTGGGCAAGTTACTTCTAAAATGTAATGTATTACATATTACTAGTTAATATCATTTGAGAGTAATGTGTATCTATCTATAAGTAATGCATTACATAACACCAAAACAACTGCAAAGAAAGACTGGGCATTTTCCAACGGAAGAACTGAATACTGTTTCACTGCCTCTGTTGATTATAAAAAACCTTTCACTATTATTCAAAACTCATCATCATCATTTTCTTCTGTTCTGTGTTCAGCTGCATTTAGAGAAAACAACCGAAACAGACGCCTCTCACTACAAAACCTGCACTCTGCTGAGTGGCCTACCAAATGCTCCCCTTTATACACACTTGTAAAGAAAACGTATATCATTGCAGTCTTTTCATTTTTCTGAGATGAATGAGAGGAACACACACTACTTTGTCACAAAAAACATTCACAAAGTTTGGTTTAATAATGAATTTATCTGTCTTCTGGAAATGTGATCAAATCTGCAGACTCAAAATGATACATGCAGCAAACTGAAGCTTCAGTTTGGTGGTTATATAAAGCTGTGTCGATGACATTTACTTTGTAGCATGGCCTCTAAACTTCTTCTGAATGACTCTGATTCTGATTTCTAACCCATTGGTCCCATTTTCAGAAGACCTGTAATAAATCAATTATTGAACCAAACCTCCTAAACGTTCCTTGTGACAAAGTAGTTTGTGTTCCTCTCATTCCATTACAGAAATCTTTGGAACTGGAAACTGCCATGTTCTTCACAGGTGTGTGTAAACCTTTAGCTGTAGATGAAGAGCTGCAGGCAACAGGCTCCTCAGTGAGCTAACCAACTCCCTTTCCTCACTGACGTTGTCAGGCTCCCTATTATAGTGCATTTCCTTTCTTCACTTTGACAGTAAATCCCTCTCCATCATTGTCAGTCAACAGTCCTTTACGCTCGTCATGTAGGAAGTGAAATGTGAGTCCTGTAACTGTGTGCTGCGACTCTGCTGCTGGCCCCGCTGCTGCACAGAGCAGAGGCCTGCAGCAGCTGGTAACTGTAGCATCCGTCGTCTGACTAAGTATTGATTTTTTTAAAAGCAAAGCAGTGATGGGGGAGCAGGCAAATAATGTAATCAGTGATTGCCCGACCACCATGTAACACCAAGAACACAGACCAGTTAGCATGCATTGCAATGGACACTGAGATGACACAAGGTCGAGTCCAAACACCTGAGAACAGGAAGCTGCAGCACAAAACGATGGCGCTCTTCTGACATCGCCAGCTCAGATGGGCTCAGGTGACACATTTCATCCCAACTGTGCATCTGTTGCCACCACATTTTAAAAAACCATCTACCAATATCATGATTTCCTGAAGGAGCTGAGATGTACTTAAAATGGAAAAGATGAAATAAGAAGCCTTGTGAAGTTTAAGAGTATATTTTGACTAACTCATGATTTAGTATTGTTTGAACAGTTGCGGTTGGCTCTGTCATTCCTGTTCCTACAGTTGTTTATTCGCTGTATTACAACAGCCTGACTTTTTACTCTCCTGTCAGATCAGCTGATGGGGTGCTACCATCTGGTACCATCTCCGCAGAGGATACACCTGAGGGGAGTGCTATGAACAAGGATGCACAGGTTTTTTCGGCACCTGTGACATAAATGAGGCATGATACATGCTGGAAGCGGGACTGTTGCCTCATATTCACAGGCTCTATTAGTTATTTAAGATGACCGGCTGTGCGGACAAACGCTCTGTCCATCGTTGATTGGGAAGCACAACATAAGGCCCTGTTCTAATCTCATCCACCTTGATATTACCTGTGTCAAATTATACCATGTTATGAATTAAATTAAAAGTAAATACACAAGGTGTCATAAACACTGCCAAGAGGTCATAAAACACAGCAGTAGACTACAACAAAGCAATGGACAGATGATGCAGTTGTGCCACATCTTACAACCAATTCTCGTTGTCTACACTATGGCTCAGAAGCACAGACATCTCATTCTGTTACAGGCCTGTTGCCTCGACTCCTCTCTCCTCATGTCTTTTCCTTGCCTCCTCCACTCACACCTCCGTCGGCCTGCCTAGCTCAGAGCCGTGCCTATCTCCTCCCTATCTAACAGCTCAGCTCTCTCCACCTGGCCCTGCTCCACCATGAACCCTGCGTCAGCTCTCCATTACATCATCCTACCATATTCTTTAATTAAACTATGTTGAACTGCCTGTTTTTGGTTGTTGACCAAGTTGACCAAACCAGCAGTTAGATTTGAATAATGCTTGTTATTCATATTTCAGTATCAGGTGTCCACATTGTCAGGATGGTGAAGGGGAGCTGTCATCAAAAGCAGCAGGCTTCCTCCAAACTAATCAACAAAATATGTTGTTCGACCTGACATCTCCAGACATGGAGGTGTTTTCTGATCCGATGCCCCAATCAGAAGTCAGCATCATCTGTCTGTGCTTTACAAAACTCTTTCACATCTGTTGAAACACAAATGTGTTTTATGATGTGACAACAATATGGATAAAGTTGGGTTAGGTTAAGGAGGCCAACTTAAATTCCTTGGATATGTTTAGGGAACGATCCAGGGTTAGGGTTAAAATAAGCACCTTGTTCAGGAAACACGGTGGTTCAGGTAACAAAAAAGGAAATGTAGTTTTTGAAGTGTTTTACCAAAATATCTGTACAACCTCTGTGACAGTAGCTGAGTGTGAGTGCTCATACACTCTCAGAAAATAAGGTACAGAATTGTACCTTTAGGGGTACAATGGCTTGTCACTGGGGCAGTACCCTCTGAAGGTACAATTTTGTACCCTTGACACTGGGTACTTATTTGTACCCTTGTGGTTTGTACCTTATAAAGACCAATCTTGTACCTCTGGTGGCAATTTTGTACCCTTATTTTTAAGTACAAAAATGGACAAAATACATTTTAAATTTAGCAGAATGTATTTTTTATTTTCACATTTCAATTTCATTTAACTTTAAACAATGTAAAATTGTCCATTGCAGGCAAGTCTATTCTCCACCAACCTTAAAACTGCATACATGAAAATAACACTCGTGACAGAAGATCTTCACATGTCAGTTTTGTACATCTTTAAATACTATGTCGAAGTGTGACATACAAACTGTTATCCACAGAATAAGTGTCAAATACTTGGAACTTGGTATAGACGAGGCATGGTGGAGTCAATAGTGGTTTACTTGCCTAGTGACAGTTATTGGCAGAGGCGTATCACGTATCACCAAGGATCTAAATAGGTACTTTCTCGCATAAAAAAATATTAAAACTTAAGAAAGTGATGTATTAACAGCGCTAAAGCGAGAATTAAAACAGCTTTTAGCAGCTCTACCGCTGCCGGTTGCCGCGAAATGCATTCTGGGAAACTTGCATACTGTATACTGCGGTGTGGACGGGCTCTTTGTCTGCCAGGCTGTAGGTAGCTGATTTTACTGTGCATCCATGGTTGGCCGTTTGTGAATATCATAACATACAATATTGACTGGATGATTAGTCATTTTTCATACCTGCAAATCTGCTAAAAAAAAAAAAATATTTCAAGGCTACTCAAAAATGGCTTAGAAGTTAAAATCTTCATTGAATACTTAAGGAAACAGTGAAACCTTCACATTTAAAAAGTATAACTACTACTGAAGAAAGACTAAATAATTATTTAAACATATTAATATTTAGGCTACTGCCATTTGTAGAGCCTAATACAATTGTACCCCAGCATGTAGAAGAAAAGGTACATATATGTACCTTTTACCACTGGGGTACATATATGTACCTTTTGGGCCCTCAAAAGGGTACAAATAGTTACCTTAAGGTCCAATAATGAGCCCTAGGGGGTACATTAGTGTAGATTGTACCTAGGGGTACAAAAAAGGACTCGTACTGTACCCCTATTTCTGAGAGTGTAGGTACAAAAAGTGCATGGCATTTGTTGAATGAGTAACCACCTCAGGTGAACTGGCTGGGTGCACTTCATGGAGGAAATAAAGAGGTTTTGTCAGTGTGTGTGTGTGTGTGTGTGTGTGTGTGTGTGTGTGTGTGTGTGTGTGTGTGTGTGAGACTATCCAGGGCTCTGTGCTGTTGGGTTAAATATTTACATGAAAAACTGGGCGCTATGCAAATACTGCTATAAATAGTGTTCTAAAGCAATGTGATTTTCCTCTTCTAGGGTCAGAGCGAGCCTTCCAGCTAACAGCTAGCTCTGATCTCTGTACAGCTCCACACAGGGTGATGTGTGTCACACTGTCGTTCAGAGACGTGAAGTCAAGTCATTGTGAAATGGACTCAAGTCAACTCCAGGTACTGTTTTAAGATTGAAGAGATAATCCTTTGGGGACATTTGCAATATTACAGCAGCAAAGGGGATAGAAAAAAAATGTTCCAATTTTTTTTTTACACTATTGCACATTGATGAGAGTATTTCCACTATATCACCTTGAGCTGCAGAAACTGCACATTGGGATAATGAGATGGCGGTTTGTAGTTGATGTGGTGTGTGTGTGTGTGTGTGTGGGTCTACTGAGGGCAGTGCTAGCTGTACAGTGTAAGAGCCACAGGAAGGAAGGACCTGCTATAACACTACTTCACACACTTACAGTGAAGCAGCCAGTCGCTGAAGCTGAAGCTGAAGCGAAAGCAAAAGCGAAGTTTTGATGACTTGTAACTTGACAGTAAATAAATGACTTGAAACACGACTTGGCACCTCCGACCACTCAAAGTGTTTATAACACTTCACCCACTCGCACACACGATCAAACACTGATGAATGCAAGGTGCTGACCTGCTTTCTATCCAAAGGGCCCCAAAACCTTTTCCATGCTATGTTTTCATTTCATTGCCATGAAAAAGTGTGAAGGAGATTTCATGAGGACAACTGGTGTGGTGAGAGCTCTGGTCATGGGTCACATCCATAGCCTCACAGCGTCCAGATGCTGCCTCTCTCCCTGTTCGTCTCATTGCATTTGTCAAGCATTAGTTGGATGTTGCTGACTGTGACACTGTTGAGGCATAGCCTACAGTTCTGCTGCCTGCTGTACACAAGTCTTTCATATTACATGAGTATGACTGTAGAATAAACCGTTCATACTAAACACCTCTGCACTAACAACTAGCACCATTTTTATACTTCTTTTATGTCTGTACAGGAAAGCTGGTGGTCTGAGGTGAAGACTGAGAATGTCAGCAGTCAGTGAGGTGAAGCGTGTGATTGGATGGGTTTGTTTTAAAAATACTTCACCAAGACCGTGATCTTCTCCTAACCTTTCAGAATTTAGATGCAAAGTCACACCACTGCTTTAAACACCAGGGCCCAGATACATGAAGGTCTGTACAGATTCACGGCTGCAGCTGGGTGTGTTCACACCAGGCAGACACACATTATTCTTGTCGTGTGGCTGACAGCTATGTGAACGCCTGATTCTGTCCCATAAATCTCACTATTGTGAAAACAGGCGCACATGCACAAGCTTCATTTTCACCCGGTTATCATCCATACATGGATGTCGAAACGCCCTTAAAATCCTTTTAAATATCGATATTTGTGCCAGCTACACCGCCGTGAATGTATTACAGGCCTGGATAGTAGGGTGGTGCTCAGCCTGGTTTCTAATGGCCACTTGCTGTGCTCATAGGTGTAGTGGTGATGGAGCACATCAGAGCCAGAAGGGTCATTCCATGAAATCGGTGCCTTTTCAACTTTGAAAAGTTAAAATTTAAATTATATTTAATTGCTATTTTTTCAGTAGCCAGGAATTAAAGACAGTTTAAAATGACACGAAATTATATTGTGCCATCTCAGCTATGGAATTTCATATTTTATAACTGTTTTAGTCAAGTCCTGTTACTGGAAAGGTAACAGGGTTGACAGTAACAGGGTTGACCATTTCAAGCTAATTTGCCCATTGCTAGCTAAAACAAATGTTAGCTAAAGCACATGCTATGTACTTTGAAAGGAAATTACATGTACATATTGATTATATTATGAGAAATAAATAATTGTTTGGATTTATATGTTAAAAAATGGTAACAGGGTTGACGTTGTATGCTTGTCCCTCCTGGTTCAACCTTGAAAAAACATCAAAAATAGCACATCAGAGATGAGCAAAACTTACTTGTCACTGAGCTGTTAGCATCCTGGTTCAGAGATGATGCAACCTCCTGTAAATCATGTCAAATCTAGAATGTACTGTTATTTTGATAGGGTTTTTTGGTTAGGGTAACAGGGTTGACATAAAATTAGGGGACACCGATAAATTGGTAAATATTTATTACAATTAATATATATTTTTACCAAAAACACTGTTTCACAATAAGATCATACTTAAAACAATATGTAAATGTGAACATTTTAACATTTTGCCAACATTTTACAAATTAAAAGTCCTGCTAACGTACAACAACAACAGTGAGGGACAGGCCAAAAACCTCACCCTCATCAGCTTAAAAATCATTTTTATTATTCAAAATAATATTTAATTGATTTTAATTTGATGTTTTATTGAGGTGAGAAGACATGGTAATGTTATATTTTCAAATTACCTCTTTGTTTGTTGTTACTGTAATTTTATGACTGATAATTTCTTGGGGACACAAAAGGCACCGATTTCATGGAATGACCCAGAAACAACCACGGAAGTGTCAGAGATGTCATATTGATGTACTGATTAATGAACTACATCAACTCGTGCTTTGAGTAACATGCAAGAAAATGTTCCAGCTTTAAAGATGCTGGTAGTCTTTGTGAATGAAATATTTTTTTCCTCCAGTTTAGAGTCAGCTAATATTAAGTAATGATGAAAAGGGAGCAAATCATCCTCATTTTTTATTCAAAAAGGTAAAAGATCACTATGTCGCTGTTAGCAGATCCTCGCCCAGCTCGGGTTGACTGATTGGCTCCTACTAATGGTAGGCCGCTGGCTAAGAGCGGTAAGAGCATTTTGAAGCACTTGACTATTTTCATTTCATGCAACTATGTGACCTCTGTGAGACGTCTCCTGCTCGGCACTCGTACATGGAATCATTCTAAACAGATGTTTTGGCTGACTGCCACATTATATCTTCACCACGATGAGGTCCGTCTGACATTCAGTCATGTGGCTAAACATAACTGACTCCTGTTGCATGGGCCGCATGTGTTTGTGAACACACACTCGCACATGTGTCTTAGAAGTGCAAACAAATTAAACAAATAGCAGTACACTGACGGCAATACTGCAGCGAGACATTCCCCTGTGGCCCAGAAAGCATGTTCCTCACAGAGCACCATTATGAAATGTTAATTAAAAAACTCAGGGTCAAATTAAAAAAACACCATTAACAGGAAAGTAGTGGCTCCCATGTCAACTAGAATGGCGATGAGCAGACCACTTCCGCCAAGGAACCCTTTAATTTAATCACGTCTAACCCAGTATCAAATAAAACATCTGCTACATTCAGATTTCTATTTGGATCCACATCAAACTGTGTTGAAAAAAGCTTGCAATGTTAAAGCAGGTGAGAAAAAGCTCCTGGATCCGTCCCTTTATCCAGGTTCACACCAAAGCTTAACGGGGTCTGATCTGGGCCCAGGCCTATCCTCCATCCCAGTGTTGTGGAAATCTGTTCAGTAGTTTTTGTGTATTCCTGCTAAAAAAAAACAACCAAGGGTGAAAACAAAACCTCCTTGGCAGCGGTAATAAAAAGAATGATAAACTCACCACTCATAAATAATCTAATATCCCGTTTATAAATGTGCGTCTGAGTAACATCCAGCTGAAAGCTGTGGAGGCTGCACAATAATGACACAGTCAGTGAAACAGGTAAACTACCTGAAGGATGGTTTCCTCTCAGGTTACATCTCTCACTTTGGATTTCAGGTCCAACTCATCATTTCACCTGCAGCCATCGCTAGAATCTCCCTCCATAAATATCAGGTTATGTGTCAGCAAAGGCCTTCTCGTGGTTTACACGCATAAACACTGTTTATTCATTTGGCTCCAGCTCTTTATACGCCCGCCATTCATTCCGACCACCTCCCTGTGACTCATGCAGCACGCTCGCACAGCACAGAGTGAAGTGTTTCAGAGTGACTTGTACCAGACGGAGCAGCGGTGAGGCTTTCAGTCCAGGCCCCTGCTGGAAAACCTTCACCCCGCTAACAGACCTCGTGTCTCAGGGTGACATTCAAACATCAGCAGTGAGCTGGGAGTGAATTCAGGGATTTGGAGCATGAAAGGAAGTGAGGTTTTAACTTTTAACTCATTTTATTATGCCTTAATGCTGCAGACAGTACAGGAATCACACACGCACTTATTTTCCTGAGCGCTTTTCACAGCGATGAAGTGACTCACTGACTTTTGTCAAACTTTTCACAGCCTCTCGCTCTCTCTCTCTCTATCTCCATCTCTCTCTCTCTCTCTATCTCCATCTCTCTCTCTCTCTCTCTCTCTCTCTCTCTCTCTCTCTCTCTCTCTCTCTCTCTCTCTCTCTCTCTCTCTCTCTCTCTCTCTCTCTCTCTCTCTCTCTCTCTCTCTCTCTCTCTCTCTCTCTCTCTCTCTCCCTCTCTCCAGTCACGTATGTTTTCAGTGAAAACAGTAACCGTCTCATTATCACACACGCTCTGTGGTCAGTCTACACGGGAGTAACCTGTTTTTACACTAAACAGCAGCTTCCACATCAGCCCACACACACAAAACGCTTTCCCACAAACACACATATACAGGTACCAGAGTTATCCTCCTCAGCAGAATTTAAAACCTTTACAGGCGCGTACAAGTACAACAGAAGGGTATGATTCTAAATAGTTGCATAATTGTATTGAACCTTAGCTCAGTGTTGTTGGTATCATTAACTGTCAAAAGATCTTCTCTAACAGTGATGGACATGGAACAAGATTGCCAATATAGCTTCATAAATCATGTTAACAGCTGCTCCTTGTAATCGGATTTTCTTGGGCCCTGCCCAAAGAAATCATGAAGCTCTACAAGAGAAACCTTTTACAGTTCACCAAACCAACTACGGTAAAAAAGTAGTCCAGACGGTCACAGACTTTCCTCCACAGTCACCTGACCTCAAACCCATTTCAGATTTATGAGGGCACTTGGAGACTGAGAAAGCCAAAGAACACTGTCAACTCCTGCTGGAATAACAGGAGTCACCAGGCTTTGCATAAACTTCCATAATGAGTCCATAATGTCATTAAAGCAAAAGGGGAACATACCAACTACAGAGATTCTAAATGCACTTAGATTCAATTACCTGCTCAGCTGACTGAATGTGAAAGGACACGAAATGTTTGTGCTTCAGATGTTTTACTTGCTGTTGATAGTTATATGTTATGCTATATGTGCACTTTGAAAGTTATTCTATCCTGTATGCTGGTTTGTTGTGTTAGGTACTGCCAGTAAAATAAGAATGAATAATGGCACCGTACAACAAAACTGTATAGTTTGCTGGAGTTGTAAATGCTGCTTGAGACGAGGCCTGTGTGGCTGTTGCATATTCAGAAGTTCCTACTGAGCTACAGGATTTTAGCTGCCAGCATTTGAACACACTAATGAAAATAAAGTGCTCAAGCTCCTCCTACAATGGAGTCAGTGAACTACAGCTGTTGGAAACACAAGCAGAGCATGACACGACCATGAAGCTGCTCATTCTTTAGGATCCACAGTTTTGCCCTATTTGTGATGAAAGTTGCCACATATCAGCCGGTTATGTTGCCCTTCGCCTGGGTCGACTGAAAACTAGGAAGAACACAGCACTGCATCAGCCCACCAACAACCCCACTACGACTGAGTTCACTTTTGTTGAGTTGCAGATGAGATTGTTCATTTTATTTTTCATAACCCATTAGAACAACCCAAAAGAAAAATGAAATGAATCCTTGCTAAATCAAACATTTTTAGTAGGCTAAAAAGCTCATGCAGTTTACTTTACGATACAATCTACAAGACACAAAGAGCAAATTAGGAGCCAAACCTGAAAAGCGAGGAGAACACTATCCATCCATGCCTCTCTCTCTCTCTCACACGTCTAACTGCCAGGCTCAGAGTAAACCCGGTGTACTGACCGCTGACGGGGAGCAGAGGAAGACAGAGAGAGACAGAGAGAGAGAGAGAGACAGAGAGAGAGAGAGACAGAGAGAGAGAGAGACAGAGAGGGTGTGGCTCAGAGAGAGAGAGAGAGAGAGAGAGAGAGCCTGAGAAAGGACTAAAATATCTTAGTGTACTTCCTGACAAGCTGAGCGCACAACTGTCGGAATAATATACACACACACACACACACACACACACACTAGAGAAAAGAAAGAGGAAACAGAAAAGGCCTTGGAAAGAATGTTGTTGTGAAGTTTTTTTTAATCTTTTTTCTATGTTGTTAATCTTCAAATGACAAAATAAGTCATCTTTACTTCCACACACTGAACATCTACACAAATGTGCACATTTTTCATGGATCACTGGGTTTGTGTTAGGATTCAGGAGTGGGTCCAACACCAGTAACACAGGAGCATAGGGTGCAATGCTTTATTGTCTTCAAACTGAAATTACAGTTTGCAGCTGTACTTCCATCACTCTCACTGTGAGCCATGTTCAGACAGGCGGAACCAGCTGACAGCTGGACTGACAGCTTTCACTGGTACATCTGGGACCTGGGTCCAACTCACCCCGGGTATCACTCGCATCAGGTGTGAAAACAACTGCACCAAAACAAGGAAGCGGACAGCTATGATTGCTATGCTGTGTGTTAATGACACAACTATTTGCTTCTTCTTTGTGCATATTTGTGGCTTGCAAACCAACTAGTGTACCTTCGCAAGTGTACTTGGATACAGAACAACATTACTGATGAGAAAACTGGCCGACGGGGAAGAGGGGAGGGGGGCAATCATACTCTGGCACGGTACGAAACAACTGTACCTCATGTGAGACCACCCTACATTTTCAGGAGCAGCCAGGAAATGAACATCATACCGAAATAATAAATCTTAGGCCTTGTGCTAACCAGTCAATAGGCTCCTCGGACTCTGTACTCTTTACACTCAAAGATGGACAGAAACACCACAGCACAATATTTTGAAAAGTAGCGTTGATTCGTTGTCAAGATAGCCGATTGTGTCACTTTATTTTCACGCTAGCTAGCAGCGATAAGATTAGCCAAATTAGCCACAAGTGACAGCTGTGTGTTGGATGTGTCCATCTAAGCTGGAAGCACAACTGTTGCTGTTGTTACGGTCGGCTTGACAACTGCGACCCTGTTGCCGTGGGAATCATGTCTCCTATCCACATGATGACTACTGACCCACAGGCAAGGTTATACACACATACACACACTCACACACAAACACACACATAAATATAATCTGGATCCTGCGTCAGATCACCGGCGCAGCAGGAAACAGCACAGCTGGAGCTCTCTTCCAAACATGTGAATTATCATATGGTTGTGTCATCCAATGCAGCCAAGCACAGATCTACAGAGGCAGAGTGTGCACTCCTCAACATGTATCACCTCCCTCTGAGGCCGTCGGGGCCCAAACCCTTCTTCACACATAAACCAAGTGCAGAGACACACCGTACACACACCCGTACAGAGGGGTCAGCTGACAGCCGACCATAACAATGTATGTTTGTAATGTCTCCGGGGTGTGTGACATTATGTACATGAGACATATGTTTTAGTAGAAATATTAAAGGCCCTATGTGTGTCAGAGGATCTACAGTAGTGAGTCTGAGTGTGTGTGTGTGTGTGTGTGTGTGTGTGTGTGTGTGTGTGTGTGTGTGTGTGTGTGTGTGTGTGCACAGATAAGGCTTGGTGACCAGCCTTTGTATGACTTCCAAGTACTCCACATCTGTTCACTGTCTGCCTGGTGAGGGCAGGAGCCTGAGTCTGAGCCGACGGCTCCACCTGCTGGTGGCCGCCACCATTCAGCCACAATCTTTAAACTAGTTAATGGTCTGGTTCTTGTGTTCAATCATTCAGTCTTACCTCCTGTTGAAGAGCTTGAGCCCGGTGAAAGACTTGGAGCAGCCGCTAAGCGTCTCCTTATCGTCCTCCACACAGACTGGGGGGGCTGCAGAGAGGACCGGAGGAAGGGTGGAGGAGGATGGCAGAGAGGAGTTAGAGGAGGAAGATGCAGAGCTAAATTCTTCATAATCCGCTTTTACATTTAGTAACCCTTCTTCTTCTTCTTCTTCTACATCTTCATCTTCTTCTTCTTCTTCTCCTCCTCTTCCTGTTTCTCCCTGTTGTTCTTCAGGTTCACCATCGCAGGCCTCAGGTCCAGCCCCGTGTCCCAGGTCAGCATCTGCTCCCTGCTCAGGATCCATCACATACATTTTTTCAGTTCCTGTGGTGTCATGGCTTGTCACATTTTGGCAGGATAGGCTGCAACTCATGGAATTCTGGGTAGTTATTGCAAGGTTTGCAATAATCTTCAAAAGAAAAAGTCCTTGTATGAGCGAAGTCCTGAACAGCACCCAGAGGAGGACTCAAACGTTCCTTCACGTACTCCAAATATCCTCCTGAGGAACTGTTGTTCAAAGGGATGCCATGTAGAGCAGCAGCTAAAATCCTTCTGAAGGCTGTCTATGACACTGACAGGCAGAAAATGGTATCTACCTTAAAGAAGTGATCATGTGACCTTACCTACTCTGGTCAGATACTGGACAGGGCTCTTAAAGATACACCTAAACACTGTCCAACAGCTTTGCCCCAAGGACCCACACTTCCAAATGAACCGCACTCAAAGTGTTTGAACAAAGTAGTTTTCTGAATGTACTTGACTCAAACTGCCATTCTGAGTATTGAGAGTATTATGCTCAGTATACTACAGTATACTACAGTATACTCCAACTACTGATTACTGCACAGGAAGCTGCACTGGGACTTCAAACATGGCTACTCTGCAGGCACTACAAAGTCAATAATCCACATGCCAAAGGTCTTTTACAAGACACACAGGTGTGTGTGTGTGTGTGTGTGTGTGTGTGTGTGTGTGTGTGTGTGTGTGTGTGTGTGTGTGTGTGTGTGTAGTGAGAGATTAGTGCTGGGTCCTCAGGGAGAGATAATCCCTCCCAGCCTTCCCTCCTCGGCTCCTCTCTGTAGTAGTGCTGTCAGCAGCAGTAGTATCACTTTCAGTGCAGTAGTAGTCCAGTTCCTGTCACACTCCGCCAGCGTTCCCTCTTCTCTGTTTGTTCTTCAGCTTCTCACTTGTTTGTTCTTCCTCCTCTCTCCTCTCCTTCTTGTCCCTTCTCCACTAAGTTCAGACGGTTTCCTCTTCCTCCTCCTCTTCCTCCTCCTCCCACTCTTCGTCTCTGGTGTCCTGCCGAGTTTGATCACACTCTCTGCGAGCGGCACATTGACCCACACGCACACACAACTCAGCCTCACGCTGCTACACACACACACTCCAGTAAACACTGATCCTCTACTACCCGCCCGGCTCAAACCAGGAAGTAGATAATGACAACAATCAGGGCCTCGCTGTTAGCTGCCCTGTCACATGCCTGACTGAAAGTCTCTCAGTGACTAGTGCTGCTCACTTCTGACTGCCCACTGGGATCCACTTTAGTTTCACCATTTGCATTTACATTTAGTTCCCAGTGTGGCCAGCATGACAGCAGTCCAGCTCCTGAACTGGCCCTGGTGTGTACAGACAAATAACAATGACATGTCATTACAGAAACAAAGTAAATTAATGTGTGTGTGTGTGTGTGCGTGTGTAAATAAAATACTCTGGAGCAGAACAGTATCAAAGTTTCTCTGATGTGACTGCTCACAACTTAGCCATTAATCATAAAATTGAATACTGATCGGAATGAGCACTGAGGTTCACTGTGAGCTGAACTACAGGCCGACTTAATTCCATCAATCTACAGGAGGAAACAGTGACAATAATATTACTCCTCCAGCTCCCTGTTAGCCTGCTGCACTGAAACATACCCACACAAACACAAACAGACTCACACGCACACTCGACACTCACTGGACATCAGTCACTCACCCTTTTTTTACACGGTGCTATAAATGCCCAGATGAGGGCGCTGTCTAACAGACAGACAACCAGGCAGTCTATGAGCAGCTCAGTATCCAGTGACAGTATGGAATCTCTCAAATATTTCTTCATCTAGAGAGGTGAATTCTTTATGGTTCAGACATATGTTAGGTTTCGACCTAGTCTTGTTAAAGCAGCTTCAAGGAACTTCAGATGTTTGGTGATTTGGGCCGTCCCTGCTGACAGCGATAAGGTAATGTATCTATTTGTGGATATGTAAAAGATGGTGTGATAACTGTAATATGGTGAGTGTAAAACACAGATCTGTTCACAGAGAGGTAGAGATCTGCTTGTACCTGTGCATCACTGTGCTCCAGATAAATACTTGACACCGTATCGTAGGAACTCTCTTATGTGACAGATAGACAAAAGGAGAACGTCAATCATTCAGGCCAAATAAGGTGCTGCGGCAATCAGCAGCGAGGCTGTGTCGCAGTGAGGGAGTGTGGCCTGTGGCCCGCTGGTGTGAGGTAATGTAGTGAACTTTAACCAATAGGCGGATGAAAAAGTAATAGTTAACAAACCAGGATGTGAGACATATCATCATAGTAGGGTTTCAATTGAGTGAAACTTAAGTTCCCATGTGACTATGACAAGCGGAAGGAGAAGTAATTCCTAACGACTGGGTGTAATTTGCAGATCCTGGTGATAGTGAAGAGACTTTCCACTGTGTCCCTGCTGATAATCAAGCAGAAGATTTTTCACAAAATGACTGAGTTTAAATATCTTTCAATACGAAAATCACTCATACAACAGAAACGTTTGGGATCAGAAGTCAGAAAGAATCTTTATTTGTGCATCAATCCGCACATTTGCCGAAGCTGGCTGCGTTTCTGAGCAGTGTTTTCTGCACCGCTGCAGCCCAAATACACAACCTCACTCACTACATGTGTTTTCAACTAACACCTCATTCTGTGTAAATGTGACCTGCTCAGCAATAACTTCCTTTATTTAACCTTGGACTTAACTGGAGGCTAACTATCTAATCTATCTATCTTTTCTCACTGTGCTTTATTTGTTTGTTAAAGCTTTCTAATAGACAGACCTACAAAGTCTAGTGGTGAAAGTTGTAAAAAAAAGAAAGTACGATCCCACAGGGCTGTCCAGGAGCATTATGATGCACGAATAGAGGATTTTGGAGCAGAACGTATAATTGCATTTGAATTCTTTAAACAGGCGAGACGCAGCGCAGGGTAAGCTGAAACCCACACAGACACAAACGAGAGGCCCAAAAACAGAATGATGAGATTGGGTAGGGGCGAGAGAAATGATGAAACAGAGACAAAGGGAGAAAGAGAGAGAGGGGAAGAAGAGGGAGAACACACATCACACCTTTCTTTTTATTTTGGATGAAAGCGAGCCTGTTAGGAGCAGGCTGGTCGCTGCTGCTGGTTGTTATTGCCGCCTGCTGTTTTCTAGAGAATGGTTCAGCCAAGCTCTTTCATAACCAACACGGACTGATTAAAAACCAAACTATAACATCGTTTGGTTCTTTTTTTTTTAACAGATGAATCCGAACATTCGTTTTATGATTTTTAGACCAGAGTATTTTTTAAAGGCACATGACAACTTTGAGGAGGGAATGGTGCAGAAGGTGCAGGTGGGGAAAAGGTCAGGAACTTGGGCCGAGTGGAATGAGGTGAGTGCAGGGCAGAGGGAATATGTTGGATAAAACCAAGATTAGTGTGACCTCCTTTTAGCCTCATCATTTTATCCTATATTATGATCCTTTTATTAGAATTCTTTTTTTCACATATTGTCAAAACTAAGGTATTAATTCTTGAGTATTAGACAGAACATGCTTTGTGAGGTCACAGTGACCATGACCTTTGACCTTTGACCACCGATACTTACTCAGTTCATTTTTGCATCCAAGTGGAAGTTTGTGCCAAAATTTAAGACGCTCCCTCGAGGCGTTCGCAGGATATTGCGTTGGCAAAAATGGGTCAGACTAATGTGCATATGTATAGAGACTGGAGGACGGACAAGCTGAACACATTGTGCCTCCAGCCACGGCTATCAGAACAAAGCATCTATACACGGTGTGTAGGAGAGGAATAAAGGCAGCACAGGATGAAAAGAAGGTTCTTGTGGAGATTGTTATTTCAGTCCTCCTGACAGGCGAATGCACAGAAACACGGACGCACACATCTGCTGCTCTCCTTTCTGTTATAGCGCTCCCCTCTTATCCATCGCCCACTCAGTATTTCCATGACAAATAAAATGCTGCTCAACAGCATGACACACAATTCAGAGGGATCCTTTTAACTTCCCAACACCCACTGCTGACCTATTTTTTCTGTATTTCTCTAACGAAATACTCTGATGATAAATTCTAACATTAATCCTAAACCTGACCCCACAGCAAACAATTTTCCTAATGAGTTGCAGAAAATGTCCGCAGCGGTAAGCCCCTCTCTCTTTTTGTGAGTCTTGCAGGGACATGAGGACCGCTGGGTTCACAGTCCATTTTGTCCACTTACAGCTGTGGTGATTTGAACATCACATGAAATAGTACATGCAATATTACTTTACATTTACTTTTTGTTTGAAGTCAGAGTTGTAGTAAGTGGCATTAAACCAGATTACAGTTATTGGGACTGTAAACAGAACTATTCTTCTCTCCAGTCTCACTTTCATCCATTGAAATACAAATGTTTCCAAAGGCCTTTGTTCATCAACTGGAATCTCTCATCCTGTCCTCTCTCATCCTGTCCTCTCTCATCCTGTCCTCTCTCATCCTGTCCTCTCTCATCCTGTCCTCTCTCATCCTGTCCTCTCTCATCCTGTCCTCTCTCATCCTGTTCTCTCTCATCCTGTCCTCTCTCATCCTGTCCTCTCCAGTACAGCAGTTTGATTTCACACACAGATTCAGCCCCCTGATTGCTCTACACGTCTCCTTAATCAGTGTTGTGTACTAACACCCAACCATTTGAAACCTTCTCCCTCTAACATGGAATACATCGATGGTGATCTCTTTCCCCACTTTTATTCACCAATCAAAAAGTTGTCACAGACCAAGTGCATCGCCTCATGACAAACAGCTCAAGATGTCGATCTTGCCTCTAAATTAGCCAGACCCAATCTGATCCAGCATCCATGGGACATCCGAGAACAAGTCCAATGCATGGCGACCGCGTGGGGGAGGGGCTGTACCTGATCTACAGTGGGTTTCAGGTGGGTGGTGTGAGTCAAGTGGTTTCCAACATGAATGCCAGAAACCTGTTTTCCAGCAGAGCAGTGCAATGTGACAAGACTATCAATGTCATGCACCTGTCAGTGGTTTTAATACTGTAGCTAATCGGTGCAGAAACACTTATCTAGTATCTCTTACATTCTTTCAATTCAAAAGCAGTTTCTGAAAACTATCCACGTCAACAGTTCCATTCCAGCTCCCTGAATCAGACTTTCAATAGCTGGGCATCCTCATCACACCACGTATTCATCAGTTAATTCATCATCTAATAAGCCTAGGATTTTGTCCTTGGCTAGAAAACGCCTGCGTTGCTTGGGGTACTTGAGAAAAATGTATCATGCCTGAAAAGCATAGTGAAATCAACACAGCCATCACACTGTGCTGTCAGTATCAACTTCACACTAATGAATAGAAGAAAAGAAAATGTAAAATTGTCTATTGCCAGTTTAAGGAGGTATGCTTGCATAGTTATGGGTGTTATATTCCCATGTACCCATGCGCCACATTCTATGACTGGTTTCCTCAGTGTTTCCCAGTTTATTATTTATATAACTACATATTTTCCATTTCTTTTTATCTAGTTCCATTTTTTTGTTACAATCCTGTCACGATGCGTCCCGCTGGTTACGTTACCTTCTTTGCTCTCCTCATGATGCTTTGTCTGAAACTTCCTGTTTTATGTTGATACTGACCTCTCTTCTCGTTTCAGGTCCTGCCCGTCCCTCCTGTGTGATCACCTGCCCTTCCCTAATGTGTTGCACCTCCAATCCCCCAGAGCATGTCATGTAGTCTCGGTGTCCCCTCTCTTCCTTGCCAGTTCGTCTTGTTCCTGTGTGATAGCTTCCTAGCATTCCCTTTGTGTGAGTTTTTGTGAGCCTTTGTGTTTTGACCAGTTTTCTACCTTTTGTCCTGCTGATTTCTGTAACTCTGCCTCGCTGATTGTCATTATAGGACTCATTGGGGCGTTTTCTTTCACAAGGTATTGCTATAAAAGAGCTATCAATTGAAGGCCTGTGATGGGGGCCTGAACTCCAGTCTCCCACATTAAAGCTGAATGTGTGACATGGCCACACCCAGCATTTAGAAGACTGACAAAAGACACTCCATTCAAAAGTGAGGTTGTGGGCTGATCAAACTAATCATCTCATGATACTTCAGCAAAGCGTGGACGCTGTGACCATGACTTGGTTTTAGCAGTAAAAACTTTACCTCATTGTCAGATTTACTTTTGGTTTCCTAGAACACACCAAGACAGGACTCTTTCTAAAGATCATGGGTGCGTTCTGAAACGGGTTGTTCACTCACCACACTAATCACAGAGGTGGTGGTTCAATGCCCGATCCACACGGCACTGAACCCCAATAACTGCAGTGTCACGCCATTGTTAATGTCATATTCACACTGATACGCTGAAGTTGATGAATCACCAGTACAAATGGGCGCCATCTGTCTGATGACTGAATCAGGGCCATCTGCAGAGGCCTCCTGTACCCGTGTTAGTGCCAGCTACATTTGTGAGATGAATTTTGGGGGAATTTTTACATTGTGGTTACAAGGCAGATTTAATATTTCTAAATAAATGATTTAGTGCTTGACTATATTGAGAGACTATATTTGATCGAACTTTGATTCCATCATTACAAATGTAATTGTGGCATCACAGATTTCTCATGTTGATAAAAGCATTACAAAAAGAGCAAAGAAGTGAGGGACAGATTTACAATTACTGCAGGGTATAGCTGTAGGTGACTCCATTTCCTCTCCCCTGTGGGAGGACAGCAGCGATCAGTGTCATTGATTGACCTAATTGCTGTATCTGACCCCACAGTCTGACAGCTGATACTATCGGGGAGTTCTGTTTCTGCTGACTGCTAGCTGGAGCCACAGTCCTGTGGCAGGGATGGAGAACAATGGTGCTTCAACTGTACGAGTCCAGTGGACTCGTACAGCTCGTCCAGTGGCTGTGTCATGTAGAACATCACTTCTAATGTTTTAACTTGTTATCGAGCATATCATAGCGCTGTAGGTTTATGAAGTGTCACACCAGCCACTTTTTCTGTAAAAAATGTGCATTTACTTACGTCAAAGCCATCACAGCATGATAAAGCAATACAGGCTTTTCAAACCAATCTGAGCCTGTAAAACCTTGGAAGGAAAGCCACTGCCCCCTAGATAGAATACAATACTCAGAAATGGTTGGCAGTAATGGGATTAAAGTGTGTTTACAGGTCTTTGTGACATTGTGGGTAATGTAGATGCCAGGTCTAAAACTGATCAGTCCACTGGTCTAGCGTTGAACCCCTATAACACTGTCAGACTCATTGATGACAGTTCAAAATAACAATGGATCTAAGTTGATACAGCAGAACCAGAGATACTGCCTCATAATCCAAGCAATTTTCTTCTTTTCCAAAAACCTGGACTCTTTTGACTTGTACATACAGGCTGCTAAATCAGACATGAGACCAGATGTTAAATTGCCATCAGATTAGCGAAAAAGAAAAGGATGTAATGGAATGACAAAGGATTATGACGTGGTGTGTGTTGCACCATGCGTTTCCATTCATCTGGCCAGCATCTTTGAAGGACTATATTCATGCATAGTGTGAGGGTTGGAGCAAATATAGATCCTTTAAAGGGTTCACAATATGCCATCAATATCAACCCCACTGGATAACGCTCATATTGTGTTAAATGGACTGTACTTATATAGCACCTTTCTAGTCTTAGCGACCACTCAAAGCATTTAGAACAGAAGTCAGCATTCACCCTTCCACACACAAATTCAAACACTGGTGACAGAGGCTACCATGCATGGCTCCATCTGCTAATCAGGAGTGATAACCATACCCATGAATACACCAATGGAAGAGCAACTGGGAGCAGTTTGGGTATGCAGTATCTTGCTCAAGGATACTTTGACATGCAGGGGCCAGGAGTCAAACCACCAACCTTCCAATTGGTGGGCGACTGCTCTGCCTCCTAAGACTTCTAAAATTTGGTTCTATGCATTTTGAATTTTGTGGTCATCTAGCATAACAATGAATAAGATTGGAAGGTTTGGGCGTCATCAGAGTGTCGGGCCCCGCCCCAGTGAGCAGCAACGTTTTCATCACAGGTTACGGCCAACAGCATGCAAACTGAAAACTACACAAGGTTCTCTGCACAGAAGGAGCTCAGGGAGCGTGTCTGCCTGGCCTTTTTGCTTTGTATCTTTGCCATCTGTGTTTGCCTCCATCTGGTGTACTGTTGTCCTGCATTATGCAAACTTCAGGCTTGAGGCGAGAAGTGAATTGTTCTTTCCCTCCCACTCCGTCAGCTGGTCAAGTGGATGCATCAACATTTGTCGGTCATGATCATCAGTATTATTATCAGTCTTGCCTGAGGCTGAAGCATAACTACCACAGAAACTGAAGCAACATTTGGCAAACACAAACAATACAAACGGCAAGAAGATCAGACAGGCCTGGCCTACAAAGTCGACCACTAGAGGAAAGAAAATGAGGTCACTTGAATAAACAGGGTTCCCTCTCTGTGGACGATGACTGTCCTCAACAGGTTTCTCTGCAATCTGTCTGTTCCCAGGCTTTCAGAGCCATTTAACACAGGTTGAACTTCTTTGCCAGCCAACCCTGCATAGTGTCCTCCTGCCAGAGCCCTCCACATCCCCTCAGCTCACACAGGGGTCTCATTGAAATAAATAAGGAGCTTATGTTGTTTTTTATGCAGCAATGTTTTCTATATGGAAGCAGCCTCGGGTTATAAGATAGCCTGTGTTCCAAGATGACACATCAGGCAAATAATGCTGTTAGAGAAAAGCTCACACAGCAGCCAATACTGAAAGGGTTCATCTTCTGGGAACATTAGTGTCCTAATTCAATTCGGAAGATTCGATTTTACAGCATTTCTTGTGCAAAAGTGAACAATTTGCACACAAGATGCAGTTTTTCACCAACAGTCCAGCAGCGTGCTGTCCAGGATGACTGCATTTGTTGGCACCACAATCCTGACACAAAGTCTTGTTTTATTTCCATTACATCCCACAAACAGAATACATATCTAATTATACTGAACAAACACAATTATAGTCCGAGTAGAATTATTATTGCCAGGAAGGCAGTGTTTAATGTCTGATTATTATCAGCATCTGTCAGCCGCAGGAGCACAGCATGTATGAAGACTTTGCTTTTGAGCTAATGAACGGTCTTTACAGCCGTCTGAAGACAGCCGGTCTGTGTTCCATCAGCAGGCTTTATTGTCACTGATAACCAATGTCAACGTGTGATTACAAATACAAGATGCTGTGGTAACCGTGATGATATTTTGTGCAAACAGCATCCCTACTCTCGTCACATAAAGCCAGTCCAGAGCCCGTTTAAAGTGGGCACAAGCCCCGCCAGATGTATCAAACCTTGATTTTTACCAGCTGTGTTTCACTTTTTAGCAGTAACTCACACAGAAGCAAGATTCAGTATTCTTCAACTTCAACACACACCATGTTGCAGTGCCACAGATGCAGCTGATCATTACACAACTCCTCTGGTGAGTCAGGGGAACTGACAGCCCTGGCAGCCTGCCCCACCCCCGCCACTCACGCACCAACGCACCAACGCACGCGCACACAATCCCATCTGGATTACTGATTATACTAAATAATGGTGAGATTATGCGTCGTGCTGGCAGTGACATAAGAAGCTGGCTGATGAACGGCTCGACCGTGTCTCACTTTCTGACCTCCAACTCAGCGACAGAAAACATCCGGTGACATTTAAAAGAGAAAACACAAATTAAGCATCTGGAGCAGGGCAGGAGGAAATTCATTCACTTTATTTATGATGACATCAGGTCAGGACAGGCTTTTCACAAATACGTGTCCCTTATGTTAAAAGCAGGTCTTTTATTGTTGTATTGTACACGGCAACCAGACTTCATCTCCACATCAGACACAAGAAAACAATTTTCATAGCACCTATATCACATATTATTAGATTTTCATATATGCATTTTAACGCTACTGTTACACTATTTTCTGTATCACAGGGTCTTTTTTCTTTTTCTTCTCAAGAGATAACCTTTAAAAAGTGATGCCAGAGAGAGAAACTAAAGTCTAAAAATCATTCTAAACATTTAAATATGCTTCATTTCAGAAGATAACTACTGAGCACACGGTGTCCACCTCTCTGTGTCCGTGACCTGGAGGCTCCAGGTTTCAGATCACACTTGTGTAAGTTGCATATATTATGTAACAGGTTAATAGAAACACAGCTTATGAATTTCATCAAAACATTACGGTCATTTATTTCTCTTTGGAGTTTGTGTGTGCTAAGATGTTCAGAGTGGCTACGTGGATCGTCTGTGCAGGTCTGAACGTCTATGCCAGCAAGAAACATAGAAAGCACAGAGAGGCAGCAGGTCAAACTTTATTCAGCAGGTTGGCCGGGAGCAGTGAGAGGGCAGCTGTTAAGTGAGCATCCTGTTTACGTAGGAGGAGGGACTACAATCACATCACACGCCAACAGTTTCCATGGCAACAGACAGGCCAATATTTCATTCATGGGGGAAAGCAAATGCATCACTGTTCATATTGACAGTACAGCGGGCTGACATGTGTCCCAACACAATACAGCAGCAACTTCTACACTTTATTCTACTACGGCTGCTTAATGAAATGTTACAAAACATGAAAACAACAACACAACCAAACGTACAGATGGAAATCTATGGAAATACCTTAACAAAAGGCGCAATATGTAAGATATGGCCAGAATGTTAGTTCAGTAATTTAGTAATTGAGTAACATTATCAACATGGGTGTATGCTCCCCACCTAGCCCCTGTCCATCCCGTCTCAGTATACCATGGTCTCAGCTAGGACATGTATGCAGCGGGGGGTTAGCAAAGTAAACTCACACAATGTCATGAAAGGACATTTTCTCACACCTATTTACAATCTTCTGAATGAATGCTTCTCTCTTTTACTGAACTTAGAAAAGCTCAATTGCCTTGTTAACTCGTTGTAAAACATTTTATTTTTTAAAAAAAGGACGGGCGATATGGCTTTAAAATAATGTTGCAATATTTTTAGGCTTCATTGTAATACACGATAAACATCTCTATTACCTGAAGTCTCCTCAACAGCATTTTATAAATTCTAGGACAATATTGAAGAGACGATAAGTGGCACTTTCACAAAATATTAACACAATGAGATTAATTTATTTGTACTTATTCATTCATTTTATCTCGTGATTCAACACTGTGAGACAAGTGAGAGACATGGTGGGAATGACACGATGAGATTTTTAATAAATAATCATCAGTAATGTGGATATAATGACGAGGTGGGTAAAGTTAAGTACTAGAACAAGCAGAACAGTTAGGTAAGTTCAGAACAGGTTGCCTTTACAACCTACAGCACTTATGACATATCACATATAACCATATCCAGAATCAAAAACCATATATGGTCTTATATCACGATAAAGATGTAAGGTCAATAAACTGGTCAGGCCTACTCTGAAACTTACGAGCCAAATGTCCGATTACTAAAAACGTTTACCTGGTTCAGGGTTGTTGTACTGATGTACTGTGCTTTCAGCTGGCTCAGGTAAACACTTTTTTCACAGAATGTATTTGAGTAGCTTTATATAAAGTATAAACTTCAGACAACAAAAAAACGTAAGTGTTAATTAACAGCTGAGCGGCAAAGTTGTCTCAAATCAAATCAAATACACTGTACCAAAAGATATTGTTTCATTTACAGTGTTATAAGAAAACGACTAATGTGAGCTATTTACTGGCTGGCCTGTTGCTGTGATGAAGGCGACTTTAAGTTCCCCTGTGAGAAGCACAAACACAGTGTATACTGGTATATACAGGACTGAAGAGAGAGCTGAAGAAACAGTTGACAGCACTGGATCAGACAAATATTACGTGCAGTTAAATCCTGTAAACTTCAGCTTTGCGTTAATACGCTCTTATTTAGGAGCTGTGTCCCCTGGCCCTCTGTCTGTGGTGCGCTACTGTAGACCTGACGAGTCTACCACATATCATCACCAACATAAATGATTCCTTCTTAACTGCCTTCATGAATCTCCTCTTCGTGAACTTTCTATGTAAAGTAATTGTTCATTGTTCATCACCTGTTTGCACAGCCACAGTACATCAGGGAGTCACGTGACCCTTTGCTGCTGTGGGTAAAACACAGACAACAGGAAAATTGCAGCTTCTTCCTTCCTCCTGGCAGTTTTCAACACACTGCCACAATTGCAGTTACAAGTAACAGAAAACCTCAAAGAGCAGCGCTTGTTTCTGTGGAGACACCTGTCACAGTTTACAGAGGATTTCATGTTATCAGGATGTCAGATGTCTTGCTGGAGGCAGCAAGACATTTGAGATGAGTCTCAAAAATTCTCTAAACGCTTCAAATCGTGGAGAAAAAAAACAAGCCTTGAGGGTACACCATCACCTAGAACGCCGACTACAAGCCCAGCTGACCAGCTGACGGCAGGGGAAAGGGGACTGTGCTATTTGTGAACGTACTCGTCACTATTTATACAACAGGTAGTTCCGACCACGCTCTCTAATCGGACTAGACACTGAAAAAATGCTCAAATCAGCAAGATAGTACACCTTATTCATCACAAACATATTACCATAACAATATTCCATGGCAACATTGGAACGGGGTGTGATTTGTGAAAAAAAAAAAAATCTAAGAAATTATAGAAACCAAGCAGGAGGCTGTGGCTCAGGGGCAGAGCCAGCGTGTCGTTATCGGAAGGTTGCTGGTTCGATTCCCCTGGTCTGCATGTTGAAGTGTCCTTGGGCAAGATACTGAACCCCAAACTGCTCCTGATGTGCTGGTCGGCACCTTGCATGGCAGCCACCACCATCAGTGTGTGAATGTGTGTATGAATTACTGTCACTTTGGACAAAAGTGTCTGCGTGATGCCCTCAGTGTAAATGTGACCACAGAGGGAGGGCCTGTACAGACTGTCACCTCCTGTTTGGCCTTTTCTATCAGCTGTTAAAGTAACAATTAGAGAGAATTATGAACTTTAATAAATCAATTTCAGAAGGTGAACTTAACCACTGCATTTGCAAAGCTCTCCCACATATATAAGTGATGAATCAGATGAAATGTCTTATTCCTTATCAAGTCCACTGTCATGGTGCTGTTAGGCTGCTGTAAGATCGCCCCATAAATGCAGGTGTGTGTGTGTGTGTGTGTGTGTGTGTGTGTGTGTGTGTGTGTGTGCCTCTCCTGTGTGCAGCGAGCCGGAGAGCAAATCTGTGGTTTTGTTTTAGGTTTTTTTTTCACATGAACCTGTTTGAGGGATATCTGAATCATCTTCATTTAACATCAGAAAACTAAAAGAATATTCAGCTCATAACACTCAAATCAAAACAGACACATGCGTACGCATCCATTCTACTTTGGGTCCCAGCAGGTCGATAAAGATCAACCCGACCGACGGGTTCAGTTCTGCTGCCAAGTTCTCATCAACTTTCACAGAGGAGCAACAGACAGCATTCTGACATCACAGGCCATCATGGTGTGTGCATGGCCCAGGACAGGAGGGCTCTACAGCAGGTGGTTACTACCATCCAGAACATCACTGGTACCATCTACAGAGCATCGGTGAGGGTCGGCTCACCCTGCTGCAATCTGGCAAAAGATACAGGAGTTTCCTCTGCCACCAGACTATGAAGCAGTTGCTTTCAGGCTGTGAGAGTCCTGAGCTCGTCCTCAACATCAGGTTGTTTTTGCTGTGTAGCATAAAGGCACTACAGCTCACACTGTACATCAAACTGATGAGGATGACAATGAAATCAAGCCTTGAGCCTTCAGTGAGGATGGTAGAGTTTGATAGTGTTAGAGCGCTTAAATGATGTTTAACACCTGGGCTCAGTGATGGAGCTGATGGTGATGTTTCCACTGTGGATAACACACACATGTGACGGCACCTTTGAATGTTACTTGTTTAACACACACACACACACACACACACACACACACACACACACACACACACACACACACAGTGTCATGTGAGACGAAGGAACACAAACAGAAGGCAAGAGCAAGCTACAGTTTAACATTCAGGTAAAACTGGTTAGCAGGAAGCGGGCTGCATTCCGTGTTTAGATGTGTTGGAGTGTTTCCTACCTGTAAGACACCTGCTTCCTGAAGGTCAGCTGGACAAACTCTGCCTCCATCTGGGCCACGGAGAGCTGGCCCTCCGCCTTCTCTCCTGTTGCCTAAAAGAAACACAAACGCCTTAATGCAACGTTTGCCAGAGCAAGCTGGACTCATTCTGTTCCCGGTGGAACATACCAGTGTAGATCCAACACATATTATATTGTTAGCTCGTGCTTTAACACACCACACCGCCTACCAGTGCAGTACGGTGTGACAGCAGACGAGGGATACTACTCTTGGATAACAGATGATACAGTAAGAACATTGTATGATCACCAGCTGCAGCAGTGAGGCTGCTGTTGTTTGTTCAGTGGAGTTATAAAAGGCTTAACACACACTGATCACAGGGACGCAGCAGATCTTCACCTTTTCACTTCGGATAAGAGCGCAAACACACCAACAATGAGACGGCACCTTGAAACGTTAGCCTGCTCATATACTACAGGTGATCTGCACCACGTTTAAAGGTGCACTGCGTAGTTTTGGAGGATACATTTGAATCAGAACAGAAAGATCTTCATCGACTGATTCTTTCTTTTCTGCCTAAACAAACCAGACTAACAGACTCTTTGCTGTCATGACTGAACAAACTGACCCTGAAGGACAACATCATTTCATACTGGTTATATCTGTTTATATGTGGCGGACCCCGCCACCTTTCTACAAACAGTGTTCTGGGAACTTATTTTCCTCTGAGAACAGCTTGTTTATTCACTTATAGAGAGAATGAATATATCTGAGTTTGTATCATTACCTCTTTAATATTGTAAATATTCTAATTCTGAGTTTGAATTTATTTTTCAAACCTACACAGTGCCCCTTTAATGCTTTACATTCCAGGTATCAGACGACGGAATATTCAGCACAACACAGGCAGACAGGTAACTATATTTGAATACTAACATGGTTGGACGGCTTCGGTTAATCGGATAAATCGGACACCTGTCCGGCCAAACTAACTCCACTCGTGTCAGGTGTGTTTGGTGTGGTCCCATCCTGTGTGAGGACAGTGTGCCTGTCTGTCCTGGCTGCAGGTCTGCAGGATGAATCTCAGTCCTGCAGACAGGTAAACAGCTCACACCCACCTGACAGCCGCCGGGCTGCGGCGTGCTCCTGCTCCCCTCCGCCGCGAACACGTCCTCCTCCTCGGCCACGTCCTCCAGCCCGGGCCGCTCCACCACCGGAGCAGCGGACTCTCTCATCATCCTGCGGTCGCTTTGTCTGACGAACAGTAACGTTCTACTGTGGTGGTTCTATTCTCTGTCGGCTCCACCGCTCCCCGCCGGGCTCCTGTCTTCTTTACAACTTACTAATTCGGTGCGTATTTAAGCGGCAGCTCGGTTCTGTCCCATCTTCCGTGAGCCGCGCTGCGTTTAATAACCCGAAGACCCGCAGAGTTGTGTCGGTGTGCCGGGACACCGAGACACCGAGACACGTCCACCGAGGGTCCGACCGCAGCGGGCAAACTTAGCCTACTCTGTCGGCGGTAGGTGAGCAGTGCTCGGCTCCATCCGCCATCTACACTGTTGCAGGAAGCCAACTGTGAGCTGTCTGTCTGTCTGTCTGTCTGTCTGTCTGTCTGTCTGTCTGTCTGTCTCAGTTCAGCTCAGAGGGGCTTTATTTGCATGGGCAGCAGACAGGCTGCAACACAGCAGAGCAAGTTAGAGAAAGAACACGGAAAAAGGGACATTCTGTTGTGTAACAGAAGTAATGTGTTCTTTGTTGGTAAAAACGTCAATACAGATAAGTACAATATTAAGTACAACATACATTGGATGGATGGAATAGACTTACCAAATACCAAACCTAATATCTAACACTCCAGAGATCATTCTGAAAACATATTCAGACATTCATACACATTTTAGAAAGTTTAAACTTTTAACTCACTTGTTAAGCTTATGTAATAATCTACCAAACATAGCATTACATTCTAAACAGATGCAACATGAACATATCCTGACCAGACTTTCTGACCCCTGTGTGTGTATGTTTCAAATATAATGCTATTTTTGATAAATGATCACACAATCTTAACAACTCGAGTGAAAAGTTGAATCTCTGGAAAAAGTAGATGAATTTCAGTGTAATATCTTAGTAATAGTATTTGGTGTCCTCCTTTTGCTTTAATGTAGGCGGGCACTCACCTTGGTATGACACCTTATGACTCTGGGGACTGGGTACATGTACCCATCACTCTTTGGAATGGCAGAGTTTGTTCCCATCACTATTTAAAAGCTTCATTTGTCATAAATATTAAGAAATAATTTGCACCAAAAATGATTTACTAACAATGAGATTCTGCTTTGGACGTGGCTGCTACTGACTGGTGAGAGGTTGTCACCAAATTCTAACCTGGCACCTGATGCTGTACAGTAGGTTCACCGTAAAGGAAGAAACAGCCAACAAAATGTGCAGGAAAACTGCTGCTGTTTATTAGATCATAGATGTTATCTAAGATTTGCGAACATGTTAAGATCATTATCTGTCTTATCTGCCGGATTTTGCTGTGATGCACACGAGTGTTGCCCTTTTTCAATCATCGTTATGGAGTTTTACTTTCCGCTGCAATCACGCGCTCTGACCTGAAATGATCCCTCCATTACATATCCTCAAATCACAGATGTTGAGACTGGTTAAAAACTTTATAAAAGCTTTTTCCTCTGAGCCCTGATGCCCCACCACTCTTTTACACGCCCTTGGTGAAACACTGTTCTGACACTGTTACTGCTGTGCCATATCAGTGAAGCACTACTTTATTGTTTAGGTTCGACAGCATATTGCTTTATTCATGTGTCTCAGTGGGACACTGGAAACAATTAGCACCACATTAAGTTAATGATAAGTCACACAACAAAACATTGTGAAACACTTTGTAGCAATGGGCTGTTCCCTTTCTTGCAGCATTTCAAATTTTATATCTAATGAAACATCTTTTCTCAACGCTTATGCATCACGGTCACATAGCTCACAGAAAAAGAATGCAAGACATAACAGTCTCAGGTGTGCTGCCGACCACGCACTTCCTCTAACATGCAGCTTCCTCAGGATCCAGGAGGCCACCGGGGACACATCCACCTACAGCTCCTCTCCCAGCCACTGGGCCTGAATCAAACGCGAGAAAGATCACAGAATGTGATTATGTGCAAGCACCCAGAAGTATTCCTAATCTTGTTCTCCATGTAGATGATGGTATCATGAGAGCAAGCATAATAAATACTTACAGATCTCATAATGTAGAAGATGAGAAGCCCTGTGGTGATCTAACATCTTATCACATCATTCTTCATTCCCCTTTTCATCTCTATATGTTAGTGCTGTTTCCTTTTTCTTTTCTTTTCTTTATCTCTTTGTATTACTAGCTATAAGCTGCCTAAAGTGCATCTCACTGCAAATCGTATTGTATGCTGTATATGTGACAAAGAAGGCAAGCCAGTGTGTGACCAATAAATTAAAGCAACATTATGTTGGCAAACTTTTAAAGCAATCCTGAAAAGATAGTCGATATTTGCGTCTCAGTCTTAGGTTGACAAGATACTGACTCCTTGACCATTTTTTTTTCTTTAAATGCTATTGTGTCTTTAGTTTTTAGAGGTGATAGGCACCGGTAGTGTAGTTCCACTTTTATTCTTTAGGGTGCACATCTAGGTCAGGGAAGTTCAGAGTTTAAAAGGTGAGGAAGGTGATAATGATGTCAGTCCAGCAGGGGGCAGCAGTACTCTGAAAGGTGACCAGAGAGCCGAGAGAAGCCCTGAAGGAGACCAAATATCTAAGTCTTAAACTCATAGTTTCCTTTACACACATCTATCTATCATTTTATAGCTACACCTGTCATCTCCACTATGACTGAACCTGCTTCATCACTGCTGATTTCAGTTCAAGTTTGTTGTTCCATCGTATCTTATCTCTAACACATTTGATGTTCTTCTTGTGCCGCTGGAGAAGCTGAATAAGACGTCTGTCATAAAGGAACACATGTACAATGAAACAGTTTTTGGTTGGCGTTATTGTGTCTTCTGCACGTACACACCGATGGATTTCTATCACACATGAAGGGGGACAAAAACCACATTCCTCTTCCTGAGCAAAACGTTCTGCCAGAGGTTATATGAGCCTTGTTTCAAGCAGACAGGTTCTTCTAAGAAACAGATCTGAGAACATACAGAAGGGGAGGTCACAGCTGGATGTAATGTAACTTAACTGGCTTTAAGTCACTTGTAAATTTAAATGATCTTTATATCAAGTCAGAGCCACACAGGAAGCCCAAGTCATCCTATCAGACTCCCGCCTTCTAGTTTAACGTGCTTCCATCAAGTTCAACTGTTTAAACTCGTAGAGCTGACACAAATAGAGACATGACAGCCTTTTAAACATACTTTTTGATGGGCTTGGTGCAAGATGCTAAAGTTTCTCTTTCTCTTCATGAAAAGCAAAAATCAGTGAATGAATATTACCAAGTCCAGCGCACCAGGTTGCCAAATTGTCGGCCAAAACAGCTTTTGAGAGCTGTGGAAACACAGAGCACACAGGCATTGTCTGCCCCATTGATAAAAACCCAGAATGCTGACTCTGCTGAACTGCAGCCAGTCTAATGGCATTTACGTCCGGTCTGCAGCAGCTAGCAACCCCAAACCCCAACAACCTCCCCAAACTGAACCTGAAACAGCCCCAACCCTGGCTGCCTGGCCCAGTTGCTCTTGGCCTGTGGGTGCATGAAGCAGCTAAGCCCCTGTGCTGGCTGGCCAAAGCCCTGTGGGATTAGACTAATGCAGGTGGCGGGAAGCCACTGGGGTTGAAACAACAGACATGGGAAATGACCCTTATCTTTACATTTGAATTTACTCTGACCTTTGTCTTTAGTTGCATTATATTGTAAAAGTGTTTATTATTTCTTCATCACTGTATTTATGTAATGGATATATCTGTTATAAATTGTTGTGCATCCCTAACAGTCTGCATTCATCAGTAAAACACTATGACAATATGCACTGTGAGGTTTTTAAATGAATGAATCACTTTTGTAAAGCACCTTTCAACAAGGTCACTCAGTATCACTCTCTAATCATGCTCTATTAAAGGCACAAAAAGCCATTTAGATTGTTGTGTCATTATAATGGAATATCTAACTTCAATACCAAACCTTGAGAAATAATGATATCATTTGAAATTCAAAGTATTTCACCAAGAAAAGTGGGGATTTAAGTCCAACTGCTGACTTGGATGAACCTAAAAAATCAGTTGTGGCTAAAGTGGTTACTCAAAGATCAATCCAAGTTCACACAATCAGTGTAGAACATTAGTCCGTGTTATTTTCAGAGTCTGAAAAGAACCTGGTGGCACACTGAACATTCAATTAAAAAAGTTTCAGAATGGAAGGTATGCTGCTGGGTTATACAAGCACTTACAGTATATAACTTTACCATTTCACTATTGAAAGTATTTGAAATAATACATTACCTTATTTCTAGTAGCCTGGCTTATTTTATTTAACCATACTAATTCTACCTAATTCTGACAACGGGTCAAGTTCCGGCCAATTAAAAGAACATACCCACAACACACATCCAAGTTCACTTTTTGGACATCATTCTAAATGTATTAACCAATACATGAACAAATACATGTATTCATTGAAAGTGTAAATATGATGGCAGCAGAGAGTCAGTGGTAAAACCATCGGTTTTCTGTTGGGTCAGGTCCAGAGAGACAAACAACAACTCAACGACAGTCGGACTGCCTCAAACTCGGTTAGTTTCCACAGTTAGGTTACCATAGTGAAGGAGCTTCAACTATTTTCAATCTGCTTCATGGAACCAAATCAATTTAAAGATGAATCAGACAAACCAAAATCTTTCTACAGCAGTCAGGCTCTTCTCTTGCCGTGTTCAATGAGCCAACACCAGAACACCACGTAGCACACGAGATGAGTGACAGGAAGACAGCACTGTGAGTGGGTGAGCGGAGGCAGTGCTACGTGGGCGGTGTGCAGTATGAGGGTCAACTCGCTGTGGAGGAAAAGAGAGAGCGCAAAAGAGCAGCTGGTACCTGGGTATCAGCACTGGGAAGAACGAGTACTGAAAGGGTTTCAAACAGTCAGAATCTGTAGCTATGTATCGAAATCACTAATATAGACAAGATGAGTTTCACTGGCTCCGGAACCATAATCCTTCATAGGAGCCAGATTCACCAGCTTTGGAAGAAACACACAGATTCTTTATTTCAGTAGAAGTATGAATACCACACTGTAAAACTACTGTGTTACAACTGACACTTCTGCATTGAAAATATGACTCAAGTGAAAGCATGTTGGTATAATCAGGAAAATGCACTAAAAATTCACACTGATAATAGTGAGAAATGTGGTCACAGTGACCCAGAGCCCATGGTGACACCTTCAGAATGCTTGTTTAGTCCGACCAATAGTATAACATTTTAAACAAACATAGAAAATGATTAAAAGGAAAAGCAGCAAATTTGAACATTTTAGAAGCTTGAAACCATGAAATGCTTTCACAAAAAATGGTCAACAAAATGATTTTGTCCGTAGTAATAGTTTTGTAGGCACAGATCTTAATTTGTAACATAACTAGTCACTTAAATTGATATTCACATACATTCAAGGCAGAAATGTATCTTAGCTTCAAACCATCCAGCGCTTTAGAAACAAGTAATAGTATGATACTGTAGTTTTGAGGTAAATTCTTTATGGGACATCTTTACTGATGTGGTCAGCCTTACTCTGAAATAGCAAGGCATGTCCTTGTCACTACTGGTAGCATGAGGTGGCAGCTGCAGCCCACTCAGGCTGCACAGGGAGTTCAGCTCCTCCAGTTTGTTGTGTCTCCAAGCACAGTCTCAAGAGCATGGAGGAGATTCCAGGAGACCGGTTGTTACACGAGGAGAGCTGGACAGGTCCGTCGAAAGTCATCACCCCTACAGTAGTAGGACCAGCATCTTCTCCTTCGTGCAAAGAGGAACCTGAGGAGCACTGCCAGAGCTCTACAAAATGACCTCCAGCAGGCTACTGGTGTGCATGTTTCTGACCAAACTGTCAGAGACAGCCTCCATGAGGGTGGCATGAGGGTCTGACATCCTCCAGTGGGACCTGTGCTCACAGCTCAGCACTGTGCAGCTCGACTGGCATTCCCAAGAGAACACCAACATTGGTAGGTCCGCCATTGGCATCCTGTTCTCTTGACAGATGAGAACAGGTTCACTCTGAGCACATGTTGCAGGCAGGAGAGGGTCTGGAGACGCCGTGGTAAACGTTATCCTGCCTGTAACATCATCCAACATGACCGGGTTGGCCGTGGGTCAGCGATGATCTGGGAAGGCATATCCTTAAAGGGTCGCACAGACCTCCATGTCAACGGTACCCTGTTCCCTGTTTGGTACCGGGATGAAATCCTCAAAGTGATACGCTAGTACAATGGGCCCTGGGTTCCTCCTGGTGCCGGACAATGTCCGGCCTCATGTGGCCAGAGTGTGTAGGCAGATCCTGGATGACGACGGCATTGATGCCATTGACTGGCCCTCTTGTTCCCCTGACTGAAATCCAATTGAGCACCCATGGGACGTTATGTATCGTGCATCTGAAGCTGCTAAGTAGCCCAAACTGTCCAGAAGCTCATTAACGCCCTGATCCAGGTGATCTGTTTTTCAACATGAATCGTGTTCCCTTCATGTTTTTGAGCAGTGCAGTTAGTTTTAGGGGCTTCATCCAGACTGGAAACAACCTGACAGTTGTTGGGCCAACACCTTGTGTAACTGTTAAAAACAGCCTTTCTGTGATTTAACTTTAAAATGGCCTTTTAGCAGTTCCATGGTGCGTTGATCAAATTTCTTCACAGAAATTACTTCACAAATAGGTGAAGTAAATATGTACAGGGTCGGCAGAAAAGTCCTCCTATTGGCCCTTTAATTGGACCAGATCGTAAACTATTTCCATTTTTGCTTTTCCAACTAGTAACAATGCTTTCTCTTTCTCCTTACTCTTTTTTAATGCTGCTATCACTTCATCTTGAGTAATCTGTATAAGTGATGTACGCTCGTATGGTTGCACCCCACATCCACCTCTTCTCATCTGGCTGTGTTGCTGTTGCTCCATTGTCCGTCGGCAGAATGGTTTCTAAATCTGCCCTCCGTCATCTCCACAGGCAGAACAATAAAGCAGCATTATGTCACTGACTGACTGACAGAATAGATATGTGTGTATCTGTTTGATGCATTATCATTCAGGTAAAATCCCCCAGTGTCTTTAGTTTGCTTCCTGACCTCATTGTCTCTGTCATGCCCTGCTCCCCTCTCCTCTCTCTCCAGCAGGGTTTGTTTTGGCAGCCCTGGGTGTCTGGTGTGTGGCTGGAACTGGGTCGCACCAGGGTCTGGACCCAGCAGTGCCCCCCCATCCTCAACCCTGATTCTGCTGACAGGGCCCAACCTACCATGAGATAATGCCATTCCAGAGGGATCGTGGCTAAAGCCTCTCTTTCTGGCTCTCAGGTATATAAAGAGGGGGCAGCGGTGGAGCAGAGGACAAAGCACTCTGGGAACATTCTTCACTCGTTGCTTGTCATCAATATTCTGTTCTCTCCATCTTTCCTCACTTCGCTGCCTTCACCTGCTGGAGCTGAGCAGGTACATCTGCCACCCTTCGCCAAGCCAAGCTGAGCTCGACCAAGCTGTCTTCAGTCACTATGGATATTGCCATCCAGCACCCCTGGTTCAGACGTGCCCTCGGCTCTGCCTACCCTGCCCGACTCTTTGACCAGTTTTTTGGAGAGGGCATGTTTGACTACGACCTCTTCCCTTACACTGCCTCCACCATCAGCCCTTATTACAGACAGTCGCTGTTCCGCAGCTTTTTGGATTCCTCCAGCTCCGGCATCTCTGAGGTAACGACACCAGACTCGGCTACTGCATATCAAGAAGCTCATTGAGAGCCTTCATTGGCTTAACAGATAGTGAAGTGAAGAAATGTGTTCAAAAAGAAGTGTTTAGTGACGTTAGTATAACTCCAATGCTCATTTTAACATCGGTTCAAATATTATTCAAAGCAGCAGTAAATGTATTTTTATGTATAAACTGCATTTGTGTTGCATCATAACTTTTTTTTTGAACAGGATTTCAGCAGAACTATCAGTACTTATGATGGCCATGACACTGTTCTCCCACTTTCATCATCCACAGTCTTGATCTTTGATCAGTTATTAAACCTCCTTGTATTTATAATTGATATCCTGAATTGGGTTTGTTTCAGAGAGCCTTGAGTTCTCTAAACATAACATCTACTGCGCTAAACACAACTTTAAATTAAGAGATAACTTTTCCAAAAGATTAAGAATAAACATTTTATGAGGTTGAATCTCTGGTGTTTTTTGAAAAGGCTGTGGTACAAGCGACCCTCTCTGTGTTTGATTCTGCCCTCCAGGTGAGGTCCGACAGGGATAAGTTCACAGTCTACCTGGACGTCAAGCACTTCGCTCCTGATGACCTCTGTGTGAAGATCTGCGATGACTACGTGGAGATCCAGGGCAAGCATGGAGAAAGACAGGTAGTGATCCTGTTATTTGTCTTAAACACATCTCTTTAAAAAAAAGATGGCATGGAGTCAGTGGATGTGTGATGGAAAGGGGTATCTATTGTTTTGAATTCATTTCCCAGACCAATGGCAAAAAAGTGTATAGAAACTTTAAAACTTTAAAAGTACAGAGCCCCACTTACAATTATTCTGTTGAACATCAAATCATGCCTCTTCATTACCTTTAAGCAGTTACACTCTGACATATCATCACAATCTACTGCCCTTCCACCAAACTGTGTCTGCTTAGTACATTCTTAGTGGAAAGTGTAGAATAATTCAAGGTTTTGAAGCCAAAGATTGTGCTCCCATGCATGGGCTCCATGGCTACAGGCTACATATTCGCTATCTATTTAACCTCCTGAAAAATGACCCAGTTTCTTCAACATCATGAAGCATTTCCATGAGTTTGGTACATGTTTTGTTCAGCTACAAAGCATGTGAACTGTGCTGCGGGAGCTGCTAAATAGTTTAGTTCTGTTGTGGTGGTTTCTTGCTGAGCTTTTATCCCGGCTCGTTATAGTTACTTCATCTGTGCAACACCAGCAGTGAGTTGTGACTTCACTTATATAAAGACAGTTTCATCCTAATGAACTTTTTCATTACCCATTGTTAATCCTGTTGCTTTTCAGGATGACCACGGATACATTTCTCGTGAGTTTCACCGCCGCTATCGCCTCCCCACAAGTGTTGACCAATCAGCAATCATCTGCACTCTGTCAACTGATGGTCTGCTGACTCTGACCGGGCCAAAGGTCATGGGGGGGACTGAATCCGGCCGCAGCGACCGCAGCATCCCTGTCACCCGTGACGACAAGCCCAACGCTGCTGTGTCCTCCTAGAGGCCGAGCGATGCTGGAAGGCACTCGGCCGTCCTGCAGCCTGCATCGACTGGGATGGATGACCACAGAATCTCTATCCTCCACCCTTTGGCTTCTTCTTCTCCCTTTCCCTTAGAGGATATCTGTGTCCTCCTCACTTCACTTTCTCCTCTGTAGTTTCTTCTTAGCGTACTCTTACCACATTAGCATCATTGTTTGAGATTAATCGAAACTCTCCCAGTGAGGATGGTTAAGTGAGGGGCGGCTGGACTTTCAAAGGAGGAAACTCATCTAAGGACGAGACATTAACATGACCTGATGCTTCATTCTGCCGATTGTTGTTGATCTGTGTCAGAGCGAGCCCTCTGACACTACAGATTGTTGGGGTTGAGCTTGGTGGTAAATGTCACACATGGCATGTCCCAGATCAGTGAAGTTCTCTGAGGCCCTGGCTACTTCCATTCTTGTGCTGACTCTTTGAACCCTTTCCTCTCTTGTCTGAAATATACACTGTTCTGTAATCTAGGCCTTGTTCATGGCTCATTAAAGAGAGGTCCATACTAGAGAAACATACAATAAAGCTGTATAATTAACCAAAAGCAACTCCTGTGAGGATTTCTTTCTACTCTTCACATCAGGTTTCAGTTCAATCAATGTTTGTGCTAAATGCTAACGATGACATCAGTACAACTAATCTTCTTCTGGGTCCCAGGTAACTATTAGCTACGTAAGTGAACATGCTTCCATTTAGTTCAAGTTATGATCCTTCCAGATTATTTATTCATATTCATAACTATGTATGAGAGACTGAAGGAAAATGATGCAGTATTTTATGCTATGCTCCTGTTTAGAAGTTGATTTTATTGATCGATCTCAGTGGTTCACTCTCACATCTGAGCTGGATTAACCCAATCTGGATTCTACTGCTGCTTCACATCAGAAGTTTTCAAATAACACAACATGCAGTGGTTTCTACTGTGGAGCACACACAGAAATACAGCTTATTTGTTACTGACATTACAATTGTGAATTGTCAGGGGAAGTGAGCATGAAACAGGATGCTCGGTCACTTGGTGACTTTTGGTGATTTGTGCTTTTGTCATATTTCTGTTTGCCAGCAAATCATTTTTAATTGATGAAAGGTAATATTGGAACAAGTAGCAGCAGCCACAGTGAGCAATGAGACGAAGAGCTGCCGGCAACCAGATTATCTATATTACATAACGGCTTAAATGCCATTAAAATGGCTGATCAAGCTCAGTGCTGATAAAGTCCTCCTTCTCTGCCCAGACAGCCTGATCCCTTGGGTGCAGGGAGGCCTTGGTTCCTTCTCATCTGTTAAGAAGGGCCCTGTGGAGTGTGCTTGTACAGAATCAAAAGCTGCAGTTGCAAACAGTGTTACAGAATGTGTGTGAAACTTTATCTTATAGGTCTGGAAATGTCATGGTAAGTATGTGGTCACAGATCAGAAATTTCTTTGAAATTACCCCCAAATTACCACAATAACTGCCTCAAGATCTTTTTGAAAATTACCTCAGCACTATTTAATAATAATATTGTGCTTTTTTCCAACAAGCAGCTTATAAACTGCTGTTCATTTCTGTAACATATTTCTAGATACTAGTTTCTGTCTGACTTCTTTCCTCTGTCTGTTGTGACCATTATGCACCAAGATGCTCAGGCAAATTCCTTCAATGTTGAAAATCTTCTTGGCAATTTGATTCTGATCCTGACTAGAGTAAAACAGACAGACAGTGCTCTGAAAGTATACAGACATCATCTTTAATGTGTCCTGTACAAACCTGTATTTCCATATTAACATTAAGGAGGTAACAAACTAACCAAGACACAAATAATGTGAACAAATCTGAGGGCTCAGACGTCTACAGTGTTTAAATATACTTTCATATGTAGGTTCACTAATAACAAACAGACACAGACGGGTCAAATGTGATAAGAAGAGCGTTAACAGAGGAGAACTGGACTGAAGATCCTGTATCCACATCAGACGCTGCTCGTTTTACATCCCTGACCCTGCAGACACACACACATTGTTCATTTAAACACACTTACACTGTCCAAAATCACTTTTTAGTTACATCACCACAATTTTCAGTTGACAATATTCAAAATAATTATCTGTTGACTGAATTTTCAAAATGAAAAAGCAAACGTAATACAGTAGGCTCTGAGGACTGTACCACACTTTGCAGTCCTGACAAAAAGCCTTTTTCCCTCCTTTCAAAAACGTGTTTATCTTATTGGCTCTTCCATGTTTGAGCATCACTGAGCAGAAGGATGTCTGGGCCCAGTGGTTGTTCACAACGACCTGCTGAAGGGGGACGCTTCTTTCTGCTCACATTACATCTTAGTTAAGCATCTGGACGTACCAGCAGGAATTCTGATATTATAACTAGTTCGGATCATTCCAGTGTTAAATAAGCACCTTACTGTCGTGTGGTGTGGACACTGGAAGCCTTCAGGTCAGATCTTGTAGTTAAACTTGAAAGGAACAATATTTAAATATTCATAGATTTCTGATTTTTCAATGACCCTGAAACTAAGGCAGCTAAATGGAATTCAGCCTGCACTGTTTTATTATTATCTCCATCGAAGGGGTTCTATTTTCAACCATGTTCATTTGTTGGTTCATTTGTCAGCAGGATTACACAAAAACTACTAAATCCAATAAGGGCAAATCCATTCGGACTTTCTTCAACATTTCAAGATGGGCCATTTCATTTCATTTCCCAGGGAATAATGAATGGATGATGTTTTTAGTTGGCTGGAGGCTATGAGTCATTACAAATTTGATGCAGATACTAAACCTGTTGATATCAAATTATGGTTAGCAGTTATTGGTGGTTTAATATGTACAGTGACACAGGCCATGGGGTTTAATATCAAATGAGGCTTGATTGAATTAAAGGGGACTGTCAGACCTTGGCAGATGCCACGCACCGATACCACTTTATTGCATTAGGCCTTATATTGCATGAAACTGAAGCCCGTGATCAGAGGGCGGCTTGTCATTTCGGACAGGTGGGCCGTGGTCCGAGTCCGGACCCAGACCCAGACGCCGTCCTGTACGGACCTGGACCTATAGTCAATAAATTATGGAAGCATTTTAAATTTAGAAGGGGCACTACGGGTTTAATGGAAATCCACTGACCAATTGCAGTTAAGCCATCCCACGTGATGCTACTCAGCCAATCAAATCTGTGCATTCCAGGCGAAAAACATTGCGACTCTGAATACAGACAGACAGAAGACGAGTGAGCGACACAGGGAGAGAAGAAGAAACATAACTCCACATGTTGCTCTCTAGGAGCTCATGAATGTTCCCCCAGAGTCACTTGGATTTTGGGTCAACACAAAAAGCCATTAACTGACGGAGGTTGTCCAGGAGGGCAGAGTGCAGCAGCTGAAACCTGACTTGAGGGGAAACAGAAACAGAAATGTTATTTTTCAAAAATTAAGTTCTTTATTTTAAGATGCACAATTTTTAAAAAGCTATTTTATTTATTTTCACTATTGTATGTTTAAATGCAGCTCTTCTTTTCCTCAGAGAGAAGAACATAATACATATCTACAGTATTATATATCTGTAGAATTAAATGTTAAGTGACAATAAATATTGTCGAAATGTTCTGTCTTTAGTTGATTTGACAGTCAGTTCTTGATTACATGCAGTCGTTGATACAACTACGAGGCTGCTTCAGTATATATCACACTGATTCAGATGTGCAGACTGTGCAATAGTGTAATTGAGATATTAAGTTGACTGTGTTAACTGTGTAATAAGTTTCATTGTTTGTCAAATTTCATTGTGGAGGCTTTTTGTTGACATAGGAAATGATGATTATTTATATTTATTTTTATTTCATTTATTATCATTTGTTGTAACAAGCAGAGAAGAAAATAAATCTATCTTCCAATTCAGTGCATCTGTAACCTGATAGTTATTTTTGTGGTAGAAATATCGGTATTGGTATCAGCAAGTACACAAATGAAAATACTCGTACTCGATTTGAAAAAAATGGTATCGGTGCAGCCCCAAACCTAATTTCACTCAAATTACTATACAATGCTTAATGCTAGACAGCCGTCTTTTTAAGGGCTGTCACAGATGGAAACCACAGACCCAGGTGGTTTTTATTTTGTGGATGTGGAACAATCCAAGTGCCTCAGAGCGAGGGTATTTTTTAAACTTGACTTTACTTTGTATTGTTGGTCAGGGATGTTTGACAATAGATAACACAGTGCAAACAGACAATAAAGTGGATTTTCATTGGGGAGGTACAGTGAGGAGGAGAAAGGAAGTGGCTGACTGGATGTTACTAGAGGTGTGAATCTTCACTGGCCTCAAGATTCGATAGAGCTTCAGCTGTCAACGATTCAAAACGATTCTCAGTGCATCACGATGCATCTCAGTGTACGACATCGTCAATGAGCTTTATTACTGCACATGGCTTTCATCATTTAAACTCCCATTTTATTCAGAGAGTCCTTCTAAAAATCAGACTGCAGCACTCTAGAAAATACGACACATAAACATTATAAAAACTAAACATGGATCCAGCTGCAGTGCCTGACACCTTTGTTGGAATCTACAATAATACTGTTTTCACATGGCAGCTTTAAGAAAAGAGAAGGCATTCAGTATGACCTGTATAACCTCGATCCTCTCTGATCACACGCTGCTTACGGGAAAAACAGTCTTCTTCTTCAGTCAGACTGGAGACATTTCCACTGTAATGTGACAAAAAAATATTTAAGACCCATCAAATCTGAATTTGAGAGAATTAATACTTTAAGGCCTTTTATTAGAACTTTATTTAAGACATTTAAAGACTTTGTAAAGTCCTGCATCAACTGGCTCTCAGACAGATAGATGAGCCGGGGCCTGACAGGACCTCTGTAAGGACTCAGGATTTGTCAGTGTCTGTTGATTGCTTCAGCGTTCTACTGGAGATTACACCTTTCACTCATCTCCTTATGGCACACTGTCAACACTAGATCTGTTTCTTATCTCAGAATCTGTCACTTCCTCTGCAGTAGCCTCCACTGTTAACATACTGATTTCTGATCAGGCCCCTGTGTTTCTCAGCATTCTCCCCTATGAAATAAAAAACCCAGATGGGAACATTTTTACGATTATTCTGATTCATGATTCCTGAAAATCAAGGAACGTGTTTCTTTAAACAGATCAGGGAGAAGATCTTATATCCTCCCATCTCTACTTTTAAGAACACCTGGTTGTTACGATATCATTCTGATAACCACATTGGTTAAGATACTTTCAATATGCTACATAACAAGCTCCATTAGGTTCCTCCACACGGCTCACCTCCTGTTGTAACAATGGAATCATGAGTGAAAAAACTCCAAAACTCTAGGTCTGTATTTTGGGTGACTTCATAAAATATATATATAATATATCTCTGCTTGCCCATTCAGACACTAACACACTCCTTAACCAAGGACACTTCAACATCCAGCCTGGAGTAGCTGGGGATCAAAGCACCGGCCTTCTGATTAGTCGACGACCTCTCTACCTCCTGAGCCACAGCAGGTAGAGCCGTGTGCCATCAGTACCACTCATTGGGCTTTCTAAATTCAGCTCTGTGCAGGATTGACAGAGGGCCACAAGCAGCTGCACAGGTTACTGCCAATCCCCTTTTAATACACCATGTGGGGAGGAAAAAAGAAAATGAAGCCCTCCTTCCTGTTAAAGGAAGTTTGCTCATGCTGCATCACAGTTGGGCCACTGTCTGTGTGTTCTAACTCAGGTGAACAAACGTACTGTCCTGCATGGAAAATGCTGTGTAATAACCCATGTAAATGTACATTGAGTTAAGCTCATGTATTTAGACACTAATCTCAAAAAGCATTTCTTTGCTTCGATGGCATGAAGTGTCAACTAACATTAGAACTGTGGTACCTGTTGGAAGGACTGCAGGTCCTCCAGGGTCTGCTGGGCAGCCAGTCTCAGGCTGGGCTGCACTGTGGAGGTGAGGCGGCTGACACGAGCCTGGAGGTCTGGATCCAGCAGAGAGGAACCCAGCAGGAGCAGCACGTCCTCCTCCAACAACACCGACTGCAGGAGACGCAAAGAGTGAAGACACACCTCCCAGTCTCCATCTGTCAGACAAACGCAGAGTGTGAGGCTGATACCTGGACACTGATCTACAGGGACATCGTAGGTACAGCTTCCATCTGTAATAAATATTTGAACTGTGATATGTTAAATTCAGTCAATTTTCATGTACACCTCCAATTCCAAAGCAGTTCTGACACTGTGTACAACAAAAACAAAGACAATGTGAACATTTACTAATTCTTTCTCACATATGCTGAACTGAAATCAGTGCAAAGACATTCAATATAATGTTTTACCACATAACTTGCAACTTATAACCCTTGTATGTGCATATATCAGTGTCAGCATTGGTAATCGGCCACGGTAAGTGTCAGCATACTGGATGTTGACAAAAATTGTACATAAATTGTATAGAAATATTTGACCACAACTGTGTAAAAACAACTTTTCAGTTTTTTACACAGCCCTATTTTAATATAGATAACTAATGCAACATTGTTGTGTGTGTGTGTGTGTGTGTGTGTGTGTGTGTGTGTCTCTTGTGTTTGTCTGTGACAGCGTTGAGTTGTTCTAAATGCATCTTCTGCCTCCTGATGCTCTCCCTACCATCCAGCAGAGTCCAGATGAGGCGCAAGAGTCCTGGATTTTCACTGATGTACTTCAGTCCTTTCACACTGATGCTGACATTATACAGAGCCATCAGCATCAACCTGCAGCCAACATGAGCACAGTCAGTTTACTTCAACACTAACGTGTCCTACAGAAGCACAACACTGACACCTCCTGCCCGCGTCTGAACACTAGCATACATGACTGAATCTACCTGTATAAGTTCATTAATGTGAGATTTGAATAATCAGTAATCGGCGGATGTACACATAAATAAACACACATTAATGCTGGCTGGTCATTCTCCTTTACTCTGGTTAAATGAGCTTTTGTGTCCAACACTGTTGCAGTTACAGTTATATGGTTCTTATTTTAGAAAGCAGGTCATTAAAGCAACAGTTTGCAGCTTTTTACCATAAAATAAAAGCTTCAACATCAGTTTGATAAGAACAAATCAGCTCAAAGGTCTACACATTTCAGTTACAAACAAACCCTGGCTAAGCAACAATGTCAATGTCAAATAATACAATAAAAATATGATTTTAGTGATGCAAACGACGAATACAGAAAATAATGTTGTGTGCAGAGGATCTAGTCTTGTCAATTTATGATGATTTATGGATCAGATGATAAGATAAGATGCAACCTGATGTTCCATATTTGGTTAAAGTGTCTATATTTCAGGA